>ML675655.1:17201860-17309874 GCA_007922155.1 Mesoclemmys tuberculata
CCCCCCCCGGCCCAGCCAAGCGGCCGCAGCCCCCAGGGCGCCCCCAGGCGGGCCGGCGCCGCCTCCCCGGGGAACCCAACGGGCCGCCCGGCCCCGCCCCGCCACGTGACCGCCCGACCCCGCCCCCCGGCTCGCTCCCTCCCTCCCTCAGCCGCCCGGCGGGCGGGGCCCCGGACCCTGCATGGCTCAGAAGGCGGCGCGCGGGGCCCTGCCACCCGCATGGCTCAGCGGCGCCTGGGGCCCGGGACCCTGAATGAGCCATACCACGGCGGGGGGTGGGGGGGCTCCGTCCCGCCCCCACTGCCGGGCTCCCAGCCGCGCGGGCCCCGGAACCTGCATAGACGCTGCCCATCCGGGGCCCCGGCACCTGCATGGCCCATACCACTGGCTAGCCGGGGAGGGGGTGTTAGTTATACAGAGTCCCGGGCCCGGCGCACACAATGGCAGCAGCTCCCACATTCTTCCCCTCAGCGGAGTTGGACTGAACCACGGGGCGGGCGGGGGGGGGCAGGGCCCCCCCTCCCACAGAGCCTGCTTGGCCCTGGGCGATACCACTCAACCCGCCCCCCCACACACACACTCCCCTTCCCGCCGCCTCCTTCCCCGCCCGGGGTAGATGGACGCTGCCGCTCTCACTCACCTCGGCATCCACAGTGGCCATGGCCGGAGCCCCGGAGCCTAGCCCCGCCCCTCCGGCGGCGCCTCACGCCTCGGCTCCGCCCCCTTCAGTCTTCTCAATGGAGCGCCGCCGGCAGCCAGCGCGCATGCGCCGAGGTGTCATGGCGGCGCCCAGGGGCCTTACCCTCCCCCGCGGAGCGGCATGGCGGCGCCCACGAGCCCTGCTGCCGTACGCCTGGGCCCCGGAGCGGCACGCGCCTGGGGGGGGCGCTGGGACCCAGAGCCCAGCAGCGGGCGGGGCCCGGCGGGGGCGGGTGTCAGCCCTTGCATCGGAGCCCGTGCATTAATTAACTGAGCGATTAATTAGTTAATTGGTTAATTATTTCCTCGGTTGCTCACCCCGACACGTTTTCCTGCCCGGCGGGGGCGGTGCATTTAGCCCCGCCCCGCCCCGCCCCCAGTCCCTAAACCTCTGCCCCGGGCTCCACGTGCAAGCAGGGGGGCGCGCGGGCTGGATCTGCCCCTTCCCCCCCCCCCCCGGCTGGGAACAGGCCTTGCATGGCCTGCACCGTGCACCGCTCGGGCGGAGAGGGAGCCGCTGAGCACGTGGCTGCAGGGGTTGTATTAAGATCCCGCTGCTCCGACTAGGGCAGGAGCAACTCCGGCCCAGAGATCAGTGAGGGCAGTTCTTAAAAAAAACAATCCACCCTCGGGTGCAGGTGTTTCAACCAGAGGCTTAAAATCTGAGCCAGGATTTCCCTCCTCCTTCCCCATCAAATGTACCCTGGGTGACTCCTCCACGGCCCCGCTACCTGCCTTCTTCCTCTCGCCACCAGCGTGTTGCATTTCAGGCCGGAGGACGTCGAAGAAACGTAGCCAAAGGCAGCGCACCCCAGAAAGTCAGACACTTCTCGGGTGCACAGAGGAAACCCCCCAGCAGGCTGCACAGCAAGGCAGCATTTTGATCAAATCCTCTACTCTGATGAAAGGTCATGGGATTGTTAACGGGTCATGCCGAGAATAATCAAAAGAGCACAGGAACCTGCTTTATTGGTTGCTGAGGGCATTTTTGAGGCATACGGAACAACAGTCAAGTGCATGAGATGATCGTGTCTCATGATCCTTTCTGACATTCTCCAGGCAAAGAGCATTAACTTTGCTTTTCGTACAAAGATGGCTTGTTATTTAATCATAAAGCAATTAGTGCCCAGATTCGAGTTCTGGATGCTGTTGCTTTGCCCGTGAGCATCACAAAACATCACGGACCAAGATTTTCACGTTGGCCTCCTAAATCTGTATTTAGATGCTTGAATAAGTGGACAGTTTTTCAAAAGTGAGACACGCTCAGCAGCTTCCAGTAAAATCAATAAGGGAAAGGCGTATGGAATAAAGCAGCTAAGAAAACCAAAACAATAAGTGGAGAATCTTGCTATGTCAATTATCATTATTTTTTCAGATCATAAAAGTTGATTTTTATGATTTAACAGCAGGGGTTTGCTTGGACATCGGAAGCTCAGAATTCTTTTCTGTAGAGAGTTGGGCTTTGATTTTTTTTTACAAAAAATCAATCAGATCTAATTTCTGCTGCATATAATAACTGTCGTAGAATGGACAATTAAACATTCCCTGTAAAAGAAAAGGCTGGTGGTGTGTTTGTATGGGGGTGAGAGTGGGGAAATCCATGAATTGTTAACCAAATACAAATGTTAGTCCCTGACTAATAAAAGTCTCTCAAATTCGAAAATATTGTAGAATTACCCAGCATCAGCCGCTGTTTTAGCTGATGGTGTCCTGAAGAGAAGCGCTAGGGTTTAAGGAAAAGCTAATGCCAATTAAAACCTTTCAGTTCTTTTCTACACTTCAGGACGGTTCCCCCATCCTTTTGTCAACAGCTGAGAGGATTGAATCTTTGCAAAATCCCTTTCAGCCCTCTACCTCCCCCACATTTTTTTCTTTTTAAAGAGTGGGTGAAATGTATTAATAGCTTTTCTTGAATAAAGAAAAAACCCCACACACCGTTTCAGGACCAGAGGGGTTTTTGTGTAAGATTTTCACCAGCATTTGTCACATTCCCCACCAAGATGGTGTGAAAGTCCTACAGCTAGTAGGCCTCCCCCTGGGAATACCTGAAAGGAATCCCCTAATCCACAGGCTTGTAAATCCGCTAATGTGAAACAATTAACTCTTTTACAAGTATTTGACAAAGACTTTCAGGATCTGTAAATAGGAGAATAAAAACTGTAAATTTAACAGTTGGATTAGCTCATTGGACCTGATTCTGATCCTCCTTACAACAGTGGAAATCAATGGAGTAACACCAGTGACAAACTATGAGAGAGGAGAGCAGATTCAACTCCCCTTAGCTCCCTAGTCTATGAAGAAGTCTCTTTTTCTGAGTGCCTCCAACTTCATGAAGTGAGAACCAACAGCACCCATTGATTAGAATTTACACATACATCAACTCGCTCAGGAAACAATATTCCCCTTCCTTACCCCAGAGATTGATTTATTTCCTGTCCCCATTGGGGGCAGGGAGGTTGTTCGAATGTGCAGCCAAAGCAAAGGCCTGGCAATATTGTGTTGATACTGCTGTTTGTCTTTGGCAGATGGTGAGGTTCTCTGTGTGTTACTATTATTATATATTTGTTTCATGGTAGCACCTAGGAGTTCCCGTCACCAACCAGGACCTCGTTGTGCTTAGCTACTGTACAAACCCTGAACAAAAAGACAGCCCCTGCCCTGTGTTTCTTCTCTCTTCGCAGTCACGTAGCTTGTTCTTTGGCCACATATCATGTTATGCATCAAATTAGGAGCTTAACTCGGGTCTCTGACCTGTAACCAGTAGTGTGGGTGAATGGCTTGATTTGTACAATACACAACTAAATTAAATAATCTAAAAAAAGCCACTCACCAGCCCTGCGTTTCAGGAGCTACTGATCTCCCATATGGGGTACTCACTAGAGAAGTACGCAAGCTCCAATATGGATCTGACAAAGTGGGTTGTAGCCCCCGAAAGCTTATGCCCAGAGAAATTCGTTAGTCTTTCAGGTGCTCCAGGACTCTCGTTATTTAAGCCCCAATATGCAGATCACGACTTAGTACTCCACTTGTGGGGTGATGCAAAGTCAAGGCTATGGTCCATGATAGTGGTCAGGGCCCTTTGCAACATTCTGGATTCTGGCTCACGCTTGAAACCTCCTCGCGCATCCACCAGCCCGAAGTTCAGAAGTGTTAGAATCCAGAACGGGCCCATCTTTATTAAGCATCTTTGTACCCGTTCCATTTCTTCGTACCCCTCCTCTGTGCTCTTTCAGGGGTGATGGAGCAGGTCCTGTTCCTGGGGCAAGCTGCCATTCTGGCCCTGAGTTATGTTGGGAAACAAACATGTCAGGCACCCGCAGACTCAGAAGAATCCCATCTTCTGTCCTTATGTCCTCTCCTAATCACCTCAGTTCGAACTTATCTGGCCCTCCCCTCTCCAAGAGTTCACGTGGAGAGGAGAGGGTATTAAAGGCAAGTAGTTCTTTGTGTACGTGTGGCTTTGTCCCTTTCCCTTAAGAAACTCCCCATGAATCTTGACAGTTCCCATTCTACCCTGCCGAAGAGAAACTGACATCTTCTTACCCTAGTAGGTGTTTACACGATATCGACCTATGGTCCGCAGGCACCTGGGGGGCCGCAGACTATTCTAAGAGGTTTGCGAAAGGCGGTTGTACCATAGAACAGGGGTTTTCAAGCTGTGGTTTACAGACCCCTGGAGGGCTGCAGACTATGTCTAAGATTTCCAAAGGGGTCTGCACCTCCATTTGAAATTGTTTAGGGGGCTGCAGCTGAAAAAAAGGTGAAAACCACTATGCTAGAGCATTGCTTGGGTAGGCTTGCCCAGAAGTTGCACCTGTTTCCCTAAAGGTAAAGTGATTTAATGAAACGGGTTTAACTTTATATGTAGACCAGGCCTTAGCACTATAGGACAAACTCCAATCTTTGCTATGCCTGTGTCTACACTTGTCTTAAAAGGAGCCACTCTAGCTTTACCAGGGTTGCTGAGAGCATAATTTGGTCCACATTTTCCACCTGTGGTAATGTGAAAAATCTCTATACAATTTAGATGTGGTTTGGTAACAAAATAAGGGAAAAATTTGTTTGTGAATGTGTCTGATGAAACTTTACAAGATGACGGGAAAGAGTATGCACCTGTTGGAATTTAACTCAACAGCCAACCATAAGCTTTTCTTCTCTGTGCTGGGTTCACAGCGTTCCAAAGCTTTTGAGTCAAGAGAGGATTGTTCAAGCCTGACTCATCCGCCTCCCTCTGCAGCTTGCTTGCTTGAGTAAAATCACAGGCTGAACTGAGGTGTTGCGAGATACAGGCAGATTTTCAGGAGTTGTCACCAGTTTGGGATGCTGCCAAGTTTGGGGTTTCCACACTGAGATGTCTGACGCTTGATTCTCTGTGGCCCAGCGAACTCCTAACTTCCTTAAGATCCATCTCTGAAAATTGGACTTTAGGCCAGTTCTGCACTGCAGACTTTTGCTGGCATAGGTCTGTCAGTCAAGGGTGGGAAGAGGTGTAATCCCTGACTGACAGAAGTGTGCTGGCAGAAGTCCCTAGTGTAGGTGCAGCTGTACAGGCAGAGCTGTGCTTTTACCGGTAAAGCTCGTTTTACTCACGGGGGTGGTTTTACTAAACTGGTACAAAGCACAGCTTTGCCAGCAGAAGCTAAACACCAGGAGCACTTTGCTGATACAGTACATTGATATAATAACTATACCAATGAAGTGCTTTGAGTGTAAGCATGGCCTCAGTTAAAATGGCTTAAGTAGAGAACCCAAAAATGCAGACACCTGAAACCTGTGAACCTGAAAGAATATCGGCATTTTCTGGGGGAGTTTGGTGCAATTCCTGTCCCAACCCTGCAGCAGTTTATTCAGTTGCTCCTTGCACCTTTTCAAGGTGAACTGGGTATTGCAGGAAGCAGAGATTCATGCATTTCCAAAGCAATGGGTCTGTTTTGACGGGGCAGCTGCCTTAAGAGGCTCTTTATTCTTTCAGTCAGGGCGGTGCAGACACTGCCCCCAGGCAGGGATAATAGACACCATGACGTAGATTGTCAGAGGAAAAAGGGCATCTATGTTTCCAAAAACAGGAGGTAACAAAAGAAGCAGGCCTGCAGGGAAGGTGGCTAAGCTGTATCCTTTCTGAATACAGGTGCAATATTTCCCCTTCTGATTCTGCTTCATGGTGGTAAATCCCCTAACATAGTCTTTCCAAAATCCCAGGACAACCCCAGTGGCTTCCAGGAGCAGCACGAACAAAGCCAAATAAAAAGGGAGAAAAGAGAGATTTCTCCTTCTCACATCATCATTTCCATGGAGAGCTCAGCAAAAGCGGAACTGTCTATGGTATATTAACTACTCGCCCCTGAATAGTCAAGAGCTGGGTCTGCTTCCGCCAAGTCCAAAGTAGAAATGGCTCAGCCAGGAAGAAAAAATTACCAGGAGGCTCATTTCATGTGTTTCAAATGAGCCACCCTAAAAGAAACAACTGAAAAGAAAAATCAGATGGCAGTTTTCAATAGAACAAGATCCTGTGCTTCTCTGTGATCCTGTGATAAAAAGTGCCAAAGTGCTTCACCGCCATTAATGGGTAAAGATACACAGCTCCCCGGACAAGGGGATATTATATCCTAGTTTTTAGATGCACAGGTTAAGTGATTTGCCCAAGGTAACACAATGAGTCGGAGGTGGAGACAAGGACAGAACCAGGAGTCAGGACGCCAAGGCTCCTGTTCTAATTACAAGACAAACCTGCCTTCTACTATTTATATCTAGAAGCAGATCTGAATGTTCTCTCCATTCCATGTGGGTAGAGGGATCCCATGTGTCTGGAAAACAACCCCCTCCCTCCCAATCCCCTCCCTGATCCAAGGCTGGCAGAGGAAGCACACGCCAGGCAGCCGTCTTTTCAAGGTACGTCGCCCTACAGGGTCTAGCTTGAAGTCTAGCGCGGGGCTATTTGCCAGCCTCTGAAGGAGTTTCTCTTTGTTGATACTGCTCCGCCAGGCCAGCTGGACTTGCCCCTGGCTCACAAAGATCTTTCCGCAGGTCCATGATGTTGCTTGGAGAATGCACTGGCTCATCCAAAAGGCAGGTACTATCCCCCTCGGGGAAAACAGCCCAGGGCCCTAGCCACAGGTTTGGTGTCTTACTCCCTTCTATCAATCAACAGCTGTAAGCCGTCTGTGTGGCCACGAGCTGATCCTATGGGCCACATCTAGCCTCTTACGGCAGGTCTGGGGTTCTGAACCAGACTTTAGTTATTACTGTCCCTCAATGATGGCATGTCCATTCCCCCCCAGGATCAGCCATTTCAGAGAGACACCAAAGGCACACTCAAAAGGCTGTTTGCAAGCAACTCCCACTTCGTAGGCTCCGGATTTTTGCATTGCATGGATGCATAAGTAGGCGTGTCATCTACTGTACATACAAGGGGTGCATCGGCCTGTCTGCTCTCCCCTCCGTCCCCTGGCTGGAACACGGAAGAATCACCAGAAAACGGGGTGGAAGGAGGGAAGAAAAAGCCATCCACGGATCCTTTGCCGAATGCAGGACGCACAAAAGCAGAAGGCCACAGGCCTGAGCGCCCCAGCCTGACTAGGCCACCATGCAGCAGGAGAAACAGAATTGAAAGGCATGCTGCTGCCACCCCATGGCAGCATGGCAGAAGGAGCAGGGAAGGCTGCAGTCAAAATAAAAGTCCTTGCCTCCCCCACGCCTTATTGCAACTGGCAGGAGAACAGCAGGCCTGAGCATTGCCAAGGATCCCTGCAGAGCGGGGCGTTTGTGTCGCAGGGAGCTCAGTAAGGAGCAAAAAGGGTGGGAGCCCAAGGAGCTGCTGGAGGGCTGTTCCCGTTGTCTTTAGAGCGAAGGCGACGTCCAGGGCCGTGCCGCAGGGCTGAGAACCAAGCGTGGACCAGGATCTGCAGTGCACCAGGAAGAGGGGCTTTGTGCGTGGGTAGAACAGGCTTTTGAAGAGGGTGCTCGGTTTATAGGGGGTTTTAAAACCTCCTTGCGGGGCGAGTGGAGCGGGTGTATGGCTGTAGATGGCTCACTCTTTGCTCAGCCCGTAAAGGACGGTGATCTTCATGCCACACGCTTCAGCACAACCCTGGTCTTTTGTTCTTTAAGACAACGGCTCTCAACCTTTGCAGCCTACAGGACCCCTTTCAGGAGGATTTGTCTTGCGTACTCGCTAAGTTTTTAACTCACTTAAAAACGACTTGTTTACAAAATCAGACATTAAAAATGTCCCAGCACAGCCTTAGTGAAAAATTGCATTTTTGCCACATACTTCTAAAATAAATCAGTTGGAACATAAACATGGCACTTGCATGTCAGGGTATAGAGCAGTATAAACAAGTCGTTGTGTAGATGAAATTTTAGTTGGTGCGGACTTTGCTAGTGCTTTTTATGGAGCGTGTTGTAAAACTAGGCAGATCTCTAGATGAGTTGATGCACCCCCTGGAAGACCTCTGCGTGCCTCCCCAGGTACATATACCCTTGGCTGAGAACCATTGCTCTAAGAGAAGGACATGGTGCCTTAATTACATGACAGCTGTCAGTTCGACCTTCGCTGTGCAATGGGCGGGGGGAAAGAAGGAGAGGGAAAGCCAGCTGAGAATCAGTGCAAAGTGAGGCTAAAAGTGGAGCGTGCTGGATACTGGATGTGTCTGATACCCAAGAGTGCAGGGTTCATCTGATTAAGATCACAGTGGGATTGCTTATGCTTCCTCCTTCTGAACAGTTTTCATGGAACCACATGAAAGCTTCAAGTAGGAGGCTACAGTAAAATCATGCTGCCGGGGCAGCGTAGCAGGGGAGACTCTCTCTTTAGATTACAGAGGCAGCCATTGACCTTTGCTATGTCTTCTTCAACGACCTGGGTACGCAGAATGAGCCCGATCCTATTCCCCTCAAAGTCCACAGGCGCTTTGCCATTGACTTCAACAGAAATGTATATTTCTGGGTCCAATAACCATTTATATGCTGCCAGTCGTATTACCAGACATCTCCTTTGTTACGTTATCTGCTCTATAGAATTCTCTCTCTCCTCCCCACGCCACAACCCTCAAACATCAGCAGAGTTTGGAGATATTTAACACAGGCATTTATCTGACTGGGATGGCCTGGGCCTTGCAAGGCACCGGATCACCTTTGGTTCTCATCTCATTGTTTTGTAGGCCCAATAGGACCTGGCAGGTACTAGTTTCTTCTGCTCCTCCCCAAACTGCACAGCAGCCTCCAAAGACAATTCTCTGTGGAAGAAGCAGGCAACAAGGGTCTGTCCAGCCTCGTCCAGAGGGACAAGTTTATGTCAAAATTAATCAATCAATCAAGGAACCAAAGGATACGAAGAGAAGACCTTCTTGAAAGGTCTCCACCCCAATGCTAGAAGTCTGGGTGACAAAACAAGAAAAAATAGACCATTAATGTTGATTTTCAAGAAGTTTTGGCTCATGGGGGAAATTCTAGAAGACTGGTAGAAAGCTCATGTGGTGGTTTTTAGAAAGGGTAAATGGGATGACCTGAGTAATTATAGGCCTGACAACCTGACATCAATCCCAGGCAAAATAATGGAGCAGCTGATACGGGACTTGATGAATAAAATATTAAATTGGGGTAATGTAATTAATACAAATCAGCATGGGTTTATGGAAAATAGATCCCGTCAAACTAACTTTTAAAAAAAAATGAGATTTCAAGTTTGGCTGATAAAAGGTAACAGTGTTGATAGACTTCTGGAAGGTGCTTGACTTGGTACCACGTGACATTTTGATTAAAAAACTAGAATGATATAAAATTAACATGATAAACATTAAATGGATTACAAACTGGCTAACTGATAGGTCTCAAAATGTAATTATAAATGGGGTATCATCATCGGGCATGTGTGTTTGCAGCGAGGTCCCTCAGGGATCCGTTCTTGGCCTGATGCTATTTAACATTTTTATCAATGACCTGGAAGAAAACAAAAAATGATCATGGATAAAATTTGCAGATGACAAAAATTGGGGGGAGTGGTAAATATTGAAGATGACAGGTCACTGTTTCCGATCACTGGATCACTTGGTAAACTGGCGTGCAAGCAAACAATGTGTTTTAATACAGCTAAATGTAAATATATACATCTAGGGGGAAAAAAGAAAGCAGGTCATATTCACAGGATGGGGATTTTATCCTGGGAAGCCATGACACAAAAATAGATTTGGAGGTTGTGGTGGATACTCAGTTGAACATGAACTCCCAGTTTGACGCTGCGGACAAGAGCGCTAATGTGATCCTGGGATACATAAACGGGTAAATTTCGAATAGAAGTAGAGAGGTTAGTTTGCCTCTGTATTTGGCACTGGTGCAACCGCTGCTGGAAGACTGTGTCCATTTCTGGTGGCCACAATTCAAGAAGGATGTTGATAAATTGGAGAAGGATCAGCGAAGAGCCACAAGAAGGATTAAAGGATTACAAAACAAGCCTTTTAGTGATAGATGCAAGGAGCTCAATCTATTTAATTTCACATAGAGACGGTTACGGGGTGACTTGACTACAGCCTATGTGGAACAAATATTTAATAGTGGGCTCTTTAGTCCAGCAGAGAAAGGTATAACAATCCAGTGGCTAGAAATTGAAGCTAGACAAATTCAAACTGGAACTAAGGTGTAAATTTAACATGGAGTGTAATTAACCTTTGGAACAATTTACCTCCATTTTCCCTACTGTGTCCCCTTCACCTTTCATAAACATCTGGGATGTTCCTCTAGGCTTCCAGCAGCCCCCTTAACACTGGCTTATTTCCAAAATAACCCCATACCTTTACCTCTCTTTTCAAGTCTCTTCTGAAATACATTTTCATCCCTGTTTTTCTTTCCCGCTGCAGCTCTTTATTACTGCACTTTATAATTATTACAGGGGGAAGAAGGGAGAGCTCGAGGTTAGGACAGCGGACTTGATGTGAGGACTTCTGGGTTCCATTCCCTGATCTGCCACGGACCTACTGGGTAGACGTGGCCAAGTCACTTAGAGCCAGTTTTTCCAAAGAGACCAGGGCTGGATTTCCAAGTGCTCGGCCTCCATAACTGGGGACCGATTTTCAGAGGAGCTAGACTTCTGCTCAGGCATTAAAACAATGGCCAGCTTTCCTGGAGCGCTCAGCACCTGACATGCTGAGTTCTTTGGAAAACCTGCCCCGATTGTGGGGGCTTTGCTTTTCGGAAAACCTGGCTCTTGAAGAGCTGATTCTGCTCTCACTAGGGTCAACAGCGAAATGGCCGTCACCTGCAGTGATGTAGGGTCAGGGTTGGAACTTCTCTGTACCCATTTCCCTGTCTGTAAAGTGAGAATAACCACCATCTCACAGTTACCAGGTATCTGCCCTTCCAGCTCCTCCTGGCCTAGCCAAATGCACATCGTCTAGGCCTCAGGCCACCCTCCATCTCTCACGCTGGACTCATGATTCTCCCACTCTCAGCCCAGGCCCTGGGATGCGGTCACCTGTGTGTTAACCGCAATTGATCTCTGCAGGTCTGACTTGCAGTGTTTAATTTGTGCCAGGGCATCGCCATGAATGTTAAAAAAATTGCTTGAGGCCCGGCCTTCTTTCATTACAAATTAAGCATGGCTGAAATATGTCTGCCCACTGCACCTCTGTTCCCTCCAGGGCAAGGACAGCGCTAACCAGTGACCCAACAGCCTCCTTAAAGCAATCTATCATTTATTTAGAAGAAAAGCATTTCAGAGACAAGAAACCTTAAAACCAATACAGGACGCTGTACAAACATCTAGCATCCCCAGTAGCTAACTATCTTCCACAAGGGGATGCTGGCAGGCCGACAGCCCAGAGTATCAATGGTATATAAGGCACCTAACTCCCCTTGAAATCAATCGCGCCTAATTAACTTGGAGGATGAGAGCCTAACTCCGCCACAGAGCCTCTCTCTGTGTCAGCTTGTCTCCCTGGTTGAGCTCATGCACAGGATCCTGGGCACCCCGCAGCAGCTCACTCCCCCAGCCTGAATCAAGCCTCTTTTAAACAACCCTTCAAGCTTGCAACTCCTAGCTCTGGTAAAACAAGGTTTGCAACTTGTTAGAGACAGGATCCCGACAGCTAACAGCTTGCCCTCTTGTACTTCAAGCGCATGCTTGGCTGTCACCTTCAGGCACCGACCCTCTTAAATTTGGGCATTATAGGCAGACAATGAACCTTCTGCTAGCATCCAACAGGCGTTTGCTCAATCTAGGCGTGCAGGAAATTCAAGCCACCCAATAACTTTCCGCTCACATCCAGCATTCACAAACCTGATACATCGAGTTCCAAAATGTTGTTATAGTTCCCCGTCTGTCACAGATATCTACCTACCATATGGGGTGGCTTTGGAAGGTTCACTACCCCTTGGATGAAAAGGTTATGTGAGGGCAAAGCAAGGTTATGCCTGTGAAGCGTCAGGATGATTTGCATGAAAGTTGCGGTACCCCTTAAAGTTGCATTGTACAGCATTGCAGCTGTTTTCCACCTAATGCATTTCTCGCGTCTTCTCTCCTCCCCCCTGCTAAATGCACAAACTACGAAGCAAAACCTTTATGGCCAGGTATTGCTGAGGAGCCTGACAGAGTTAGTTCAACTCCCACCGAACTGTTTTTAGTTTAAACGCAGGTTTCTTTGGAAAAATCCCAGCCACCCTTTCTGCAGACTGACCTCTTTGCCTTGCTTGGGCTGACGTATCTGTCACTCCCCCGTCAATGGGACCTGTGAGCACGGGCCTAGCTCTTCGGAGCGGGGCACCTAGACACAAGTCAGGATCAAAAGTGGGGGTGAAGTGACCCAATCAAGGTCACACAGTGAGTCTCTGGCAGGCAGGGCCCCCACATGTGGGGGAGAAAAAGGGTACACTTTACCAGAGGTCTCGGGGGGCCCAGCCCAGGCTGCAACCCCCATGGACGTGTGTGTTACAAATTTGTACTGGCCCCCCAAAAGTTATGCTTCGGCCCTGCTGGCAGGGCCACAAATAAAGATCATCAGTCTCCTGAGCGAGGGCCTTCAGGTGACCCTGGGACTAATTAACTCAGTCCCTAGGCAGACGAACGAGCCCAGCTGGGCTACCACAGAACCACCTCGACTAGCTGATCCCCTTGAAGGGTCATGTTCTTAAGCCCGGAAGCACCAGCAGGTCACCAGCTGCTCGACGCTTATGCCCACAGCTGCAATTGCTGCTCTGCCTGCCGTGTTCTCGGTTCCTCACACTGGCTCCGATGCCAACCCTTGACTCTGACTCCTGATTCCAGCTCTGACCCTCCACGCTGTTCCTGGTCTCTAACTGCCCACCGCCGTGACCCTTAGGCCTGACCACCCATGCCCCAATTCTGCCTCCTGCCCCCAGTCTGGAGCCCTATATACTGGGCCATGCTACTGACATGGAAAAACACATTTTTGACTGTTGCAGTAGCCAAGAGAGTGGACTAGCTACACCAGGCCCTAGAAAGCAGAGCTGGAGATAGGCTGGTTCAAAGGTTGGCAACTCTCCAGTCTCTCTAATGACAGGCAAAGTAAAGAGGAGGCTAGAGCAGACCGACAGCTGGACCAACACTGGCCCTGGATATTTAACATCTAGCCCAGGGTTGTACCTTTGAACAAAATCTGGTTTAATGGAGACTGGAACCACACTCTTCTCAAAAGTTTCTGTCAAATCAAAAAACTAAAACACAAAATACTTCAAAAATCATACAAATGTTTTAGGTCACCTCAGTCTTCCCCCTCCCGATTTTCCAATTCATTTCAAGTGGATTCAAACATTTTGTGGGTTTTTCTGTTTTGGTAGGGCTGGTGGCAGGTGTTTTTCAAGTGGGCCAAACTTGAAACTTTTTGTTTCAATGCAGCATTTTGTCTTCCGGTGTTATTTTCTCCAGTCCTAACGACTTTTTGAATTCAAGCTACATTTGTGAATCGTTTGAGCCCCAGAAAATGCATACGCCCAGCTCTAATTGTAAGCCTATATTTCACCAGCAGCAGAGCTGAAAGGAGAAAATAGTTAGCCCTAAACCACTAACCTTCCATCCCGGAGAGATCCAAAATAAGGGTTTTAAAATACTGCCTGGGAAACGGATGAGCCAGTTCCAGATACTAGTAATAGACCAGGGAGATTTTCACCTCCTAAGCCTGGTACATTCCGTTCTCTGCTCAGTTTCATGGGGCAGTTAGCTCTCTTGAACATGGAAACAAATGATTTGGTTCTCTGCAAACTGTGAGGTGAGGGAACCAGCTAGGACCGTTATTAAACCTTCAGCTTTGGGACACTGCTGCTATTTTATGTAATGGACGTTCAGTACCTAAATGAAAGTCAGCCAATGCTTTAGATCTTTGGCCCCATTCCTACAAGCTGCTCCGCACAGCCAGTCCCCCAGACTGGGGCAGTGCCCCACTGACTTCCACGCAAGGGCAGGGTCCTCTTTCGCCACCTCTTTTCAAACCCAGTATGATTTGAGGAGCTGCAATGTTCTCAGGCAGCCCACTGGGATGAAAGGGCTGGTTCTCTCGGGCCTGGTTCAGCCTGGACCCAGCCCTTGTTGCATTTATCGAGTCTCCTTCCCTCTCAGCCCGAGAGAGTCAAGCTCGTGGCCAGGGAAAGTTCTCTTCTCAACTAGAGGGGTTTGAAACGTCTCTTTTTAAAATGAATACTTAAAATGCTGCAGGAAGGAGGCAAAGAAAGAGCAGCACAGAGGTGTCTCAATCCACCCCAGCTGTCCCCGCTCTAACTCCATCAACTGACACCAACCACTGAGAAAAATCAACAGCCTCTGGTTCCAGGCTCCAGTGAACGGCGACCCAGGGGAACAAATGCATGGTAGAAGCTATCCTCCATTTTTGTTTAAGCAGCCGCTAGCACTGTACCAAGGGCGTGAGTTACCAGCCAATAGGTTCATCGCTTCTTCTGCCTCAGTTGTGAGGCCGTACCACAGAGGGAAGCGCCGGGATTTGTTTTCAAATGATGGGAAGAGGGTGCGCCTGGCCTGCTTGCGTGAGCCAGCGTGGTTCACGCCACCTCCGCCTGCACTTGCCAGGCTTAGCCTGGCCCTGCCTGCTCCCGCAAAGGGATCCCTGCTGCACAATGCCGGCAGTGGGGAAATACAGCAGTATTGAAGGCAGGGGAAGGAGAGCTTCAATGGAAGCGGAAAGGTAACCCGACTCCTATAGAAAGGGAAGCCACCTGAGGCTACGTCAATGCCACAGAGCCTCTGCTGCCATAACACAGCATATGCTAACAGGAATTTCTCTCTCCGTGCAGGAACCTCCACCCCCCCAAACAATATTGGAGTGGTGCTGGTGGCAAAACTCTCTCTATAGCTGCATTTACGCTGGGAATTTGGCCAGCACAACCATGACAGTAGCTGATATGGTCTGTTCCCTCCCCACCCCCAGCTGTGCCAGGATATGTTTGAATTTCTCTGCAGATCTCCAGAGCCTTAGAGCTTCTCCAACTGTCATGAAGACCAGCCCCCAAAGCAAGGGTGTTATACCTAAGACCAGCATTTTTTAATTTTTAAAATAAGCCTATAGATTGATACACGACAGGTAAATGCTGCGACTTGCACTCAGAGGGATGCTATAGCCTCTTTGTAGGGGCACCAGTTCTTTTTTTAAAAAGACTTCGAGGATAAACACTTTGGTACTGATGGGGCTACTTAATACCAAAAAACTCCCACCATGGACGCTCCAGGTGGAAAACGTTTCCAATTAGCAAGAGCTGTGAGCTCAAATATTGAGCAGCTCAACCCATTGCTGAAGCTGGGGGGTCCTTTGTAGAAACCAGCAGAGGCCGGGTGAAGGATTCCAATAGTGCATATTGGAATTTGCACCCGGCTTCTACAGCATTTTACATACGGCGGCAAACACCCACCACACCTCCATTTGCAGGAGGCAGACAACAAGCACATTGAGCTGGAGCCAACACATAATCTTACAAAAAACAAGAACTTTATTGACATCCAGTCTTAGAACGATCATTACACGTGGTGGATTAAAACCTGGGACAAAAAACACTGGTGAGTGTGTGAAACGGTCAGTTCATTTATTATTATTTTTTTTTTTTTGAAAAAACATGTAATAAAATGTGCCAAAGTGCTAAAGCAGGATAGAACCATCAGAAATACTGTCATATAAAATCCAAAAGGGGGTAAAAAGAGCCACTGAAGCATTAAAACCATGAGAACTGCTGTAACAAAGGACACAGGAGCGTTTCTGCTAGACTTTGCAGGTGAAAACACATTTTCTCCATCTTACCAGAGAAAGGTTCTTTAAAATACAGCCCACTAAAAACACCCCATATATTCTAGATGATTCTGGAGGTTCAGGGAGATTCCCCTCTCCCCAGTCACTAGCAGAGTATATTTAAATTTACAAAACAGCTGAAAGTTCAGGTTAATAAAAATGTAGTGCCAAGAAAAAAAAAAGTGGGAGGAAGTGTAGGAGAAGCAAAATCTCCCCCCACATTAAAGGGAAAAGATCAGATTATCTGACAGCACTGTTTTCCCGATAGTTTAAAACCAGGAAATAGATGCCCCCGTGTCTTGAAGTGGTTTCCATCACATACAGCATTTACAGTTTGGTTCAATGACTCTCAGCACCCCCACTGTACAAATTGTTCCAGCATCCCTGTCAGGAGATGTGGTTAAAAATCCAACTGGCCATCAAATAAGTGAGATTACGGTTTGAACAGAAAGGGAAGAGACGGAAAGCAGGGCAGTGTTTAGACGCATTTAGGAACATGTGCATGGTGAAAAAGCAAAATTGCATGATCAAGGAGGCAAAAACTGATCTGCAAGACGAGGACACCATGCCCCCAACTTTTCCCTCTCATGCACAGAGTAAAGTGACAGGTGCCAAAACTGTGTTTAACCAAACACAAATAACATTGAAAGAGCCAGAAAGATGGAGGCTGCCCATTTGTTTGTTCTCATCCTGCTGTCCAAAAGACAAAAGGAGGCAGCTAATACAAAGGACAGAAAGGAGAAAGGAGCTATTTTTGGTATTCTCCACTAAATGCTTAGTATGGAAATGATTAGCTTGCAAAAAACAAAAAAATCATTCACACCCCGGCCATCTCTATTTAAATAGAACAGTTATTTAAGAAGTTGGATCTAGGAATTTAAATGAACCACAATGCACTAGGATGCCATTCTCTGCCCAGAAACAGCAATGGACAAGGAAGAGTCTCTCTCTGGCTCAGTCAGGGAGTTCAGAGACAGGAGACGAAGATGACCATGGGCCTAGATAAAGCTCTCAGAATGGAAAGAGATTGACAGGATTGGAACTGATTAGAAAGGAGACGAATAAGAGGGTAGAAGATAAAAGTAACAAAATAATGAATGGGATAGAGAAGGAAGATCTTAGTTCTATTGTGGAAAGGGTGCATGATCTGAAGAGTTAATTCAAAATGGATAAAAGGAAATACACTTTTTCCATACAAAAGCCCATTTATCCTGTGGAACTCACTGCCACAGGATGTTGAGGCCATGACTTTAGTGAGATTCAGAAAGGAAATGGCTGTTATATGGAGAATGAGAACATCCAGAGTTCTAACAGTAAAGATTAAACAAACGAGTTTTGAAAAAGGACACAAAGCATCATGAGGAGACTCTAGTGGGCATCAGGAGAATGCTTTCCCTGGGGTCAGGGTCATCCCACACATCTGCAGGGTGTCTTGCACCTTCTTCCAGAGCACCCGTCAGAGACAAAACATCGGACTGGATAGACCACGCAGCTGGTCCAGTTGGGCAATTCCTAAGAACTTTGATTCTCCTTCAGAAAAGCTTCTGGAAGCACTCACCTCTCCCGACTAGGGAGATCCCACCCCAGCTACCTACCAATTCCTTGATAACCAGCTTGCTGCTGCTGGGCCCGGGGCAGCTGGCGGAGCGAAGGCGCATCGTGATACATCAAGAAAGGAAGCTGATTTTCCTGGCAGCAGCCATCGGAGATCAGATTCCCACAGCCCCCCAGTGCAGCTTGCAGGTGGAGATGCTGCTCAACAAGGGGACATGGCAGGCAGCACATCAGAAGGAGAGACCCATTTAAGGCAACAGGGCTTTTAAACCACCCCAGTGCTCTAGAGGAGCTAGTTTGGGTGAGCAAGCTCCGGAACATGGGAGAAACCAAGGGAGACTAAGGCCTACGCAAGACTGTCCAGGGCAACGCAGACCTCTCCGCCGTGCTCTGTGCTGGATGCTGACAGGCAGGAGGAACATGCATTATTTAAGAGGGAAAAAGAGGTGGCCAAATGCTGGCTGAGTAAGTGGGAGGGTGCGCCAGGGCCTCAATGCTGCAGGGCTCCGGTGTCACAGTTCTAGCTCATGCTTTAGCGAGAAGCGTGAGACCGCACTTCCAGAACACAGGAAGAACCCATTTAGTACCAGCGAAGGAGCTTCGTAGGGAGAGCCTCCGCTGCCCTCCAGGGCCAAAGAGGGAGGAACAGAGACACCGAAGTCGGTAAAAGCCCTTAATAGCCACCCCTCACCCTCCATCCCCCATGTAGGGAAACAGCCATCCTCCCTCATCCCCAGCCTGTTTTTCCTCTCCCCTGGTGCTACGTCAGACTCCACCACACCCAGGACACATCAACACCCCCGAGCGCGAAGGGGCTGTATGGGAGCGCCAGCGCATGGTATTTAGCCCCACTGTCTGCCAACATCTCTGCCACGGTAGCCTCTAGCCTGGTGAGCAAAGCTGCACACCCACAGCAGCAGACACTCATCATCTTGGGTAACATCAGCCCTTTAACATCACGCTCCCTCTGAGAAAGGAAATTCTCCTGCGACTCGCACCGATCAGAAGGTGGGTTCTGGTCAGAAAGCACGCTCCTGCTGCACGGGGATTTGGGCTCAGAACAAAAGTACTGAGTGGAGGCATTGCATGCTAACTTCTTCCAAAGCCCTAGCTAGGTACAGAGACCCACCCAAAATACATGCTAATCCAAAGCCTATCGCCGCTCACAGATTTCTTTCCCGTCTTTTGTCGTCTGTACAGCACCTTGCCCAATACCTGCTCCACGGCAGGGACTCCTAGGCGCTACACTGATGCAGATGATTGACTTCAATGGGATTTGGAGGAGAATTAAAAGGAGGAACTTGAGCAACATCAAAGTTGGTGTGGGAAAGGGGAGCAGCATAGACTGCGCAGGAGGAACCGGAGGGATCCTGGCAGTTGCCAACGTTCACTGCATAAACAGAGCTAGGACTGTGGGCATCGCTTTCAGGAGAAAGCTGCTTTTAGGGAGGAGGTAGCGTCTCATTGCAGGGAACACGTGGGGGGACAGGCCCGAGCCAGCATTCAGATCCTGATGAGACCAACCTACAAGAATGTCAACAAAGCACCTGAGGGGGAAGAAGAGAAAAAAGATGAACTCGCCTCACTTTAGAAGCGAGTTTACTGGGACTCCCCATGAATTATAGGTACCAGTCCCAGCCCCTTCAGTGTGGCAGCAGACAGCTGGGACTGGAGAGGATGTACCTAATGCAGGAGTTTGAGCCATCCTTCAAAACCAGGACAGAAGCATTCAGTGGCTTTTAATTTCCCTCCCAAGCCCTTGACATACCGCTCCTGTCATCAAAACCTACTTAAAAGAACCTTGCCATTTGCACATTTGCTTCCACAACCCCAGTGCAGGAAGCTGCTGTGTCTGGGGAATAAAGAATTTCCTCTCTATGCTTTTAGTTCTGCTTTTCTCCCCCATGATGCCCCTGAAGGGCTGCAGCAGCAATACAACCCATGGTCGGTGCTTTAAAAAAAAAAACAAAAACACACACACACACCAAACCAAAAACCATTTTCTAGGTGTGGGGGCCCAAACTGATCTGGTTCCAACCTCTTCTCCCAATCTTGGCTATTCCACTTCTACCCTCCTTCTCCTGGATAGGATTTTCCTCTAATTCCCTGGCTCGTACTGAACCTAGATACAAAGGCCAGGTCCCCACTACCCCTCACTTCGGTATAACTTACATTGCTCGGGGTGAGAATACGCCACTCTCTAGCGCACCGTTACACTGACCCAGCACCACTATGGACAGCACGATGGGGACAAGAGAGCTTCTCCCATTCACATAGCTGCCACTGCTCACAGGGGAGGATTCATTGTGCCCACAGGAGAGCTCTCCCCCGCCCTGGTCGGCAGAAAAGTCTTCATGCGACATGTTACAGTGGCGCCGCTGCGCATGTAGCACTTCCAGGGTAGACTAGCCCTAAATTGCAGAGAGCTCGGATCATGCCAGCGAGCAGACAACACCCGCTGGCCATTTTGATGGCTGGCCCGTTCTCAGCACAGCCAGGCACGTTACACGATTACCGCACTAATCTAGCCGCTATGCTGATCCTATGGAAGGTGCTGAGCACCCTCAGGCCAAGGGGAATGGAGGGAACTCGGCCCGAGGCCCAGCCTCTGCAACGTTACAGAACAGCTTTGAGGGCAGGCAGTTCTCTCTCTAGTGAATGGGAGACGTGAGCCAGCCATTAAACCGCCTCCCCACCCTCCAGTCATTAGGCTGCAGCATAACTAGCCGTGTCCACACCCATCAGACCCTGATGGAAGAGCAGAATTACCCCTCCTCCCTTCCACTGCACTGAAAGCACCACACAGCCCCTGCCCCTCCCATGATCCCAAAGCACAGGGGCAGATTTCTGCACTGAATGCGCATGGAGAAAATCATGTTGGGAGAATCACTCCATTTTTTCTCAGAATAATTTATTAAATACAGCATTAAAATTTTATTTGTTGTTATGAATTCAGTCATTAAAAACAAGATTGTATTTCATGTATATATATTTATGGTCCTGCGTAATCATTCTACGATTGGTGCAGACAGCAACTGGGCCAGCAGGGGGAGGGAATGGTTCTTGCCCGGCTGCCCGCTCCCCCAAAGCGGTTCAACACCGCTGAAGAGGTTTGCACAGGAAAGTGAATTGTCCCACAGGAGCCAGCCATGGGATGCGCAGGCAGGTTGGAGCAGGGGTGACGGAAAGGCTTCAGCTCTCAGAACTGGCTTCTGCCATTGGGTGAGTCGCTTAAGACCTTTCAGCTGGGGTTCAGCTCTCAGGGGTGAAAAATAGCTACAGCTCCCCTCCATTTCCACTGGAGTTGTGGGTCACCAACATTTCTAATGATCAGACTTGTAAGGTGTTAAGCTGAGTTCCCCCCAGCCCCTGCCAAAAAACCCATCAGGCAGCTGTTGAAAAATGTTGGCCCTAAACACCCCTAACCTCTCCCCCCCCCCAATGCATGCTCATTTGGTTCAGTATGGCACTGTGGCTTGCAAAGCTATTTTTACATATGAGCCCGGGAACCCTACTCAAATAGGAGATGAGCCTTTTCCCACAAAACAGCCCAAGCTTGTGCTAGGAGCTGCACACAGCAGACCACAGGCCAAGGGCCTTTCTGGTGCTTACATCTGATGCACGGCCGACACAGCTGCTATAAATGAGCCTCTTTGGGAAGAGAGCCTTTTGTAGGATCAGGTCATTTCAAAGGGAAGGGCTTCCCCATCAGGCATCTTGGGAGAGTTCAGAGGTAGAGTTAGATGAAAGTTTGAAGCTTGATTGTCAGTTTCCAGCCTGCTGAGAGCCGTGGAGAGTGGGACTAGAGATCACACCATCCAGAGCAAGAGCTACAGGACACTAGGAGACAAGAGAGAGTGCCTAGGAAGTTTCTGGCCCCCAGCTGATTTGACTGGCACAGCCAGGCTTATCCCCTTTATACCAAAGTCCTACAGAATTTAAAAAGGGGACGAAACCAAGAGGATTCTGCAGGCATTATTCAGAAAATCCTGATTTTTAGAGAGTTCTATCCCAGCAAGGGACCTCTACAAACTGGCTTAAAAAATTCTACGAAAATATTGTACATCACTTCAGTTGTATATGACTCCTGCCTTCCCCCTCTCCCCCCCTCAGGGCCATTCCAGTATGAACCCTACTAGGGTTACTGATGAGTGCCTAGATCACTAAGGTCCTGGCTACAGAAGTCTCCCTTAACTTGTCACGTCCTGGCAAAATTCTAGCACCCAACTGTTGGAAAGAAGCTGGCCAGTCACTCCGCAGCACGGCAATCCAGAGAGCCAGCACTGTAGGCCCTTTATACCCCCTCTCTTCTGGGGCTGTACCCTTGGGAGGAGATCTGCTGTAGGGGTAGACGTTGCCCCATCCATTTGGTGGGAAGTGGGGGTGCAGCACATGTAGGAAGAGCTCTGGGGAAGTCAGACACACCAGAGGCCCAAGGGGAAGGATGGCTGAAAGCCTACTGGCCCATTCCCACATGAGAAAAGCGCCCCAAAAACCACCACATAAAAACAGCCGTCGCTGACCATAGAGACACCACCGCAACTCAGTAGCATTTTAGATAAGGCATCACAGGTGCTTCCATAATAAAGCAGTAAATAAAGTGTTGGACTACAGTACGGGAACACAGACCATTGTGCAAGGCATCCCAGGTCTCTGCCACTAGGTGCAGCCGGAGAATGGGAGGGGGCTGTACACAACTTCCCCCCCCCCCCCCCACACCACACACACGCACGTGCCACGCTGCTGCTCACTCTATTTAAAAAGAAAATAGACTTAAAAATCTGGGCCTGGGACACGCTGTTCACCCTCCCCCCCCAGGCTGGCTGCAGGTATAAGATGCTTTGTGCTGTACCAGCCGCAGGGCAGACAGGGGAGCCGTGGTGCCTGGGGGGCGGGCAGCACCCCCGTGGTTCCAAGCAGAGGCTTAGTTACCATTGTTGAGGCTGGAGTTGACACTGCTGCAGCTTTGTTCATAAGAAGGAGGCGCCTCTGCAAGGGGAGAGAAACAGGAGTCTGATTATACAACTGGCTTCAAAGGTTTCCTTCCCACCACGCTGCTCCCCAAGCTAGGGCCTGACCCAAATCCTACCAAAGCCAGTGACAAAAAAAAAGCCACCCACACACCCCCTCCCCCCCACCATCCCTCAGACGTTACAGGATTAGAACCCATAAAGACAGACAATTGGTGATGACTTTTTGGACAATTTGCCCTTCTGCTCCTGTTAGGGCACAAATGGGGCGCAGAGGAGCAAGGAATGCCTCTGCATGGACCTCGGAACAGCAGAGATGCAGCCCCCAGCCCTGCCTTCTGTCCTGGAGACACATGAACTGGTCACTTGTAGGCTATTGCTGTTGAAAGAAAGACTCAGACCCCACTCATTGGTCTGTTCATACAAGACGAAGTACTTTTACGGAGGTGGACCACCACCGGCACTTCAGATACTTCTAAATCCCACTGAAGGACTCTTTACAGGTTAAGCGTCACAACCCCCTCCCAAGTTTTGCAGATGGGAAAATTGAGGCATGGAGACGTGAAATAGCTCGCACAAAGTCACGGTGAGTCAGAGCTAGGAACAAAGCCCAGAGTTCTATAGCTCTGCATTAACCCTCCACAATACAGTGTCACAAGTTTTTAGGTAACACACACTGGCCTCAAAACAGAATTAAGCAAGCAGCATAGGAAATGGAGGTTACTTCCCTGTAACTGGAGATTCTTTGAGATGTGTGGTCCCCATCTGAATTCCACACATGCGTACACAAGTGCATCATGCGCCTGAGATCAGAGAATTCTAGCAAGTAGCATCTGTTGGTCCCTGCCTGCCCCGTTGCTCTCCTTGTGCCCCAAACCAAGGATATAAAAGAGGAGGTACAGACCAATGTCTCTCCAGTTCTCTTCTTATCGCCAATCTGGATCCGAAGCGAGAGGAAGTGGGTGGGGTGAAGCGGAATACAGATAGGGATCACACATCTAGAAGAACATCCAGATACAGTAAGTAACCTCCACTTCGTCTTAGAGTGTGGATTCCTATGTGTATTCCACAGTGATTGCTAAGCAGTATTCAAGACAAGAGTGGGGGAGTCCAAGGATGCAGTTGGTATAGGAGGTCTGAAACACTACAAACAAATGAATGGATTTCCAGGTGAATGTCCACAAAAGAGTGAGTGTCTTTCACCCTGACAGCTGCAAACCACATTCTCTCCTCCACAAAGGGGATTTATGCCAGTGTAACCATTTGCAAATAAAAGCCATTTAATTGCTGAAGGTTGAGAACGGGTCTCCATCCTTGGTTTTTCTTGGGAACTATGAAATATGGGAAATAGACACTTTTCCCTTGGAATTGAGCTAGCACTTGTTCCACGGCCCCTTGTTGGATGGAGAATCTCCTCGTAAGGGGTCAGTAAGGGGAGAGGAATGCTATAGAGTACCCGCAGTGAATGATTTCTAATATCCACTTGTCTGTTGTGATTGCCCTCCTTTTATGGGGAAGAAGAGGCAGCCTCCAAAGACTGAGGTGGGCAGATGTACACGATCTCAGTAAGGGTAAGTCGTTCTTGATCATTCCATCAAAAGTAATCCCTGGTTGGTGGATGGGGGTTGCAGAATTGCAGCTGCAGTACAGGGAGCTGTACATCTAGGTCTTTGTATCCTCAGACATTTGTGCGATGGTTTAAGTGGGCGCTGGTGGTAGAAAGATGGGAGGAGCCAGTTTTGGCTTGTACACCTGATTAGGTTCTCTCTTCAATGCCTGGGGAGCAGAGAGCTGTTCTAGAGCCCTTCAATGTATATAGAGGCTCATCAGACTTCACGTTAAATAAATTTGGATTCTAAAAGAGAAGTTTCTGAACCTCGCTGGAGGAACACCAAGGAGTGCAGCCATGACTTATGCCTCGGGACTTCTCCCGTGTCCATCCCGCTTGAGGGCAGCAGGATCCACTGCAATTTGAGGTCTTGGAATTGGGCTCTGTCCTTTTGAGGGAGATTTTGGGACTTCAGGGATGAACTCCACATAATTGCGGAAGCCATATTTTGCTAACAGGGCTTGGCAGCTAGCAATCTGAAACTGAAGGCTGGTAGAAGAAAATAACTTCATCCCCTAAATGGTCAAGCCATTTAGAGCCTGTCTGCAGGTGTTGCTTTGGGACATTGCAGCCTAGATCTCTCAGAGGCTGCTTTACCACCAGGGAGTTGAGTGGAGAAACTCCACTCCTTGCCTGGTACAAACATATTGCCTCTTGGCACAGGAGGCTGGAGAATGTCAAGTTACCCTGGCTGGTTCCTTGATGGCCTCATTTACTGGCAGGGCCTCTTGACCAGGAGAAGGAGGATGCCAGATGTCCAAGATACTCAGTAAAAGCTCCTTTACATCTTCAAGTGAACTAGGGAGTTCATTCACCTCCCTTTACAGGAGCTCCTGGTATTGCCTGTGGATATCAAGCAGGGATGAGGAAGATGGGGCAAACTGCCTCATTTGATGAAGGTGAGGAAACACCTATCAGTACCTCCCAAGCCAGCTCAATTTCTTCTCCCTCATACTACAAAGGAGCTGGTTGGTGTTGTGCAAAAAAGAGTCAATAGGACTCCTGATGGATCCAGGGTGTCTGAAGTAGGGATCCCATGCACTGAAATAGGACCAATATGGACGATTGATCAGGTGTGGGGGGGGACCCAAAATGAAACAGGTACCATCAATCCCTTGGCTAGTCATACCTGGTAGAGGATAGACACCAGATCTTTGAGTGTCTGAACTCAGCTCTCTAAATGGGGATATTGACTCATCTGGAGCTTCCAACCCATCTGAAGAGGAAGCAGCTTCCTGTTCAACCAGCAGAGCCATCGGCACCAGTGGGTAAAGTTCCTGCCTATGGCTGGGAGAGCGGAATCAGTCTCCTCAAGGTCATTTCTCCACCAGTGTCAAAATGTCTCTCAGGAGACTTGAACCTGAAAGACGGGGCGGTTGCGGATAGGGAAGGGTGAAGATATCCTATGTGGAGGTTTTGGTTTACCCTGAAGTTTGTGTTCTGTAGTTGGGACCAACAGATCCAGGGACAGTTGGTACCGTCAAAGAATAATTGTGAACTCAGATGGTCTTTAGGTGCGCCAATCCTTTGGCTCATCAACCGGAGACTTAGGATCTGCCAGTGCTGACTTTCTCCTCACGCCTTGCCCTCATGATCAGAGGGTTTAAGCGGGCTAAGGCCTTAGGACCCGAGCATGAGGATTCGTCTGACTTGGATGGAGTTGGGGAGTGATTCCTTCATTTGGGGACAGACCTAGAATGACATCTGTCCTTATGCTTGTGATGGTGCCCCTTACATTCATGAGCAGCCCTAGCGGACCACTCTTTGGTGCTAGCAGCTCTGGAGCTCATGCCTGGGGGGGCTGCTGTTCATTGGTGGAGGCCAACATACTGTGGTGGGGGGCACGTCTTCCTGGCCTGGATCTGTCGGAGGAGGTCTCACAAGCGTCTCCGTAAGTGTGTTCTCAGATGGAGCTATACCCCCCTCGCAGGTTCGGGCTGGGGGGAAGAGAAGGAACAGCAGATACTGCACTTGGTGGATTCTCTCCCTGGCAAGAAAGGCAGCACAGCTTGTTTGTTGCTCACAGAGAAGGAATGGGGCTAGGCGACACAGTTCTTAAGCGGTGTTGTAGTAGTAAATATAAACTAACCAACACTAAAAAGAATACATATAATATATGGACAGGTTCTGAAGAAAAAAGAAGAAACACAGAGGTGTCTGTGGACACAGAGGACTCTGACCCAGGCCATGCGGTGGCAAGAAGGAACGGGAAAGGTCTCCGTCTGCACCAACTCTTACTCCCTCCGTTCCGAGCACAGAGGGCAGCTGTGCTGGCCGTGGACCAACAGACACCATTGGCTAGAAATCTCCAATCTCAGGTGCCTGGCGTACATGCAGACTCCCATGGGGAATACACATAAAGGACCAGCTCTCGAAGCAGCAGTGATAGGCTTTGTTTAGCTAGGCAGTGGTTCAATTAGCACCCATCTCACCCCCTCCCACCCACCCGGTCAGTCAGCACCCTCTCACACCCCTTCCAAGTCATCCATTTGCGGATGGCTGGCCTTGAAGGAACAGCTTGACACACAACCAAGATGGCGCCTAGTGCCCCAATTTTTACCCTGTGCACGAAGGGTGTCTTAATGCCTTAGGATAATGGTTTGGTCTAACCCTGTTCTGCCCCCCAGCCTGGTTTCCCACAGACCCTCTGGGCAGTTCTGGCATAGGCAGGGTTCCACGGATTGTATCTACTCCTGTACTAATGAGATCCCAAATTATTACATCCCAGACAGTCTCATCACACAGGGCTCTCCCCATGTCCTGGCCTGGCTCGGAAGCCATGGAAAGAACCACTGCCACACTGCAGGGGTTCAACTGTTGTTCTATCAGCAGCAGGACAAGGGACAATTCTATACTCCCAACAGCCGCTGAATCGATTTCCCTCCCCCTCACAAACTAGCCAGTGCCTCTTTCAGAGCTCCAGGGGAGAGCGCTCACCATAGGGGTAACCCCATGTGCTGTACTCCGGAGGCAAGATGAGTGAGCTGGCGGTGGGAACCGGAACCACGGTGCCCTCGGCATAATAAGGGACGGTTGCTCCTGTTGACAAGCAAAGCGTGGGGTGATTTGGGGAGCCAGTCTGTTCCGAGTCCAGACTTAGGTCCTGGAAGCTCATTCCTGGAGCGTAGCTGAAGGGCTGCTGTTGGGAATGGCTTTTGGTGGGGATTGAAATGTTGTCCATCGGGTGGTAGCCACCAGCAGCCTCTTCTTCCGGTGGTGCGGTCGGGACCACCACGGATGGAATGTGGGGGGTCGACCTCGACGGGGTCAGAGGAACCCTGTTCACAGCGATGTTGCCGATGTAAATTGGCAGAGTGACTGAAACCTCTGGCGACTTCAGGGAAACCTGGGGAGAGGGGAAAACAAGAGGCATCCATTTCATCTGCCGCCTTTGCACAAGTCAGTCAAGCCCGGTTCGGCCAAAGGGCGAATCTCTCCCGATACACCTGGCCACGGCCACGAGGCAGCTCCAGGCGTAAACGTGCCAGAGTGGGAGATGGGTCACTGGGAGGTCCCCAGTCCCACGCTGCAGCACCCATGTGGTCTGGTTTGGTGCCATAAACAGGCTTGTAAGAACTCAAGACTTAAGTTCCAAGTTCCCAAGTACTCGGCACCCAGCGTGCACAGCTCTTCTGAAAGCAGAGCCAGAAGCATAGCCTTTAATTCCCACCTCTGGCTGTGCTGGGGCTGACACTGCTCCACTCGGATTTGTGGTCGGGAAACGGTTCCTAAAGCAGTGGAGAGATTCAGTACCACTCCGCGCCAAAACCCAGGAACCCAAGGAGCTGTGGAGACAGGCAAGCCCTACCACATGGGTGCATCTGCCAGAGGAGAGTGTTCACGCCCAGGAGGGCAGGGCAGTTTTGAGAGCTTCCCCGAGGCAGAAGCTCCTCTGGCTCTCCGCTCACCAAGGACTCTCGTTGCCCTGGCCCAGCCCATTGGAAGCACTTACGAGCGTTCTGCTGTTCGCACGGGGCAGGGCAGTACCTACTTGGATATAGTAGTCGACGTGTATGAGGCTGCAGCCATGCAGCACGGACTGGGGCAGCGCCGGGACAAGGATCTGCTCCTTCCACTCCGCATGCTTCCAGGCCTTCACACCTGAGCTCTCCACCTCGGCAATGGTCCTCAAGTCGTAAATCCAGCGCTTGGATTTATAAGCGACCTTCTGCAAAGAGGGGAGATGAGAAGAAGAGACTAAGCCGAAAGATTTCCACAGGGCCCATTTCACTGGGCTTCCAGCATTCCTCAAGGCCTATGGAGGCTGCTGTGAACTAGAAATCCCTGAAACTTTGCTGAGGAAGCATAAGTCAAGGTCAGACAGGACCGACAGCAACGTGGAGTTTCTGCCTTGAGTTGATAACAGACTATGTGACAGTTGCCATCCCGGCATACACACCAGGGATCACATCAGGGACTCCAGAGCTGAAAGCATGAACTAGCACAGCTTGAGCAAGGCTCTCTAGCTGGTGCTGAAGACAGTGGGTCTCAGAACAGGGGTCTGCCGTCTGCCCAGTTTCAGAGGACCACTGGACCCGAGTCCCGGCGCTCTCCATGGCGCTGGAGACTGAACCCACCCCCTGCCCGACGCCTGGAACCCCAAGGCCCTGCTGGACCCTGGAGTTTTTATAGCACATTGGGGGGCCTTAGAAAGAAAGCAAGCAGAGTGGGGAGAGGATCTAATGTGCCCACTGAGTTACACCTGGACAGAATTCATGGGGGCTTCTCTCTCCTCCCGCCCCAAGTCCAAGTTAGTTAGTTGTGCTTCCCCTTCAAGGCCTGGTATGTACCTGGCCTCCTCCCAACCACCACCTACCATGCACCTGGAGAAGGGAAATGCACAAGGATTCAGAGTTTAGCAAAACTCCTTTTCCATTATTTAAATGTTTATATCATTACGCCTAGGAGGGAAAGCAGGCCTTGAGACCCTGCATCGGTCTGGATTTGGCTCCCTCCAAGCCAGCCCAGCAAAGGTACCAGTCTCTGCCGATGACTCTTACCTGGAGGAGGCTGGCCACCACGTTGCCAGTGTCCCGGCCAGACTTGTTCTCAATGTCGGTGCGCAGCTGGATCGCCTGCCCCACGATGTACCCTTTGAGGTCCGAGGTGGCCGTGAGGACGATGTTCCCGCTCTTCACGAGCTTGTAGTTGAACTTCTTTGTGACGGATGCGGTGTTGGGTTGCTGTGAGATGACAGCTGGAGATCAGACAGACATGGGGGCTCGGGAGGGAGTTTACAGTTTTCAGAAAAAAGGGTTTGAGGGAATGGGTTTTTTTCCCCAAATCCTAAACTAGGGGTCTTCCAACAATCTGGGTATTCTTATGTGGCATCAGTAACACGCCCATCCCCAAGGCATCTGGCTCACTTACTTGCTCTTCTCCTCCTTCTAGTCATGTGTCATTGCTCCCTCAGGTTCACGGTAGCATTATTTCTCACTTTCCTACAGATTAGCCTTGAAGAGTCTCCCCTTTTCCTGCCAAGCCTTTGTCCTCACCTCCAAATCCCAGGAGATTTTGCTGCCCATTTCAGACCCTCCCTTTCTTATATTTGAACGAGGCTACGAGTGCCTCAGGCGGGAAGCCGTATCTCCCACAACAGTACAAGGACAAATGCTCTTTCAGTGACAACGTTCTGAGCTACTGTACCCCACAGATCACCTTCCAGCGTAGGCCAGACTTCACTGGTCCTCAGAGGGCTGCTGAAGACCATAGGTAAAGAAACACAAAGCAGATGCTTTTCTTCGCCCCCCAGTGCTGTACAGCAATCTGTGTAGCTGTACAGGGCCAATGACCAGGGAGGGCTAGTCTGTGAAGTCCTGGAACCTGGTCCTCTTTCACTCCAGCAGTGAGACAGCCACCACAGGACAAGGCTCTGCTCAACAGGAAACATTCGCGGCTGGCAAGAGCCCAGATTATGGTATCATTAAACCCAAAGGGTCGTTACAACAGCCCCTAGGCTGGGTTGATGACATGCTCTTTCAGGCCTGCACCCAGTGGTAGAACGAGGCTGGTTCTCCTGTTGATCCCTGGAGCCCACCCATGAAGGTGACGGCAGAGGGAACAGGCCCACGGACTTACAGCACAGACCAGAGATGCCCTACAGTGCTTTGGGTGACAATGTGGTAACCCTCCTAAGTGACTGTCTCCTCCAAGTTAGAGTTATTCCCCTCACTTTGCAGGGCTACACAGGATCACGGGAGATGCACAGCTGGTTTCTCCTTTGCTCCAACAGGAGACATGCAAAAGGTGCAAGAACCTCTGGTTCTCCCCACTGCTGCTCTCTTACCTCAATGTCAGGGATGTCATTCAGGTTGAGCGGGCAGAGAACGTAGAAGACCTTGTTGCACTTGTAGTCCTTGGAGAATCGGGGTGTATCTATCACAGCTTTGACCTGATGGACCACCTTTCCAAAAGGGCCTTCAAATGATGTGGGGGCTGATGCTGGATTCAAAAGGGAGAAGGAAGTCAAAAGAGAATGCCTCAACCAAATCGAAAGAGGAGCTAGGCCTTACCCACTTACCCTGAAGTGCTTTCCTGTTGCTCAAAGCCAGAGGAGAGGCAGAGCCTTGCAGCTCTTTGGGAATCAGGGTCTCCCATGTGCATTTGAGCCTGCATGTGAAGGATCTGAGACCAAATTTGGGCCACGGGGACCACAGCCGCCTTTTTTTTTTTTTTTTAAATACACTGATGAGGCAGCCTGTGCTGTACACGGTGGCTGCTTACATGGAGAAGCTGGGACAGTACTAGCTCCTCTTATTTGTATGAGGTGGTACGTAGGAGCTCCAGTCATAGACCAGAACTCACTGCAAGAGGTGCCGTTCAAAACACTGAACATAGACGCTTACAACCTGGAGTGGTTTACAATACAGACTTGCCTCCGGTGCTCCCACCCGTTCTGGTAGAGAGGTGGGGATGCTAACGCAGGCAGACTTCAGCAGCTTGCAGCTTATTTTACTGCCCGACGGTTTAGTTCACAGAGCATCAGAGGCACCAAAGGTTCCCAGAGACTAACTTGCACTAAGGCAAGAAGAACAGAGTAGTTCCTTAGAGGGTAAGCTGGCAGTCTAGTTAAGAGGCATAACTCCTGAATCCAGGGCAGCTTCCATCATCACTCTCACAGGCAAAGTTAGGGGCTCTGAATTTGGCCCGTGGAGACACAAGTTAGGGCTCCCTTCAGCACTACAGCTCCCGGGGAGACGTGTTTCCATTGAGATTCCCAAATGAAGACAACCTCCCATGGGAGAATTCCTTAAAGGGCCAGTTTACTCAGCACACTTGCTCTTTAAAAAAAAAAAAAAAAAAGAGCAAAAAAAAAAGTCAATTTAAGACCAAATTTCAGCTGTGCATTGAGAGGCTGTCCTAAGGGCTTCTCTAATGGAGGTTGCTCTCTTATTTCTAGAGCTCTCCGGTGCTTAATATGCTCTTAGGCCTGGACTAGACCAGGAGAATAGGTCTGGTGGAAAACACTGGCTGACGCGAGCTTAAACATGGCTCTGCCCCCGGCGTGGACGCGCTTAACACCTTCAAGAGCTCCCTAGCTGTCCGTGGTTGATTCTGGGCTCCCCCTACTGTCTCCAATAGGTACAAGAGTCATGTTTAAAATCATGTTAGCCAGCCAGCTTTGAACCATCACCCATCCTCCTAGTGGAAGCAAGGTCTTAGATGCTGGACAACAAGCGTCTTTTCCCCGGCTTCGCCAGCAGGTGATTTTAACCATAAGCCAGAGAAGAGTGGAGTCTCCTGGAAAAATACTCAAATCACTTCCTTGAGCCCCAAAGAGCATCCCAAGCAGGCAGTATCTCCGCCGTACCTGGCAGCAGGAACTGGAAGGGAAAGGTGTGCTCGCCGGCTGTCAGGACCCCTGCAAGAGAGAGCAAAAGGCAAATGAGACGGGTGATACCAAACCAGAAGGACCCTGGGCACCCATGGCTCATTAGCACCAGGCTCCCCACAGAAGACAAACTGTCAGCTGAGAGCACACGTGCAGGACTCATCCCCACAACGCCACGTGCCTCATTATTCAAAGAGCGCAGTCGGTACGCTTCCATCTGACACCGGTTTATAGACACGAGTCTATGGCAAAACCCGCGCCGTTTCGCCCCCCCCCTTAGGGCTTGCACGGTTGCTGGCACCACAGCTGAAGCAGTCTCACACTCCGTGTGTGAAAGGGACCAAGATCCAATTGTCTGTTTGAATTCCAGCAACACGGGAGCAAGGTCAGGATCCTCAGGGCAGCAAGTGCCGTGGTCAAAGGAGCAAGGTCCGTGGGTACTGGCTGGCCACAGGTGAGTGGTGTAGGACCCAGGAAAGAGATGCAACACCTGTAATCCTCAAGTAATAGGATGCAGCTTTAAGAAGGAGATGGGTGCTTGTAAATGAGGCCAGCATATGTAGCATGCGGGTTGGGACGGGAGGGGGAGGTTTGATGGTATCAGGCCAGTATAATCTTAATCTTCCCTGAAATTTCTTTCCCCGATAATCTCTCCCATGCTGCTCGCCTTTGAGAAGCCCATTTGCCTAGATGAGACCAACTCCCTCTCCTTCAGCCAGCTTGTTTTGCAGTCTGGCTTTCATCAGTGATGGGCCAAAACTGGAACGGAGCCCTTTTAGGTTTAAAAGGCAAAGTACAGATTCTAACTCCTCGTACCACAACCATCCCTACGGTTTTAGCCTGGTGGTGTGTTTTTAAGATGAAATGGCAAAGATCACTCACAAAAAAAATCAGCTTGAAAAGATTTCAGTGCAATGGACTAGATTTGTCCCACAACAAATCCTGCATTTTGGCAGGGGGTTAGATTAGATGACCCTTGCAGTCCGTTCTAATCCTATGAAGTGCAAGGATTGTACTTGGAAAATGCGACACACAGAGAACAAGGCCTATGCTGCAAGAATCATGCCTAGATGACTTGCGGACCCTAGACATGATCCTTGTGCTTTCAGCACTTCAGGCAGCCTCCCGTCCCTCAGTTCGGTCTGGCACTCACACCCCAGGCCCTCGCCTAACGAGCGGGCCCCACTTCCATCTTTTGTGATGGGAACAGAATTTTTAAGAGGCTGTGGCATGAAAGATGATTGCTGTTCTGGTGGCTTGCTTTAGCAATTGAGGGTATTAGAGGTACTTGAATTTGATCAGGCACCGGGTTTAGATTTTTTACCGGAGGCTTCGTTTTTTTGGTATCACGTGCTCCACTTCGACATGTGCTGCACCCTTTCCAAACCATGATTACTGTGGTCTCTGGACCACATGACGGGCATTGGGCTCCTATGGTAAATTAAGTCTTTGCAATCTGAAGTAACGAGCAGCAAAGAGCCAACACTAGCTTGGCATAGCTAAAGCAGTGAGCAAATCCTGCCTTTTAAGTTTCACAAGCCGACTGCAATGCTCTATGCGCAGTTCTCATGTCTAGATTCCCAACTAGTACTTCAGCAGTTGATGAATTGCAGTCGAGGGCGGATAAGCAACGCTGTTACACATACCATCTATTTAATCTCCATCAATAAGAGAAACAGCAAGAATGGAGAGGGCTTTAAAAACCGCTATTTACGTGTACGTGTGAGGGTTTTAATTGGCAGCATGGCAAGAGGAACCCGCTACCTATTAATTGAAGCTAGGTATGTTCTGCTCTGCAAGTTGCTTATACCAGCGAGCCAGATCCAAAACCCACAACTGAGCTGGTTAATTTTTGATGCAAGAAGTGGGCTAGAGACAGCTGCCAGTCAGCTCCGTCGTTCGCACAGTGGAACCCCGTGTGTCAGCAGACTAAGCAGATTACTGAAGGGGGGGGCGCGGAGGAGGGGGGGGGGGAAGAGAGAGAATAGATAGCATCAATGATGTCTCACTGCACATGGGGAAGACATTTTTGCAACACGGAATCCTGTAACAGGACTGGCCGCGCTCTGAATGCTTGTTTGCAGCCCCGGTGCCTCTGCAGACAACCACTTTTGTTGCCCCCCCCACCCCCCGCAAGGCAGCACCAGAGCCACACACAGACTTCTCTCTGGGTCAACATCACCTCTGCTGGGGCCAGTTTTAAACCGAAATAGTTCTTAACACCCTTCAGGGTCCCAAAATAAAGTCCATCGCCACACACGATTCCATACGTCGCTCTGACGTCCTCACTCCCCACCAGAGAATCCCAGTCTGGTCTCAGAGGCCATCTTCCCAGCTGGAGCTCAGCCGTCTGGCACTGGCTTCTAAGCCCCCAAATTTGTAGGCCCAACTCCCATCTGGGTTTCCCCAGAGGAGCCTCCTTTCTGGCACAGCTCTCTTGGTCTCAGGGTCTTTCTGCAGGAGCCCTTCACCCTCTCTACAATTTCCTGAGCTTACCCCTTATTGCAGCCACCTTCTGCTCTTTCTAGGAAGTTGTCCAGTTCCCCTCAGATGGGGCTCATTCTGTGATGAGGGTTGCCTAGGCCCCAGGCTCTCCCGCCCCAGGGCACGCCACCTTGTTACAACTCCAAACAGATTTAATTCCCACGCCAAAGTTGGAGGAATTTGGATCAAGGTCTGCCCTGGGTTGCACGCTGTGCTAGGAACGCTCTCAATTCCTAATTCACGCAGCCAAGCTGCAGGGGCTGGGCAAGAAAAGACAGCTGCACATGACTCAATACATCCAGACATGAACACGCCTCTCTGACCTTCAGTGGAAAGAGGCAGACTATGACAAGCGTTAGACCTCATTTCCTCCCAGCCACCTCCGGCCTGAACAAACATAGAAGCACCTTGCCCTTTAGACATGCGGTCATGATTCGTTTTCAGTCCTTTCTCCTCCCACCCCCCCAAACAAAAACCAAGCCACCACAGACCAAGTGTAAGAACTAGTCTAATCACTAGGTGGTGATCTGTAGCAACTCTCCAATTGCAGGCCTATTCAAGGGGGAGGTGTGTGTGTGTCTCATTTCCCGTATTTGCCTAGCACTGACGGCACCACAGGAAGTGCAGAGCACACCACGATAACGAACACGCTATGAACTTGCAGCACTGAAACTATTTGTACAAAAAGACTCTACCAATGCAATTCTAGAGACAGAGTGGCTGAAGCAGAGATCCAGATGACAGGAGACCTGCTTTCCAGTCCCCAGCTCTGCCATCAATTCACACCAAGGCAAATCATTTCACCTCCGTGCCTCAGTTTCCCCACATGTAAGATGGGAGAATACACCTCTGCTACACTGGATTTGTTCCAAGGATTACACAAAGCACTATGCACAGGCAAAGTTCTGTATAAAACGCTCAATACTACAGTTAAGACGCACAACTTCTGTTTCTTTGCTTCCCAGCCCTGGTGGTGTTTAGAAGCACGATTTCAGCATCAAAAGTTTGCTTCGCTGTTCTGGCAGCTTTCCAAAGTGGATACACAAGAGACAACATGGGCCTTCTTCCTTCGAGAGGCAGCTGTGTCCCGAAGGGTTTCCAGTGACTGCACAGAGACTATTTATGAGAAGAATTAAAGTGGAAAGGGAGTCTGGCATTTTGTGCCCTCCCCTAAGATGGAAGCTGGCCAGCTAGTTCCTGCCCCAGCTTAGTGCGTACCATGTCACCCTGGAGACAGCAGCACTTCCTTCCAAGTGCTGTGCTAGGAGTGAATCTTGGCATCGCTGCTGCCACCTTCTAGAAAGGTTTTTTTTGTTCTAGTTATTGCACACGATGAAGCAGCATTAAGTGCAGCAGAGCAAAAGGGAGCTGGAATGGGTGGTACCTTAAGATCCACCTACGACATTTCTGACGCTCCCATTACTGGGTTATCCAGGTGCCAGGAGTTTCACTGAACATGAACTCTACTCCGCCCCATCCTGCACTTCAACTGCTGTTGCTTGGACGTTACTTTTCTAGCCCCTCCTCGTCTAACAGCCAGCCCACGTGGAGCAGTAACAGGTCATTCATTAGTCTGTTATTGCTAGAGAGGGGGTTTGCACCATGCTTGACAGAGTTAAGGGCATGGGCACATCATGAGGTCCTGCCCCAGACACCCGAGGCCTTCAGAACGCCACCTTGGGCTCTGCCCGCCGCAGCATCCAACAAGTGAGCCCTCTCGGAGGCAGAAGCTGCCTACAGGCTGATGAATTAAAGCCTGGCTGGGACATGAAGACTAGGGCCGGCCGCTTGCACAGTACCTGAAACTGAACGGGAAGCTAGTGGAAAGCGACGTGCTCTTGAGTCTCTGCTTTGTCGGGTAGGGAGAGGCTGTGGGTAGCAGTTCCCCAATTCAGGTTTGCTGAACAGTGAGCCAGGTTGGGAGCTGCTCCACCCTGCCCCCTCTCCGGCCTGCCTACGCAAGGGCCCCCTCCTTCTCCTTAGGCCAAGGGTAGGGCAATTTTACTCCATGAGACCCTCCGTACACAGGGAGATCTCCAGGGGTCTTAGGAGACAGCGGACTCGGACCCCTGCTCAAGAGGCAGGCTGTTGGGTGCTTGGGTACATGGGGGTGCAAGCTGGAGTGCACAGAGTTTCAACCTCTCTGTAGGCAGAGCAACACGTAGCCTCGCCTGAAGGTGGCGAGAACAGCAGCCAAGCCGCCAGAGGTGCAAGCCTAGGCTGAAGGAAGGTGGATCGCCCACTTGCACACCCTCAACAACGGTGACATCAGGAGCAGCAAGAGAGGCTGCATATCAGTGGTGCTCGGTCTACCAACCTGTGGCCTGTGGGGTCTTTCAAAGTGGCCCACGGCTCTCATCCTGCTGGCTGCAGAAAGGTGCTTAAGGACCCAGGAGGAGTGCAATGCCGCGGGGCTACAAAATTGGTGCAGGCTCCTTGCTGCATCCAAGGGGATGGGAGATTAGCGCTCTCCCCTCCCCCAGCTGTTGCAGGGAGCATGGCAAAGTGCTCTGCCTCGGTCCTTAGGCGCTGGGGTCCCTGCTGGAGCCAGAGGGAGGGCAGCACTGATTTCCTGTCCCTCTGGCTGCAGAAGGGAGCCACTGCCTGGGGACCCGTTGGAGTGCAGGGGGGCTACAGGACATGTGCAGTTTCCCTGCTGCAGCCAGCAGGGACGGGAGATCAGCAGGGAGCCAGCCTCCTCTCTGAACTTCTTCCATCCGGCTGCCGAGGAAGGACGGTGGGAAGGGGGAGGGAGGCTGGTTGGTGGCGGAGCAGCTAGGACCTACCATGCTTGAGGAGGGGCAGAACTTTAATCATCGATCAGGGCCTTACGGTTTGGACTGCACTTAGCAGGCCACCCACCGGGACTTAGCTGCCAGGCCATGTGCTTCACTGCGTAGTGACAGTCACTCATCTACACGAGTGCTTTGTCTGAGAGCGTGCGACCTACTGTGAGTAATTGGAGGTGTAAAATAGTGACTGTAAAAACGAGCACAGTAGGAGCAAAATGTTTACTGTAAATATGTAGTGATCTGTGGTCCTTAAACGTATTGACACACACGCCGTTATGAGTTGATTGACTGGTGGCCCTTCAGGGTTGTAAAAATGATATTTGGGGCCCTTGAGCCAAAGAGGTTGGGAACCCCAGGACCAGAGGCAGGTGGATGCTGGCTCACAGCAAACGAAAACCACTGCACCGGCAGCTTTTCCTGGCCCCAGACAAAGCCAGCACTGCAAGCGCAGTAGGTGTTAGAAGGCAGAAGCAGGGGCGCAGTAGCAGAGCTCGGATGCTTGGAGAGCACCAAGCTCTGCTGGGAGTGGCTCTAGTGCCATCTTGCATTTCCAGGATCACTCAAAGTGCAACGCCAGTTTGGGGAAACAGGAGCGGTTTGTGCGCCAAAGCAGGAAGTTAAGGGTAGGTCTTCCCTGCAAAAAAACCCTGTGGCTGCCAGCCGCCGAGCCCAGCTCTGCTCACTCAGGCTTGTGCTAGGAGGCTAAGAGGAGCAGTGTACACATTCCCGCTTGGACCGGAGCCTGGGCTCAACAAACCAGTGACCTGGCTTCAACCTGAGCCACATCTACCCTATTGTTCTGCACGCCACAGTGCGAGCCCGAGTCAGCTGAGCTGGGCGCAGGACTTGCTGCAGAGGGAGGTGGGTTTTTTGCACAGTGCAGCTGTACCCAAAACCACAGATGTGGTAGGAAGCTGCAAGGGACATCTGTGAACATGCCAGAGGACCCTGCTTGACAGATCATCACGCAGCTCAGGGGATTCCAGGTCACTGACTGGACAACCTGTGAGAGCCAGGGTATGGTGTCCAGCACTCATGCCATTCCTCCCAGCTTTTTGTGGCTCTGGTTAGCTCTCCTTGGAAGGGATCCCCTCTCCTCCACACAGAGCAAGGAGACTCATTTCTCATTAGGTGCCACGTCTGGCCCGTTTGGGGACAAGCTCCATCCTGCACTGCTGCCACAAATCCTCCAGGCCCCCTCCGGGTGCAGCTCCAGAGACCCGAGGGGAGTAACACCCCTCTCCTCCCCGCCCCCACCGTACCAGGGAGGGAGCAGAGTTTCGAGGCAGGTGTGGGGGACTAGCCACAGGCTGTTGCAAAAAAGCATTGGAGGGTAATCGCCACTAGCTCCATAGAGCCTGGCTGGCCGGCCTCCCACAACTCACCATCCCACGCCATGCAGGTGGGGCTCAAACTTCTGCGGTCCCTTCACCGAAGCCTCTGCAAGAGGGGAAGGAAGAAGCAGCAGCCACCATCTTCACCCTGCTGGAGGGTGAGCATTTGATACCCAGCCTGACGGGGGTGAAGCTTTGCTCAGGCACCAGGAAGACTGTGCTAATGGGATAGAAGATGGGCCACTCTTCTGGTTTATTCCTGCAGAAGGCAAGGCCCCAGTGCAAGGTGGATTTGGGCAGATGCACCCTGGCCCGATTCCGAAGAGACGAGGGAACAATCCACAGCCCTGTTCCTGGAAGCAGGCAGACTGGCATCAACAAGAGGGACGCGAGCAAACTGGTGATGAGGCAGCACGCCTCCATCCACCCTCTCTGCACACAGCGCACACTGCCAGGAGAGTGGTGAAAAGTTTTGTCCTGCTACATCTCACAGCCACCAATACACATCAACCAGCAGCTGTCACTCACGGCCAGGAGGTCCACTGGACTCCCTGCCTCATACAAGAAAGGCCCAGATGACAAGCAGCACGTTAGGGCAGAGATCTTGAGAGATGTGAGAGACAAACTCCCAGGTCCCTCCCCACAGGTCCCAATTCCCCACCTCGGGCTCCTTTGGGCACCCACCATAAGAAAATTATTCTGGATCTTAGTAGCATTAATTGTGCCTCCTACAAAAGTTCTAAGAGCCAATTTTAATTTAAAAAAAAAAAAGGGTTGTCCCTTAGATACAAAAAAAGGCACGTTTCCTCTTTAATCTGCAGCCTGATGTTAAAATGCTTTTACATAGAACCAGCAGGGCCAAGAGATGTGTGCACCTAGGGCAACGGGAGACGCTCTTGTACCAGACAACATGTGGGTTTAAGGAAACCTGCGTGTGGATTGCCCAGTGTCAGAGGGTCTTTAAAGCAAAGCCCACCCGTTCAACCCCTTTTCTTCTCCCTCCCCCGCATTTGGGCTTTGATATCCAAAGAGAGGCCTCGAGACACTGTCTAGTCAGACAATCCTATGCTTACTGCTCAGCACAGCTTTAAAATACAGGACTCTGGAGAGGAAGGGGTTGACAGTTACCATCCTCAGCAATTGATTAACAAAGGATTCCCAGAAGCCCGAACAAAGGGCGTAGTGTGCACAGACACAAAAGCTTTTCCTGAAGTTTACATGCAGCTAAAAATACCTTTGAGAAAATCATTATGCAACAGAGGCAGCTGGATTAGCAAGGCACAGGGAGAATTCTACCTGTGGCAGCTTTTCCTCCAGGCTGAAGAGGAGGAAAATTTGTGGCCTTTGAAGCTTCTTCACAACAGACTCCTGCAGAAGAGGGAACCTGCCACAGACAGGAAGGAGCTTGATCTTTGTTACTAAGGTTGTTATGCTACACACCAGTTGTGACGGCCTTATTGTGCACAGTGGAGAACTGTCCCCCAGGGTCTCTCAAAGCTTTCCCCCCCATTGCATTCACTGCCAACTAAGGACTTGCCTGGGAACGAGGGACTCTGCTTTGCACCCCAGTCGTTTTGTTTGATCTCCCAGTGGAAACAACAGTGGGACGTCATCATTACCTCGTGGCAACGCTAACGAGAAGATGGATTCAGACTTTGCTAGGGTATTCGGCAGGAGGTGGTGGGTTGGAAAGGTAGGTTGGTCCCACCGTTAACTCAGATCTGGGCAGCAGGAAACATGGGTTCTAGTCCCAGTCAGTCATCAGCTAATTTGGTGCAACCAGGCCCCCATTCCAGTTCCCCAGCACAAACTACAAGAGGCTGCCACCACGCACAACAGGTGGTGAGATGCAAATCCCCTGCCCCAGTGTGAGCTACTCAAAAACAAACTTATCCTCTCCCCCCCCACTCTAGTATCTGAGCACCTCACAATCCTGAGCATGTTTATCTTCATAACACCCCTGGGAGTTAGGTCAGTGCTATCATTTCCACTGTACAGATGGGAAACGGAGGCACAGACAGTGAATTTTTCACCTGAGCCATGCAGTTATGTCAATCCAAGTTCTATGGGTAGATCTGACCTCTCCTGTATCGGTTCCCTAAACCCCTCCCTTCAGGCCACAAGGACCTATGTGGCACCAGCATGGAATATTAGAGTTGGAAGGGACCTCAGGAGGTCATCTAGTCCAACCCCCTGCTCAAAGCAGGACTATCTTCAGCTAAATCATCCCGGCGAGGGTTTTGTCAAGCCGCAGCTTAAAAACCTCTGAAGATGGAGATGCCACCACCTCCCTAGGTAATCCATTCCAATGCTTCACCACCCTCCTAGTGAAAAACTTTTTCCTAATGTCCAACCTAGACCTCCCCCACTGCAACTTGAGACCATTGCGCCTTGTTCTGTCATCTGCCACCACTGAGAACAGACTGGCTCCATCCTCCCTGGAACCCCCTTCAGGTAATTAAAGGCTGCTATCAAATCCCCCCTCATTCTTCTCTTCTGCAGACTAAACAGGCCTAGTTCTTTCAGCCTCTCCCCATAAGTCTTGTGCTCCAGCCCCCTGATCATTTTTGTTGCCCTCCGCTGGACTCTCTCCAACTTGTCCACATCCTTTTCGTAGTGGGGGGCCCAAAACTGAACACAATACTCCAAATGCAGCCTCACCAATGCCGAATAGAGGGGAATAATCACTTCCCTCGATCTGCTGGCAATGCTTTTACTAATGCAGCCCAATATGCCATTAGTCTTCTTGGCAACCAGGGCACACTGCTGACTCATATCCAGCTTCTTATCCACTATAATGCCCAGATCCTTTTCTGCAGAACTGCTGCCTAGCTCGTCGGTCCCCAGTCTGTAGCTGTGCATGGGATTCTTCCATCCTAAGTTCAGGACTCTGCACTTGTCCTTGTTGAACCTCATTTCTTTTGGCCCCATCCTCCAATTTGTTTAGGTCCTTCTGTATCCTATCCGTCCCTTCCAGGCTACCAACCACTCCCCCTAGCTTAGTGTCATCTGTAAACTTGCTGAGGGTACAATCTACCCCACATTCCAGATCATTAATGAAGATGTTGAACAAAACCGGCCCCAGGACTGACCCCTGGGGCACTCCACTTGTGACCGGCTGCCAGCTAGACATGGAGCCATTGATCACTACTCATTGAGCCCTTTGCTCTAGCCAGTTCTCTATCCATTTTGTAGTCCATTCATCCAACTCATACTTTTTTAACTTGCTGATCAAAATACTGTGGGAGACTGTATCAAAAGCTTTGCTAAAGTCAAGGTGTAGAACGTCTACCACTTTTCCCTCATCCACAAAGCCAGTCACCTCTTCATAGAAAGCAATCAGGTTGGTCAGGCATGACTTGCCTTTGGTGAATCCATGTTGACTGCTCCTGATCACCTTCTTCTCTTCTAAGTGCCTGAAAATGGATTCCTTGAGGACCTGCTCCATGATTTTTCCAGGGATTGAGGTGAGGCTGACCAGCCTATAGTTCCCTGGATCCTCTTTCTTCCCTTTCTTGAAGATGGGCACTATATTTGCTTTTTTCCAGTCATCAGGGACCTCCCCCAGTTGCCACGAGCTTTCAGAGATAATAGCCAATGGCTCTGAAATCACATCAGCTAACTCTCTCAGCACCCTCAGGTGCATTGCATCCGGCCCCATGGACTTGTGTATTTCCAGTTTTTCTAAATAATCCTGGACCTGTTCCTTCAGCATTGCAGGATGTTCACCTCCTCCCCATTCTGTGCCGCCCAGTTCAGTAGTCTGGGAGCTGATCTTGCCAGTGAAGACGAGGCAAAAAAGGCATTGAGTACCTCAGCTTTCTCCACATCCTGTCACTAGGCTGCCTCCCCCATTCTGTAAGGGGCCCACACTTTCCCTAATCTTCCTCTTGTTGCTAACATCTGTAGAAACCCTTCCTGTTTCCCTTCACATCCCTTGCTAGCTGCAACTCCAATTGCGCTTTGGCCTTCCTGATTGGCATACCTCCCACAAAGCCAGGTGTGAAAACTACAAACTTCCGTGTCTTAACTTGAACAGGCCTTTTTTCCCCCCCTTTTAAAACAGTCTAGCGAAGACCCAGCCAGTCTTCACCTCAGCTTCATTCCACTTGCCTTCTGTCCACTTCCCTCCCAGTGTCTTTCCTTTGAGACAACTCCCTCCTAACTAGACCCCACTCAAGCCTCAATCAGAGTATCCCTGCTCTAAAATGTCTTCACAGACCCAGGGAGAAGTACAGCATCATTCATTTCTGTCCAGAGCTTGTTCCTCCATTAAGCCCAGCCTGGTCACATCACTATGTAAGATGGACACTACTCACTGTAGAGAAGGTTTGTAGGATATGCGTGCCTAGCCACGCTAGGGTTGAAGCCACCGGAGGATATACGTCCGAGCTTTCATGAAGGGCTTTGCAATCCATTGGAGAGCATTATACATGCGAGGTGGTATCATTTTTTACCGATGAGGAATCTGTAGCACAGGGCGGTGAAGTGACGATCTAGTCAGTGGTCAACCTTTTTAGTTCTGACTTACCTGGATTGTATTTGCATCATTTTCTTTGGCATCCTATCAGGTTTGTCTTCTACAGTGCCCCCACCACTGTAATCTCTTCAAATGTAGCCAATCCTGTACTTCCATTTTGCATCCTACTCTCCTCTTAGCCCTGATCTACACTTTACATTTAGATTAGCTTTGTTTCATCACTCAGTGCCATCGTTAAGCCAACCTAACCCTGATGTAGATGTGGCTAGGTCAATGGAAGAATTCTTCTGTTGACCCGTGCAGGGAGGTGGTTTGCTGTAACAACCACAACAGAAAAAAAAACCCTTTCGTCCCTGCAGGGAGCGTGTACGTGACAGCACCGTACCTGCGTAGCACTGTAGTGCCCGTAACGTAGACGTGCCAGTCTTCATTTGTCTGAAAGTCACTCCACTTTACATTTGTCATCTTTCAAACAACTCATATCTACTGCCTCCAGATTTCGGGAGTCGGTTTTGTTTAAGGCAGCTGCTTCCAGACCACAGAGCAATACCGTTAGCACACTGGCTTGATAAGTTTCCACTTTGATACCAAAACATACTGCTTCATCAGTCCATAATTTTGTTGGTTTCTTGTGGCTAAGGCACGGCTCCTTTTCACCTTATCTTGACAGAACTGTTGGCACTGATCAAGCGTCTAGGTACACACCAGATTCTACTTGCTCTATAATTTCACCAGTGCTGCATTTCAAATGCTTCCTCTATCATCCCTTTTCCAAGATGGAGCTGCTTTGTCTTGGTATTTATTTTAAGTCCAAAGCAACGACCCCAGTCTTCCAAGTGCCGAAGGGGCGCTGGAACTATGGAATGGGCATATGAAGCATTGACCCCTGTAGTTCGTTCAGATGCATGCCTGCTAGACATGCTAGATGAAGAGGAAAACCTGCATGGCAGAATAGATATCAGCACTGAGCCACCTCCAGAAGAAGCCACCTCTAATGTAGATGCACTTAAACCGTTTTAAGCCCTTCTTATACCCATTACGGTAATTCAGTGAGCGACCAGCTTAAGCATGGTTTAAGCAGGTTTAAGTGCCTCTACATTAGGAGTTTGCTTTGATGTAACTGATTCAGTTTAGTTCTGCTGGTGAAAATAAAGCCGCTAGCACAACACCAAGACCCCTGAATGGATGCTGTCACAGCAGGATCGCCAAGGGGACCGCCCCACGTACAAAGCACACCGTGACGACAAGGAGAGCATGGAAACGGAATTCCAGGAGGATCACAGATGCTCTCAAATGGGTTCCTGCTACAGCCACTTGACCCCTTCCCCGGTCGGGGCAGGCCTGACTGCCCTATGCAGTTCTTTCAGGGTACGTCTACACAGGGATAGAGAGACCTACGGCACAGCTGGCCTGAGCTCGCAGGCGGGGGTGTCTGTGCTTTGTGTAGATGTTTGGGCACAGACGGAGCCCTAGGACTCTTGTCTTGCAGGGATTTTTCAGCCCTGAGGTCTGGAGCCCAAGTCAGCTGACCTAGGCCAGCCACAGGCAGAGCTCTCTCTCTCTGTGCGCGCATGCATGCCTCAAGTAATTTCTGTCTCATCGGATGAGGCCTGATGTGCTCAATACACTTGCTGTACCAGCCACTTGCAGCGGGATGCACAGACCCTAAAGGCCAACGGCCCAGGCTGATCCCATTGTCCACTGACTGCCAGAGCAATTAAACCCCAATGGCCCTTAAGTACCACACATTCCCCAAAGAAGAAAGACTTCATTTAGTCTTTATAGACATATGGGCACCAGAGAAGAAAGGGGGCGGGGAAGGAACCATCACACCACTCCTCACACAGCAAGCCTTGCCACGCTGATGCAGCTCAGCTAGGCTAGTCTAGAGCTTAGCACAACAGCCAGAGGATCAGTGAGAGCCCTGCTCTCGCGTGCCCCTTCCTTTCCAGGACAAAAGAGGATGCACAAACAGTGTTTTGTCTGGGCAGACAGTTCAAACCAGTTTACACTACACAAAGTTCCTGTACTGTGGTTTCCGGGATTAGTCTGGCAATGCCGAGGAAATCATGGTTTAAAATTGAGACAATAAGATCCCAAGCCACCCTAGATACATCTGCAAAGCTGTAGGCTTGAGTAATGTTTGGGAACCGGATTCGGTTCCATCTGCCAGAGAACCACATCTAGAAGTTAGAGCACCACATGGGACCCAGGAGCCCTGGATTCTACCTCCAGCTCTGCCCCGGCCTGTTGGGTGACCTTGGGCAAGTCACTTCACCTCCGTGCCTCAGCCTCCCCATCCACTTGAGACCTACTGATGGGAAGTGCTATCTGCACAAGTAGGTATGGTTACTCCTAAGCAGACATGACTGTATTGTAGCTGTGACATTTTCCCCCCTCAGTGTAGATAGGACCCAACATGGTAGGAGGGCCTTTGAGAAGGCCTCTTAGTGGGGGAGAGGGGAGAACTGGCAAGCCAAGTTTAACTTGAGATTCACTGTTATTTAAAAGCAACCTCCACCCAGTGGGGCAGAAGAGTCACCTTTGTTCTGAATTGCTGCAGCCACTGGTGCTTCTCCGAGGTCTAGAATCCAGGGGAGGGAGGCGTATGGCCATGCAGCAGTACTCCCAATAGCACTGGCCTCCATCTCCTGCTCTCCATGTGCCTGGTCAATACCACCTCCGCCACTTCCCCCCCAGCCACCTCAAGGGCCTCCTGGCTGCTTTCCAAAAAGCTTCTGCTGGGCACAGAGCTAGAGAGGAGCATCCACACCAGCCTTCAGATGCAGGTGTGTGTGTGTGTGTCTGCAGCCAGGGCTATTCTGAGACATTGGGTCTCCCACCCCCAAGCCATCCCTTCGGTCTCCCAGGCGGTTTTCCGAAATCCTGGGCCAGCTCAGAGGGCAGCAATGCAGTACACAGTGCAGGCGCAGGGCAAGACAGGGCCAGATGCCACACTGCTGGCACTTCCCCCTTGGCTCATTTACCACAGCTTTGGCTAGCACAGGACTTACACATGCTAACGTGACCCTTTTTTCTCACCACTAGACCTAGGCCAGACACGGTTGAAGTGTTTCATCCTGGTCTGCAACACAGCCCAGTGGAACAGATGCAGGCCATGACGTTTAAGTTCAGGCTCCACTACGATCAAAAAACAGATGTACTGTATTGGAGAGGCTGGAGGTCCCCCCCCCCATGCAAGACAAGAGGCTGTTGGATACGCACACAGCCGTTCGGGTGGGGAGGGGGCGAGAGTGCCATCCTAACGCACAAAAACGCTGCTGCTGCTTTAAACAAAAATGCAAGCGACTTTTGAGAGTTCATCTGATAAACAGAAGGCCTGGCAATATGGTAATTTCTCTCCGGCTACTTATTAGAGGATGATGCATTAATATTCTCAGCCGAATCCTCCAGAGAGGGAGAAGTTACCACAGTTGGTCCCCCTGCCGCCCATCACAATAGCACAATCCTCCCGTACACAGTAATTAGCCCTCCATTTCTAAAAGACTTCATTAGAGGAGAGACTAGAAAGGCTCCTGCAGAGCCCTGGTGTTTACAATGTTCGCATGGCTCTGTCACAGCAAGAGCTCTCTCCCAGGTCTGGTGGGTTCCACTAAAAAGCGTCTTGTTTCTCTGTCGGCATCAGAGCTGCAAGCTGTTCCGGCAGAGCCCAGAAACGTAGTAGACTTCGGTTCCTTCCTACTATGTTACAAGACATGGGGGCTTTGTTATGTGTTTGCAGGGTGCCTGGCACAATGGGGTCCCAAGTGCTATGGTAATACAAATAATTAAGAATAGGGCATCTCAGCAAGAGTAGCAGCTCTCCTCTAGGTTAGAATCATGAGCCAGCCAGCAGGTTTCCCACGTTCTCCCCCGCCTCGCATGCTGTAAGATTAAAGGTCATTTTCAGTTCATCCGCCTTTCCTGACCAGGAGCAGCTGGTAAGTTGGTGGGGACTTGCAGGACCCCAGACAGCCACAGCACAGGGGCATCAGATGGGAGATATTCACACACACTTGGATCAGCGCATCCAGGATGACTTAGTGGCACAACTGATATGCTTTTCTTCTGTGCATTTACCAATAGCCTTTCCGTCCCAGAGCAAGATCAGCCCCCTCCGCACATTCTTCCCAGGCCGGAGCAGGAGGGTCTGCATTTAGAGGGGTCACTCTATCCCTGGTACCCAGGGAGGCTGCTCACGGCAGAGAATGTTTGCATGATGCAAGCACTCATCCATCCCAGGACGGAATGTCAGACAGCATAAAGCCACTGGCTTTTGTGCAGTGCTTTGAGATTTAAGGAAGACAGCTATACAAGGGAGGTTGGGATCATTACCCCTCCCCCCCTTTTATTTTATTTTTTTAAGAAAACAGATGGGGAAACCTGAGACAAGGAGGTGGCGTGACCTGCCCAAGGTCACCCAGTAGGTCAGTGGCAGAGCTAGGAATAGGTCTCTCAAGTCCCCATCTAAGCCACACAGTCCCTCTGTTACTCAGCTGCCCTGTGTGTGTTAGAAGGAAGTTGTTTCTGAAGGTACATCTACACTGACGGCAGCAAACTCGCCGCCCTCAGATCGACTTTTCTGGATCGATTGACTGAGCGGGTCTTCACTGACCAGTTAATCCAGAAGTTGACACTGTTAGTCCACCCCCTCAAGTGGCTTGGCGCCAAGTAGACAGGAACAAGGTTCCCATCAGCACAGAGCAGTGAAGAGAGCACGCAGAAGGGAAGCGCAGCAGTCAACTCCTGTTGACTGCCACCAAGTCTCCAGGTAAGTGTAGACCAAGCTTGAGATCGGAACAAAAAACCCATGCCATTCAATCGCCCTTTAAAGCCTATTTGAGGCTCATTATACTGAACTTGAAGACAAGACAAGACAGTAGGTGAGCAGGAACAAACTAGATCTAAGACTTGGACGCACAACCCATCTCATCGAAGGGGTGCTTGAGAAAGCAGGATCGAGACCAGGGACAGATGGTCCCTGAAGTGAAGCACCAGTGGTACACATCCTTAAAGCCTGGTCTACACTTAAAAATTAGGTTGACATAGCTACAGTGCTTAGGAGCGTGAAAGATTCATACCCATGAATACCACGGCTATGCCAACCCAACTCCTGGTGTAGCCCCGGTTGGGTCAATGGAAGACATCTATGGATGGAGCTACAGTGATAGAAAAACTCCTCCTGTCACTGTAGAAAGCATCTAGCCTACAGTGCTACAGCTGTACTGTATTTGCTCTGAGCATCCAACATTTCCTGGGTAACAGCAACGGATAGTGCCACTGTGGCTCCGAGATGCAAAAGGCACTCCAGCTGGATGTCACGGTGACATGAATACCTGTCACTCAGCTGTGAATTTCTATTCAAAGTGGCACTACGCCTCTTTTCCCATAATTGCACTACAAATTGCAGGACAGCAGAATACCAAAAGGTGTGGGGAGAGCAGTGAAGTGACTAATGACTGCTTTAGAATGCCGTCAGAGTAAGAAAAGCAATACAATTCTAAATCGTCTTATTACTCCGATCTGCTCCCTGTGCGTTTTTGAGACATATCTGCTGACTTTACTGACAAAGGCCCATTTGCTGCTGCTTTTTACTCCTGTTAGCATTGCAGCGCCAACACAGCGATGGGCGAATAAGCTGCATTCTGTTCTTCATCATATATCAGACAAGACTGGTGGGTAAGTGCCAACTGCGAAAATCTATTCCTGGCAACAGTATGCAAGCCTCAAAGAGCCCAGCTTGAATCTGCGATCTCAGTTTGCAGGGCTGGCAATTTACACATAAAAACCCACCCTTTGTTATCTGAACAGGTGTGCAACATTTGTCTCTGGACTACCAGAACGACTGAGTTCTACAATATCCCTTTCACAGTCATTTTTCAGTTTATGACAGCACAAACTTAAATCAATAATTTGTTATTAGCCTAGGTAAAGTTAATCACAATACATTTGTCTCTGATGTTTGCCTGTGTGAGATTTCATTAAAAAAAAATGCAGCCATTTTAACAAGGTGGACTGGATTGTTTGTTCCTATTCTAGTGTGCAAAATATCAAGACAGGCACTTTCATACGAAGCTTTGTACTGGAAGATTTGGAAAGACAGATGCTGGCAAGGGAGACTAGAGCAAAAGTAACATGCTCTAGGACGGGGTAGTCAATAGGCGGACTGTGGGACAAATTCAGACCATTAGATGCTTTTGAATCAACTCCAAAATACATTTATGATTTTCTCTGGAACCTTGACCATGTAATTTGGATGGACCTTGACCAAAACCAAACCACTGACTATCCCTGCTTTAGGGGAATGAGCAAGAGGGGTGAGAGATCACAAGTTCTCTATTCACCTAACCTGCGCTGGTCTTAGTACCATGCTGTATTTCAGAAGCACTTTACAGCATATACCTCAGCATCCTTGAGGAGCAGAAAGATCACTGCATCCCCCACATCTTACTTAGGAGTAAGATGGGGCCTTGTCTACACTCGCACTTATGCCAGTAAAACTGGTCACTCAGGGGCGTGGAAACAAAAAGCACATACACCGCTCTGAGTGATGAAAGTGCTTGTGCGGATAGTGCTATGTCAGTTGGAGACTCTCTCCCATCAATTTAACGCTGCTACACAAGCGCACAACTGTACCAATACAGCTGTGCCACTAAGTTTTCCGTGTAGATTAGCTCTGAGCCTCAGATAGTGAGACAAGGCAGAATTCCCTTCAGACAGAAGAGCTTGACATAGCTCAAAAGCTTGCCTCCTCTCACCAACAGAAGGCGGTCCAATAAGAGGTACTCCCTCACCCGCCTTGTGTGTCTCATATCCTGGGACCAACACGGCTACAATCACGTTGCATACAAATAGCCACATGCCCGCCTTAAACAGCAGAGTCCATCTCTGATCTGGGGTCTTCTACCCAGTCTCTCATCTAACGCCTGATGCACCAGTTCACATCCCCAGCTCCAGGCAAGTGGCCTTTTTGCGCATCAGTTTCCAAATTTATAAAAAACGGGATTGATGCTTGACTCCTCTCTACGTAGCAGACCGTCCTTTCCAATGGGTCAGATTTCACCTTCAGCAGATATTCACTAGCTCTATTTTCAAGTGGCCTTGCCAAGGCAGCCCCTTCTATTTAATCTATTAAACAAGCAACCAATTGTAGGAAGCCACCAAAATCAGGGCTTAATTTAATGCTTCCCTAACACCTGTTGGTGCATCGTAAAGCCCCTTACAAACATCGAAATCAACACTGACACCTCTGTGCAGCATGTGTTAAGTGCCCAGAAAATAAGGCTAAAGTGAAAGACAGGCAGCGAGTTCACAGTTGTGGAACACTTCCAGACCCCCCTGACTTGAACTGGAATTGTAAGTGCACGACACCTCTGAAGATAAATCAGGTCTTCAGTGAGTTGTCCATGGCCACAACTGAAGTTTGTCCCAAGTTCTATAGACTCCAGGGAATCCTAGCTCCCAGTCCCTTCTTCCCCTTCATCAAGGTTAGCTAAGACACGGTTACCAGATGTTTGAGATTTTAAGAACATGGGCCAGGATATTCGAGGGTCCAGGAAGCAAGGCACCCACACTTCAGTGACATTCAACGCTAATGCTGCTTTGTAAATCTAGGCTCAAGTCTTTGTTCATTCTGAATGCACAGTAAGAGTCTGAGCTTTGCCATGACTTCCGCAAGCCTTTCCCCCCCCCCCTGTGCCAGGGATTTGCATTCTCTCCCTCTAATTTAGAGAGCCCAAGGGCCACACAGTTTTCATCGACTTTGATGTAACCAGGACCGAAGTGCAGTTATGACAGTTTCTCCCTTGACAATGATGCAAAGATTCCACCCAGTGGAAAAATTTCATACGCCATGCACACCCACAGTGGATGGTTCTGCCCTGGTGGTGGGGGTAGGGGCGGGGAAGGGAGGAAGACAGCAGCCCACGCTTTATTAAAATAGATCTAGAAGGATGCCTAACTGCAATAGCACTTCTAGGACCAAATGCATTTGCTTCTTTTGCCTGAATCCATCAGTTAAACTTGGGGGTTGAGACACTTAGAAGTAACAGCCCATGCAGCTTCCCTTTCCCACCCCACCACCAAGGCAGCTACATGGTTAAGCTTTTCCAGAGCAGCAGACAGTCATTCATTCAGATACAGGATCCTCACAGAAGTCATTGGCACGAAACATCACACTCCAATGCTCAAACTTTAACCTGGAACCACTTTAAAAGAGAGACTTAAATGAAGCCTTAAGCCAGCCAAAGCCCCACGCTCCAAAAGCAGAAAGCCTAAACTCTCAGCTCACTTAGAGCCGTTTTACCTTGAGTGCTTTACAAAGTCCTTTGGGATTCGGCAGCCCAGATATTCACCAGCATGCCGTACGCGCTGTCTGGCTTTGTTCCCTGCCATTTCCAAGGGCGAGAGGGGCTTCTACTCCCCTCCCACCTTGCATGTGAGGGTGGGGGGGCAAAACCACCCCACCATGGTTCAGCCCACTCAATCTATTGATTGCTCTGTGTTCTAACCCAACAGGAAAGTAACGCTGATGGTTCCTCTTCGCTTTGGGGTCTGGGCTGGGGAGATGTTTTATCACAAGAAACACTGCAGGGTATAGCTGACCTCCCCCAGCATGTGCTAAAAGCTTTGCTTGCAAACTGCTGACTTCGCAGAAGCTGTCAGTCCTGTTTTACTGCCTCTTACCATGAGATGAAGCCCCATTAGTTTCCTTGCCACACAGACTCTTCAGTATATCAGTTACTACTAGATACGCTGCTGTGGCAGATGAATACTGGTACCGATCGGTTTTCAGTGGAAACCTAGACACAGCGTGAATTATTTGTGGTGTATTGACCTATTTATCAGCTGAAAGGCAGCATTCATTCAAACCCAGAGTCCCTGGAACGCGCCCAAGTCATTTTAGCCTGTGGCAGGAATATATGCCAGGTGCCATCTAATATGCATCTCCGCTCACGGGCGTGCATCTGCTAAGCGAGGAAAGCATAGAAGGGACTTCGTTCTTACGACGGTTTTAGCAGTGCTCTGTGGCAATGCTGCCTTCAATTGAATTGCTCCCATAATGCCACACACCTCATCCCTATGGATCTGCCAGTGCACATTGGCTCTGCTGATGCCACAGGCAGGGCCTTTATAATTTCTAAAGGCCATGCATGTGCATAAGTGGTGCAGCTGCAACAACCTGTGGACTCCTGACTGCCCTGGCAAGATCACTGTAGACTGCAAACTAGGCACACGCTAGAGACCTGGGTCCGGATGTTGCAAGCAACGCTTGAAGCCAGTTGAAGCGGGTGATGTGTTGTACTGGCATTCTAGGGCCTTTCTGTGTAGTGGAGACACGACCTCGCTGTCTTGCGCATAGCCCAGCTAACAGGAGGTCACCTATGTTTTGCGTGCAGCTGAGCCAGTCTGAACATGGGAGAGTTTCATGAGATGGACACAGTAGGTATCTTGCTGGCACACGCAAGCCGAACCCTGCACCATGAAGAGCTGCCCAAAAAGGTATCCAAAGCGAAAGAACCTTCCTACTCGTGACACATCGCACATCCCTAGAGCCCCACATCCCCATCCTGTGCTGATCTTACCTTTATCTGCCAGCGAGAGTGTGCTGTTGAAGTACTGTTCCTCCACAGTCCACGCTGTGTCGTTGACCTTGCTGGACACCCCGCAAGATCCAACGCAGCTCACTTTGATAGCTAGGAAAAAACAAACACATCAATAGGTGACTAGAGTTTTCAGTGGCCTTTCCAAGCCAGTAAAATAAATCTATAGGTCCAGTCTCAGATCTCATCCAGCCACATCCTGCATGCTTCTTCCTCGGCGGAGACCCAGCCCATTTATTTTTAATTGGTGCACCGATGCTTTAACTGCTATTGACAGTGCCCCTTCTAGAACATCTGCACAAGGAGAGTGGGGAATGAAAAGAGAGGTCAGCAGCTTTCAGTTCAAAGGGTATTTCTCTCCTTACTCTCAAGGAGTCATTCTAAATGCAGCACCTCTCGCCACTAAGCCAGGGCACTTTCTAAGAAGCTCTTCTCATCGCACTTGCTAGGCATTTTCAAAGCCTTTGGGTAAGGTTTTTAGAGAGAGTAACTAGGAGCTCAAATCTCATAGAAGTCAGCAGGACTTAGATGCATTTAAAAATGTTACCCTTTCTCCCATTTCTCTCCGGTTCCCCTCCCCTCAGTTCAACTAACACTCCTCCAACACTCCCTCAGACCAGGTAACTTGTGGTTCCAGCCCCAGTTTCCTGTGCACAAGCAGTGCAACCACTGATCCAAAGATGGCTCATTTTCAAGGCTTCCCTGAGTGGATGCCACCCAGGAGGACCTGTTAATGCAGCAATGGGAGCAGAGAGCTGCCAGAGCTCCACACCCTCAAACATTCTCGGGGAAACGGGTTTCATCTCCTTTCATTTGGAGAGAAATAGAGGCACCGAGCCCTCCACCGCCTCCCCCTGGCCCCTGCCTGACCATCCTCACAATCCTGTGAAGAAAGGATAAGTCTGGACACCATCTGGCTGATTTGTTCCCTAAGGAGCAGCGACACCACTTGCTCAGCGGGACAGGAGGCAAACCGAGGCGGCTTCTATAGGTACTTATCACAGTGAGTTGTGTATCCAGCCATCCCACCAACGTTAATGAATTTTAGTCTCAACACACACGGGAGGTGGAGGAGGCTCTTCCCATTGCAGAGATGGGGAATTGAAGCACAGGGGAGATTGAGAAGCTTCCTCAAGGCCACACAGGGAACCCATGGCAGAGCAAGGAAATGAACCTGGGCCTAGGGTCCCACTCCAACATCCTAGCCACTAGACCAGGGGGTTCCCAAGCTTGTTATTGGCACAACCCACAAACTGCACTGGGTCTATTTTATGATCCACATTCAGGGAGGGGGCTCCCGCAAAGTCATAAACCTGCATCCTTCTCACCCCACTGAGGGAACACCAACCACCCGCAGCAGCGCACTCTGCCCTCTAATCCCAGCCCGGAGGGGAGGCTGGGGGTGTGCGTGAGTGATGACCCGGCGCACAGGGTCAGTTACAGACAGGCCCAACCCGAGCAGCACTGTGACCCCACGCTCCCGGGTCAGAATGCCTAGAGTGGGTGGAGGGGGGAAATTCAGGCCCAGCCCCTGGGACAGGAGTGGCCACTGGGGAGCGAGGACTGGATCGAGTCTCTCCACCCCCTATTTCCAAGGCCACCAGTCTGCACTGAGCCCAGGACCCACCTAAAAGCTTCCCACGACCCACCATCTGGGAAAGTGCACTAGCCCAGCTGTCCCACCCTGGTGGTTCTTCCCAGCATCGGGAGGGTTCTGAAAGCACATAAAAACAGCCCTTTCTATTAGGGAAAGGGAGTGAGCAAGTGTCATGCAGGCGGGTTAATGTTCAACACAGCACCAGACACCCTGTCCAGGCTTTCCAGCCTGTAATGGCTAAGAGCCTGGGACCAATTCGTAGTGCCACGCTCCATGTCATCGCTCAGAGAGGTGACCCCATGGCAGAGCTTTTTTATGACCTTTTCACCCAAGGCAGACATCCTCTCTTTGGCAGGCTGTGGCACGGGAGCGTGGAACGTTCTTGGGAGCAGTAAGAGTCATGACTGAAGAACATGCTGCTCTTCTGGTGTCTTGCAAAGCACTTGGGAGGGGAATTTTCCTGACATCTCGCTTCCACCTCACCAGTTCAGATGGCCAAAAGACCCTTCCCTAGCCAGCGAAGCCTGCGGCTCGTGTTTACGTTGGCTGGCGCTCTGTGCCTTTCGTGAAGTGTTTTGACAAATCACGAGTGCCTGTGCAGGGTTACGGACGGGCTGATCAGAGGCTAAGACCCTATGCTGAAGGAGCCTAAAATGGACAACTCATCTAACCCACTGGCTTTATGGATCTGCCTACGTAGGGAGTAGAAGCTGGGCTTTGCAACACAGCTCTGTCTAGCCCAATTTAGTGGTCTAGCACGCACCAACTGAGTACCACACTAATCCTGGAAGGAAGGACTGATGCTGGAGACATTCTTCTCTCAGCAGGATCCTTGCAGAATAGCTTCATGGGTGCATACTTACACCCTGAAGTCCCCATCTGCACTATGGGCACAACCTGATCTTTCCTGGGTTATAGAAGAATTAGATCCAGGTCTCTAGGCCAAGCTTCTGGACGTCATCTCGGAGTTAAGAGGCTTAAAAACATTTTCATTTTGGGCTTCTCGCTGCTATGCCTTCTGGGCTGTTCCGACAGAAGGTACCAGGCAGAGGAGTCAGTCTTGCAAAGTCAGAGGAGTTGGAATCCAAGAATGGCTTTACATCCTGAACCATGGAGAGAGATGGACATGCAAAAACTAGCCTACTATACAGGGATCACCCTCCTTCAGTGGGAGCGCTCTCTCCCCCTGCTGGATGCGAGGAGGTGCATGTAGACCCAGTAGAAGCCCTAATACAAGAGGATGGGACCAGGACTACATCCAGTGTATTAACACAGTCCGCTCCTGGCCCTCCTTTAGTTCTCTGGCAGCAACACTTCGTGGTGGTTCTCATCCTCCCCCGCTCCGAGGTTCCCACCGGGGTCCTCCTTGGTGGCATCTCTGAGGAAACTCACCCATTGATGAGAAGTAACCGAAGCCACGAAGCAGCCGGCTCAGATTGACCAGTCCCTACCGAGGGGTCCCCCGCCCTCCAATCTTGCATCTAAGCCTGCCTCGGACATCTCCTCCTGGCAGGGGGGAGGGGTGACCTGCTGCCATCTTCCCTCATCTTGGCCTAAAACTGCCCCCCTTCCGCTGTTGTGATCTCCCCATCCTCCCTGCCACGACACAGGCCCGTAACCTGGGAGTCTTCTTCGGCCCTTCCTTCTTACACAACCGAGCAAGCAACAGCCACATTTTGCTATATTAAAATTTCAGGACCATGCAGCTAGATTTCTCAGCCAGGCTCTTCAACCTTCACCTTGTTGCGGTCGTCTCCTATCCAGCTTCCCTCCCCCCCAGATCAGACTCTCCCAGTTTGTAGCCCGTCTCCCTCGCCAGCTCTGAGTCATCGCTTCCCCTTCACCACTGCCTCCCATTCAATTTTCTGGTCTCTGCTTTAGAGTCTGTGCTTCACTCCTGCCTACTCGCTCCTTCCCCCCCTTGGCATTCCCAGAACGGCTCTAAGAGCCGTAGCAGACCGCCCTCATTCACACGGAAGGTGCCAATTTACACTATTCGATAGCTTGCGCCTGCAGTGCTGCTGTCATAAAACAGAGCAGAGCGCGAAGAGCAACCACCAGCAGATCCATTCATTACATTTTTTTTTGCACTGGCCAGTAGCTAGACAGACAGAATATCCCCCCCCCCCGCACCCCCATGCTGCATGGAGATGGGCATGTGTACCTAACTGGAATGGATTAGCTCAGTCTACTTATTTATATAGCACCATAAAGGGCCAGTCTCATTAGGAGTATGCAGTAGCCTTCCCGGCTTAGCTCAGAGGCAATGCATTTTTTAAACAGATTGCCCAGCTGGTTTGAGGGACGCATTCACACTGCAATACTTCCCAAGCAGATGGCCAAATGAGGGACTAAATCTCTTGGTCAGTGGTGCATGCACAGACAACCACCAGCCTCTGAGCCAATACAGGTCACCTCACAGGCCCACAGCAGAAGTGAATGGGAAGTGTGCCTCCAAATCCCCTAGGCAGCTTTGGAAAACTCCAACCCTAGCAGGGACGGGAATTGAACTCTCTGCTACAACCCGTCACTGCTCACAGAGCAGATACCAGAAAGGACATAGAGGGAATCCCAGGTTTACTAGTTTCAGGAGTCCAGAGCACACCAACCAAACGTTAAGTCACTCAGCCTTTATTCATCGTTAGTGGAATTCTTCTACTCCAAACATCGCCATCCCGGTCTCTGGGTTTAGTCCTTCCCATGGGGGAAGCTCACACTAATTGCTTAGCCAGCCTAATCTGTTACAAATGAACTGTTCCCAAACCCAGGCAGCTCCTCTCCCACCAGTTACAGATGTCACAATGAAGGATGTAATTTTCCCATCTAATATTCATAGTCCCAGAGAACACCAGTCTCTCAAACAGAAAACCTCCAAGGGCCACTTGAGATGTTCATAAACTGTCATCATCTGTTGTAATGCCTGGCTGCAGAGGATTATTGCCTGCCTGTTCTAAGAGAGTGCACGCTCCAAAATGTGTGTTCTCTAGGCACATATGCGCGTGCGGAACGCAGGGGACATAGCCAAGTTTGCAGTTTGGCTTAGTCTGGCACACAGCTATGGGGGCTTGACCTCCCTCCATCACAGGCCAGAAGCACACAATCGTTGGCACCACTGGACTCCTTCACTTCCTATCAAGGAGACAGGAGCAAGTCTGTGGCCTAGCTAGCCACTGTCCTCAACTGTCCTCCAGTAATTCAGTTTTCTGCTGTTCCCACGGAACCTCGTTACAAGCCTCCACTGCGGAAACGTTCATTCCACTAGTTCTAGCCCCATACACGCCACAGGCAGAGCTATTAGACACACAGGGTTTCCAGACCAGACTCTGGCCCTTGAGCACCAGCAGGCTTGGGTTAGGATTAGGTCACCAAGGCCTAAAATCCCTTGCCAGGAGCAGAGCAGCAATTTCAAAGGCAGGAGGATTTTCCCACCTGACCTGTGGGAGAGTAACAGGAAAGCTAGAGCCTCCTCATCCATTAAAACCAAATTCCTCACTGAGCAGCAGAGGCTAGGGGACTGCAGGAAAAGGCTTTGGAAAGAGAACGGTGCAGTCCCGAGTTGCCAAGTCTCACATTTTATTGTGACTAGCGATTTTGCAGGTTTAACTTGCCTCATGAAAACACGACGCAAGGTGCCCACTCCTGAATTTCCCCTGACTCAAAATGGCTACCACGTCCTACTACTCTCAGAGGGACTGAAGCTAGCACCAGCGCCACTATTTCCCTAATCTGCTTGTGGGCGCGAAGCTGCTCTTCATAAAAGTTAACTGCCACCTCCCACTGGTTTCGAGGAGACTGGAGCCAACTACGCCCACTGGCAAAGCGGCTGCCACTCTATGGCTCAGGTGGCAGGACAGCAGACTGTGAAGGACAGGTGGGCAGAATGAAGGGAGCAGGAGACGGCCCTAGAATAGGGGGAGGCAGGGCTGGAGGAAGAAGTGGGAGAGAAGCAAAGGGGGACTGGAGTAGCAGGACGCAGGGGTAGCACAGTTTAGTCTCAGTCTCTGGGGCTGGAAGTGTTCAGGGAACCGTCGCTTCTTGCCAAAGGTTAAATCAGTCTCACGGTTGTGAGTGACAACAAAACACTAAAATAACGACCAATAACAGTTTAAAGTTCCCCAGCGTCTACCTGTAACTCATCAACCCCGACCAGTAATACAAGCTTCACCTCAGGAACGTGAATCACGATGCACTAATCAGGTCAGTGGTTCTCAAGTTATTTACCACCCAGCTCTTCCTTTTACCGGAGGAAATACAGAAGGGGAGAGTCAAGGCAGTACCAGGGAAGGGATGGCCATTTCCCTACCCTAGGGGTGAGGGGAGGGTAAATGGAGTGAGTCTCCATCTGGGCAGCCAAGGAGAAGAATGCATTTAAACTGGACTGGTCAACGTGAAATCACCACATGCAGGTTGAGGAGTAGTGGGGAGTTAGAGTCAGACAGATCAGGACTTGATCTTTTTGGGGGCCATCTAATGATTAAGGGGTCCGACTCATGATTTTTAATCTCTTGGGGTTGGCAATACCATATCTATATCACCACCCTGGCCGTTCCACCGTATCATGGCCTTATGGTGGCTGCCTCCCTTCCCTTCCATCCTGGGCACAGAAATCCCATTTCTCCTGCTCTGGCCCTATCCCACTGGGATTAACATCCCTCCATTTAACAGTGCTGTACTGGACAGCCATGCATGGGTGCAGGGATTTCAAGCTGCCTCTCTCCAAGAGAGAATTCAGCCTACGTGTATTTCCTGGGGGGGAGAGCTCCAGTTTCAACAGATGTTAAAAAAAAACAAAACCCAAGTCCCCCTCCTCACACTCATACACAGCGCAAAATCCAGAAGTAGCCTGCTGTATGGCAAGTGCGGGATATCTTGTAGGTTTGGCTGTATCTGCATCTATCCAGTGAGGCCCCATGTTCTGGGTCTACGGGATGCATGGAGGTGAATCATGCATTAATGGGATGGTGAAAGGAAGACAGCTTGGCTGCATCGAGCTGTGTAGGGAGAGTGAACAGAGTTGGCAGAGGAGCTGGAGCACGTTGGCCTCCCCTCAAGGTGATTTAAGGAAAGCAGCCACGCCGTGCTCAGAGCTCACACTGCTTGTCTCAGTTGATCCAGAGTGTTGCACAGCCTACCCCAGGGAAGCTCAATTTCCATCTTCGGTGGGAGAAAAGCAAGGATGGACACACTCGCGCATGCGTGCGCATGCCAAGCTACGTACAGCACACTCCCCTGCAGCAGAAAACGGGAGAGTAGCAAAGAAGAGATCTGAGCCCTCTCTCTCTCTTCCGCTTCCTAGAGAGCTGATCAGACCTTTGGGATGTGCAGGGAAAGTCACCTGCCGTCCTGCCTGAGGAGTGACAAACAGCGCTCAGCAGGAAGTTCTGCAACAAAACCTCACAGGGGCAGGTCTTCCTGCCACAACCACTTCTTTGTGAACGAGCATCCCCAGACAGCTGGGCTAGGAGTCAGGAGAACAGGGCTCTGTCCTCAGCTCAGCCGCTACTTTGCGGGGTGACCTTGGGCAAGTCACTTCCCCTCTCTGTGCCTCTGTTTCTCCAGCCACCCTTGGATTTTAGCTCTTCAGGGCAGAGCGCGGCTTCCCTGCGTCTGCACAACACCTAGCAAGTAGGGGTCCCAGTTTTGGTTGCAGCCTCTAAAAATAACCAGCCATTAGCACTCTGATGGCATACGCTGGAGATCGCAGGGTCCTCCTTTAGCTATTTCAGACCAGGTTCAGGGCACCACTATGGGAGCAGCTTGCATTCCCTTACCACCCCTGGACCCAGGTTCATCTAGTGCAGTGGTGGAGGAGGAGTGGGGAGTGGCGGGGAGCTGTTGGGGTGGAGGGAAAGGTGTGGCATCCGTATTAAGTTCGTTGCTCTCAGCGCTGCATTATCTGAGCAAATGCTGGAGCCTGTCTACAAATACGCGGCATGTAAAGTTTATCAAGGGTGCCCAGAGCTTGGGATGGCGGCTGTTTAAACAAAGAGGCAGCCACGCCACAGGGTGCTGGCCTCTCCAGCCATTGTGTTAATGGCTAAAAGCACATTAAAAACTGACCATCTACTCCCCACCTATAACAGCACTTCGAAAGTCACAACAGTCCAGGAGCTAAAGAGGAGCATCTCCAGCTCACCATAAGGAGCAAAGAAAGGACATTTTTCTCAGTCCCTTGAAGAACAGCTCACTCATTTTAGGATCATGATGGGAACTGCAAATGATCTGGGAAACTGGAGATTCAGCTTCACAACGTGGAGATTTATGTGAACACCAGCCAAATTTAACTTTGGGGCCCAATTCTCATCCTCCCCGCCCGGCCCCCCCCCCCCCGGGGCCTGAATTAGAAGGACAGAGTCAGCCTAGCACCAAGTTTTAATTAAGAGTCTCTGTGCACCCATATGCTGCACCTTGAGACCAGGAGTGCCTCCTGCGCGTTTGCAGCTGAAACCAGAAACAGAGACGGGCTTTCAGAAGAAGAGTCAGTCGATGGCTTGGCTATTGCTATTTTTGGTGCCTCCAGCTAGGTCCTCCCTCCATAAAGAGCCCCCAGTCCCCGATAAGCTCAAACTCCCCACCATGAAGCTGGGTCTCTCGTTTCCCAGAGCACTCACTGTACACAGACAGTTTGAGTTCATCCCACAAGGGAGAGAAATAAGAGCACATGTTCTGGCGGAGCACATTTTGGATAATACATGCAAATATTCAAATTAGGTACAGTGCTGGGGCTCAAGGCAAACTACGAGTCCAGCCCAAGTGAACGCATCTGGATCCGTGCAGTCTCTGAACTAGCAGCATCCAGACTACCCTTGGGTTTTACTTCCAAGGAATCAGAGAGCAAGTGCGAGATTCCCACTGGCGACATACCACCCTTACTAGGCCTTTCAGCACATAGCTGAGAAAGTTAGCCTGTTCTCCAATGCCAGGAAGCTGGTCAAGTAGAGTTATTTTATTTTTATCTGAACAACAAAAGTCCTGTGGCACCTTAAAGACTAAAATTTATTTGGGCATAAGCTTTCGTGGGCAGAAACCCACTTCGTCGGATGCATGAATTTAATTTTATCTGTTTTTCTGGGTAACAGTCTCCATGCAAAGAAGTTGTTTTGATGAAAGCAAATAAAGCTTTTTCAAAAGTGCTGAACAGATAGTACTTTCTTTACAATGGGGAAGTGGAGTTCGCTTGTCTCATTCTCCCTCATGCAATACATGGGTCCATCTTCTCCAGTCTGCAAGTGTTTTCTTCAATTAAATTGAATGTGACAAGAGGGCCTGTTCTTCCCCCCCCCTCCCCAAAATCAGGGATCTCTTCTGTGCGCATCCCAGGGGAGAGGAAGAAAAAAGTTAACAGGAGTCCATGTGTTTAAACCTCAGGTGCTTTTCCCTACTTATGCAATAGACTTATTTATAGCACCATGTGGGTTATCAGCACACTAGCTGCCCCAGGAGGAAGAAAAACAGAGTCACCTTGAACAGTTGGAACAAAATCCAACCCACTTTGAGAATGTTTACCAACCTGTTTCTTTACACATGCTGCAAGGTGGGGAGTGGAAAGTGAACAACGCTCTACTTAGATTCTTTGGTAGCTTGGAGGGGGAGGAAAAAGAAATGAGAGAATAGTACAACCAATTCATGTTCATGATTTTCTTTTTTTTTTTTTTTTTTTTTTTTTTTAAGAACTGTTAGAAGCAGCTGTAGTTTCTTAGCAACAGGCAGAAAGCACCTTACATTCTGGGACCTGAGTCTAGAAACTGACATCCAGCAGCTTTACTTCATCTCATTTTTAACCCCCTTCTGTCACTCCACTGGCACAGCAGTATCTTCTCCCAAGGCAGAATTCAAAGATTTCCCACTCCCACCCCTAGACTTCCCCAGAGGTACATGGATTTCCTTAAGGCAGACTGTGGTTTAGCTCCAAATCCTGCTCCCTTGAAGACTTGGGAGTGGGGGACGTTGCTTTGCCCAAAAGAAGGGTAGGCTCCTGGCAAGAGATTGATGTATGTCGTCTCCATTCATCTGGCACACATACCCACTGGGCATGTCAATATAACTAAATTACACAGCCATGTGATCAGCTGCATCTTTGACCTACCCTTTTGCCGAAGAATAAATCTCCAGGAGTCTGGATTGTAACACTCCAGATCCTCACGTAGTTTTGTGGGCTTTTAGGATCAACCTGCTGCACAGATGTTTCCTTCATTCTCCTCCCCCACAAAAGTTACCTCAAACGGAAGTCTTGGATGGATAATATTCCTAGATCTGAGTTTGTAAAGGAAATGGGAAAAAAGAGATAGAAGAGGCAGGGAATCTAGAGGACCATTTCTGGCAGCCCAATACAGTGCCAGCCTTTCCCCAGGGGGTGGGATGGGGGATTCTTCTCCCCCTTGTGTATAGGGGTAGGAGTGAGACTCTCACCCCTAGAATAGAAGCCTAACAGACATGGACTGTACCAACAAGGAAGATCGTTTCATAGGAACGGACATAAGAGCCAGGCCCAAACCAAGACCATACATCTAGATTCCTCTGAAATTTGGGAAAGCTCAGATTCAAATTCCATGGCTCAAATCTCTATCTACAAGGGGTTTGGCGTTTGCTTTAAAACAGTTTCTCAACCTGTGGTACGCATACCCCTGCGGGTACGCGAGACACAGGCAGGGGGCACCCAGGGAAAAACAGAGTGAAGGGGAGCCGAGCGGCAGCTGACGACTTCTGGGGAAGGCGGGCGGCAGCCCCCCAGCTTGTCACCTGGCCACAGCTCCCAGGTCTGACATCTGTCATATCCGGGCCTTATATACTCGGCCCTTCTTCCAACATATGGCTCACAGAATCCCGTGGAAGATTGGGTGTTGGGGTACTTAAGATTTTCAGAAGTTAGGGGGTACTTGCAACTTAAAAGATTGAGAAACACTGCTTTAAAACCTCTCGACAGTCACAGATCCCACCCCATCCTCCCACCTTCATTACGTTGCCAGGAGTTCAGTTGGCAAGAAACAGGCTCCATTTTAAAGCCTACTGCTTCAGGGGGTGAAGGAGAGATTCAAAGAGGCTGCAAACAAAAACCAGCAAGAAAGACTGATTAGAGGAGACACTGCCAAGTCATTTTATTTGGACTTGTTCCTCTTCGTGGTCTGCAACCCCCACTTAGAACCTTGAAGCAGAGCATCTCACCCTACTGATTCTGGCCTGTCCTGCGTGCCAAAGCACAAACCGGATCCCATCTCCTGAATTTCCAAAAGTGATCAACATTAACACGTTTGCTCTCCTTTTTGGGTTGTGCACAAGAGCCCTGTGTGTTAACTAACCCAGCTCTCAATAGGACAACAATGCATCCTGTAGTAGAGAGCGCAGAACAGGGAAAGCTGTTGGTGGAGGACTTGTACCCACCCCCACCACGGCTCTTAGAGCTTGTATACACAGGACAAGCTGAGCTGCCATTTAAATGCCTATAGTTAAGCCAGTTTATACTTACATGGCCTTTATCACTGCAGTATCAGAGAGCCTCACAAACACGCCCCACCCTTTGTGAGCCCAGGCACTGCTGTTACTTCCAGGTTTCAGAGGGGAATTGAAGCATAGCGAAAGTAAGGATTACAGCCACAGAGATTCTGCAGTGGTCTCAGACACCTGCTACAGAGCTAATGGCAACTGTGCAGATGTTTCCACTGGGGCCGGAGGCCACGCTTGACACTCAGGAAGCAGGTTGGGTATGCCTACACACCTATTTTGTAACCCCATAGCATGAGCCCACATCAATTGGCCCAGGCTCGGAGACTCTCTGCCACAAGCTGCCTTTTTTTTTTTTTTTTTTTTTTTATTTGTTAAAAGCCATAGTACGGATATCCCTTAAGTGACTTAGCCAAGGTGACAGAGGGAGTTTGCAGCAGAACCGGACAGTGAATTGAGCCAGGCTTCCTCTCATTTTGATTTACAAATGGCTCGTTCTGATTTAGCTTAAACCGGATCCTAAACTGACTTCACCTACACCAAAACAGGTTGCTGCATTTGAAATAAGAGAGTCCACACCTCATTTTGCACTGGTTTAAATTAATAGCTCAAATTATTCTGGAGCAAGCATCTCATTTAGACAAGCTCTTATTCTCAATTAAAGTCTTCACTGAATGACTCTTTAGGCCCTTGCAAAAACATCCCCTACATGTGCTTTAATGCACATGTAGTCTGCAGCCTAATGAGCTGCCGCCTCAAATATGTTATCCACTCATTGTCCTTTCCCTGTAAGCACAAAGCCAGACATCCCATCCCTTGTCTGGCTGCCAGAACAAGCCAGCAATTCACTAACTGGGAAAGACCAGCACTAGCCAGTCTGAGAGGCCCAGAGAACTAGCGCTCAGACATCCGGGGAACACAGAGTCCTTTAAATCCGGCCAATACCAACTGCAACGTAAGCCAGCTCAGAAGGGATGTGGGAAGAAAAACAAAGTCAACCCTTTCTCCTCAACATCCACCCTCGTGCATAGCACAGACAACAGTTCACGGGAGTGCTACCCACATGGCACTGAGCAACTGCTGTGCACAACAGATTAGATTAAGGGCACCAAAGCAGCATTTCACCCGTCACCTCCAAGGGCTTTATCTACGGAACAAGCCTGCTGCCTCCCAGCCTCAATGAGGACAGGAAATTCACACTGAATGTGTTAATTTGCACCCGGGTCAATAATGGCTCGTGGTGGCCCTGATCTGAGGCCTTGCTCTCATGCAAGTGACCACACAAAAAAGTCTCAAGGCATAGGAGAGTTGCTCCTACTTTTTTTTTTTGGGGGGGGGGGGGAAGAGAGAGAGAGAAGGAAGCAAGAGACAGCGCTTTCTTCCTGTGATTTAAATAGCAGCGACTACAATCTAGGGAACTGCACCCCTCCCTCCCCCACCTGCATTTGTGTTCATTTTGGTATGGCCTCCTTTTCCAATATACCAAACAGTACCTGCTACGCTCAGCAGCTTACACGTACCTGGAACACCAGTTAGTAGAGGTGCATCAGAGCAGAGAGGACAGTACATTCAAACACCCCTAATAAAGAGGTTAGGGTTCCTGCAAGAAACAAACCATGGCCTCAGTCCATCCCCTAGAGAAACAGGACCTACACAGACAAAGTGGGTTTCCGCCCACAAAAGCTTGTGCCCAAATAAATTTGTTAGTCTTTGAGGTGCCCCAGAACTCTCATTGTGTTGCTGAAAACAGACTAACAGCTACCCTTCAGGACCTCCACGGCCACTTAGGCGCCATCTAGGCTAGGAGCATTTTACTGGCACACCATACCAGCAACGCCTTCCTCGGTTGGATGCGGCTATACGAGCAAAGCTGCACTTTTACCGGGAGGGTATGTTCTGCCACACACCCACCAACAAAAACCAAATCTGTCCCAGTAATAGCACAGCTTAGCTAGTATAGCAGGCTCTACACTAGAGACAACTGTGTGGGTTAAGGAATCATAGCTGTACAGGAAGCCTGTAGTGTAGACCCTGCCTTAAAGGGAAGTTCAGATTCATGTGTTTTCTTCAGAATTTATTCCCATTCTTAGCAGAGAGGCAGTTACCTCAGATAAGCAGCCCCCTCCTCCACTAGCAGCCTTAGGAAAGATGCCAGTGAGTGAGCAGCCCATGGACAATGAACTCCTCTTATCCCTAGGAGACAACCCCTCCAGGTGAAGGGGTGAGGGAAGCTTACATGGACAGTACCCATGCAATCAACCCAGAGGCAAAACCTTAGTCCCCAAGGCTGTCAATTTAGCACAAAGCTCACTTGAAAAATACATGAGAAGAGCCACAGTCCACATGCATGGGATGGAGACAGCATTCAAGACTAAGCAAATTCTCATTAGCCAGCACCCCTCAGCCATGTCGATTACAGTTTCTCTCTTTAGCTATATCCTTCCCTCTACCCAGATCTCTACTTAAGAGAAGCAACTGGACTTTCTCCACAGACACCTGCAAGTGATTTAGCATAGTACCTCTTCACAGATGGAGGCCCAGAGCTCAAATACCTCATCATAACCGAGAGGTGTTTAAGAAGTGGCCTTTCCTGTAGTGCCTCGATTTACAGCAGCATATAAAACATTTAATGAAGTCTTATTTAATGAATAGCAACTACTTGTGCCCTCCTCCCATTTGATTGGGTAATTTGATCAAGTGCTGAATGGAGTAAGTGGAGAAAGCAGCCAGTCCACGCTATATATTTTGATCTAAGTTTGCAAAACTATAAAGAAGCCACATTGTTCTCATCAGATACCCTGTGATAGGGGCCTCTGGTGGGGCCACACTAAGAATGCTCAATCAGGGCCAACTGCAGAGAATAGGACAATCCCCAAAACTGGTGGTTTATTCTTGTAATTAGATTCACCAAGCCAGTGAAAGAAAAAACCACCCACCACATAGCTTCTGTAATACCTTACTGGTTACCAAGAAGCTAAAATACCGTTCCTTTGGAGCACTCCAACCTTTGGCTCCCACCCATACAACCAAGTCTATATGGTGAGGATTACTTAAAATTTTATTCACCATACATAAACTTCTAGCTGTCCCTGGAAATCGGACACATTATTCACCAACTATTATTCACCAATGAATATTTCAGATCTTACCAAAAAAACATGCTTACAGCCAGTTATTAACTATTCTAAGATTTATTAAAGAAAAGAGTACCATGAGAATTTGGAAGGAAAATCCAGAGCCAAACCAGAGACTTCAGTCCTTAAGGTTTAAGCTTCCCCTGACAAAGTTTAAGCTGATCTGAGATAAAGGATCAGGGCCGAGGTTTTTTTAATAGTTCTCTAGCAGTTTATGATAGCAGGCATTCTGTGGATGAGGAATAGGGAATACACATTGCTACTTTGATGTAAATCTCTTGTTTCCTAGGCACATACTGGTAACTAGCTGCATAACAGTTCGCTACAATTCTCAAAGAGAAATATAGACAACATTATTACACCACAAGTTTCATCTAAATGTTAATATTCCTTTTTGATCTCTGAATCAACAGAATATAGTAACAGACAGGAACAGCAGTTTAACATCTACCAGCTAATCAGGTCACATAATCTAACAAGTTATAGGTAAACAGACAAATACAATTAGTACTTATTCTTAATACTCTAACAATGCAGGTTTACATTTCAAAGAATTTAGTCTACTTAAAGCCAGGTTAATAGCCAGGTACAAGAAATGGCCCTGTTTACCACTTCAGTACTTCTCTAATGTGTCCTTAAAGGTTGATTTTGGGTCACTCAGCCTGTTGATTGTTTAACCCTCGCTGGCTCAGCATCTCTCACCCTCACTCCCGAATGAAGCCTGCAAACATTTTTCACTGATCAATAAGCCCCTCACCCCATCCAATCCCAATGCTATTGATATTAGGAGCCAAAAATCACAGCAGACACAAGGCGCACAGGATCTGATCCCAAGAGAAGAAGCCACTAGAAAGGATTCTCACAGTGCAAGCAGGGTCGGTCTCTCTATAGAGAACCCAAGCTTAGGAAGAGGCCTACATACCTTTCCTCTAAAGCTTGTGAGTCTCTGAACAAACAGGACAAAAGGAATATTTGGATTCCAAAAGCTGAAGTTCCAGCCCTTTGGGCGGAGGAAAGAGCCACAGGAAATTTCCTACTCCAATGTGCCCTGTCACCAGAACATTAGCTTATACCAAGTTACGGCCACACACGTCCATTTGAGCTTCTCTACAGAAGGTGACGACAGCTAAGCCATTTCAGCTTTGGTTTGGAGCGGTGGAACACCTGGCTATCAACTGAAGGATTAGTAAACAGGGTACAATCTTGACTTGAGTCACTGGGGCAGAGAAGGTGGAGACCAAGGCTATAGATAACCTGCACCCATTCTGACAAGGTGATAGTCAAAGTTTGAGACGTGTGCATTTGTTCACCTACACGGTTCTTCAGTGTATAAACCAGTGTGGACATAACAAAACACTTGTTATGGATATCAGATAAGCCAAGGGTTTGTCGTGGCCAGGGTTTTATTTTGAGCTGAAAGTCAACCTAGAGCTAGTTCCTTTCCTCCCCCCCCTCCCCCCCCCCCGTCTCATCACCAGATGCATCCCTTACTGCATTGGGATATTTACAATATAGTATCAAGTCTTTGCAGCCATCCAGCTTTCTGAAGGATGGACACCTCCATGGGCTTTGTATTATATGGCTTCAATCAAGCCCCATAAGTAGACTCTCATATGCGGGTACAACTTATTCCTGTAGCGGTTGCATGCAGATATCGTAGGGCAGTATTTGATCCTAGGCAAGATGGTCTCAATCCACAAACTGGTTACAAATATCCCTCGCACAATTAGACAGAAACTTGTCAATTCTGGCAAGCTTTACACTGCAAGTTTTAAAGACACACCCAGCAAAATCAAATCACAGACATGTGAGTGTCATCTATTTTTAATTGACCATCAAAGTGGCCATTGGATTTGTCTGCCTGGGAAGAGCATCGTTATGGTCAGAAACCAGTTCGTCTCTGGTTTCAGATCCTAGAAACAAATAGAAAATAAGAGGAGAGAGCATGTATAAATGCACAATTATACGTGTGCACACACACAGATCTGCTGACTGGAGGCAATTAAATCCTTTTTCCATTTCTTCTCTCAGCACTTTTCACTTCCACACAAAAGAAGTTAATCATCTCTTTGTGCGGCTTGTCTATCTTTAACAGCAATCCTGTAACAGGGCAAGAAGTCATGCAACGGCTTGACAGATAGATTTGCATTCAATAAAAAAAAGATTAAGACTTAAGAACAGTGGAGTGAGGCAGAGTCTCTGCCATTCTCAGGGAGTGCACAGCAATTTTTGAATATCTGGCCCTTCAAGTTTAAAAAGATAAAAACTTAAATATGGGAATCTAACATCAAGAGCCCTGTTGTCACTTTTCTTTCCAGCTGTCATCTCATCACTTTTCTGGTCTCCCCACTTCTTCACCATCAGCCTCCTTCATTCTTCCGTCACTGATCAGATCCCTTCTGCTCCTTCCCAATTACTATAGCCCTCTTCTACATCTTTCTCCACACTTTCACTTCAACGCCACTCCCGAAAGCACTCCAGTCCTCGGGGAACCGGGAGAGCAAGCATCACTTCCTACCAAGAAAGGGTAGGGTCTCCCAACTCCCTGCAAAAGGTGTCCCTCTGCCAGAGAAGTTACGCTAAAATACACCAATGGACATTTGGCTTCTTCCCTTCCACCCACCCCCAAATCTCTCCCCATCCCCATGGAAAAGTAAACATGAACTAAGACAGAATCCCAGAGCTGAGCACTCCCAAGATGGAGTGGGGTAGTCCTCCAAAGCCTCATCTGAACTTGGCCTCCCTTTCCATTAAAGGATGTTCATTTTCAAGGGTAGCCAACAGCAAGAAAAGTTACTCCTTCAAGCTAAGGGGCCACTAAATCCTCTCCCCTGCCTAGTCACAGACTTCCACTTTGCAAAGACAACAAGCTACTACAGTATTGCCCACTCTTAATTTCTCCTGTTTACCCCTGGAGCGCTCATGCCCCAGTGCCGATTTGCCACATTTGGCAACATCTCAGATACAGGCCACTAGCTCTCAGCCACCCAGCGCTGAATTCCACATGCCCAGCAATGCACCACACCCCACAGACGGCTCCTGTTCTCATGTTTCCATCAGCAAAGAGGAATTTAACAGCAAAGCTTTGCCCACAGGTGAGGCTGGGGGCAGGGAGGGGGCACGAAGTGCTCTACAGGCCCAGATATACGGTGCATTCGTGAGAAGAGTTAGTTACATGGCGTTTCCTGATCGGCCAGTGACATCTTTTTGCTCCACGTCTCAGAAGATGGACTCAGCCATGCAGCTAGCCCGCCCTCACTCCACAGGTAGCTGAAATGGATTTTTCAACTGTTTCCTAGGTCTCAGTCAGCCTGCTGGAAGGATCCAGAATTACACTGCGATGGACAATGTGCAGGGGTTGCCAGGAGGAAGTTCGGTCAGCAAAGAAATGGCAGGTAGTTTGAATAGTCAGCTGGCTTTGAGTGCATGGGGGAGCGTCTAGGGGTAGGGAAGGACAGAGTTTCTTGGTCCTTCCCCTAAACACTACACTTGCACACTTCTAGACAGCAAGCAGGTTTGCTCTGTTCCTGCCCTGTGTTTTGCAAAAGGACCCACCGTTTGACGGTCACATCCAGAACGATTTTATAGAAGTGCTATTTGGGGTAACCCAGGAGCTACGTAGTCATGTGAACATATTCCCTATCCACTCTTACTGGAGTTACTGACCGTTTGCCTGAGTGGGGCCCTACCTGAAGCACTGCATTCCTTCTGACAATCTTTTCATCATTTTACCACATTAAGCGTGGCCAGCCATGATCTCCTCCTTAGTGTGGATTCAGGTTAATATCTTTTACTTCCACTTAGCTGGCCACAGTGGACCTTCAGCCCGTGGGGATCTTGGCCTTAGCCACAATTTCTTCCCTAGTGTGGGTGCAGGTTACATGTTAGCTAATCCCACCCTCTTTTCCTAATCTAGACGAACCAGGGGAAGAGAGATGGTTTTGAAGTTCTAGCATTGGAGGTAGAGGACAGTTTCAATTCCTAGTTTGAATACCAACTTCCTTTGTGACCTCTTTGTGCCTCTGTCTTGCCATCTGTAAAATGGGGATAGACTGCCTACCACATCTCAAAGGGTTTAATACCCGCAGGTGATCAGATAGCCTGATCACTACAGGTATTTTACTCCCTTGATAAAGAGATAGCATGTTTTAAAACATGCTACACACTTTTGAGGTCTGATGTATTTGAAATTTTAAAGGTATAAATTTCTCTTTGAAGGAAAGTCATTTCTGCAATAATCTGGACAGCTAAAAAAGTGTGTGGAATAGAGTTGCTTTTAGAAATACATGTTTAGTTTCTTCATTTGTGTCTCTCTCACAGGAGGGGGCGTGGAAGGCAGGGTTGTTATTCTAATATTTTCCAGGTGGTGGTCAGTTTGACCACAGAAAGCAGGACTGTAAGAATCTGCTTTGTGACCAGAAATCAGAAGGTTTCCAAGCTGTTGAAATGTTTAACACCACACACAACCACACCACCGCCTCTACAGCTGACGTGAGTGGTTAAGCCACAAATCCAACCCAACTTTGTAGTATGTTCCTTTCAACTTTGAAACCATCTTTCCCTGTGCTGAAAGCAGAGTCTTTCGATTCGACTCAATCTCCAGTTGCCAAGATGGCCGTTTCCTGCTTTCAGAAGGCCAGAGTTAGTATTTATGACTTGGTTGCAGGGTCTTCCTCAAGGGAGACATCGGTCTAAGAACAAAATCTCATTTCCACCGAGTGGGGCTGGCAACGAAAGGTGTGCAGAGAAGAGAAACACGTACTTTAACCTTAAAGGTGCACCAGCACTCGAGCGTGCTAGTCTCCAAAGCCTTCTTTCAAAAGACACGCTTGAGCTTTTTCCAGTGTGGCAGGCAAGGCAGAACCACCACGGTACTCCTGCACTGGCCCACTGCAGCACCAGATATAGCATCCAAGTGCCCAGCAAGAGAAACCACAACATGAAGTAGCTTCAGGTCGGATGGTGGGATCTAGGCCTTTGATTAGGGCTCCCAGAGACGCTACAAACACCACAAGTAACTGGACCTCCCCTGGCAGCAACCGGTTGTGTGCCCACTGCAGAAAGGGGACCTTTCAATGGGCATACAACCACCTCAATGCCTTTAGCCACAGAGCAAACAGAAGAAAAGCTCGGGGTGGGGAGGGGGACATGACAACAAGCCCCAACCCAGCTGCTTAGAGCTGGAGAGACGCTAGCAACTCACAAACACAATAAATAAGATGTTAGCCAAGTCACCAGGGGAGACCGTACAGGAACGAATCCGACAGCCTGCGTTTGGCTGACAGCTGCCACTGGCCCTTCATGAATGCTTCACATTTGGAGAGATATCAGCCTCCTGGCTGGAGTCTGATATCACACCAAATCCTGCAGTCTAAAAATATGCAGACTCCGGGCTCCACTCCCGCCCTGGAGGGCAGAGCCAGACGTGCAGCTTGGCAGGGACTCACTCAAGCGGTCATAGGGAAACTGGGCCACAGACCGACTCCCCTGCGGTGCCAAAGCCAGAGGGGGAATAAGGATGTTTCAAGAGCTGCTGAGTGACCCCGGACCCCTCTGCCTGGAGCAGATGCCTATGCCGAAGGCCAGCCTTGCATACAATTAGCAGCCTTCGACAGCTAGCACTTCCCAGGGACTTCCTGCTCAGCTCCCATTGCAGCCGGTGGTGCACCAGCTTGCGACCAAACACGCTTCACAGGCACTGAAAGGGTAGGGCTGGTGAAAAAGGCCTTCCTAGCTCCATAGCTAAAGCTTATGCAAAATGCCACAATGTTCTAGACCCAAGACCACAGAGGTCACTACGGGGGGAGGGACTTTTCCAAAAATGAAGCACAAAGGGCTCATGTGCCAGATCACAAGGTGTCTGTGGGGTTAAGAGAACCATGATTGAAGGCAAAGTGAGAAAACTGGGGGGCAGAGGGGTGGGGACACTCAGAGCATTCTCCAGGAAGTCTAATTGCCTATGGCTGCCGCTGATGCAAGCGGCATAGGTCAGTAGCCTGGCGTATCCACAGTTATCTCACAGCCGGCCAATAAAGCAACAGGGCTAGCTGGACTAATCCCACAGAACGCTGAGACCTCAGCTCTATTCGTGGAAGAAGCTTCTCAGGAAGAGAAAAAGTCAGTTCATAGGTGGGGAAGCAGGGGGGAGAGAGAGGGAAAAAAAGTAGTCAGTGACTATTGCATTAGAGTCTCATGCTGAAAGTAGCGTTAAGGGAGCAGCATTTCCTAAGGAGAATGGATGTAAAACATCAACATCACCATCGCTACCACCGAGCCTTTATTTTGCTGGGATAGGAATTGGTGCAGAAATAGTTAGTGCACAATAGCTTTTAGAAGCCAGTAAAACTGAGTCCAATCATGGGAGTGGTGTTTTAAGTCAACCCAGGCATACTTGCTTCCATAGCAACTGTGTTTTCCAGACGAGGTCAACAGAACAAGGTCCCTGCCCAGAAGGGCTTACAATCTAAAATACTTGGAAACAGTCCCAGACAGAGGCCAGGAGAGCAGCAGACAGAAGAGGAAGAGAGAAAAAATGATTTGCATTTCTGTAGCACCAAGGCTATCAAAACACTTTGCAAGCAATACTGAAGACGGGGGAAGATCCTAAGTGGCTTGCCCGAAAAGTCCCACAGGAAGCCTGTGGCAGAGCTAAGCCAGAACCCAGAGCGCTTATCCCCACCCCCATCCTATTTACCATTCTTCCTTGCATATACCCTGAAGACCTGTTTACACAAAGGAAATTCCCTAAGATAACTTGCCAGCACTGTCCAGATCAGGTCAATTCCATGGGTGTCTGCAGGTCTAACTTGCGTGGTTCTAACCATCAGGGGCAACATGCTGATCCTACTGAAATAGTCATTTCTATTGACTGTAGAGGGGACAGGATTTCACCCGAGAAGTAGCCAGCAGCACGATTTCACTAGGATCCCCAACGCTGCTGACACTGGTAGAGCTGAACTAGCATTAGCAATGACAGGGAGCGGTTTAATTGCTTTTCAAGGAGATAGCTCCCCCCAGCATAGACAGGGTTTAGAGTTCAAAAGTTTTCAGAGAAAGATTCCAGTCTAAGTCGGGGTTTCACAGGCAGAACTCCAGCAAACTGAAACAATTCAGGTTTCTCTTGCTCGCCTAGAAAGTTTCGCAATAGCCAGATTTGCTAATGAGGAGGTGCCACGGAGCTCATGGGCGCTTCCTTGATTAGCGCAGGGCTCGACAAATTTGTTCTGGAGCTAGGAGCCAGCCCAATACTTAAACATGGGTTCAGCAGCGGGGCGCCGTGGCTGGAGCACGGCAGCCACAGCACTCCCCCCTCCCAGCCCTGCCACATGGGCGCAGTGGCACCCTGGCTGCAGCATGGCGGCTGCTCCCCCCGAGAAATACTAGGTGCCAGACTGAAGTTCTAGGCACCATGGGGACCTGGCACCCGGGGTTTGTCAAGCCCTGAATTAGCACCGTAGTGCCTGGCACGGAAACAATGCAGCCTAGCTCCTCCGATCTATTACCCCCATCCCCACGGTCTGAGAAAGCCTCAGCTCTCCTGCTCCAAAGTCACCATGTCAGCCATCTCCTGACAGTAGCAGGCCAGCTTTGTCACGGTCATTAGTTACAGTCCAACCACACACACAAAAGATGCAAAAGTCCCACGTTCAACTGCACTCTGGGACACGAGCCTTTCTCCGAGAAGCCGCTTCTGCAAGTGCCTCCGACAAAGTCACAACTTGGGAGTCACGTGGACTGAGCGGTGCCTCCAAGCCTCTCTCGCAGTTTGTCATTTCTCTTTAACCTTGTGTTTGAGTAAGCATTGGACGCAGCCCTGTGTCAGCATATTGGTGGCAGTTTTTTTAAAAACCCAAGCGGTTTGGGGTTATTGGGGGGTGGAGGGGAGGAGACGGGGAGAGAAAGAACAAGAAAATCTTCACTTTCCCCTACCTGGGACTTTACAGTGAATAATTCTTTAACAGAAAGAACGTGGGACACCAAGCCACTCTTCAAACAGCTCTCCGTGAGCACCTTCCATATTGGAAACAGAGCCTCAACACGTATAAATCAAAGTCAGTTACTTTTAACACAAGGTGCAGAGAAACCAGATTTTAGTACAAGCATCTATATGGCCTTCCCTCCCCAAACACAAACCCAGCTATCACTGTAGTGTAACCATTACACTTGGCTGCAGTTCAAGCATCTTCCACTGGTGGTTTGGCTCAGCCTGCGTAAACACGGACATACCACATTCGGACCAAGCACATAAGATATGCTCCAACCCAGCTAAAGATGACTTAGGCATAGTGCCTATGGACTTTTAGCTTACTTCAGTCCTACCCACACAAATTGGGACTAACTAGAAAGACAGGCCAGAACCTTGATTAGTAAATCTCACACTTCAGATCTTAAACTATTAGGAAGAGACCTGTTGGGAGGGGGACAGATTAGCACCCATTAATTTACTGCGGGATTTCTTGCCTCCGGTGACCCCGCTGGAGACAGGCACAGGAGTACATTGATCCTGGCCCTGATCCAGGATGACAATGCCTTTGTTCTAAACCCTGGCAATTCCCCAAACTTTACGGGGGAGTTCAGAACCAGGTCCTAAAGGCTTGTGCTAAGACAAGACCCATCTCCCGTAAGATCACAGCTAAGCTTTCTGCCCACTATCGGTTTTAGGGTTTCACACCCATCACCACAGCATCTGAGCGCCTGCCCCATAAAATCAACACTGTGGCCAGAGCCATGCCGACAGCAACTGAACCGGAGCCTGGCCATTGTTAAGAAGCGTTTAAGCAACAGCTCCCCAAAGCAGTGCTGAGGGGAGACCAGGCACCTACTTGGCCAGGATGGATCTCAGACCAAAGAGGTAGAGGAGAGGTCTACACTTACACTGGGCAGGGAGCCGGTTACTAGCAGGGCGCTAGCACCCACGATGCACAAACAGTTGGTTACCAACAACGCCCTGCTCCCAGCACGCGCAGACCCTTGTGCAGATAAAGTTTTGTTCCTGTTGCCCATGAGAGGGGACAGAAAAAGCTCCCCCGCCCCGGAGAGCAGAAGGTGCGCAGGGAACCGGGCCCAGGATGGTCCAATGAGTCCCATTCCCGCTGAAGCTCCCGGCGGGGGGCGAATGAAACCCAACATAATCGAAGCCCTTCCAGCAAGGGGAAGGGCCAAAAACCTGCCCCCCAAAACAGGCTCCTCTGAAAACCAGGCTCCTGAAAGCCACAAGTAACTTCTGCTAAGGGGGGGGGCCCCCAACACGGCCCCACTCAACCAGCCTCCCAGTGCAGGGGGGCGGTCCAGGAGGAGCCAGCGAAGAGCGAGGCTCCGGTACTACGGGGAAACTGAGGCAGGCACGGCGGCGGGGCGCTCACAGCCGAGGAATGGGGGGGGGGCGGGGAGGGTGTTGGGTTAGGGGAGCCCACCCCTGGGATGCGGGGCAGGGCACGGCGGCGGGGCGCTCACAGCCCCCCCGGGGGGGCAGGGCACGGCGGCGGGGAAGCTCACAGCCCCGGGGGGGCAGGGCACGGCGGCGGGGAAGCTCACAACCCCGGGGGGGCAGGGCACGGCGGCGGGGAAGCTCACAACCCCCGCGGGGGTCTCACCGCGGTAGGGCAGGGTCCCGGCCAGGCGCAGGCTGACGGCGCCCGCCAGCGGCTCCCCGGGGCCGTAGACGGCGCGGCCCGCGCCCAGGCGGATCTCGAAGAGCTGCAGCTTCCCCATGGCCCGGCCGGGCTCGGCTGCGCTCGGCGCTGGCGGGGGCGGGCGGCGCTACCTGCCCGTGACGTGCCGGGCCGGGATGTCCCTGCCCCTTAAAGGGCCCGCGCCGGCCCCGCCCTCCCCCGGGGCGGGGGGCAGGGCCGGGAGCGGCGGCCCCGGGGGGGGGGTCCGGGGCGCCCCCGACTCCGGCGCCCCGAGCTCTGGCTCCAGGAGCAAAAGCCGTTTCCCAAGAGCCCCCCTCTGTCCCCTGGCTCAGGGAGATCACCCCCAGGGCTGGTGAGGGTCATAAAGAAAGGGGCGAAGCCCCCCGGGGGTCCCCCTGCTCCCCGCCCTGCCATGGAGACTAGCCCCAGGAGACCAGAGTGGGGAGGTGCCCCTTGCAAATAAGATGCCTCCCTCTTTTATTTCCTTGCAGTGGGGCCCGTCCCCCCCGCTCCTGAGCAGGGGCACGAAGAATCCAGCCTTCCCCAGCCAGCCAGGAGCGGGGCGCACCTTGCACCCCAGGTGCCTGGTTGTGAGAATGCTCCATCCTCCGAACCGGCTTGCCTGTATCTACCCAGCCTTCCTGGGTCTCCCTCCCCGTTGTGTTCGCCCGGCCAGGCAAAATACCATTTTGCGGGCTCTTTATTGAGCAGTTAAAGAGTGGGGCTTTAGTGCTGGCGAAAGGCTCCTCCTGGAAACTCAGGCCTGGATGGTAACAGGCAGATTGTGGACATGGGCAAAATAAAGAGGCCCTGTTTATGTACAGAACACGTATAGCACAGACAGGAGCAGTGCCAGCTTTCCCCGCACTGCTAGACATTTAGGGGAGTCCGGCTGATATTGCTGGATCTGTTCCTGGTCTCTCCCTGAGACTGCCAATAAAGAGAGGGGCCAGACCTGGCAGGTTCCTGTAAGGAGACTGCTAACCTGTAGAAACTGACTTGAAACCCCGGTTAGTTTCACCTGGACTACTTAGCAGCTCTGAGCTGGGCACAGCGGTTGATTTCTCCCAGCCTGGCTGGATTCACACAGGTGATTAAACCCTTGTCTCAGCCGGCACTTTTCTTAAAGTTTCTTACCATTGCACTAGCACAGGTACAGTCCCAGTAATGATGGCAAAAGTGGGAGTGCTATATCCCATTACTGATCCTGTCCCTAGCGGCTTTCATCCGAGGCACTTTACTAATGCTAACGCTTCAGCTTCGCCACAACTCTTTGCAATCAGGAGGCCTAGAATCATAGGCTTAGCTTAAGGGACTGCAAGGGTTATCTAGTCCAACCCTCTGCCAAGATGCAGGATTTGTTGTGACTAAGCCATTCAAGACAGGTGGCTGTCCAGCCTCCTTTTGAAAAGCTCCCGAGGCAGTCTGTTCCATTGTCCCGCTATTCTTACCGTTAGGAAGTTTTTCCTGAGATTTAATCTAAATCTTCTCCACTGTAGTTTGAACCCATTGTTTCTTGTCCTGCCCTCTGTGGCAAGAGAGAACAACTTTTCTCCATCTTTTTTATGGCAGCTTTTCAAGTATCTGAAGGCCACTATCACATCCCCCGTAATCTCCTCTTTTCCAAACTAAACATACCCAGTTCCTTCAAGCATTTGCTCATATGTAGTGCAATACCAATTTCAGAGCCATGAAAAACATGTCATGGACCGTGAAATTGCCCCTTCCCCATGAAATCTGATCTTCCCCATGCTGCTGGGAGTGCCCCAGCCAGGCCCTTACCTGCTAGTCCCGGGCAGCCTGGGGTGCTCACTTCTCTGCTGCCTTCAGAGCCCAGTTCTCAAGGCAGCACAGAAGTCTATGACAGATTTGCGATTCCCATCCCCATGGTTACAACACCATGAAATTTCAGATGAGAACATCTGAAATCGTGAACCTGACCAATTTTCAAATCCTGTCGCCATGAAATTGACTAGAATTAACCATGAATTTGGTAGGGCCCTACTCATATGGCTTGCATTCCATCCCTTTGATCTTTGTCGCTCACCTCTGGATCCTTTCCAGTTTCTCTACGTCCTTTCCATACATTGGTGACCAAAATTGGACACAGTACTCCAGCTGAGGCCTAATCAGTACCGAGCAGCGCAGCAACAATACTTTCTGTGACTTGCATGCTCTGCCTCTGTTAATAACCCTAAAATTGCCTTTGCTTTTTTTTTTTTACAATAGCCTCGGATTGCTGATGTGTTCAGGTTGGGATCCACCACAACTCCCAGATCCTTCTCAGGAGTGCTGCTGCCCAGCCAATTTCTCCCCTTTCTGCATTTGTGCATTTGGTTTTTCTTCCCTAAATACAGCACCTTGGCTTTGTAGAAATTCATTTTGTTGTCTATAGTCCAGTTCTCCAGTTTATCACTCTCTGACCATTAGCGCCATATCCTCCAAAGAATTGGCAACCGTGTCAGCTACAAACTTGGTCAGTATGCTCGCTATACCTACATCCAGGTCGTTAATAAAGATGTTAACACTAGACCCAGAACAGATCCCCATGGAGCCCCACTTGAGACCTCCCTCCAACCTGACATCATGATTATCCACACAAGGGAAATGGAGGCACAGACAAGTGAAATGACATGCCCAAGACCAAAGTATGAATAAATAGCAGAGTAGGGAATAAAATCTAGGCACCTATCCACTGATCCATTCACTAGTATGCTCCCTATACTGTAATATGACTGCCAGATGTATATATTTTTTCTTTCTAAGTAAGGAGTATTTTTCTTATATGGATGGTTGTGAAATCTCATTATTGATTCTTTTGCCAGGAGTTACAAGGATCCATGGTTGCAATTTGCTTAGCAATTTACATGACATAACTATATGCACACAATGTCTAATCACTTGAATGCCAGCTCACTCACCAGTCCCTACTCCTCACCTGTTGGTTGATTATGCTCTGCCTATGGGGTATGTACTCATAAGCTATTTACATATCTATCTGTGAGCTCATCTGCACATGTATGCACTGAAAGTAAAATCTTATCTAACTACACATAAGCATGAGGAAGGAAATTCACAACCAGAGTTGATGAAAACAGTGTTATATTAACTCTTTAAATTAAATTAAATGTTTTTAATTAAACATTTTCGTTTACTTTGAAATTTTTACAGAATTTTTTGACAAAAATGTCTAAACAACATTTTTTTTAAAAAATTGTTCTGAAATGTTTTGAGGGGGGCATCTTGCTTTCTCTTAGCTTTTTAAAAGCGTTAAGGAATATGAAATTTGTCCTGGAAAAATGTAACTGTTGTCGAAATCCCAGGTTAAAAAACAATTAACCACATCTTTTCACAACCTTTCGGACCAAAGACACCAGTCTGTACCCAGGGAGCTGAAAGAGTAGCTGGATTTATGAAATGAGGATACGAATGTATACATGAGAAGATCAGCAGTACATGCAAAATATTATTAACATATTATATATCTATCACTAAGGGGGAAGGTGTAATGGTTAAAGCATGGGAATTTTCTTTTGAATCAGATTTAAGTTCCACTTCTTAGCCATCTTTTTCTGTGTGACCTGGGCCAATTGTGTCACCTCTCTGTGTCTCAGTTTTTCCACCTACAAACTGAGGCTGATAACACTTACCTTACTAAGGGAAGTTCGTTGAATTTGTGAGGCAATCAGTGACTTCCGTGAGAGGCGCTCTAGAAATGTCCCTAAATAACTACATAATGACTGCTATGCACATACACATAGGCCAGTTATGTGAACACATCAAGATGAAGCAATACCTCTTTATCTTTAGTGAAATTGCAAATCACAGGATCATTTCCAGATAATTTGTGCTTCCAGGGGTGTGCTGAGGTAGCCGGGCAAGCTGTGTGGAATTTATATACTGACGAGCACTGGGATCAATTTTTTGGCCTGTTATCTTTTCTAGGCAATGTATTAATACTAGAAAGAAAGCCATGCCGTGTAAGGGAACCTCCCATAATGTCAGAAGCCAGGCACCTAAGCTACAGCCATGATGGGAGAAGAAAAATACTAGTATAGACATAGTCATGGTAGCCAAAGCTTACAGCTGGGCTGAATCGGGCCCCTGGATTTATATCAAAAAGAAGATCAAGAGGTGACTTGATTACAGTCTCTAAGCACCTTCGCGGGTACTGAAAGGGCTTTAATCTAGCGAAGAAAGGCATAACAAGAACCAATACCCGCAGGCTGAAGCTTCATCTGAAAACACCTCCTTCCTTCTCCCCCCCTCCCCACGCAGCCAGCTCATGACTTGTCTCTGTCTGGATCTTTTCTACTTCTGTTTTCGCCTTTTGTAGATGGGGTGGCAAATCCCAGTGTTCCAGGTAAGGTCACACCCCTGATTTATTTATGTAATGGTATTATAACATTTCCCTCATCATCCTCTGTCCTCTTCTCAGCACATTGCAACATCTTAGTGGATATTTGGTCCCCCACACCATATTGTTATTATTTATTTGTAGTATGAGAACACCAGTCATGGACAAGGACCCCATTGTGCTAAGCAGCGTTCAAAAATAAAACAAAATCGAGCAGGTGTCTTTACTGAGCTGTCCTCCGTGACTCCCAAGTCTTATCCTCAGATGTTGCCACTAATCCTTGACCTATCCAGTCACAGAGCAGAACTCCATTAATCGATTCACAGTTTAAGGCCAGAAAGGACCATTAGATCATTTAGTCTGACCTACGTATCACAGGCCTCTAAATTTCACGCAGTTACCCCTGTATTGATCCCAATAACTTGTGTTTGACTAAAGCATAACTTCCAGAAAGGCATCCAGTCTTGATCTGAAGATGTCATGAGGTGGTGAATCCACCAGTTCCTGTGAGAGTTTGTTCGAATGGTTAATCACTCCCATTGATAAAAATGTGTGCCTTAATTTTAATTTTAATTTCTCTGGCTTCAGCTTCCAGCTGTTGATTTTGTTCTGCCTTTCTGTGCTAGATTAAAGAGCCTTTTGGTACCCAATATTTTTTCCTTATGAAGGTACTTCTGCACTATTATCAATTCATCTCTCGATCTTTCTTTCTTTTTTTGGGGGGGGGCGGGGGGGATAAATTAAAGAGATTAAATTATTAAATCTCCCTTCACCCTTTCCAATTTTTCTACATCCCTTTTAAAATGTGGACATCAGAAATATACACAGTATTTATCTTAGCAAATTTATATACCGAAGTAAAATCATTACCTTATTTCCCTGTTTATACATCCAAGGATCACCCCTTTCTGCTACAGCATTGTACTCTGCACTCCAGCTGATTTGCTTGCCTACTAGGACCTTAAATTCTTTCCAGAGCTGTTGCTTTCCAGGATACAGCTCCCTACGCTGTAGGATGGCCTGATTGCCTTTCTCCTAAATGTGTAACATTACATTTAGCTGTATTAAAACATATTTTGTTTGAATGGGCCCGATTTAACAAGTGATCCAGTTCCCTGTGATGGCCTGTCTTCATCTTTATTTACCACTCCACTCCACTACTGTGCGAGACTCTGTACAAACCCAGAACAAAACTCCTCTCCTTGCCCCAAGGAATTTACAATCTGAGGGTTTGTCTACACTTGAAATGCTGCAGCAACGCTACTGTACCACTGCAGCTGCGCTGCTGTAGTGCTTCAGTGAAGACAGGAACTATGCCAATGGGAGGGGTTCTCCCATCGACGTAGGTAATCTCTCTCCCCGAGCAGCAGTAGTTAGGTTGATGGAAGAATTCTGAACGATGTAGTTATTCCTAATTTCCTAATGTAAACCAGGCTTACGTATGAAACAAGAGTCAACAGATGGATGCAGACAGTCGGAAGGGGGAAAACAAGGAAACCATGAAACGAAGTTGGTCAGCATGATCGGCAATGCTTATGACACACCAGCTGTCTCACAGTTGTCAGATTTTTCATAGCCATCATGGCAAAGGAGAGCTTCAAGAAGGGAATCAGTGTCTATAAGAAGCAGAAGTTATTCCTTCCATTGGGCAAATCCCTTAGAAATAATTCCAGCCATTCCATGAACATAATAAATGCCTTATAGGTGCTCACGATTAGTTTTTAATAACATTTCAGAATAAAGACATCTCGGATCAAAGCCAGTAAAATGGAATCTGTCAAAGTTAACATTGTATGTTACAAGATAGAGGTGAAATTTACTCCCTCCATGGAGAGGGCTGTGGTCTTTTGAAAAGACTGGCCTTAGATGGAAAGAATTTCTCTCCTAATGATTTTGTTCAGAGAGACAGTCCACTCTGAGTTCAACTTCCTGCTAAGTTTCAACATGTACTTAAGAGGGGGTGTATGTGCTCCCATGTTTACACATGTGCATGCTCATCTGTTTATGCATGTGTGTGCTGATGTCTACATCCATGCATGAGTTCATGTGTCCGTGCATGCATACTCTCCCGCGTGTGTGTACACGCATGTGATGACAGTAATGTAGTTCCATTTTAAACTAACATGTTTTTGATAATTAATAGGCAGGTGAAAAGTTCCAGAGGGGTGGCTGTGTTAGTCTGTATACAGCAAAACCAACAAGAGTCCTGGAGCACCTTAAAGACTAACAAATTTCTGCAGGCATAAACTTTCGTGGGCTGCAACCCACTTCATCAGATGCATGAAATAGAAATCACAGATAGGAGGTGTATATATACACAACCAAGGGTAAGAAACAACAATGGGGAGGGCAAGTGTTAACAAAGTCCATTCAGTTAGAGGCAGGTGGTGATTCGTGAATTACCCCGTGGAGTCCCGGAACTGTTTCCTCTCATGTAGACCAGTCCTTACCCTCCTGGCGAGAGGGCTAACAGAGGGATGTATCACTCCCAGCTAGCCACCTCCTCTCAAACTAGCAAAGAGACCCAGAAGCACTGTGAGCAAGTCAAGGACACAGCTGGGCCAATCCCATCACTCTGTCTGCACTCACTTACCTCACATGGGGGCTGTGAGTCTGAATGGGTTAACGCCTCTACGGCACCCCGAGAGCCTCTGTTGAAAGCAAGATAGGGTTATTAGAACGCTAATCCGATGAGCTGGATTTCTGCTCTCTTCTCTGCTGGGACGTTTCTCTTTGTGACTTTGTCATTCTAATACCGAGAGAGGGACAATGGCTCGATGGGAACTTGCTCTTCCCTCCCTCTGCAGTTCACATGCTCCGCCCCAGGCAGCGTGGAAGTTACTGTTTATCTGTCGTCCAAACCCTACAAGGAGCAGGCCTCGCTCAATCTACACTCTCAGTGAAGTCAGTGGGGCTTTCCCTGAGTAAGGACGGAAGGGGCTATCATTCTGATACCCTTGTTCCCATGGAATCGTTTCTTAGGCCTTGTCTTGACTGCAAACAAAGGTGTGCTCTGAACTGAAGTAAGCGAACTCCAACTGGAATTCTAGTGAAGACCAAGCAGCTGCAGCACCAACTTCGTAGGCCCAGTCAAAGACTATACGTCAGCCTGGGGTCCAGCTTGATCCTCCAACTTGGCTGAAAACCGTAACTGCCTTGTCTGGACGAGGATCTCAGCTTAGGTTAGCCAAACTGAATCAAGAACACATCCTTCTTTCCCTGCAGGGCACGTCTACACAGCCCCTGGAGGTGTAATCTTTAGCTCACGCAGACCCATGTGCGGGCACTAGCTGCCAGCTTGCCAGAAATAGTAGCACCGCCATGGCGATGTGAGCGGTGGGACAGGCTAGCCGCCCTGAGTATGATCTCGTGTGAAGTCCTAAGTACAAACCCCGGACAGCTAACCCCTATCATCTGTGCAACCATGGAGACACTGACATTTCCAGCCTGCTAGCGTGCTCAAAACCAGCATGGTTACGTCCACCCGAGCTGGAAATCCCCCTCCAACTCCAGTGCAGATTCGCTCACTGCGAAGATAAGGTCCCAGCCTGGGAGTCATCTTATCAACCTTGGGCCGCTCAGTGTGAGCAACGGTTTTGGAGTCTGGTACAGTGGTCAGGATTTGAACCCATCTGCCCAGATGTGCAGCCTTTATTCACAGTGGAGTGAAATTCACACCTGTGCCAAGGATCAGTACAAGGGACTATGCGCTACTTACAGCCGATTTAAGGGTTTAAGTGAGGTGTTGGCCCTCCTCACAGAGTGAGCTTCACAGAGATGATCCCCTACTCACGCAAGTAATTCAGCTGGGACTGCTCATGTGAGTAAATGCTCCGCAGGGTGCGACTTGCACGATTGGCCCAAAGTTACCACAAACAAGCTAATGAGCCCATAAATTACCTCTACTCCGCCCCACCCAGCCAGCTTTAAATACTGACTGAAACTTACAATGAACAGCGCACGAGGTTAACTCTTCTTCCCCTTGGACAGAAACTCTTTCCTTCTCAGTTCATCCTTTCCCCATGAAAGAAGGATGATCTAGAGTAATTCAGGAGCTCACCTGCAACGTGGGAGGCCAGGATTCAATTCCCTGCTCTGCTACAGACTTCCTGTGTGGTCCTGGGCATGTCACTTACCTTCCCTGCACTCAGTCCCCCGGCTGTGTAACAGGGAGGACGGCACATCCCTATCGCTCGGTGGTACTGTGAGACTAAAGGGAGTGATGAATGCGAGGTGCTCAGCTACCATGGCAAGGGCGGACCTATGGCGGCCTCAGCCAAGTAAGTTCAGCCCTTCGCTGCCTGAGCAGCGGTGAAACTGCCACAGATGCCTGCGGTTTGTAGGTACGTTCTGTCCCCTGCAGTGCTGAATCCCACGTGCCTGTATTTTCTGTTTGCCCCCCTTAAATCTCCCCCCATTCTTTTAGTGTGGGGGCAGGGTTTCCACATTGAATCACCCCATTTCCTGCCATCACTTTCACCGTCAGGAGAAGCACCCTGGTTCTCAGAAATTGATCAGTCCCACCAGGAGTCCAAGCTGGATTGGATCTCCAGGCCTGGGAAGCACGTCCATGTCGCTGTTCTCACAGTTCCCATTATAGACTCACAACAAGCTGGACTCACCAGTGTCTGAGGCATGACATAAAAAGCAAAGCCCCGACTGCTCATGGTCACCAAAGGGTCCCCAGCACTTGCTATAAGAATCTTAGACCCTTGTCTACACTGCCACATAGGCCAGAAGAAATTACATCACTCCGGGGTGTGAAAAAACCACCCCCCTGCATGACACACAATTCACCGGCATAAGCGGTGGTGCGCACAGCGCTATGTCGCAGGAGAGTGTCTCCTCTCCCGCTGACGTAGCTTCGGCCGCTCGTGGAGGTGGTTTGATGATGTCGATGGGAGAACTCGCTCTCCTTGGCACAGAGGAACTACCCGAGCGATCTGTCGCTGCAGCGGTACAGCTGTGCACTGGTGTAGACATGGCCTTACTGCCAGGCCAAGCTTGCCCTGATTGGGGAGGCACAGCTCCTCCTCGCACAGCTCTGGTGGCACAAAGCAGCCAGAAACCCAGCTTAATTGGCTGCCTTATCCCCTTCTGAATGAAGAATGCTTAGGTCGGTGGCATAGGGCCCAACTATCTCCTGAGCCCCCAAACGCAAGGGCATGGCCAGGGGAAAGGGGACACAGCTGCCCCCTGACTGCCAGAGCATCTCCTCGGGGCCACGGGCAGCCTGGAGGCCAATCTAAATCTGGATCCAAGCTCATGCCCAGGCAAGGGTTAATTTCTCAAACAAAGCTGCTGTCAGAAACTGCAAGGAACAGCGTTCTGCCTTCAGAGCATGATCAGCCAATGGTCATTTCCCCTGCTGATGTGATGCTTCTAGATGAGGTCTTGGTGGTGGGGTCCGATGGAAGTTCAACCTTCCGTTCCCATTGAGCATTTCAGATCAGAGCCCCAGAGGAGCCAGAGAGAGAAAAACCTGACTGGAAAAACCAACTAGCCCAGCCACTTGCCCACAGCAGGATGTTCCCCACAGGACATTTGGCTTCATTGTTATCATTTGATTTGATTTGACATGAGGGACCACGGGAGATTAAGAGCTCCTCGGAGTCTAGTTCCATTGGACTGTCATGAGACGGATGAGCAATGCCTGACACACCTGTACAGCAGGAGGTGCAATTAAAAAGCACTCCTTTGCCATGACGCAGGTGATAAATGCTCTAACAGCACGGATACTGCTCAGGGAGGTCTCTGATGTAAAATGAGTAGCCGAGTAGTCCCGGTCTACACTATAAAGTGCACCTGTGATTTTCTAACCAGCGTGGCACACCATCATCCGAGCTGGCTACAATAAAGATCGGCTGAGTTGTGTCTACAGCAGCTCTCTTTGTAGCTTGACAATGTGCCAGCAGCGACCAGGGAGCCTAACGGTTTGCGGGGAAAATCACGTCTGCTCTCCCCTCGTGCCTTAGCAGGGGACCCCTTGGCCAAGGGACGTGCCGAGGGAGCAGCGCGATAGCACACAGAGCGATGCAGTGATGTTCTCCCACACAGATCTACGGGCAGCAGCAGGGCAGGATGAGTGAAACTGGAGGAAGTGGGACCTGGAGTCCGAGCTCCACGCGGAGTCTGGAAGTCTACGGAGCAAGGAAACAGCCACGCTGCCCATGAACCTCAGTTGGCAGGTTTTTCTTCATGGTGTAGACGTCCCTTATCTCTGCTGAGTATGGGTCTCTTCTCTGCACCGCTGCCTGTCCATTGCGTCGCTTTCCACTAATGAAACCGGGAGAGCGCATCTATGCTGAAAATTAATAGTGTGCCCAACGGCCTACCGGGGACAGCCCCACGCCAGGCTTAGCCATTGGCAGGGATAAACCACCACAAGGTGCCATGGCGGCTAGCCAGATATTAACCATGTGGTGCATGTTCCCACACCACACAGTCAGAGACAACTCTGTCCTTGTGGTTTAGTTTACCAGTGACCATCGATGCGCCAGAGCCCCTGGGTTTGGATTTGGATCTGACTCTAAACTTTGCCAAAGCTCAACTTATTATAGGGGTAGCCCAGAGCTAAGCTAAGCATAGCAGAGCTTCCAGGGCCACGTCCTCAGCGGGTGTAAATGGGCATTGCGCCACTGAAGTCAAGGAGTGACTCATTTACACCGGTAGAAGAGCTGGCCTCTCGGCATTCTGCTTCGAGCCCTTCTCTACCGGTGACTGTACCCATGTGTACCTTCTCCCGACTCAAAGCTGGGGTTCAGCTCACTTTGCCCATGACCCCAGCGAGTTCATTGTAGATCAGAACGCTTCCGATTTACCTCCTAATGGGGTAACTGAAGCATGCGGCTTTTTGTCTGTCAGCAACGTTTGGATATCGTTGGCCCTGCCTCAGGCCAGGCAAATGGATTAGATGACCTCTCCAGGTCCCTTGCAGGCCTACATTTCTGTAATTCCATGACAGCCATGGTTGGTTACTTTTATAAAAAGAACAATCAGATTCATTACCTGGGGGTTGTCTAATGCCCTTTTGCTCTGAGTCACCCAGCCACATTAATGGAGCATCCTGGACACTGAAATAGCTGCCTCTATTGTAAGTTAGCACCACTTCGAAGCACTACCTTAATGCATCAGTCTGTTCTCCAGTTGAAAAAGATTCTACAGTGCTTCCCGGGGTGCCCATGTCTATTTCCTCTCCCTGATGACAGCAGCATTGGATTAACTGGTGGACATAAATGTACATAGATCTTGCAATTTCATGAACTTTGCAGATGACAAAAGGGTGTGGAACCGGGGATCATGGCAAGAAACAGCAGCCAACTTTAGGTCCTGGGTTGAAGAATGATTGAGGACCCCCGTTCCTTTAACTGGCAAAGGAAACAACCACCCCCAACCCTTCACAGTGAATCTGCTCCTTGTCAGCTGTTCAGCTCCATTCTAATAGCTGTGCTCAGCATTAATAGGGTGACCATGTCCCATTTTGCCCAGACCAGTCTCTTTTTTAAGCCCTGTCACAGCCATCCAGACTGGTTGAGTTTAATTAAGGAGAGGGGGTGCTAGCACAATGGACTCTTTAAGCTCTAAGGGAACAAACAACAACAAGCAGCTCTTGATCTCTTTGTCAAGGAGATAATGGCCAGAAATAAGAGCAGGAGAGACAATTCACTGTTGTTAATGCCCTCCTCCTCTTAGATGCCAGGGCAAGGAATGAGGAAATCGCCAATTTAGCCCTATTTTTTCCACAGCACAGCATTCCTTATTTAGTCCTTGCTGATGAAACGAGCAGCCATCCTTCGTCCGATTTCACAGCTGGGAAAACTAAGCACCGGCGCACTTCAACGTTTGCACCGTAGTGAGTCAGTGCCATCGTGATTAGCCGCCAGGAGGTTCCAGCACCAGGTCCAGGCCATTAGACCATGTTATGCTGACTACAGTGGCAAGTGCAGGAAGTAGGCCTGGTGATTCAGCAAATGTTTGTCCCTGTGAATCAAGGCAGATTCATTAGATAATGCCCGTACAGGGCTGGGAAGACGTAAAGTATTATGAAAGACTGATTATGGGTATTAGCCACCATTGGCCCAGGGTGTATGCCATGGTGTTAAGACATCGTGCTCCTGGAAGCACTGGCCGTTTGGCATGAGATTTAAACCAAAGTTCCTGACCACTTTTGGGCATCATGCCAGATTTTCCTCACAAAATTAGAGGTGCTAGTCTCACCCTCTTAGCCAAATTCCGGGCAGGGGCGCTACCTTTTGCATACCTGAAATTCTTCTTGCATCTTCCTGGGAGAGGATGTTCCTTCGTTCCTCTCCTGAAGTATTGCTCAATGCCGTTGCGCACTGTTGCTGCACACGGCTGTGTTCTGCCCCACGCGTAACTGCATTTCAGTGGCAAGCAAAATGCTGATAATCTAGTGCACCTATTTTGTAAGGGGTTTGAGAGCCTCTGGGAATCGAAGGGGTTATGCAAAATAAACATTCTTATCACAGGCCTTTAAAGGCAGCACTAAGCTTATGAGGAGAGAGAGAGATTGGATTTTCAGTGGTCCTAGTTTGGAGCAGTTGCAATGCTTGCTAACTCCCGCTGAAAGAAAGAGCCAGCCAAGATGTCCAGCCAGGAACATGAACAAAGAAGCTATTATTGACATTTTAGTTCAGGTCTTCATGCCCCACCTCACTCCCTTCCTGGCCAGAGGCTTTGACTAAAGCTATTAATTCTCGTGTCCTTTTTATAACCTGCTTGAGAAGACCTCAAGTCCTCCCTTGAATTCAAAGCAATGGAATTCATAATCATGACAAGTGTATGAAGTCTTAGGAAGTTGGAGACTTCTGTCCCGTTTACACACACCCCTATTGCATCTGAGCGTTTGCAAGGCTAGATGGGGGGGAAAAAAAAGCTTGACTACCTCCCTCTGGTGGCCACAGCCAATACTACAACCTGACGGTGTTTACATTGCACTGTCCAAAGACCGTTTCCAGGCCTGGTGGGAACGGTTTGTCTCCTTTTCTGCACCTCACAGCACACAGGTGGCATCGCTGAGTTACTGCCGAGTGTTTTGCAAAGGAGACTCCTGCCGTGCAGCCTCTGAGGAGCCCTTTGCCGTAACGATCCAGCTCTTGAAGCAGTTATTTCGACGGAGCGATATTAGTATGCACAGGGCGGACCAGTGCATAGTGAATGGCCAGTTCACGACGCGGGGGCCTTACAGTTTAGACGCCAGGTTGTGTGTACAGTGTTTGGCAGTCACCAGCTGGCTTCCCTCCACCAGGAAGCCATTTTTGTTGGGAAACTAATTATCCCTTGGGATAAATAGGTTAAGTCCTAGGGGGAAAGAGCTTTGATATGTTGAATTAGTTTTATAAACCCTGTAAAAGTCAGGTTTGCAAACCAGACTTCACATAGATTCCTCCCACCCCCATCTGTGCAAAATAAGAAGCCAGGTGTGATCAAGTGGACAGACTGTTACATTGGGAGTCAGGATACCTGGCTTTTATGCCTGGCTCTCTAAGAGGCCTATTCAGGCCTTGTCTACCATAGGAAAGGTTTGCAGGTGTTGGGGGGGTCAGCGTGGATCATGACCTCCCAGTGTGATGCTGTGGCCAAAGGAGTCCGGTGGCCATTGGGTGTATAAACAGGTAACCTCCCTGCTCCTCCTTGAGGTTTATCTTACCTCCGTATCGGGCACTGGGGCAGCCGCTGCGGGAGGCCTGTGACCGGGTCTGGAATCCGCACTCGAAGGACGCTGGTGAACTGGAAAAGGTTCAGAGAAGAGCCGCGAGAATGGTGAAAGGATTAGGAAAAATAAACCCCTGCCTTCTAGTGATAGAGGGAGCTCCTGGGGTCTATTTAGCTTAAGAAGCTGGTCACAGTGTCAGGGTGACAACCTGCATCCAGCAGGGCGCAGTCCGGGCTCATGTCTCCAGCCCTCACTGGTCTCCGGTGAATGAACCGTGTCCCATTCCCTTCTGAGCCGGGGTTTAAAGGCTGCACAGCTCCCTGCCTCACACTGTGGTATCCCCAGCAAAGCAGACTGCCTGCCCCCGAGCCTCTGTGCACAGCGTGCTCGCCGAGGGCTCTGAACAGCGTCTTGCCTGCCGTTACGCTACCACGCGGCACTTCCTCGGTGGGCACATTTATTCATAGGGCAAAAGCATTACGGAGACCACACACACACACACACACACACACACACACACACACACACACACTGCAAGCAGTCACCACTCCGGCTCATGGGGCCCTAGCAGACCAATGTCTTGGCTGTTTGCTGGCTCATAGAAAAAGGCTGCCTCTAACTGCCTCAGAGCCATCTTCCTATTAAGGGTCCTTTCTTTGTAGGTGTCTGAAAAGCCAGTTTGAACCAGTATCTGCAACCCACCCCCCCAGTTCTATATCTCCCTGGAGGGGCTAGAACATCGCTGGCTCACCTTGATCACCCTTGCAGCCAGCTGGCGCTCAGCCCGGCTGCCCTTTCTCAGTTTCTTGGCCAGCTCTTCTCCCAAACCCCCACTCATGGTTCTCTGCCAGAGCCAGATTACCTCCAGGCCCTACCACTGCTGCTCAGATCTAGCTACAGGGCATGGACAGAAAACAGACGACCAGATCTGCTTCCAGGGCTGCAATGTCTGTCTAGCCGGGGCTAGTCACTGCCTCAAGCAGCCTCCCTTCTCAGGCAAACGCCCCCCAGCTGTGGCCAACTTCTCCTTTTTAAGCTCCCCTTCTCCAAGCAGGGCACATGCTACAGGTGCACCTCATTGGCACTGCCCCCGGACCAGGGCTCCTTAGGCTTGCCCCACTGCCAGTGGGATGGGGGTGCCCCAGCCGCACCGCCTGCTGTTTTTGGTTCCTGGAGGAGCTCTGGGGACCCAGCACCCGCTGGAGTTTCAGCCAATCCCAGGCCCGCTGGGATCCATAAACCCTTTGTCAGCTTCATACAATAGCTTCCCCCAAAGGGATTGCCTGGGGAAAGAGGGGGATTGGATTATTGCCTACAACAGGGGTGGCCAAACTTGCTGAGCCGCATTCAGAAGTTGGAGAGCCCCGGCAGGTGCACCCCATGGGGCTGAAACCCAGAGATCCCGCCCTCCCGGGCAGAAGCTCCTAGCTCCCCCCCCACACACACAGAGCAGAAGCCCCGAGCTCCCCCCAGTCTGGTAGGCAGAGACGGGGAGTGGGGGCTCTGCGAGCTGCACTTTCCCTGTAAAAGAGCTATGGTTTGTCTACCCCTGATCGGTCAGTAACTACCTGGGGAACAGAAATTTGACAGTGGAGGGCTGGTCAGTCGCAGGATTCAATGGGCAGGACGTTGACGCTCCACAGGTTTAGACTAGAACCAAGGTGCAAACATTTAACAGGGAGGGTCAGTCACCCTGGGAGCAGCTCCCCACAGGCTGTGATGGGGGCTCCCGCACTGGAGGTTTTTCCTAACAGCTCTACCCTTGTCCAAGCAGGAGTTAATTCAGCAAAGTCCTACAGCCGGCGCTGTCCAGGAGTTTAGACCAGATCATCACAGTGGTCCTTGCCGACTGGATCATCCTACCCTTTTGTTTCAACATTTGTCTTTGGGGGGATGCAAGCCGGGGGTTGAAATAACAGGCGGCAGCCAGTCGATGCACTTAGCTGGTAACGTGCCTTTGTGGCAGGAGCCGGTGGCTCAGCCCGGCCTGGTCCTGGGCAGCTCTGCAGCTTGGCCAGAGATGCCAGGAGCGAAGCATTAAAGCTTACTCGCCACCCTCTTTGCAGAGGCGGGATCCTGCGTCCTCAGCTGCACCATGGATCTGCTGGGTGCAGAGGGGGACCTGTTGGCAGCTCCCTGATTGTGGAGCCCTCTGGGCCCTGGCTCGGTTCAGAACAGCCCTAACGGCTGGACGTGTCGCCAAGGGGCCGTCTAGCAGCTCAGGATACCCAAGTGGATCAGCTCTCTGGTTGTCTCTGCCCACCTGGGAATGTCCCAGCGTGCTTCCTATGCCAGGGGCTACAAAGTGACAGGAGTGGGGCTTCAAGATTGGGCTCAGACCTTCTGGACATTTTCCAGCAGGCGGTTACTGATGCTCTCTCCAGGCAACCAGGAGCAATTGAGGTCATTTGGGCAGGGATGGGGTCTCCGCTTTCCAAGCTGCCCCATATGAAAGGCTGTGTCTGGGGACCATAGGATTTGCCTTACCAGCTTGACCCATCATCAGAGCAGTATCCTCTGGGAGCGGCCCCCTGCTCAGAGGAAAGTGAAGAAGCCTGTCATGCAGCTGGTCAGTTGAGCAATGGATGCTGTGTGGAGGTGGAGAGGGGGTTGCTTCCTGACCCCCTTGTATGCCAGGCAGCATGTCTGATCATTCACCTCTTTAACTGCACCTACAAACCTAGGTTACCCAAGTAGAGGCCCTGACTCTCTGAGGGTGTTGGATCCACCTGTGTTGGCGTGGGGAGGTGTAAATTACATCTGCTAGGCTGGCCATCACCCAGAGATGCTGTTCAGAGGACACACTGAATGATCGGCTCTCCCATAACCCTGGCCACTTCCCAACCACTGCCACACACGTAACAGGCGGCCTGGTCCCTTGCACACCCCACACATGCTTTTGGCCACCCCAGAGACTGAACTGAGGACCTCCAGCACATAAGCTGCTACAGCTTGAGCTAAAGAGCTACGCCTCTAGGGGAGGAGGGGATGTAACAGCTCTTACCCTCTGCGGATCTGCACAGAGATGGCCCTGTAACACACTACGAAGTGGGGTCTAACTACGTCCCACCCCTGTAACTTTCCCCCACTGGGGGCCTCCAGCGGGGTCGATGTCTGTGAAGTCCCTGGTGAACCCTGCCATGAAAACAGACCAAGGGCTAGAGAAAGACACAAACCTGCACCTCTGCTCCAGGTGCCCAGAATGTTCAGGAAGCTCTGATCTGATTTTTAAACATCCTGTGGCAGGGAGTTCCACACACCACTGGAATCGTTTTGATGTTTACTCTGAATTTGCCAGCTGTTCATTTCAGCAACCTCTTCCTCCCTCACCCCCTGTTCTTTTACGGCAGGCAGGAAGTGAGGAGGGGATGCTGGGTGCAGCAGGAGTTTCTGCCTTCCACAGAGCACCGTTCTCTGGCAGGTGTTACTGAGAGAACCACACCTGGCAGGAAGCTGCCACCCAGAGAAGAGGCCGCTGCAGGGGTATGAGAGAGGAATCAGTGGATAGACAGAAGCAGGGTCGAGGGAAATCCTAGCCCCTGACAGGAAGGACTTTGAATCTGGGCCAAATATAGAAAAGAAGGTGCCTGAGGTTAAATGTAACTTAAGCATGTGTTATTCCTATCTGCCCTTGTCCGGGGCAGCAAAGCATCCAGAGAAGTGTGTTTGTAACCCGCATAACCTGTATGTCCGGCAGGGACTGTGTCCATGTTACAGTCACCTACGCAGCCGGTAACGTCTGGGTTAGACCAGCTGGAGTCATGCCAACAAGCAGCCTGACGCGGCGCCTACAAAGCGCTACGCTCGTCAGTAAACAATCTGCCTTTTCCTCCCACGCCCGCAGGTAGCCGGAGATCTGCATTTCAGAGGTGCTCCTTGCAGGGGAACCTGCGCTGATTTGAAAGGAGCCCTCCTAGCCCGCCGCTCAGTCCACAAAGATCAGGCTCCTGCCACAATAGCCAGGAAAGGAGATACGTTCTGCAAGCCAGGGCTGCACCCTGATTGTCTGAAAGCTGGTGGGAAAATCTTGGCACAGGGAACAGCTAGAGTCACTACAGCCCGGGAATAAGACCCATTTGATGGATAGGTGTAGGCCGGGCGGCACGCTTAGAGTGTGCTGATGAGCAATTGTCGCTGTTAAAACATAGGTTCCCCCCTCCACGCGTCCTGTTCAACTGAGCCACTCCTGCGGACACCGGTGTGGATGGGGACAGGCTAGAAGGGAGAATGTTAGGTCAGAATTAGCCATGAACTGGAACATTGGTATTTGGATCCAAGGCCAGAGTTCACAGGTGCATGGATCTGTGGTTTTACTTTGGTCCCACCTTTGCTCAAGGCAGCCGGTTGAACAAGGAGCGCTCGAGTGATCAGAACATTCTGAACTCTGTCCAAGCCCATCTCTATCACTCTCTCCCCAACACAGCCGGGCAGGGCTCCCAGCATCTAGCAACAGAGACAGCTAGGTCCAGAAGCCAGAAAGGAATCGTCGGTTTCTTTGTGTAATTGCATGCAGGGCTAGTCACTGGTCAGATGGTTTCCCATAAGCCAGAACTTGGGTAACCCAAGTTAGTGACAGCATGGGCTAGTGGACGTGGGAGCCAGGTGCTCCCGAGTTCTAACCTCTGACCTTCCACAATTGCTTTCCTCTGGGTGCCTCTGTTTCACCATCTGTAAAATGGGGATAATGATGCTTGCCTGCCTGGGTGCATAGATTAGTTAGTTAAGACTGTAAAGTTCAGCGCTTACACACAGAGAAGATAGATAAAATTTCTTGCTGGAAGGTGGCATTGTAACACTCCTTTATTTCTTAGAATTCAGAATGATTACACACAAGAACCTCAAAAACCAGAGAGAGAGAAAGCAGGCTGCTCCCAAAGGCAACAAGGCATAGCTCACCCCACTTTGCTTTAAACTGTCTCTTTTCAGACTGGTTTGGCTGTCTGCTGACTCAGATGACCCAGATCCAATGCCTTCCCTCCACGCCCCTTAGCCTGCAAGCAAGATCAGGAAACCCGTTACACTTTTAAAGTGGTAGCTTGTCATTTTTAACCACGTTCTAATACCCTAAGTATTAGCAAGCTGCACTCCTAGTCCTCACTGCGCCTTTTACTGCACGCTTACTCTGCTTCTGGGCTGCCCTTAACGCTTTCTATTGCCAGGTAGCGTTTGGTTTTATGAGCTGGCATGCAGTGATCAGCAGAGGGGGTGTAACTCTGCCCTCCCTAAAAGCCATCTGGCCGCAGAGCTGCTTTTTGTCTCGCATCCCCACTGAGGCGTGGCCAGCCTGGAAGGCATTTCTCTGAGTTCCTTTGTCCCCTGCCAAAGGTAGGGGCATGGGGAGACGTTCACACATGTCTGAAGGACACGTGACTGCAGGCAGGCGTGTTGCAACCTGTGAGCGGGCCAATTAGAACCCATTGCACCCTGGCTGACCTACTTGGGCAGTAACACGCCCAGAAGGCAGCGTTCTTGGCGGTGGATGGTGGTGATTTAGCATCCGTGCACATGTGAGCTGGGCAGTTCCCTGTATAGCGCTATGTCCTTGAGGGAGCATTTGGATTTAGTTCTTAGCTCTTCGGCCGTAGCTCTCACTGCCCTTTGCAAAAGAGGGACACCATCGTCATCCCTGTTTTGCAGGTGGGGCTGTGGCAGCACAGCCACGGGGCTCACCCAAACTCACCCAACAGCTCAGTGGCCGCAGGGCGAAATCAGGCCCAGCTGAGCCCGCAGAAGGGGGTTCCGCCATCTCCATCCATCTCCTGCAGCACTGAGCAGACACAAACATGACTCCAAACAGGAGCTGGCAGCGTCTGTCCAACGTGCGACAGCCACAGCCGCCAGCCATCCCTGGGCTGGACGAGCGCCAGCTGGTCACACTGCCTTTGGACGAGTGCTTAGTTCAGTTGTGGGGCGCGCCACAGCTGCAGACAGGGTTTTTTCTCCACAGCACGACCAGGAAATGACAAATACCACGACCGCACCAGTTCAGCTTGTCAGCTCAACGTCTATCTCGCCCCTCCTTCACGGACATGCCCTGGGGATAGCCTCTGCTGTACGGCCTGCGCACTTACCAGGTTTGCAGGGCGGACGTAGCGAAAGCCTCGGCAAGGACATTTCATGCCATTGGTGTCTTTGCAGCAGCTCCCCTCAAGTGTCTGAGTGCCAGGTTGTGTGGCTGGAAATCCCTCCTATTCAGGAGGGAAATTTCATAATCCTGACTTCTGGACATTTCTTTGACCCAAAGTACCTGCTAGAAGATAGTATCTTAGAGGAGGCTTTAAAAGGCACAAAGAACAGGTAGGGTTCAGGTCCTCAAAAACATTTTGGCACCTAACTGCTGTTGAAATCAATGAGAGGCGAGGTGGGGCTAGCAGATAGCACGCTGGCCTGGGAGTCAGAAGACCTGGGTTCAAGACCTAGTTCTTCCACCAGCTCCTTCTATGACCTTAGGTAAATCACTGAATCTTCTCTGTGCCTCAGTTTCCCAATTATACCAAGGGGATAACGCTTTCCTGGCTCACAGGGTGGTTGGGGCACATAAAATCCACCAGTGACTGGGTTGATGCTAGGGTGAGTGGGGCTATCAAAATAGCTAGACAGCCATTTGTACTGTTGAAAAAAAATCAGTCTGGGTGTATCTATGCACCCCCCTCTCCCCAAGCTTAGCACAGGGAGTGTAACATTGTCTTGGGTGAACCTGCTTTCCCAATGGCTCGCTCTGAAAGCTGGCGATGGCCAGAGAAGGGATTATAAAGAGCCTCTCTCTTCCATACTTACATTTCTTTATTGATTTTTCCAAAAGTAAATAGCCTTCAATACATTGTTGAGAAAGCTCCCTTCCCCAGTAACACAGCATTTCACACTACTAAGGAGGGAACATGCAGCTCGGGTTTGCCCTTTCTGGTTAGGACATTACAAAAAATTTGTAATGGAAAATTCTAGCAGCGTAGCTCTCCGCCCACCCTAGGTGGAAGATTCTTGCCTCATTCGGACCAAGGGACTTCAATGCATTTATTCCAAATGTACTCCAAGCAGCATTAGGCCCTTCAATGCTTCTGTTATGTTGAGAGAGACAAGAGAAATCAGCTGGAGAGTCTTGCAATGCCAAACCGGTTTTGCATTTCTGAAGGTGGTGGTGGTGGCAGCCTGAAGCTGTCTGTTTTTCTTTCCACAAGGTGGCTTGCAGTTGTCCATTATGTGGGACGCAGGGTTGCCGTTCTCTGGTTAGCATATCGCTTTGATGTGCAGAAGCCCTGGTTCTCTACCATGTCCTCACAGGGCCACCACCTTGGCCCAAGCAAGGCTGCGCAGCTCTTTGGAGACATGGGGAGGTCCCCTCGCTGCTAAAAGATGTGTCAATCGTGGCATGGAGCCCCTGTGGTGTAGCTGGCTCCTCTGCCACAGTTCTAGCATAGATAAGCCCTACGGGAGCCCGGCCTGCGTTCCGCGTGCTCACGTTTGTCTTCACAACTGGCCTGGCTAGGCACTTAGTATCTTGAAAAATAAATGCTTCAGTGCTGCCAAAAAAATGTTGTGGATGCAGCCAATCTGGGGAGGGAGCTTAAAGGTGCATCATGCCCTGTGTGCAACTTTTTATTGCCTATCTGCTGCATGCCACCTGGAGCAGCCGAGCCAAGAGACAAGTACACGTCCTATGTTTGCATTCGCCAGCATTCATCACATCTGCTCTTTCCTGGCCCTGCCCTTCAAAGGAAGCAGCAATTGTGGGTGCCTTGGGCCACCTGTAGCCATGGGCTTGCCCTTCAGCCGGGGGGCACTCAAGTACAGTCTATCACTCCACCTAGCGGAGCGAGTGATGTGTGTCCCACTCAAATGCACTGAAACCGTCCTGCTCAGGCTGTTAACTTAAACTGCTCTTTGTTAATAAAAACTGGAGGACCCAAGAGACAGGCAGCCCCGTAAACATGGGTTGGAGCCAAATAGACTGTAAGGAGGAATCTTAATTAGCGATGGGTTAGCAGGGCTTTCCCCAGCTGTCACATGTCTGCATTGAAGCCAGGGATGTCAATGGCCAGTGACAAATCTCAGCAATGGGGCTGCACCTCCTCCCCTTCCTCAGTCACAGAAGGGCCCACATCGCCTGCGTGAGTAGCGCAGGTGGGTGCATAAGGGGCCCCAGGCATAGCACTTCCCCGGGCTCTTTCGCATGCTTCAGGCCCGGCTAACCGAAGTCTGACTCTCACTGTAAATAGGGCCCTGCACCATTAACTGGGATACTTAGGAATCGGGTCATAGATGGCTGCTGAGTCAGCCGGCCGCACCTTGCTGTGTAAACGCCTGCCAGCTGCTCGCCCAGCCTCAGCCATGTTTGCTCAGGCTGCACGAGCTCTGTTTGTCTTCCAGAGAATCACCTCCAAGGCGGATGATCTTTTCAGCTTCCGGGGAACAGGCTGAGCCAGGGCAAGGCCGTCACCCGCCGCCCAGCCTATTTTAGGCACGGATGCAGGATGTACAGACCGCTGGGGACGCGGCACCAGCCACCCGTAGGAAACGGTAACGAGCCACAGCCTGGAAGGGGGCAATTATGGAGCCCGTTGGAACAGAACCTCAGGCCGCCAGGAGAAAGTTTTGCAGCATTTGGTACTTCTCTCCCAGGAGGGAAGCCTGTTGCACTAGAGCCCAGATCTGATTCCCACAGTCCAAGGACTTCCTCCATGGGTCAACAGGCTACTAAGTGGCTCTACTCCGCAGGACGGCTCTAGCTGAGCAAAACACCCTGGGGACATATGGAATGCAGCCAGAGTAGGGACATCGCTATCTCTTGCTAGACATGTCGCACGCCTGCTACTGAGCGTCTAGGCAGCCCTGGCGAGCTGTGCTGGGGCACGTGCCCAAGAGCACGGATGGGAGGCCATCCACTTGTCAGCACAAAGGAGTGCAGCCGCCAGGAGCCCACAAGGGTGGTTAAAAGCATAGCTGAAAACGAGGTGGCAGGGGAGGAAGAAATCCATAGGATGCTGCCACATTGGGGAGAGGGGGGTGCACATGGTGCTCAGCGTGCTGTACTGCTGCCTTTCAGCCTAAGGTCCTGACCACCTCTGGTCTTTAATCCCATGACACTTATCTTCAAGGTTGCTTCATTGTCCTGGCCAAATTCCAGCTCAGGCAACCACATACTGCTACCGAAACTCCCTTGCAGTCAGCAGTTTTGCTTGGAAGAAGTATCTTTCCCCCACCCTCCCCCCAAAGTTTCCTAACGAGAACTATTCTTTAGGGCCATTACCAGTGCACACTACTGAACAGCTGCCACATCCCACCTCAGGGGTGGGTGCATATCAGTGGTGGACTAAGTGATCCCTGAATTAAATCTGTGGAGAAGCTATAGAAAAATGGAAAAGAACCCCCCAAAAACTTATTTATAGCAGAGACTGGCTGATAGGTCAGCCATGAGACTATTTATTATTGTTTCCTTAAAACAAATGTGGTGGGGGGAAGATTCAAGAGCAGCAGCTTTTACACAGGAGTCTATGTACATCACAGTATAAAGTCAATTAAAAAAATTAAATCCCTGTTTAAAAAACCCCCATGTGTGAGCTAAAAACCAGTAACCAGGAGTTTGGGTGAGAAAATGGATTCCTCCTGGCTCCTCCCCAAAATACGTCTAGAAATATTTTTCTAAGCCACCATTTCACAAGCCCAGAAGCGAAGTTCAGCTGTAAAGTCCAGACTCTTTTTTTGACCAGGTCACAGGTTCATAAAACCCACATGAGAAACTAGTTTAGAATCAAACCCCCACCCCCTCTTCGAGGCCTCATTTGTCTCCATAGTCTTTCGTTTCCACCCCAGTCTCGTTGAGACACGTCGTCCTCACGATGGCCTCTGTGACAGCATACGGGTCACAGTTGGCTGCAGGCCGGCGGTCCTCAAAGTAGCCGTAACCATCTTGGCCAACCTGGCGGGGGATGCGGATGCTGGCCCCTCGGTTGGCCACGCCGGCAGAGAACTCGAAGATGTTCGAGGTCTCATGGTGGCCAGTCAGTCGCCTGGAGTTGTCCCTGCCCCCTCTGGGGTCGTACACACAGATGTGGTAGTCATGTCGCTTGCTTAGCTTCTCAATGGCAGCTTCGATAAATCTAACCAACAAGGAGAGGGACAGTTTAAAACACTGATATGACAGCACCGAGCCCTGGTTTAGGACTGGGGTTCCCAGGCACTACCGTGACACAAGTAAAACAGATCCAACCATTTACAGAGCTCTGCTCTGCATGGGTCTGACACAGCCTCATGGCCCCATCTGCAACAGAACCCGGGAACCTTCACTCTCTTTGCTCTAAGCAGGAGGCACATGTTCGATTTCAGTGCTCTTGGAGCAGGAGTCCTGCCAAATTCAAATACTCAAACAAGAGGCACGTGCCTCTTCATGGAGGGGTGGCCCCTTGGTCTCGCCTGTTCTCTATCTGGGGCATATAATAGAGGTCTTTGAGAGCAGCAACAGGTTTCCGTGTGACTGAAATCACAGGGCCTAAGCCAGGTGAAATTCAATGGCCTGTGTTATGTCAAGCACACTAGATGATCAAATGTGAGATCTCAAATTCTGGCTGTGAAGCTACAAAGCCAGTTTACTGTCTGCCTCATGCCGACCCTGTGAGCAGGCTGTGGGGAGGGATTTCACCTGATTGTGTAGAAACTAGGTCAGTAAGCCCTTGAAAAAGGCGCTACCAACTAGAATGACCCCAGACAGACTCCAGCCGCGCCATGATGTTAACTCACTTCAGGCCGCCCTCCTTTCTCATGTCTTCTGTGCTGTAGTTGGTATGACACCCAGCTCCGTTCCAGTTTCCAGTCATTGGCTTGGGGTCCAGTGTGGCCACAACCCCAAAGTCTTCACAGACCCGGTGCAAGATGAACCTGGCCATCCAAAGGTGATCTCCCATCTCAATGCCTTCACAAGGCCCGACCTGGAACTCCCACTAGAAGGGGAAAGATGAACTTTATTGCTAAGGTTTGGGTTTCTCCTTCAGCTCCTTGCTTTTGAATCAACAGCAGATCATCGCTGACTCCTGCCAAGAGTTCTGGCACACACTCCAGTGAGCTATTTACTAAAGGCTCTACTCATTTGGCTCCTGCCAACATGCAGCCAGAAACTGCCCCACCCAGGATGGCTAAAACGGGGGCATGCGTCATCTGATGCATTTCAGAGGCAGCTATGAGCGTCTGTAGATATCACACAGCCTAGCAAGGATCAAGTGCAGGTCATGGAAGGACGTGGAGCGGGGAGCTCGGGAGGGCTCATTCATTGCAGGTTAGACTCAATTCAGGGCTAGTTAAGGTGTTAAAAACCTAGCCCACAGTGATTTGAGAAACCATTTCTTCCACCTTTCAGCACTGGAGACCAGACGCTCCAGAGGAATGCGCTGCCCCTCAGTGAGGAGCTCATTTCCCCCTTCCATATGGTTTTGCTGAAGACCACTGATGTGCAGACAGCTCACTTTGGTACTGGGCAAGAGGTCAGGTGCTGCAACAGCTGTGAGTTAAGTGGGGGAGAAGGAAGCTGCAGACTGGAAGAACCAGATCCTCAAGGACAGCACTCTAGAGCGAATGCTCAGGGCATTGCCAGGCAGCACAAGCTAAGATTCCAGCTCCCCCTCAACTTCCTGCCTCAATGCACGCTACCCGACAGGACAAATGAGAAATGCTTCTTCCACACATACCTGGGAGGGCATGACCTCCGCATTGGTGCCACAGATCTTCACTCCTGCATAGATGCATGCCTTGTAGTGGGACTCAACAATATCTCGTCCATACACCTTGTCTGCTCCAACCCCACAGTAATACGGCCCTAGACGGGAGAGAGAAGACAAGTCATCAACCAAGTCAAGCTCCAGGGAGAAGTGCCTCTTCATTTCCCAGCCCACAAGCTGTCCAGTGTGCACTGAAAATGTCTGGAGAGCTGCTGGAAGAAGAACCCTGGGAACAAGAGCCCCAAAAGCCAGAGACATAACTCCAGCTTGGCTCCAAACTGAGCTGAAGGAAGCTCATTTAGAAGCGAGAGCAGCTCACTCTCCCTGGCACATCCAATTGTTGGCCTCTGTCGAGGTTGCCAACAACATGGCCAACTGAAAGGGTTATTTTGTTACGTGGACAACTGCCCATCCTCTGTGAAATGCACTGAGACCACGCTACAGCTCTCAGACATGACCAACGAGGGGACTGATTGAAACGATAGCTAGGAAGTGAAAAGCTCCATAAATCCATTCCCAACACTCGGGGCCATCTAGTCTCACCAGGATTCCCACTGTGAACTTGGATGAAATGAAGTGTCGATTTCCCTGCAAGCCTCATTTAGACCACAGACATTACATTCCTTGGTACTTAAAAGTTCCAGAAGAATGCACAAGCTAACTGTGCACAATTAAACAGAGGATTTCCCAGTGTGTCAAGTGTGGGGGCAGCAGGAAGGAAATGAAATGAATGGCCCCATTACAGTAAATTCAACCCCTGGCTTACCAAGATTGTTCTGACCTAGCTAAAGTTGCCTGTGTTTATTGTAACAACCTTGGAACCTAAAAGAGCATTAACTTGCTGCAGATTTTCCTGCTTCAAAGGGACCAATGAAACATGGCGCTGCAGTGCAAACTCAGATTGAGTGAGACTCAATTCCAGTTGGGGGGGAGGGGGGAAGCTTGAAGAAAACCCTCTAGCGCCACCATGCCCACACAATCCAGTCTAGGCAGCTGAACCAGTTTGTGCGCAGAGGGTGGGGGAAATCTGCTGGAGTGCCCCCGGCCTTCATGCCACCAGGCTTTATATTAACAGCCACTTGGAAGTTTTTTTCCAGCCAAGTTTTCAAACCCTCGACAAACGAGTTCTAGAATGGAAAAATCTATAATGCCAGGCAGTGTCAAGTGTGTGGCTCCACCGAAGAGCACGTGACCCGAGGGTGCACAATGCTCAGGTGTGCCACTGCTGGTTAGCTAAACTCGGCACGGTGCTGCCTGTAATTTAAGTTTCTGGAGATACCGCTCTGAGGCAAACAGAGGCAGCTAATTGGTAGGGCGAGTTGGGCGAGAAGCCCATTGCTGGATCAACACTTTCTGAAAGTGGTTGGGCTGTTTGCAGTGAGAAGAGCAGCTGAATTAAGCCAGCCAAGGTCATCCACCCACCAGTAGTATTTGGGATGCAAGAGCTTTTCGCTTGGCTTCACTCACTCACACAGCAAGTTAAAACAGTCTCGGAGGTAGCTCCTGCCATGAGAAATGCATGGGGGATGAGAAAAGACACTGGCACTCATACAGAGCATGAAACTCTGCCCACACAGTTCTCATTGCAGGATTGGAGCCCGGATCAGCGCTTGCTCAGGGTTCAGCCCCGATCCTGGGAGGCACTGAGCGCCTTTAGCTGCCATAGATGTCAACGGGAGCCGCACCTCATGGAGTCAAGTCATCGTAGAAGAGAGGGCTCTGGAGAGCTGGATTTGGGGCGTACTGTGCTAGCTAGCAGGAGCCTGGGAATACTTGTGGGGGGAGTGCAGTGAAGGGAAGGACGGTCTAGCTATTTTACCTTGTGGACCTGGAAAGCCATTATCAGGCCAGCCATATGGGTGTCCATTGATCCCCAGCAGTGTGTATTCTTGCTCCATTCCAAACCAAGGGTGGCTGTCCTTAACCAAGTCCATGATTTTGTTACATGTGTGCCTCAAGTTGGTTTCTGGAGAGAAAAGAAATTCCTTAATTAGACATGGAATAGGGACCCTCCAACATTTCATTCAGTCCATCGCTGGGGAAGCCACCAGTTGGTGCTTCTCCTTGCCCAGCCCTCTATGAAGGTTCTCCTCCAGCCAGCCTCTCTCAGTTGGGAATCTACAACTAACGCTGTTTGTCATTTGGAATTCATGACCTTGCATTGGTTTGCACGGCTACAGACTTGTCTGAGAGTTAGGACTAGGACTTCCCTTGCTGTGGAAAAGCTGGGTTGAGAGGTCAATAAATCCAAACCAACACAAGAAGTGTTCAACAGCTGGAAAGGGAATAAGGAAAATAACTGGTTGCACAAGGTTGTCTCCCTCTCTTCCCAATAAGAGGTCCTCTGCTCACACATCATTTGCTTTAACACTGGAGGAAGACAACTGTGCTTGATTGCAAAGGGTTTGTAATTTTATATAGAAAGTGCAAATTTAATCCCCCCCATTAAAATTGATACAAAAATCCACAAGTATCCATAAGTAGCCATATGTCCTGCTGCCTCCTCCCTAACCCCATTACTATAATATCTGGCCATCTGCCAAGGATGTATGGCTTTAGACTACCACCAGTGGTGGGCATGTAGTTTTCCTATTTTACAGATAGATGTTGCCCCTTAAGCAGAAGGCCATATTCCCACCCTACGTGTTCCCAAACCAATCTGTCCTGACTTCGCTTCCCACCTCACGTCCCGCTACGTTCTTGGCAAGCATTCAATTTACAGACCATCTTCCCTCATGGGAGTGGTATAGAAACCCACTCGAAAAGCCCTGACTTTGCCAAGAAGAAAATGTTGCCCAAGTGAGACCTGGGATGGAAGAATCCAAATAAAGGGGAGAGGAGGCAAACGAACACCAGGCTTTCCCTCGGCCATAGAAAATGGCAGCCACTAAGTTCTACCTTTACAGGGTTCATTTAAGAGACCCAAATGCTGCTGCGACACAAACCCCAGGGATTTGTATAGAACGACAAAGCAAAGGTGACATTTTCCTTGAAAGGTCACACTTAGAACTCCCACAGCAGGGCTAGGGCTCCCATGGCCCCAGTCAGCCTCATTTTGTTTACTAAGAATACTCGTGACAAAATCTTAACCTTAATAATAATTTACAGGTAGAGACATCAAGCCTGCATATGGTTATTAAACGGGTGTCCCAAAAAGTAGGGCAATTCTTAAAGAAACCCTTTTTTAGGCTGGAAGTACAGCAGTAACCGCTGCTAAAGTAATTATTAAAAAGAATCCAGAAGACAGGATTTAGACTACGGTACTTCACACAAGACTGAAATGCGAGAGTGTTTTATAAGTCTCCGGCTGCACACCTGCTCAGGACAGGCCTGAGATGTCACTGTACCCCCTTATAGGCTAGGATGAGGGATACCATATGAGAGATGATTAAACTGTTTGAAGTCAGAGAAGCCAACACGAAAGATCTTCTTTCTTGTGAAGTTCTCCAGCGGTAAGGGGAGAACATGCATGAATGTGGAGTGGCGCTAAGGTTCCAGGTACCTTAACTGAGTTTTGCTTACTGGCATATCGGTTTTTGTTTAAAATACCTTTTAAATCTATAAACGTTCCAATGTTTTTAAACTCTTACTGCCAAGTTTCTGAATTAAAATGTTTAATATGCTATGTTCTAGTAATCTTGTTACAGCAGATATTTAAAGAGTTTTTGATATGCATTCCCAAACATACAATTACTTCTTGGGTGCTGGTCTGGTTTACGAGGCGTGTGGAGTCCTCTGCCAACAGATGGAAGCAGAACATTAGCCACTTTTTGACTAGTCAATAGAATTCTCCTTGTCCTGCTAAGACAGGTTCATGCAGATCACCACCACCAGCTAGAGGGTTTTTGCATGCTTAGGTCAACTGCAGAACACATTCACTGCTTAGCATATGAGCACCTGCTACTTCCTCGAGGCCCTACAATTTTTATGCCTGTGGCATTTAGCTGGTACGTCTGCTGGGTAACACATTGGCTCTGGTAACAGCCGGATTAGCCAGGGGCGGACAAACAAGAACCTCACCTGCATGTTTTCTGTTGTATTTCAGGACCTCACACAACACTAGCTTGTTAGGGTCCAGACAAAAGGGGTCTCTGAACATGCTGACGGGTATCAAGAACATATCGCTGTTGGAGCCTTCGGCTTGGTCTGTACTGGATCCATCGAAATTCCATTCTGGGACATCTGGGAGCAAGAGGAAAAGGAGAAACCTCTCAGATTAAAAATCCCTCCAATTGATCACATTAAAATGTCCAAGGATCTCAAGAAGAGCTCAGGCCAGAGCCCAAGGGGGATATGCTCTGTAACGTGCCACTGAAAACTGCTTCAAAAGGAAAGCAAATAAGTCTTTGACTCTTCTGTATCTACCTAAAGCCCACTCCTGCAGCCCTTTATCTCTTCACTGACCTTGAAGGGTAAAAAATCCAGCCACAGCTCCTCTTAACCTTTTTGTTGGTTCAAACAGGACAGTAGATTCCAACAGTTCACAGCATTTGCAGTGAACAACACAGGCCAGATAGGGTTAACATCTCCATTCCAGCCATAAAGATGCCTCGTGAATTAGAGGTTTGGCCTCCAGAACTTTGGCTGTGTCCACAGCACCTAGCCAAATCCCATTACAAGTCACTTTTGATAGAATCCCATTTAAACAGGCTTCTTTATCCAGTGGAAAGGAGCCCTGGTCTTAGAGGTTAGATTGTTGCTTCTCTCACCTTCCTGGCGTTGGTGGCAGAGAGATTATGGATTAGCAAACTGATCATTCGAGAGAAGGCTGGCTATTTACTACCTTAGGTAACCCGGTGAGAGAACATCTGCAACCCTGTTCATTTACACTGTATGATCAGCAGGGAAAAGGGCTGGGTGCGTTGTGGCATTAAGCCACCAAATACATCAGACAAGCATACTGCAGCTCCTCTTATAATGTTACTAGTGTTCTAGGCCTGGCACCTAAACCCTTGGCTTCTACATTTTTGTTCCATTTCCAGGGACAAGAGAGCGACTGCTCCAAACAGCCAACAGACCCAGCTTTACCTTCTATACACTTCGGTTCCCGGTCCATGGTTCGGGTTTTACAGCGGACTCCTTCTCCACTACCGTCTATCCAGACATACGTCACCAGGACCATGCCCCCTTGGGGCAGTCTCATGTACTGGTCCCGGACCACCTTGTTCAGCTTGGAACTGTGTGACACAGACATGGTGACGGATCTAGAGAACAGGGGAGAACAAACACGACCTAATGAGAGAGACCATTCCAGACCCAGGCGTGGGCAGAAAAGGAACACAAGCTCTCAGCACAGGGGCTGAGAGCCCCCCCATCGCAGACTCCGCCCCAGTAGGCACATGGGAGGGCAGGCCACCGATTTCTCATCACGTCCCTAACAGAGCGCCTGGGCGGATGCTCCCTTTCATGCTCTTGCACCATTTCCTTTGCACGGCACAAGGGCTTTGGCGCCATTTCCTATTTGAAATCTGACTTACCCCGGGAGAAGCGAGGACCCTCGACCACAAAACCCAGAGTCCTTCCACCAGCCGCTTACAAAACACAGCCAGACACCCCCTCCCGGCACACAACGGCCCCTGCGGAGCCCGGGACGGGAGATCCGCCGTGCACAGACAGCCCCCGGGCTGCCTTGGGGGAAAGACCCCGGGGGCGGGCCGGGGAGAGCGCCCCGGTTCGTGCCGAGCGAGACCCCCCGCCTGGTCTCCCCTGCGGCCCCCGGAGCTCGCCCTGCGCTGCCTCGGCCCGACCCCGCGGCGCTGAGCGCGGAGCCGCCCCGCGCTTCCCCGCCTGGGGGCGGCCGGTCCCGTCCCCGCCGCTGCCCCGCACTCACCGCCCGCGGAGCCCGGCCCGCTCCGGCTGGCTGCTCCCCGCCCGCCCGCCCGCCCGCCCG
>ML675655.1:17310274-17398313 GCA_007922155.1 Mesoclemmys tuberculata
ACTCATAGGTCAGAAGGGACCAATATGATCATCTAGTCTGACCTCCTACACAAGGCAGGCCACAAAACCCTACCCATACACATTTATAACAACCCCGAACCCATGACTGAGTTATTGAAATCCTCAAAAGTGAGATTTGAAGACCTCAAACTGCAGGGAATCCATCAGCAAGCGACCCATGCCCCACGCTGCAGAGGAAGGCGAAAAACCTCCGGGGCCTCTGCCAATCCGCCCCAGAGGAAAATTCCTTCCTGACCCCAAATATGGTGATCAGCTAAACCCCGAGCATGTGGGCAAGACTCACCAGTCAGCACCCAAAAAGGAATTCTCTGCAGTAACTCAGTTCCCATCCCATCAACATTCCCACAGACCATTGAGCAGACTTATTGGCCGATAATCCAAATCAATTGCTCAAATTAAACTATCCCATCATAACATCCCCTCCATATACTTATCAAGCTTAGTCTTAAAGCCAGATAAGTCATTTGCCCCCACTACTTCCCTCGGAAGGCTGTTCCAGAACTTCACTCCCCTAATGGTTAGAAACCTTCATCTAATTTCAAGTCTAAATTTCCTAATATCCAATTTGTACCCATTCGTCCTCATACCTATATTAGTACTAAACTTAAATAATTCCTCTCCCTCCCTAACGTTAATTTAAGTCTATTAAAATGTTGCCCACAATGTAAGGTGAGAAGTTTTTTAGCATGGGTCCAAGCATACCCGGGCATGCAGTGACGCTGCACCCATTGCAGGCCACACAATGTGCAGTGGGAATGCTAAGGACAGGTTTTAGAAAGGCTATAAAAGGATTTCGCCCACACCATTCTATGCATTGTGTTTATATCAGTTTGCATTCATGTTGATGCGCATACTGTATGCACATAGCATGTTGTGTGTACTCACAGTAATAAAGCAATTGTATTTTTAGGAGGATTTGTAATAGCAAAATGTCTCGCCTATGTCACAACAGCCGCGATACGTTCTGTTACATTTGTGGCGAATATACGCTTAAACCTCAAAGACGGAGCATGACTGCACGTATTAAGAAAGTGTATGAGCTCTACTTTGGCTGTAAAATTGGTGATCAGGACAAGGCCTGGGCTCCTTCCTCACATTTGTTGCGCAACATGTGCTGTCGATCTTAGAGCTTGGCTCAGAGGTACTCGGAAGTCAATGCCGTTTGCTGTCCCGATGATATGGCGAGAGCAGAAGGATCATGTGACAGACTGTTACTTCTGTCTGACCAATGTGTCTGGGTTCTCTGCTAAAAACAAGAAATCCATTCAATACCCCAATCTCCCTTCAGCCATGAGACCTGTGCCGCATGACGACAGTCTTCCAGTACCAAAGCCACCAGAGACATGGAGCCTAGAAGAGGCAGACGAAGATGCCATGATGCACAAGCCAGGACTGGAAAACGACACTGATCCAGATTTTGAACCATTTAAATCGAGTGCGGATCATCTGATAACTCAATCTGAGGCAAATGACCTGGTCAGGGACTTGGGTTTGTCAAAGGCAAAAGCAGAATTATTGGGTTCAAGACTGCAAGGATGGGGTCTGCTGTCACCAGGCATGAACATTTCCATCTTTTGCAGCCACCAAGAAGATTTGGCACAATTCTTTGGTCAGGTTGATAATCTGTGTTTCTGCACAGACATTGATGGGCTGTTCACTGCTTTGGGTTGCCAGCGAGACCCACAACAATGGCATCTTTTTATTGATTTGTCAATGTTAAGCCTGAAAGCTGTGTTGTTACACAACGGCAATGTCCACCCTTCAATACCAATCGGCTATGCAGTACACATGAAAGAAACCTACGGAAATATGGAAGTGAAACACATACAGTACAGCAACTACAACTGGAACATCTGTGCTGATCCGAAAGTAGTTGCGCTGCTCCTCAGCAAGTACTGTTGTTTCATTTGCGAATGGGACAGCTGTGCTAAAGAGTCTCATTACATTAAAAAGGACTGGCCACTCCGTAAGCACTTGGTTCCAGGGCAGAAGAGTGTGGTACATAAACCACTTGTAGACCCAACAAAGGTATTTTTGGCTCCTCTTCACATAAAACTCGGACTGATGAAAAATTTTGTGAAAGCGATGAACAAGGAAGGTGAAGGATTTCAATATTTGAGACAGATGTTTCCCAGAATAACTGATGCCAAGATTAAGGAAGGCATTTTTGTTGGTCCACAAATCAAACAGGTCATCAATGACAGGCAGTTCAAAGAACTTCTAGTAGGGCTGGAGAAAATCGCATGGAAGGCATTCAAGGACGTTGTTGAAATTTTTTTTTTTTGGCAGCTACTTGCAGCTGGTTGACAACATGCTTCAAGTGTACAAAACCATGAAGTGCAACATGTCACTAAAGATTCATTTTCTGCATTCGCATTTAGTCAGTGACGAGCATGGTGAAAGGTTTCACCAGGACATTGTGATCATGGAAAAATGGTATCAGGGCAATTGGAATCCATCAATGCTGGCCAATTATTGTTGGACACTTAAACGAGAAGCCTCAGACACTGAGTACAAATGAAAATCATCAACAAAGCATTTTTAGCTCAGTTGAACTATTGCAAAGCGTCAGCCCATTATGCGATTAAACGCATTGCAGTCAATAAAAGTCAATTTCTTGTTTCTCCAAATTCCTATGTGATACAAGTAGTCTGAAATTATATTTGTGTTCAGCTTCAAGCGGTCTAGCATAATCAAAAAAAGTTTCTGAGGAAGTAACACTTTCGAAAAAGTTTGTTGTCCAGTGTTATAGGTCAGCTTGCTTTTTCAAACTGTGTTTTAATCCTTTATGGTGCAGAGAAGCCAGCAGACAACCCCCACCCAGACAGCACATAAAAAGACCCAACATCCTTTAAAAAAAAATTATTATTTTTAAGCCAAGCTCATGATTTTGAGGGACCTGACTCATGGATGCCTGGACCTGGCAGTACTAAGGGAGATACATCTTTTCTGTCCTAGGCCAAAATACCTCCACTTTGGACATGCTTTTCAAGATCACTTCTAGCCTTGGCTTGGTCATTGGTTCAGGGTAGCATGGACAAATGTTAGAAGCAGGGAATAGCAGAAGCAGCTGGAGGAATCATTGAATAGGCCCTGCTGAAAAGAATCGTAGAATATTAGAGTTGGAAGGGACCTCAAGAGTTCATCTAGTCCAACCCCCCTGCTCAAAGCAGGACCAACGTCATCTAAATCATCCTAGTAATTTGTTTCATTTAAAAACAAAAGCACAGCTGAGACTAATCAAACCGGATGCATTTATCAGATTCCCACCACAGTGGCATCAATCAGTCGGTGACAGTGGTGGACAAAATGGCCACGTTGGCCAGAGCTCTTGCCCATCTGTGGCACCAAAACAAGATGCCAGTCGCCGTAAAGGGCGTGCGGATTTCTGTAATAGGAGCAGCCCACTTGGGTGCATGCTTTGATCAGCACCGGAAGGGCTAAAAACACGGACATTTAGCGTCAATCAGAAAGAGACCAGCAGCAAATCTGACAGCCCTGAGATTTGGGGGGTCTCCAGCTATGAGACCCCCTGAGAGGTTCTCCCGCTATGGTGCTAAAAATAGCCATATAGCTGATCCCATTTGGGGTCAGAGATCCATCCCCCTCAGTGGTTTTCAGTGCTCGAGCGAGACCATCTAGATGGCAATTTTTAATGCCATAGCGCAAGCCCAGATTCAATAGGTTCTGAGACTTGCTGCCACAGTTCCCCCCCCCCTCCACCCCTCCTTCCATCCCAACGTAGACAACCCTAATAAGGCTTCTGCATCATGACTGATGTAAATGGGGAAGTTCACATGTTCTGTAAGCTGGTGGCGGACGTTGCTGCATCAGTTACATTTGGGTCACAGGCTGCTGGCTATTTTTAGAATCAAAAGCACCAGGGACAATTTTTTTTAAAAACAAAAATAATTTAGGAGCAGACTGGAGTAAAAGATGGACAGCTATTCAGGAAAAGTACTGGCTAGCAGAGGACTGCAAACTTGCCAGATTCACCCATCTGGGCACCATTTATAAGTTAAAACCAAACACTTAGCTTAGTTCAGGCCCCATGCATAGAATAAAATAGAGAGGGGTTTTCAAAACCACTTTGTGTGTGGTGTTGTGTCTGTAAACGAGTTAAGCTGTGGTTTAATTTAAGTGAGTTCATAAACCAATTTAGCTGAACAAGTGTGTAACAGGATGGTCTGGTGACCTGGAGTCTAATGGTCTTACGAGTTTTGCAGGTCTAGACCTCCCAGAGGAGCCCTGGCTGTGGCTTCAATCATCCCCCATGCTCCAATTGCTCTCTCAGAGCCCAAAGGAGCACGGAGGGGGGCAAAGCAGGAGGACCCAGGCCCACCCACTCCACCAGGTCCTGAAGCAGGGGTCTCTCAAAGTCTCCAGCCCAGTTACTGAGCAACCCCAAATTAAGTTACCACCACGTCACTTCCTACCAGCCTGGAGCTCCCCAGTTTGGAGCATGGCCATTGGCTTAGCAGACTCTCCTCCCTCCCTTAGGGTCTGCCTAACTTAGTGTCCTGTTCAGCGAGTCAATCTCTCTCTGCACTTACAGCTGAGCTCCCAAAGAAGAGGGGGAATCCATGTCCCTGATGCTAGAGCAGCCTTCACAAAGCTGTCACCGCTGCCTGCTCACAGCAGCTGCCTGGTGCCACGTACAGCCCATTCCTCCTCTCACCTGGGCTGCCAGGATCCTTCTTAAACTGTTCCTCCACTGGAAGATACCCTGCACCTGCTGAGGTGCCTCCCTACACCAGTATTTCTCTAGTCCCCAACCTCATTCAAAAGGGGGAGGGCCACAGACCCCATCACATGGTGCAAACCCGTATAGGTTATTTCAGTACAAGAGTGAGATTGACCACAACAAAAGTACACCTGAATAGCATTTTGGACAGCAAGCCTGTACTCAACCATGAGCCAAAAAACCAATCCTGGTGTAAGCAGGTGCAATTTCATTGGAGTCGTGCCCACTTACAACAAAGCTCAGTTAATGAGAAAGCATGTAGGAGTGAGGATTTGCAGAGGCCCTGAATGAAAGCCTGATTTACACTCCATCAGCAGTAGCACTGGCGTGGTAACGTCTGCATTGAGTTCTCCAATCTGAACTCAGTTTCAGAACCTCATTTATTCCGAGTCGCGTCAGTACATCTTCATAAACAAGGCTGCAAACAGAAAAAACACCAGTGGGTTTTCTATCAGACCTGTGATGCATGAAGAAAACCAACCAACCAACCAATAAATATTGTTAGAGAGGTTTCAACATTCCTGTGGTAGAGAACGTCCCAGGAGCTGCCGTCTTCTCTCTCTGTTCCAGATTAAATGTGCTATTGGTATGAACACTGGATGAGTCAGTCCTATTTTGCATGAGTTTGCTTAGCTTGTTTATAGCACTCCCTGATTGGGAAACTTCCTTGTTTGATTACTATGGTGCTTGTTATGTTAGAGTTGGAGCCAAGCAGAAGCTGGAACACCAGAACAGATGAAGCATCCTGTGGCTAAGTCCAACACAGATATCAGTGGGGAAGAATTTATGTTCTTATGAAGATGGAAGGGGATGAGAAATGGGGGCATGCAGCCCTAAACACTTCTAAGAACTCTGGGTTACCTGAAACATTGAAAAGTGACAAGAAGTTTTAAAGATAAGTTAGAGACTCCTCCAGTTTGCTGTCATTCCACATCATCAACAGTGTTAATACCAGAAGCAGGGGTGGAGGGTAGAGGGAAGGTTCCCTGCCTGTTGTCAAAGAGGTTCTTTCCCCCCTCAGTCATCTCCAGCCTAGATGGTTTATTCAGGCTCAAATCTTTAAGAAGATTTTTTTTTTTTGGCCTTTGTAATGCACCAGATTCCACCAAATGTACAGCGGTGTGCTATCTATAACATCTGTACCCTGCTCCGCCTACCCATTCTCTTCCGCTTTGTCATTGCTTCCTTGTGGCGCAGATCCTGTGAGGAGCTCTTTCAGGTGCAGCAGTCTATCCACACAGAACTGCCTGCAAGATCGAGGACTTAGACTAGCTTGGAGCAGCATCTTTTGGTGTGTGCAGGCCAACCTGCGCAATGTGCACCCTAAATGAAGTTGTTCTGTAATAGCAATAAATAGTGTATTTGCTATGCTATAACAATGTTGCTTTACCAAAAAGAGAGTCCCCGAGAAAAAAGCCAGGCTACAAATGTTATCCCCAGCTCTTACAAGTTACAATTTATACCCTGCCTCATACCAAAGCTATTTGGGATCATCCAGCATTTAATTCTCTACATGTAGGATTGGGTTTTTTGTACCCCCTTTTGCAAGTCACCTTGTAAAAAAAGCTGAGATATTTTTAGCTATTGTTTAAAATCTTCTAACTCACTTATCGAACAAAAATAATCCTGCTGTATTCTGAACATCTAGAACGTCACAGACATACATTTAGAATCCTTTGTATTCTAAACACTCCTATTTAAATCTCAGAACACCGGGGAAAGCCTATTTGAATCCTGGAGTGGTGGGCAGAGCCCACCAAAGCAACAAGATGAGGGAAAGGTGAGCCCTGAAAAGATGAGCCCTGAAAACAACTGGTTCCATGGGACAACACATGATAAAAGGGGAATGGGAGAGTGCGTGCAGCAGGTGGGAACAATGAGCAGAGAACCCCAGACAGTGCTCACTGCTCCGCAATGCATACCCAGATCTGTGATATAACTAGGAAATGGAAATAGGCCCACACTCAACAAGCTACCATCCCTGGAGTCTGAAGTCTAACTATCGATCAGAAAAAAACAGGGAAGTGTGAACTGAGGGCTTCCTCCCATGAGCTACTCTGCCAGTCTCGCTCTCGCTCTCTCTCCACTGAATTGAAGGGAATTAGGTTTGTTATCACTTATGGGTAGGTAAAAACAAACAGGCAGCAGACAGCATGTGGTCATGAAAGAAGAGTTAGACCAGACTGTTGCCAACGCTTGTGATGTTATGGCAGTTTATGGGAATGGCAATACTGCAACATCCTGGAACACAGCTGCAAGTCTGGGAGGCAGAGGGAGGGCAGTTCAGTTCCCATCTATACCAAGAATACAAACACTGTGTTCATTATCTGTTTGCACTGCCGTAGCGCCTAGTACCCAGTCAGGAATCAGAGCCCCCTTGTGAGATGCGCTGTCCCCCTCATTTCGCCCACAAAAGACAGAGCCTGTTTCAGAATGCTTGCAAACCAAAGGATTCGTTAGCTATGTTCTAGCAGTAAAGCACCAAAAGTCTTCTAGTTGCTGTACTAGACAGAAAAACAAAACAAAAACCAGGGTTCCTGTCCTAAAGTGGTTAAAAGTCTAGATGTTGGATTATTTCTGTCCACACTGTGGGACTCAGTCTCATCTCACACTGGCCTAATTCTACTGCCTTCTGCAGAGTTACACCTGATTTCTACTGGAGTCAGTGAACTCAGAATCAGGCCTAGATCCCTTCAATTGTAATAGAATATTTTGTCCCAAGTGTTTTCTATTCAAGGATCTCAACATTCTTTATGAACAATGTATTTAGCTTCCACACACCCCTGCGAGGCAGGTACAGTAAATATTATGCACCACCAGGAAAATGAACCAAAGATTAAGTGACTTGCCCAAGGTCAGACATGAGAGTTCTGTGGTGGAGCCAAGAACATGTCTTTAGTGTCCTTATAGTGGCAAAAAAGTCACTTAGCTTAGATCTCCAAGGAACTTTTCAGAAGACATTATATTAAAAGCCCAATTTTACATGCAGGCTCTTTCAAGATAAAGGAAGCTGGAAGTAGAGAAACAGAATTCTGATTTATTGCTGCCAACTAATAGCAAAGACAAAATATAAACCCATCGTCACTGCCGTTTAGTGGCTAGTAAAAAGCTCTGTATATGGCATTCCAAGCAGAAGTGCAGCTCTTTTCGTCGGTTTCATTGTGTGTTTTTGCTGTTATTAGAGAGACTAGAGTGATGAATGGTAGTGCTGGTATAGATCAACAGGGAAGTTCAACCTGCTCTCTCCCTCTGTTCTTCTTGGTCAGGGGGGTCTCAAACTTTTTTACTGGGACCCCCTTTGAAAATGTTTCAAGCTGTGATGACCCTCCCCCCCCAAAGTGATGACCCCATCCCATGCCATGCCATCCTTATCAGCATGCGTGGGGACTGACAGCTCACAACCCCCGCCCCCGTAATAACCTCACAACCCCCTGAAAGGTCACGACCCCCACTTTGAGAACCCCTGTCCTTGGTGATGGCAGTGCAGTTCTGGTTAGGTGTGTCACCCCATGAGTCAGCAAATACTCCCTTCCTCTTTCTAGTGTGTTATTTGTAATCCATCTAGGTCAGGCACAGCCCCGCTGACACTAGTTCTCTCCCGAACTTACTAACGTTATGTCTACAGTGGAGCTGGAGGTGTAGTTTCCATCTTGGATAGAAATGCAGGCACTAGCTTGGATTGAGCTAGCAAGCTAAAAATAGCAGCGTCGCTATAGTGTAGACTAGCCGTCTGGGTATATACCAAGGCCCTCAGATGGGACGGCACTCGGGGCTGCTAGACCGTCCCACCACCCGCACTGCAGTGCCTACACTGCTATTTTTAGCTCGCTAGCTCAATCAAACTAGCGCGGTATGTCTGCCTGAGCTGGAAGTTACACTTTCAGCTCCCGTGTAGACCGCTCCTAATTTAGCAGTGCTCTGACAGCACCAGTCTTTAGCAGCCTCTCACTTCTGTGTCTCACTTCCTCCAAGTCATTTCTCCCTCGCTGCAGTCCAGTGGTTCCCAGGCTGGGTTCATGAACACATGCTGTTCTGTGGTCACATAGGACTGGCTCCTCCGTCTCCTTGTTTCCAGCTGCTAACTTCCAGCAGCAAGGAACAAAACTCCATGCAATGCTCTCACGTCACCCTTTCCCATGTCAGCAGTGGCCGCTGTTGCCAAAGGGGAAGTATAAGACAGTGAATGGGAGCAGTGGGGTCCACCAGCCCAATCTCTTCACTGCACTGGGGTCCTCACTAGGGGAGCGTTGGAGAACTCCGCTGCTGTAGTTCCCATCAGTACATTTGGCAGTGACCTAAAATACTTTTCATTGTTTCAGTCGTTATCTCTCTGACTTTGAGACTTTATCTTTCTGGCTATTTTGTACCTTTAAAATGAGCTACGCCAGAGATATTATCAATGCGTTTCTTAAAGCAAATATTCCAGGATTAAAAAATATTCGTTAAACATGGAGCTCAGGCTGAGCAAGGGTATTTCCTTTGAGCACCAACAGCAGGAAATCACCAGCTGTAGCAACATTAACATCCAAATCATCCTCAGTGCATATGATCTACACAACATCATATTGCCCAAATGCATGAACTCATCCACTGCCACAACCATCTCTCATCAGGCAGCATCCATCCTGCTCTTCATCATCTATGTTCAATTCCTCCCAAGTCAGGCTGAAAACCCACCGTTTTCACTCTGACCTATAACACTTTCAGGTCGTCTGTTGGCAACAGGCTCATTTTCATGAGGTCAAAGTTAAGGGTGTGTGAGTGCAACTTGCTTAAGGACAGAGGTGCACTGTGGGAGGTTGTGTGCTGGAAGTGAAAGGGAATTTGTGAAACAACAACAAGGAACAGGAGGGAAATTATATATCCCAAATTAGATCTCAGATTTAGTTATAAAACTATGCAAAGGGGCTGTATGGAGAGAAAGGATGGTCTAGGGGATTTGGGTTCAATTCCCTGCTTCACCACAGGCTTCCCATCTGATCTTGGGCACTCACTTAGGCTCAGATCCTTAAAGATATTTAGCCACCTAGTCGTGGTTAAGTGCAAAATACCTTTGAGGATCTGGGCTGTAGTCTCTCTGTCCCAAATGCACAAAATGCTGTAAGTGTTGCAGTGCTGAGCAACACAGGACAACTCTGCAATTCACAAAGCCAAGTTAGGGGCCCAGGATCCCTATACCAGAGGTTCTCAAAGTGGAGGATGCACCTCCTTAGGGGGGCACAAGATGGATCCTGGGGGGGGTACCATGGGTGCCGGGTTGAGAGCGGGGCTGGGCGGCGGTGGGGAAGTCAGCACCTCACGCAGGCAGCCCCGGGCAGGTGTTGGGGGTGGAGGAGCCTTTGGAGGGGTGTGGAGGCTGCTGGTGGAGCGGGGGGACACTTTGCACAGCCACCGCAGCCCCCCCCCGCCAGGCACGCTCCCCACTCCTGCCGCCCCAAACTTCTTGCGCTTCTGTGCCAGGGGCACACCCGGAGTCCCTGCGCATCCTTCTGGGGTGCTCGTTTGCTTCCCGCTGGGGTGCAGGACAACCTGCTCCTGTCCCATGCCTTACTCTGGGGGAGAGGCAATCTGTTCTATCTGAATGGATGGGCCCGCATGGCACGCTGCCGCCCCCTTCCTCCCCCCCCCCCGGCTGCCGCTGCCAGGTACACTCCCACGCTGCTGTAGCAGCTGCTGTTCCCCCTTTTCCCTGTTTTTTTCTGAAAGTAGGGGTGCGTTCGGGGGCGGGGGGGAGCGACTGTGACACAAAGGCCCACGGGGAGGCTCCATTTAAAAAGGTTGAGCACCACTGCCCTATACAATTCATGGGGGGAGATTGCCACCTTTGAACGTGATCCACAATAGCCAGCACGCTGGGGCAGGGAGCTGCTTAAGCTGGCTAATGGGAAATGCCAGCCAAAGGGCATGCGCTGATCTCTGCCCCGTCGTGGAGGTAGGTGCCCGTCTCTGCTTCACAATCACAACTGGAAGCTGCTGCCAGGAGTCAAGTGGCTCAGGGGCCTAAGGAGTTCCTGGGGAGAAAGAGTGAGGCTCTTGCCTGGCTCCACACAAGACAGCTTGAAGAAGAGGAAGCCTTGCCTACATTAGAGCTTTTAGCCTGGTGGTTAAAGCACTGGGCTAGGATGTGGGAGACCCACGTTTAATTCCCCCCTCACAAGCGTGTGTGAACCACTGAGCTAGGGGAGTCTGCTGTGGGCTCCCTCAGTCTCCGCTGTTGAAGCTGCTGCGCTGTGGATAGTAATGAAAGAGTGGTTGGAGCAGGGGACTGCACCCAGGGTCTCCCCACCATCCAGTGAGGTGCCCAAACTGCTGGATTCCCGACCAGAGTCACTCTCTCTCTCTCTCGCAGTGACTTAAGTATTTGTCCTCCATGGAACAGCTTCAGCAGGAAAGACTGAGGGAACCTCGTAGCTCAGTGGTTCGAGCACTTGGGGCGGGGAGAAGATCCTTCTTCAAAACCTCTCTCCCCTTCTGACAGAAAACATAGGGAGTGAGTGAGTTTAGGCACCGACAGGGGCCAGAGGGAGTTTTGTGGTTCACAGTGGAGCCAAAATTGGGATTTAAGGCACTTAAGAAACGGCAGCCAGATGAGTACTTTAGACTAGTGCGCTACAGGGGATTGCATATCTCGGATGATCAAGGGAGAGGACTGGGGTAGCAGCATCTCCTCTCTACAGAGCCTGGCTCCACTCACACATGGAACAACATGTGCAAGTTTGCCTTGAAACCAAAATAAAGACAGGTAGATTAGAGAGAAGGCAAAGAGCAGGGTCAGCGTGGGGAAGAGAGGCACAAACACCGTAAAAGGATTAGAAGGCACAATGACCCAGGGAGCGAGGTTATGGGAACTCTGCTCTCTCAGAGGGAGACAAAGCTTTCTGTATTTGAAGACATGGAAGGCAATGCAATGTTTGAGACTGGAGAGGTTGGGCTCACCGGAAGCAGTCGCCTGAAAGGGCAGAACGTTTCTCTGAACAGAGAAGTCATTGACATAACTGCCCAGGGGGATTGCTGTTGGGATGCTGACAGGAGGTGTTCAAAGGTAGACTAGATAAAGTTAATGTAACGGGACAGGGTGCAGGAGTCCATGAGACAGCTTGAAGGACGGAGGCGGGGCCTTAGTATCGTCTCTGTTGGCATGCCAAGTACAAAGGGAATAGGTGTGCATCTAGTGCCATTGCTTCAAGAGAGGGATTTCATCTGCCTTCCACGTGCGCACTTGCTTTCTCTCTCTCTCTGTAAAAGATTGGTAACAGAGTGATCTAGTGGGAATCTGCATTCGCATTGTGAACGCATTAGCGTGCCATGTGACAACATGGTGTAGATGCCAAGATCCTTGCTGGAAGCTGTCATAAGACTTTGCTGCAACATGGTCAGACTGGTATGAGTTGGCATTTCCCTCCCATAACCGTTATACAATAATAATTTCTCCATTGCTTTTGTAAAACTAGAAGGATTGAAAGCCCCGCTGAGCAAAAAACATTTTTTAGTGACAGAGAGACCAGCTTATATCTACAAGCCATACATCCCAACCACTTCCTCCTGTCTTCACTCTTCTAGTGCTGTCACGATCTTTTCCAGAGCTAGCAGTCAGCTAAGGATGATGCTTTGAAGCTTTCCTACAAGGATCTCAAACTGCCCAGGAAGTCATGTCCGCACATAAGGCCCAGAACTGTGGAATTCCAGCTCCCTGACGCTAAGGACACATCTACACAGCAATTAAAAACCTGTGGCTGGCCTGGGTCACTTAATTCAGGCTTGCGAGGCTGAGGCTCCGGGGCTGTAAAACTGCTGTAGATATTCAGGCGTGGCCTATAGCCTGAGCTCTAAGATCCTGCATGGGGGAAGAGTCCCAGGGCCTGAGCATCTACACAGAAATTTTTAGCCCCATAACCCTAGCCCCGCAAGCCTGAGTCAGCTGATGCGAGCCGGCCACAGGTCTTTTATTCCAGTATAGACATATCCTAAGGTACTTACAAGCCCCCCCTTACATCTGAGCACCTTACAATCTATTGTATTTACTCCACAACATGCCTGTGAGGTAGGAAAGTATTAGTAGCATGGAGCTCAAAGAGACAAAATAATCTTGTCCAAGGTCACAGAGGAAGCCTGGAGGTAGGTTGCTCTTCAACAGAACCAGTGGAAGTGACACAGCAGTTGGCAGGTAGTGAAAGACAGGCAATCAGACATCATGACTGCAAGGAGGGCAGTATGAAAGCGTGAACAGAACAGAATGGAACTTTACAATTTCCCCGCACAGAACATTATAGGGGTGTTACTGAACAGGGATGACCCCAAATGGCTTATTTTAGATTTAAGGAAAACAGTAGGAATGAACTATAGTCTCCCTGAGAGAGCGGAGAGTGTGCACCTCTGCAGTTACAAGCTGCAGAAAGCTGAAGGCCAGAAAAGAAGGTAATTTGCTTTCCTAGATACATACACGGCAGTCATTATTAAAAATACAGATCCTATTAGATATGCAGGGAGTGGCTACAAAACTTAGCACAAACTTTTTGGTTTACCCACTGCCAGCAAACTGACAGTTCCCATTAAAAGTGTTACCCACAGGAAACATACAGCAACTCCTGGCATCACACAGACTGCACTAGTTTGTGGATAAATACACTCAGTGAAATAATTGGGTAGAGTCTCTGTTTGGCCAAAGGTTCACAAACACCTTTTTCGTAGGGTGGTAACTTGGGATGTTTCCCCAATTATAAGAATGGTATCTTTGGTGGGTCTTTGGTGGCTGTTGAGATATTTCAGGAATGTGTTTATACACATTAGAGATTTGCCCAAGTCCCAAAGTGCCCTCAAAGTGTGGGATGGTTCATAGCCAGGACTTCACATAGAGATGGGGACAGCTCCAAAATTTGGATCCATGCTTCCCCAAAACTGACTATTTCACGCATCTTCCCCATGCTAATCAGGGATCGCCTCCTGCACATATAAGCCGGAGACCAGAGGGCCTTATGTTCAGTAACACTGAGAACCCCAAACCCTATTTGAAGTCAGTGGGAACTGCAAGTGCTCAATACCAATGAAGGTCAGAGCATTTGGGGATGTCATAATAAAGCAGCTGCCATGTTACTTTCTGAATATTGGAGTTGTTTGCAAAGTAGGCTGTACTGTGTAAGCCAAGGATCCACAGTGCTGCCCCCTCCCTATAGCAACTGAGCAAGGACAAAACTGATCAAGCAGTGACTCATGAAGGAAACAATTTTGATTCATCTCTTTAGGCAAATAGATAGAAGAGGCAGCATGTCTGGGTGTGCTTTAATTTTTTATATGAAAAGCATTGCACACCTTTCTGTTAGAGATGGATACAAACCAGCACCTGAAATCTGACCCCACCAGCCCTTAGATTCTGGGAAAACATTTGCCTGAATTAGGAAGACCCACCGGAATAACGAGAGGCTGCTGGTGCAGGAACCACAAAAGGGTTTAAAATCATTAAGACCAAGTCGTTTGCCAAGCAACCCCTTCTAGGAAGGAGATAAGAGACAAACGCTACTGATCATAGATTTCCGAACATAAAGTTCAAGGTTGTTTTCTTCCCCGTTGACAACACTTTCTGTTGTTCTTTGTTTCATCTAAATTACAAAGTAAGGAGAGTGTTAGTTTGTGTGAGAGCTCTATTATGAAAGAAGCTTGAGAACAGAAGAAAACTGTCCTTGGATGTTACCTTGTTCTTCACTTAATGCTTGGTAATATTAGGCACCCTTTATGAAAAGAGTCTGAGCAGAGCAAGCGTTTTATAACAGCAGCATCAAGGACAGTGTGGGTATTGTTGACTCTTGCACTCTGGGTGGGAGGGGAAAAAGTCGGAAAGAGAAAGATTGAAAGGAATGCAGACAGAGCTGCTGCTAATGTGAATCAAGCGACCTATGGCAAGACTAAGTAGACACTCAAGTGAAAAACTGCACAGCTTTCTCTGAAGCCTTAGGCAGCTAAGTCTGAAAAGTCAGTCAGTTAAGGAACTGGGGAACGGATGAACAGTAACACAGGAGCCATTCTTGACTTTGAACGATTAATAAATGACCACCTCCCACAGGGGGGAGGTGGGAGCGTTTTCTGATTTCAGAGACAATACGTCAGAGCAGACTGAAATCAGGCTGACTATTGTCACCAGGCCCAAAGCAGCCTAGCAACCAACACAGCTAATTTCCCATCAATATCCACCCCTGTATCTTGTCTCGTAACTAAGAAATACATAATCAGAGGCTAGAATGATGCTTTTTCACACATTCACTTCCCTAAACACAAACATCAAAAAGCATATGCTTTTAGTATTGCCAAACCAAGCATAAAATCATGAGTCAGGCCTGCAAAACCAGACATTTAAAAAAAAAAGTTGGGTCCTTCTCTTTTGCTCTCTCATTTTGGAGCCTTTAGGATGCATTTGGGTCATCTTTTCAAGCTTTTCTCCACAACAGTGAGGGCTAGAAATTTACTTTACTTTAAATAATGACAGGACTCCCAGGCCACATCTTCCTAAAAGGTCATGCTTCACTGTTTCAGCCAGCCATCTGCTGCGGTCAGGAAGGGATTTTTTTTCACCTTAGAGCATTTATTTTTTTTAAATCACTATCCCCTGAACGATTAGGGATGGCCAGGGCTGGACAAGGGACATTGGATGGGGAGAGCCAGGGCTCCGAGGTGGCACTGAGCATTCTCTCTTAGGTGGTTGGCTGGCTGGATCTTGCTCACATGCCCAGGGTCTAATTGGTCACCATAGGAGGGGTCAGGAAGGAATTTCCCCCCATGTCAGATTGACAGCAACCTTGGGAGGTTTCACCTTTCTCTGCAGTGTGTGGATGTGGATCACTTGCCTGGATTATCTGGGTGTATCTCAATCATTTCCCTGCCACTACAGGGTCCTCTGGCATTGATGCATCTTGGCCCCTCCCATTCTCTGCCTGTGTCACATAATAGCCTAGTCGCTGAGGACTGTTATACTTAACTTGTGTCTAATTTCAGTTGTTGGGTTTCATATGCAGGTTCTGGGGGCTTGTGATATACAGGAGATCAGACCACTAAAGGATCTGATGGTCCTTCTGGCCTTGCACTCGATGACTCCAGGAGCTGGAGGTTTACAAAGGACAACTACCACAAGACTCATGATAAAAACATGAGAGATGGCAACAGTGAAAGGGAGACCTAAGACTTCAGTCCCGCAAGATGGTTTGGGCAGGCAGAACTCTGTGCGCTCCTGAACTAGTTCACCATAAGAACTAGATACAAAACAATGAAGCTGCTGTAATTTGATTTCTGTTTGTGATAGCAGCCTGGCAGCCAACAGACTTTTGGTAGAGCTGGTGGGAAATCTTCCAACAGTGTGTTTCTCCATCAGAAAATACTGATTTTTCAAAAGCAAAAGTTTGGCAGAAACACGAATTTTTGGGCAACTTTTCATTTAGAAAAAATGGAAGAAGGCAGCTGAAAACGTTTTCAGAATGGAACATTTCAATTTTTGGTTTCTATCGAAATGAAAGGTTTCCACCGACCCAGAATGTTTTTATTTCCCCCGAGAATCTTGTTTCACAAGACATTTAAAAAATGTATTTTCTTTCCCTTTCAGAATTAAAAATCAAATCAAATCAGAGTTTCCACAGAACAGAAAATCTGGTCCTTGGTTAACTCTAGTCATTAGGGTGTCTTTACAGCCAAAGACAGCCATTGCTGAAACTAAACTAAGATTAAGACCTTTGTTGATATAATTGTTTAATTATATATTACATTAAAAATATGTACTCTGATCACTTATACTGTGCCCGAACAACTCCAGCTAGGTTTTATTGCTACTGATGAAACCTCTGAAAAGTAATTTATGGTAGGCTGTTCCGGAGTGTAGCACACTGAGCACTTTTTCTTTGAACACCGAACAGTAATAATGGGTTTATGTGTCTTTTACTGTTTAGCTAGTAATAATAAAACCAGCCTCAGTTTATCTGAGTTAAGTCCTTCACCTGAAAGGACATAAATAAAAGGGGCTTTTAGTGGAGCATGCAATCTCCAGATATTCTCAGACTGACTCTGTGACTGAGAGCTGTAACTCTCGGCTGCCAATGTGGCCTTTGTAAATTTGGTTACCCCTAGTTTAAGAAAAAGTAAGACAGCTCTATAATAAATATTATTTCTGTTGTAGGTTACAGCCTAAGTGTTATTCTACGCGCACAAAAGACAGTTTGTTTCCTTTCTGGAACATAACAGAAAAATAGCTGTGAACACATAGTATTTTCCAGGAGGTGAATAGGAAAAGGATCAGCCCCCCTTCTTCATGCACAGTCAGAAGTGACCCCCCTAACAGTACCCCATTTGCTGATTAAACACAAGAGAAGACTAATTTCTTCCATTGCTTATATACAATCAACATCCACTGATCATTAGGAATCACAGGTGAATAAGGGGCAGAGGGGGGGGGGGGAAGGCTTTCAGAACTTAGCCTAACCTTTGGAACTTCTTTCAGATATTTCACTGTCAGAGCCTAACACAAGGTAAGGTCAGCCCATGACTAAAAATGAAACACATAAATTACCTTTCTCAGCAGGACACAACACTCACTGTATGTGTCAGCAGCCAGGGCAAAGCTTCCACTAAGGAGAGAAAGAGAAGATGCTTCCTCCCTCCCCACAATGGCTTTTAGCAGCTTCCCTCTTTGCTCTTTCCCAATCAGCCTCACCTAAGAACCTCTCTCCTCCCACCCTTCTCGCAGGCAGCTGACAGCTCCCGGAGGCAGGGAGGAATTCCCTTCCTGTACAGCTCATCAGGATATTAACCCCTGCATTACCACAGACTCTGTGGGCTTTAAACCCTCGACTGCCCTTTGAAATCCAGGACCAAAGTGCTTCTGTTACTTGATCATTGTAAATGGACTGGCCTTCTAGTAAGTTATACGCACAAGCGGGTGAGTCAAGGCCAAGGAATTCAGTTCTAGTATTAGCTTAAATCTCAGAGCATTTATTGACACTGCTTGGTTTCTTGTCTATTGCAAACGTATTAATGAAGCTCTAGGAAAATAGGTACCACAACCCATGATAGCAGCCAACAGCTGTGCTTCACAGGAAGGCAAACCCTTCCACCCAGAGAGCCAATGGTTAGTTAAACGAGTAATTTATTCCTTCCAGAGCGCAACGCTCAGAGCTCCATGGGCTAAACATTGCTGCGTTGCTCTAGCACCTGGAGAAGCTCTCTACCATTAGCTGAGCATGCCTCACAATCTGTAACATGTTTATCTTCAAGACACCATCATGAGGTATAAAAATGCTACTGTCCGCATTTTACGGAGGGGGAATGGAAGCCCAGATGCCCCGGTCCTTAAAAGTACTTCGCTCCTAATGCCTGTTGATTTCCCTAGAAGTTAGGATCCGAAATGCCATTGAGGATCTAGGCCTGAGTGACTAAGGGCTAGATTTCAAAAGGCATTTTGGTGCAGCTACGCCCCGGGTTGGATTTTTAGAAGTGCCTGGTTCCTGTTGTGGGAGTGAGGCACCTAGGCTGGTTCTACAGAGGGGACTTGGGCTCGGTGTTGCAATGCCTCGGTCTCTCTTGCAGCTGCTCCACTTCGTATAAACAAGTCATCTTTAGAAGAGGGACTTCAACTCAGGTCTCTTCTAGCCTAGGAATATGGCCATAGAGTCATTCCTGTGGTTTTTCTGGCCTAGTAACTATTGATTTTACAAAGTGGAATGGCTTCAATAGGAGAGATTAACAGAGTCCCACGCCAGACTACCCCATAGCTCTGCAGTTAGGGTGCATGCCTAGGAAATGTGGGTTCAACTCACTGCTCCAAATCAGGCAATGCGGGGCAATTGAACCAAGGTCTCCCCTGGACCGGGTGAGTTTGAAAACTACTAGGCCAATGGTTATTAGAGGAGCATGATCATTATTCCCCATGTTGTCATGCGGCCCCTGAGAACACCCACTATCCGGCCCCTTAGAGGTGATGGTCTAGTATGAGGGTCCTGCCAAGATTTAGGTGTGAGCTGGGCACCAGGGTTTAGCCGGCTGTGTGCATGTCCTCTAGATTTTTAAGTGCCAAAGGGTCTTTATTGGTGGAAACGTGGGCACCGAGGGATTTCAGGTGTCTACAGCGTTAGGAGGCAGCTGATCTGAAATTTTGAGGAGCTAAATTTTGGACTTAGGTGCCCAAAATAGTAGTTAGGACCTGACTTCCTTTGCGATTCTAGCCCGTAGGAATTTCCACCTAGGAACTTTTGAAAATCCCACCAGGTGCCTATCTGCATCTTTAGGGCTCTAAACGGCTTTAAAACATTGACTTCAGTGTATGTCTACATTGCATCTGGAGGCGAGCATCCTAGCCTGGGGCCACAGACTGGCGCTGGCAGGGCTCATGCTAGAGTTCTGAGAATAGCTGTGTAGACATTCCACTTCAGGATGGAGCTCAGGTTCTCAGGCACCGGGTGTGGAGCAGACTTGAGAGCCCCAGGTCCAGCCCACACAGAGAACATCCACACAGCTATTTTTAGCATGATGCTAGCACAAATCTCTGGATCTGGGCTGCGTGGCTGGGTCCCACTGCAGTGCAGACATATGCTAAAGGTCACAAAGGTAGCCTGTGGCAACGCAGGGAACTGAACCAAAGTCTCCCAAATCCCCAGCTAATGCCTAAACCACAGGACCTATCTTCCTTAATCTAAATCAGGTAGCTGACTCAAAATGTCAGAGACTCTCTCTAGTGACCTCTGAGAAAAGACCTGTCTATTCATCTAGTCCATCTCCTTGCCAGTGCAGTCCTGTCTCCTGTTGTACATATATTAGACTTCTTCCCAGTCCAGTTTAAATGTCCCAAGCAACAAAGCTTCCACCACGTCCCTTGGGAGCCTACTTTGTAGCCTTGTTGATCTCCCTGTTGGGAAGATTTTTCTTGGGAAGCTTTTCTTTGGGAAGCTTTCCTCAATTCTATATACTCCTTTGATTCAGCTTCCGTAGCCCATCATCTCCTAGAGCATGAGTAGGGTTTCCCTTCACCGTGGCATATTTAAAATGTAACTCTCTTCGTTCATTGTCAACATAAGAACAGAAACTAAATATAGACATAAAAATGAAACTGACAAGGCCTGGCATTTTCAAAATGAGCTCAGAGAGTTAAACTCTTAATTTCCATGAATTTCGGTGGATTTGAGCTAACTCCATTATGCTCCTTTGAGATCCCAGCCCACATTTCTTCCCACTATTCAAGAAGGAAATGCAAAAATTAAACAGACAGCTTGAAGAGGAAATTTAGTTTTTAAAATCGTTCCGTTTTATGGTGTTAAGATCAAGGAGGGGGTCAGGGCTTTTTTAAAAGTCTTTGTGGCACAATTCTCTGCTCTCCCCTCCTCCCCCATGTAAATCAGAAGTAACTTTAATGGCGTCATATGCATCGCAAGAGGAAGATCAAGCCTCTGATAAACTGGCAGCATGGCTTTTAGGCAAATGATTTTTTTTAAAGGTAGAGATGCTCCTCAGTCTGTTCAGAGATCACAGCTTATTCTTTTAATTGATGTAAGCTAGTGAAGAGTTTTTGCATATCTCCAGTTCCCAAGCAATCTCCCCCACTTGACTTATCAGGTTTTTGGTTTTGTTTCAAACAAGGAAATAGGCACAGATGAGATCTTGCTCTTCAACAATCATTAACCTGCCATGTTTATTCTCCCACTCAGTTTGTTTCCTAAATTGTATGGGATGTGATGAAGAAACAGTTGCAAAACTATTTCTAATGGGCTGAACCTCTCACTCCCATTTCGACATTCACAATGGTTTCTTTGTAGAGAAAACCAGGTAAGTTTCCAACACCTGAAAACACTCTGGGTTTGACTCTTCGCCCGCACTGGTTTACTCCAACAGAATTGCACTGACTTCAGTGGAGGCATTCCTGATTTTCCCTGTTATAGGTGAGAGGAGAATCACAGCTTCTACCTATGTCCTGGCTTTAAGTTATCAATAACTTCCAAGAGAGGGAAATCTGTTCTCTCCTGGAATATCTTTTCCTGTGGTTTGCACTATAATTTGAGAGGGAGTATGGTCTAGTGGTTAAAGCTTAGGACAATCAGTCAGGACTCCGGGGATCCGCCATTTCTGCCTTTGACAGTCAATGCACACACTTGCCCATCCAGTGACACATTTGTTCTTGGCCCTAGGCAGAAGTCTCCTCCAGGAAGGCAAATTGCACATTAGGTTGTTTTTTCCAGGGATGACAAGATTTACTTTCTTTTATCAGACCGCATGTAGCCACGCCTGTTCCTGGGACTCATCAACAAAAGGTGAGAATAGTCTGAACACTTCCCATGTGCAGAGCCCTTCTCAAGCCTAGCTTCTGTGTCTCTGCCATGGTTCTCAGCCTTCCAGCTGATTATTCCTTAACGGATTCTCTGCTTTCCCCTGGGCATTTCCAATCTGATACTCATGGCTCGGCTCCCTTGCACAGCCTGAGAAAAGCTTATTAAGTTTTGAATCAATTCTTCACTTCACTCTCTGGCTTTGTAATTACTTTCCTTGGCTCTACAGAATCCTCAACACGTTAGGACTGGAGGGACCACGAGTCATCTCTATCTTTCTTCATTGCAGCAGGGTTGATTTCACTATGGCCAAACCATTCCTAAAATACAAGCATTTAATATAGCCCTGAACATTTCAAACTGTGCTAATTCATCATTCTCCTTTGCTAGCTTGTCCCATAATTCCAGCTGTTTTTACTGTTACTCCTTCGCTTTACCAACGCTGCACAATTAGCTGCCTCTTTGACAGTCCATCTTCCTGTCTTGTCTCCAGGCTTTCTTTTTCGCTGCCCCAATGACCAGGAACACCCTCCCTGGCTTAAGTGACCTCACTGTGTGCCCTCCTGTGCTTCACAATCTTTTCCATCTGATGTCATTTAGGCAAGTGACCAGCTGTGACTTCTGCTTTTCTGCTAAACTCTCGTCATTTTACTGTTTTTTTCTCCTTCCACCTAACTCTGTTTCTCTGTTGCTTTTTACTGGTCATGCAAATTGTGAGCACTCTGGGTGGCAGGGAATGTCTTCTTTGCTGTTTGTCTATACAGCACGTAGCACAACAGGCCATGCTCCTTGACTGGAATTCCTAAACACTACCATAATACAAACAATAAATAATCCTAGGTCCTAAATCCTAGTCATCCCTTCACTGAAGTGGGAAATGTCACTGCTCAGTAGCTTTGCTTTTGGTAATGGCCCACCCGCATCCCTCATCTACATGTGGCCCATTTCAATTGCAAGCATCTCAGGCCACTCATCTCTTGGCCTGCCTACAAAGCATGTTGTGCACTACAAATGTTACACCAAGAATAAATTATAAAGGTTTCTTAACACTGAAAAAAAGGTACAACAAATTCAGGTGGGCTTGTCGACAGAGCAGATAATTCTGAATATTTGTCCAACCTAATGCAAATGTGAGAAAGCTATTTGGAGAAAAATGATTAGCTCGTCGATTCCAACTATTTTCAAAAGTTTTGGGCCAAGGGCTGAATATATCAAGCTCTGATTTCTTTTTCCAACAGGTCAGTTCTTTGTTCCATTCCTTTATAGTCTGTACTCTGAAGTTTCCAGTTGCATGGGATGCGGAATTTGGTACACACAGATAATGTCCTGGATGAATGATTTGATCACGTGATTTGATCCTGCATTCTGTGTGCAACCAAAGCTCCCACCGCAGTCAATGGGAGGGTGAGGAATGCATTGGCAGGCATTACAAACCTAGTTTTCAGCAATCCAAGTCATGTATCAAATGTTGTCTTGATTGTTGTCCAGCTCGCAATTTATTTTTTTGGGTAATCTCTTCCCAGAACTTTTGCACAATTCCACATTATGTGTGCAACGTCCCTAGCTCCCATATGCCAGCCCATTTTCCATACCCCAGTGATGTCATTGATTCAGTTGTGAACAGGAGCATGTTAGCAAGCAGCCAGGTGTCCAAGCCACTGCCAATTATTGGGCTGGACTACCCATTATGCTTCTTTTAGCCATTTTAAACCTTTGCAGGAATTTAGCATAACTAGGCAAACCAGGAGGTAAGAGGTAGACAGTAAACTTGTGAAGTGAGCCTGACTGTATGCGTTCTCTCTCTCTGAATGTGCTGGCATGAATGTCTATGAAAAACAGGAAGTCTGGGTATATTTTAGAATGGGGATGGAGAAATTTAGCTATCAGACTAACCACTTACGACTGCTTGCTTAACAATATTTTTTTAATGACGTGTCTCTGTAACTCCTGCTTTTGCCCAGCGATTGATTTGTTTGGTCAGCTATAAAACGTTCTTTTGATTGACATATCTCTACAATTTCTGGGGCCTCAGAGGAGAGGGTGAGTCTCAGTGGGACGGATCGCTTCGTGGACACATTTTGAAGATCTCCATGTACAGACGGCGGGATCAGCCCGCTGGAAATCTGTGACTGATTCACCTGAAGATTGCCTCAGACTTGGGGGGTGGGGGAGGTAACTATCACGTTTTGGGATGCACACAAGAGGTGGTTGGAGTATATGTGCTTAAAACTAATAGGTGGAGACTTCCGGTAAAAGTGATTCCGGTGGCAATTACTGGAGACCAATAAAGTAAAGATTTCAATTAAAAGCTCTTAGTTTTGACTTGTCTGTGTCAGCCATATAGCAGGTGGTTTATTTCTCTGCGGTTTATTTCCTGATATCAACTCGCAGAGACTAAAAGTTGCTAAGCCAAGGAACCCTGGGTAACAGTTGCTTGTGGGCATAGAGCAACACCAAGTTTCCCATCCATCTGCGGATTCCCAATTGTCGTTTCCCATACTCTCTACATGCATTTATTATTAGTCAATAACAAAAACCAAAACCGTTAGTGCAGAGTTAGTCACCCAGTACGGCCTTGTGCCTGTCCAGAACACCGAGTACAGCTGAACTCACATCTCTGAAACCCAGATAGGAAGAGTTAAGGTAACACAAGCTTGAACCACTGAAAGCCAGGAAATACAGAGTTAAGGTACATGCTACTTTGTGACTCCAATATCAGGTACGCGACTCCAGATTCTTCCCCCTCCCAACGTCGCGCATGCACACTTATGCTTTTTGGAGCATCACTTAGATCTGGGCCGTTCCCAGATTTTGCATGAATCGCACTAGGGCCTTGTCTACGGTACGAAGAGAAGTCGACTTACAGCCACTGCATTAATTACTGTGGTGGCTGATGTCCATGCTACTCTCACGTCGGGGGTGCACGTCCTCACCAGGAGCATTTCCACCAACGTAAAAGGGGCAGTGTGGGGAGCTGAGAGCCCAGCTCCACTGGCAGCTCCCTGCTGGGAGCCCAGCTGCCCCACAGACTCCCAGCAGGTTACCCCCTCCCCGCCCCGCCACTCCACTGGGAGGTGGAGGAAGCCGCCTGGTTTCTCCCCTGCCCATTCTGCATCGGGAGCCAGGGGAACCCACCCAGGGCTTTTCCTCTCCCTGCTCCCAGCCAGAAGAGGTGGGGGTTGCTCAGCTGTCTCTTGCTAAAGCCGTGAAATTGACAAGAATGACAGCCAACAGCTGACCTGAGGAACGCCCTGTCTACACTGCTGTTGCGTCGCCCTAACCACACTGACAGAAGCCCTGCACCTCTCATTGAGGTGGTTTTATGATGTCGGCATAGCAGGGGAGTTACATCAGCATTTCGGCGGGTACACCTCCACCGTGTTGTCGACAAAAGCTGACTTGTCCACAAAACTGTGTCGCGTAGGCCAGCCCTAAGGCCTCCGCAAGGCATTGTCATTAGACGTACGGATGGCACGTATCAGAAAAGCCTGGTGTTTGGCTGTGTTTTGTAATTACTGCCCAATTCTTATGTCCTATGCAGTATTGTTGCTGCAGTGTTGGTCCCTGGACATCAGCGACAAGGTGAGTGAGGTCGTATTTTGGAGAGATGTTAATGGGCCACTTCACCTTGAATGGTCTCCTGAAATTAACTACATACGCTAAACAATCTATTACACCTTGTATTTAGCAGCACATTTCCCAGAGCTGAAGAAGAGCTCCATGTAAGCTTAAAAGTGTCTCTCTTGCACCAACAGAAGTTGGACCAATAAAAGATGTTACCTCACCCACCTGGTCCCTTTAATTCATACGTGTAATTTATCTTTTAGAGATAATTATAGCTTCTTCCTAAGTAGCTGTGCTACTCAAGGCAAGTTTCCCGAAAGGGTAAAGCCCTATACGCACAGGCAGCAAGTAGCAGCATGCTCAGCAATCATTCCCACCAATCTTCCGAGGTCAGGAGTGGAAGACAGGTGATAAAGAAGGCTGGGTTCAGTGACTAGAGCATGGCAGCTGGAACTGGCTCTGCAAGTCTGACCTTAGGGACGCTCTCTGGCCTCAGACAGACATCTGCAGATGCTCTCCCATCCCCACCCAGCACAGGCACAAGTCAAGCTCTTTGGTGCATCACTTAGGCTTGAGCTGACCTGGATTTCTAAACTCCAAAAGCTCGTGAAGATAGAGTATTGCTTCCCCCAGGGGCAGCGGATACCAGGGGCTAAGTAAAATCAATTCCAGGCATCTGAGATCAGCCTGGGGACTGCACTGCAAGTGAAGATGGGATTGGAGCACAGGAAGGCATATCTGTGTGAGCTTTGATTTAGCTTAACGTAGGTAACAATAGTAGTGAATCTATGGGAAGAGGGCACAGGCCTTAGTACGAGCTAGCAACCCGAGTACGTACCTCAAATCCACATCAGGCTGCCCAACTCCAAGCCTGCTTGAGTGCGCAATTTGCATGCTCAAGTCCTGTAATAGCACAGCTCATTTAGGCCCACAGTTGCACGCTGTTTAGAAAACCAGGTACAAAGAATGTACGATTCTTTGTATCTCTGGCTATTTTTATGCTTCAAAATCTCTCTCAGCTCTTCTCATCTCCAGTTCCAGTTCCAGCTACTTTAGGTAATGGGCCAGATATTGCCCCATGCAAGAACAGTGCATTGAGACTCTAACATCCTATGGCACCGGTGCTCCTAGGGCTGCTGTAGCCAGGTCTCTGGGGTTGGGGGGGGAGAGAGGAGGGGGACACATTTCCTCCTCTCCAACCAGCCAGAATTTACCAAGACAAGTTCATTCAACCCGAGGCTGTATTAACCCTTTCATGGTTTTCCAACCCCTGTCCCTGCCCCAGAGGAAGCAGTGACAACAAGGGGACCTCGGCAGCAGAATGAGAACCAAGGGTGCAGGTGTGGGGTGGGGGAGGCGGTTGGGAGATACAGCTTTGGAGGTAGAGCTTCCACACCAATGGCTTTGGTCTGGCACACAAGGCTCAACCAGGCTTGAAGGAGAACCCCACCCTCCATCATTTCTAAGGGGAGGGGGCACGTGGCTTACAAACACTACCTCTAGCCCTGAGGCTTCTGTAAGGCCCAGCATCGGTCTCTCTGGGTCTGATGGGAGAGTGTGTTCCTCCACTCCCACCCTCCTTCCCATGTGTTCCTCCTTCTCCCCTCCAGGCTGCTTTAAAACTCATGTCCTCATTAAAAAAACCCCGAAACCTCCCCTTGGTGGAGATCAGCATCACAACTCTGTCCCCTGCAAGATCAGACTAATTATATTACTACAGTTAAAGCAATTCCTTCTCTTAGCAGCATCACCAACCTTTCTTCCTGAGCCAACTGCGGGGTGTTACTGTGGACTAATGGCCACTCCACCCGGCCTCTCAAACCAAATCTTGCCCAAAGAGATTATTTATGGCGGAGAAATTGTGTCTTATTGTGGTTCAGTGACATTAGAAACAACTGATGTTCTGTTCTTCTTTGTCTCAGGACCGCCCCGCCCCAATCAAGCTAATGGGATGACTCAATTTCTTTGATTTTTACCAACATGGCGGGGTGGAAAAGGCATTACTGTATCAGGTCCCTGGTGACGAAGGAGTTAACTCCCCAGCTCTACTGCCAGGGGAGGGAAAGGCTCTCAGAGCAGCTGGCACAAGGGGAAAGTGTGAATCAGGATGCCTGGGTTCTGTTCCTGACTCCACCTTTTTCCTGCAGTCATTTCACCAGCTCACTACGGGTTGCCAAAACAGAAGACACTCTGAAGTACGCTTTTATCAGGTGCCCTTCATGCTCAAGGAGATAAATCCTGGCCTGGAGTAAGCTGGTACAAGTCCACGTGTTGTCTGTAGGAGCAGAGCCCTCTTACCCCAGCTATGAATTTGGCCCAAGTTGTCCAGAAACTGCTGCTAACTCAGCAGAAAGGGAATAGATCATACTAGGAACTCTTAGCTTAGGTTCACACACCGGTTCTATAGATCTGGATATCCAGATATAGATCTGGAGCGAGTACAACCATAGGCTGCTGGAGTACCTGTAAGGGATCGCCCAGAGATGAGAGATACAAATGACCTAAGGGGATAAGGCCTGTTTGCGTGTGACTCTGATTTCAATCCTGTGACCTTAAAGTCATTAACATAAGCACAGCTTCATAAAGGGCTTCCCATTCTCTTCCCGCAGAGCCATCCCAAGGCTTGCTACTCTTATAGGATATGCTTCTTTCAAAAAATAACACTTTGCAGCACCTTCCCTCCAAGGATTTCAGATCATTTCCGGACCTTAATGGATTATGCCTTATCCTTTGTGAAATGGGAAATCTAAGGATTCCCATTTTGCAGCTGGGGATACAGAGGTACAAAAAGCCTAATGACTTGCCCGAGCAAGTGTGTGGCAGAGCTGGGAATAGAACCCAACTCTCCCAGCCCCATGCCTTTATCAAGAGATTATAGGATTCATTCCCATGGGATGCCCACCAGCATGCTAGCTGGATTGCTAGAAGTACAGGGCCACCTTACCCAGTCTGGCTTGAGGCTAGCTGCTGCCTCAGTTTCCCCTCAGTTCTGGAGTATGGGGGTGGGAATTACCTGTCTGCATTCTCCTCCCGATGTAGGGTGCTAGCCTACCTCCCAGCCCTGGAGTCATTGCCACATCCACAGTCTTCTTCCAGGGAAATGCAAAACTTCGACAAAACATCAAACACAAAAACAGTTCCTCAGCCCACCCTGGGCTACAGCTGCCTGAGGCATTTCCCCTGGGGGTCCTGAAGGAGGGACACAGAGACAATCTCCTTCCTGCTGCCCCCCCACCAGGGAGTTCTCTCAGGCCTTTATGGCGACCATCTGACCCCGTCCCAGAGGGTTCTGAAACTGCACGGGGATGGCTGCCTCCGGTTCCCTGCCTCTTAAATGGGCAGGCCAGCCTGGTGCCCCTTTCCTCGAAAGCAGAGTTTCTCAACCTTTTAAGTAGCAAGTACCCCCTAACTTCTGAAAATGTTAATAAGTACCCCATCGTTTGCCACTCTGAGAAACACAATCTTCTTCCCCTTTACCGCGGGACAACTGTATTTCTCGGAAAGCAGGAGAGCTCTGCAGTGCTGTGTGGCTGATCACAAAAGCCCCTGCTGTTTCTCCCCTCCTTCCTCCATAAAGGAGCAAAGATCAATGCCAGCCCATCGCGATGGCCTGACGGTGGGTCACCTGGTGGTCTCACACAGGTGGGAACTGAGGTATGAGCAGACAGTAGCAGCCCACCAGAGTGGATAGCAGCGCCCATGGCCATTCCTAGGGGGGTGCAGGCCTTGGGCAAATGACACTGTGTGGGCCCCTCAGTATTTTTATACTGGTGAAATCTGGAGCGGTCATAGATCACTGTTCAGCCAGAGCAGTGAAAATGACAAGCAAGCCTGCTGATAGAGGCCAGCTCCAGACCTTAGCAAGCCGCTGGGCTCTTCGCCTGGCTTTCTGGGGACCGGGCTTTGAGCCGAGGAGGGGAGCTGTCCCCTGCGCAAGTTGCAGTCGGCTGCCGTCTGGCTGCCAGCCCGGGAGGTGGGTGACCGCCACCTGATCCAAGCTGGGGCAGAGGAGGTTTCTGCGCAGGCTGGGACCCGGGGATGTGGGCAGGCAGCTGCGGCCCGTCTTCAAACTGGGGCACGGGAAGCTGTCTCTTGGTTCAGAGCCACGGCGTGGGTGGCAGCCGCCCAGCTGCGAGCCCAGCTCGCAAGGCACAGGAGGCTGCCACGGGGCTCCGAGCTGGGAGTTGGCAGGACCGGGTGGCTGCCACCCAGCTTCCCAAAAAGCCAGTGGCTGCTGTTCAGCTTCCCAGGACTGGGGCAGCTGCCATCTACCTCCCAGCTGGGACTGGGCGGGAAGTAGGTGGCTTCAACCTGGTTTCCCCAGAAGCTGGTGACTACCACTCACCTCCCATCACTGGATTTTTTGCCACGTACCCCCAGGGGGACATGTACCACAGGTGAGAAACTATGCTCTAGAGCAGAGCCCCAGCAAACTCATCGCTACTGCTCCCCCAGCCTTCGGCAGCATTCAGCCCTCTCCTCTTAGCTGCTTACCTGGCCTACTAAATACCTTCCCTGAGGATTTACAGCTCTCCAGTTGTATTAATAGGTTTTCAGGAGCAGCCTCCACAAAGTTAGTGTTTGAAAGAAGCCAGTGAGGCCCCCCCCCTTATGTGCCTGCAGCCAGATACGCCCCCTATAATCACCTCTCCCGGCACATGGGCAGGGGAGGGACAAGGCAGGGAAGATCAAGGAAATAGGAGTCACTTCAATACAAAAGAAGAAGCCAAGAGAAGATAAGACAGAGCCTAATTTGCACTGGGTGGCCAGCTTTTCCCAGAATCCTCGCTGCCCTAATTCTAATCGCCTCTCTTCTTCTATTTCCCCATGATGTGAGTGCAAGACCTGGCAGAGGTACAGAAGTCAAATGTGAGACTGTGGCATATCCCCAGGCAGAGGCAGGGAGCTGAGGCACGAGACGTTTTATGGAGGAGCCAACTATGAAGGGCAGCAATAGGGGTGACAAGGACACAGGTCTGGCTTTTAGATCTTGAAGGCTCCCTGTGGATTCAATCTGCTTCTACCTATAATGTTTCCTTCTCACGCTGATGCTGTATCATTGCCCGATGGCATGGCATCGTCACATCATGACAGCGGTGCTTCACTTCATGACAAACGGCACAGCACCAGAGAGAAACTTTCCTGCAAGCTCCTGGTGCAGGACGCTGTTGGACAGACCCATGGAGGTCAGAACATCCCTTGATCTGCAGGCTGGGTGTCAAGCCCAGTGATGGTGAGGGCTCAAAAGCAGAACTGCTAAGGTAAAGGGGTTGATTTTGTTCCCTACTCCAGAGCCCCAAGAGGTTCTGGGAGAACTGTAAGTGTCCTATGCTGCCTTTCCTTGTTGGCCCCAGAGCAATGGGTGTACTACAGGGCGGGCTGGGAGCCTAATCATAGGGTTGCAGGGAATTCCCTGGAGGCACAGCACAGAATCCAGCCCAAAGAGTCTAACACAGATAGGAAAAGGGCCTGGAGTAATAAAACATGGGTGCAGCAGCTCGCTCAGCATGTGGATTTTTGGCCTCAGACGGTAAAATATTTCATGCCCCTACAGTATGATGCTCTCAGCCACCTCGCCAGGGAGATCATGGGTCCTTACCAAGAAGGATCTCCCCTGTTCTCAAGGTCTGCCCCAGACCCTCCATCAATTCTCCCAAGGTCAGTGTTTTCTTCCAGCAGCTGGCTGGGTGCATGTGTGCCCCATGCAGCACCAGCCACCTGGCCTGTCCCGTGCTGCTATTGCCCCAAGGAGGGGAGTGGCTCCTGGGTTGGTTTTAAAAAGAAACAGTATTTTTCCCTGGTGTATAGAAAACAGCATCAGAGATGCTCTATGCCCTGCTGTCAGTTTCATTGGCTCACCCAGTCCGAGGGCCAGGATCTGCAGAGGTCCCAAATGCTGGAAGAAAAATACCGATATTTATAGAATCAATGGAGAGAACGGACTAGCAACCTCCTCCTTTCCCCCCGACGCATTGTCCTTTCTCCCCACAGGCCATCCTGAATCCCTTCTCCCATCCACTGCCTGGGTGGCTTGTTGCAGAATTGAAAATCTGGTCTTCTCGGCCTTGCCGTTCCCAATGAGAAAAAGAACCTGACCTACATGCATGATGTTTCAGACTCCGAGCAGCAAGAAATACCCAGGAGAGGGTGAAGTCACGGTTTAGGGAGTCTGAAAAGCCATTAAACAAGACATCAGCTCATAAAACAGCCCTGCTTGTAGCTCAGCTCACCTTCTGCCAGGGGCATTTTCACTCCCTCAGACACCTCCGCAGCCAAAGTCTGAGAAAAACGTGTCCCAACAGCCTGTGTCAAGAGAAATGTCTGTGGGGCAGGACTGACCTAGAAAAATAAGTGATGAAAAAATAATGGCCACGCTTTCCTTTACGGATTGTTCCACCCAGAGCCCTGCAGGAGTCCAGGAATTCCTCGGTCTCCTTTCAGCTAATCGTTCCCGTTCGTGCTAGGAGAGTCCAGGTTATCAGACGCGCAGAAGGCCCAGCAGGTTACAGAGATTCCTTTAAGCTTGTTTCTCAAAAGCCTCTGAGCAGAGAGTCACATTTCTTTGTTCCCCTTCCCTTGCCAGGGGAAAACGGCAAATGCTTTGATAAATGGGTTGTGTTTTGGTACAACTGCTTGTTTGTGTTGTAGTAGCACCGAGAAGTCCCAGTTATGGACCAGGAGCTGTTATACTAGGCACTGTACAGACACAGAACAAAAAGATGGTTCCTGATATGGTGATGAAAACCAGAGAGAAAACGGGTGTCTATTTAAGTAGGCCTCACCATTGAAATCAGCGAGTCCTTGGGGTCCGTGTGACTGCTTTACTGATGGGCTTCTGTGGTCTGGCCTACGGTACAGAATTTTGCAAGACTAAGGCCTGGTCTACACTGCAGAATTAGGTCAATGTAAGGCAGCTTATGTCGACTTAACTCTGTCAGCGTCTACACTGCAGTGGTGTTCCCACTTGTGTAAGTCGTGTATTGCCCCAATCTAATAACTCCATCTCCACGAGAGGCGTAGGGCTTAGGTCGATGTAGTTAGGGCGATGCAGTGCCCATGTGGACACTGCATTACTTACATCGCCTGTTGGCTGACAGCCCCGCGTGGGGCTCATAACTGGAGCTCCGCATCCCAGCGATGACAGCATGGGCTGTGGGAGCCAGCTGTGAACCACCCCCAACCACAGCTGAGGCTGTCAGCCCCAGAGCTGCCAGGGTTCCACAATGCCCCACTTCTGCTGGTGGAAGCGCTTCTGGTGAGGACGTGCATTGCCAGCAGAAGGAGCAAGTGTGGACGTGAAGCACCGCTGTAATTCGTGCGGTGGCTGTGCATGCAAGTCGGCTGAATTTTGCCATGTAGATAAAACCAGTTCTTGCCCCTGAGCTTGGCTGAAATTCCTCCTTGCCTCCCTCACCTCCAAGTGCTTTGGTTGGCAGTTGAAAGTCACAAGTCACACAGCCCTAGTTTTGGCAGGGCTAAGTGATGGTGAGCTTCAGTCATTCTGGGCTCAGTTTTCCGTGGGGCGGTTGCTTTAATACTACAAAGAGTTTAGGAGAGGAAGTGAAGGACACAGTAGAAGTGCCAGGGGGATTTTAGGGCAGTTGAATACAGTTATTCAAGTGGCCATGTTGGAGGATGTGCCCTGGGACCTTGAAGGACACAAATGGGGAGAATTAGAGATGGGCCAGAGCCACGTATCTGAATGTGAGCCACGTTCCCAGGCACCAAGTAAATAGGCACCAGAGCTGTGTCACCCCTAGTTTTGCCTTTGCAAAACAAGCCACCCTCCTCCCCCACTCCAGTTTTACTAGCCAACTTCCCCACCAGTGCAATGCCCCTGGCCCTGCTGACTCAGTGGGAAAAGCCACACATGCCGAGTCAATAAAACCACTTCTTGCAGCAACTAGTCTCCCAGCCAAGTACAGATCCGGCCCATCCCTACTGAGTTAGTTGGAGCGGACAGAGAGCCGCACGGGCAGCAGACACACGCTGGCCAGAAGCCTATCGGAGGAAAACACATTGCACTGAATTCTCAGAAGCCCTATCAGATTTACAGGGAAGGAGGTTTAATTGTGTCTGATATTAACTTTAATAAACTCCCCAGCCACCCCCTGTACGAGGTTTGATTGGTCTGTTTACTTCCTTGTCCTGCAAATACTGGCAGACGAGGATGTTCAGCCTAGAATCAGAAGGGAAAAGCAGCAGCAGGAACGCTTGTGGCGCCTTAAAAACATAAGGATCAGAATGGGAGAAAGAGTCACCTTCCTCCCCACGCCATCCCTGCATCACCCACTGGCTTCTCCCCCCACCAAGTCACACCAGAGAGCCTAGCCTAGCCTGTCAGCAACGTGGGGCTGGAGCCATAGGTGGGGAGTGTGCGGCGCAGCTCAGTGTTTTGGGTGGGAGAAGAGGTGGCTTTAAGCAATCTTTGCACCTTCCTGGGCACCTCTGTGCTCCGGGCCGGTCCCCATCATGAAACAGGACAGCCTTCTGGCGGCTCTATGTGGTGCTGGCTGCCAATGGCCACAGACCGCCATGTCGCAGCTGGAGCAGAGGGATGCCCCGTTCACACCCACTATCCGGGGTAAGGTGGGGGACAGGGAAGAAAGTTGCAGGAGCAGCGATGGTGGCTCCACACCATGAGACCCCTCTGCACGGCTGGATTGCCAAGCACCAGTGGCCTGAAGCCAGCTTTGCACCCCCTGGAAGACAGCGCCATGTCTTTATTCTCTGTGAAACACCATGCACACAGCCCTCCAGTAACCCCCAAAGTCTCCTCCAAGGACTCCCACAACAACATCTTAAACCCCACCCTTCTATTAGCCCCCCATCCACTAACAGCCAGACCCCCTCATTATACATCTCCTCCAGCACTACCCAAATTATGGTGCCAATCCTCATAGTAAGTAGGTGTCCACTTCTCTTCTTACCTCTTGCTCCCTGTCTCTGAGAGAAACCCCATCCGCAGGCTCCATCCAGACACCTCATCCTTTCAGTGCCTCCTGGAAACCACTTCAGTTTCCTCTTCTCCAGTAACTCCCAGAGCCCGCAGCATCTGATTGTCCAAAGGACCAGCTCCTCTCCAATGGAGGAGAGGGCCACCTATGGCTATAAGCCAAGATGGTCAGGGACACAACCCTGTGCTCTGGGTGTCCTGAAGTCTCGGACGGCCAGAAATTGGGACCGGATGACAGGGGATGGGTCACTCAATAATTGCCCTGTTCTGTTGATTACCTTTGAAGCGTTTGGTGCTGGCCACTCTCAGAAGACAAGATACTGAGCAAGAAGGACCGTTGTTCTGACCCAGTATGGCTTTTCTTATGGGGTGGAGGGAAGAAGGATTAGTTTGGGGTAAGAGACCTGTACACTGAGCTGTGAATGCTCAGGGGACGTATTTAGTGCATCAGGTCAGCAGTTAGGACTAGGGGCTAAGTAAGAGAGGTCTGAGGGAGCATTATAGAAAAGCTTTCTGGTCTGCAGCTGGGTGCCCTTGTATCTGTAGCGTATGAGCCCAGCTCACAGGACTGGCCAGGGGGTGATAATCTATTTAGCGCATATGGAGGGAAGGAAGCTGGGTTTGATTCCCAGTTCTGCTGTTTCCATGTCGTGTGATCTTGGACAAGTCACTTAACTTCTGTGCCTCAGTTTACCAATCCGTTGAATGGAGGGAGGGGGGGAAATAGTGTTTGTAAGTCACCTTTAGATCCTCCAATGGAAGATGATGCAGAAAGGCAAAGTACCATTATGCCCTCCAAACCATGCCTTCCACGCCTTTCCTCCTGAACTGCCCTCCAGTAACACCAGGGGTGTTTGAGAGACTCAGAGGAAAATTGCCCTGCTTATTTGAGAAAGCCAGCACCCAGCCCCGGAGACTTTACCCTCCACTCACTGACTGCTTGAGAATTCAAAGTGAGGGCTCTGGCAGTGTAAATAACTGGGAAAGGAGAGTCATTCTTCTGCAGTAACCAAAGCCCTGGGAAGAAGGAGTCAGATTTTTATTGCAATTCAGGAAGCATATAAGCGACTTGCCCAAGATCACACAACATGCAGTCCCATCCTCGCAGGCTGTCCACTGCCATTCACGTTGGGGGCTTATAGTACTGGCTTTTAGCTCTTGAACAGAAGCCTCTCCCAGTCAATGATAATTCACAGAATCATAGAACCATAGAGCTAGAAAGGACCACAAGGGTCATCTAGTTTAACCCCCTGTCAAGGTGCTTGTTGACTTTAATGGGCTCTGGTTCAGGCCTGCATTTTCATATTCTGATGTCACAAGGAGAACACACACCCACTGCTCTCACAGATGTTTTCTAGGGAGGGTGATGTCTCGGCACAATTAAAGTTGGACTCAGTGGAGTGTTCTTATTTAAAAAAAACAAAACAAAACACAACACCCTACTGGTCAGAACAATGGTCCATCTATCTCAGTATCCCGTTTTTTGATGGCAGCCAGTGAGAGAGGCTTCAGAGGGAATGAACAGAACGGTGCAATTATCGAGTGATCCATCCCCATGGTCCAGTCCCAGCATCCGGCAGTTAGAGGCTAAAGCCATTTTGAGCTCTTTACTCTGATTTTGCTAGGTGTAATTGAATCTGTTTGAGCAGCTTCCTGTGTAGGCCTGTGGCAGAGGATTTGAGGGAAGTTTAAGGTAATCTGACAAGGCCCTGGTGAGATCTAATCTTTCAAAACATAGATTTCACTTCCTGGACATTTTCTTTCTTTGCATGTGTGCGCCACATGGGGTCTCAAAAATGAATTGGCCACATTTGGGTTACGCCATTGTCCTGGAGGAGAACTGACACCTTTCATTATTCTGCAAAATCCAGTGGCTTAATTCTGGAGTCTTTTTTAAAAATCTGGCATTTGTAAATTCTGCAATCCACGTTGACAGCAGGAGGACTGCAACTACAGACTGTAGACTAAATAAAGTGCACAAATGAACCTGCAGAATATATTGTCTGAGTTTTAAAATGCAAAGACTCTTCACAAGACTCCATATGCTCTCCTGAAAAGTTTATAAGCACTACAGAGAATCTTGTAAAGTTCATGAACACTGACTAGATTCCAGTAGTGCGTATTACTGCTATGTGCCTTTCTAAAACGCCTGTTGTCCTGACAGACACTTACCAGGAATAACACAAACCCAGTCAACTGCTAAACAAAGCAAATACATTTTGCATCATCGTTTTACGGTCTCCCAATACTGGTTTTGGCAGAACATCAAGCGGAAACGTGTTCCAAAGGCGGGACTTGGAGTAAGCAAATCCTGCCACCCGCGCACCAGGAAATTCTAAGTTTATAAGCACCACAAGCTGTTCTAGAGTTTATCACGTTTTCAGAGAGATGCTTTTGAGGCACATAAAATTTGCTTTTTCTCTCTGTTGCAAACTGTAACAGCTACATCATGTTTTCACCCACCAGTGTTATAAAAAGTTGTCTCAAAACACGCCCCCATTCCCCCCAAAAAACGTAAGGAAAATCCCCCCCCAAAAAAATTTGCTAGCAAATCACTGTTAAGGCTGTAACTAGACCAGTAATATATACCAATATTATTAAAACCAATTAAGTTATTTTTCAAAAGAAACGTCTGAAAGTTGGGAAATGAATGGTGTTTATAAATCAAGTGTTTGAAAGTCAAGACTATACAATATTATGGTCCAAAAAGCCTAAGTGCCTAGAAATAGTAAGAGGTCCAAAGGTCAGTGACACTGTTAGGGAATTTTTGATCGGTATGATTGGCCAGTTGGCTCATCTGTATAATTCTTTTCATGGTCCAGGTGGAATTTCTGCCTCTGGTTGTGAAAAGATTTTTCTTATGAAGTCACTGAGAAGATTAGATTGACCTGGATTAATGCCTTAATTCTTGCTACCATGAAGGCTTCCTTTCCTTTTATCTCCCTCTTCCCCCAGTGCATGTAGCTGGGGATAATATATCATAAAAGTTTTATTTTGCCCTTCTGTAATCTCATCCACCTGAAACCCTCAAAGTACTTTACAAACAAACATTTATTAAGCCTCACTGCTCCACTGTGATGTGGGTGGCATTAGCACCAGTTTGTAGCTAGGGAAACTGAGGCACAGGGCAGTTTACTTGCCTCAGGAAGCCTTTGGCGGAGCTGAGAATACAAATCGTGAGTCCTGACTCCCAGTCCTGGTGTTTAATTACTAGAGATGCTTCCTCCCTTGATGGAGAGAATAGAGGGACATCCTGGGTGTTATCAGTAGGGTGGCTGTCAGATGAATGAACTCCACTATAAAAGAGCAGTAGGAAATTCTGTTTCCTGATTAACGGCTAGCTGAGATGACATACTTTGCAAAACTCCATGGACTGGAGCTACTTTTCTTTCCTGGCTGGCATCTATTTTAGGTACTTGCACAGTTCCCGTTGATATAGTATCGGAGAGCCACTTACTGGTTACTGTATTTAGCCTCACAACAACCCCTTCAGGTACGACAGTGCTGAGACTTCAAGGCCCAGATCCTCAAAGGTATTTAGGGTTCTAAGTTCCACTGATTTCAGGGAGTTGACTGAGGTCACATGGAAGTTTGAGGTAGAGGGAATTGAGCCCAGGTCTCCCAAATCTTGATTAGTGCCTTAACCAGTGGACCACCCTTCCTCTCTGTAGGTGGAATTGCCCCTCTTTCCTGCCCCACCAAAAATCAGTGCATCTCTGTCGGCTTCTGACAAGAACTGTGAACCCACTGCTTACAGTTCAGCTAGGCTTCATGTCATCGAGGCTCTCTTTCAGTTTCTAGTTTGCAAAAATCCAAGCAAGTACTAACAGACACTCCATTTTAGTCCCCATCCTCTGTCATGACACCCACTTTCCCCACAGACTGGCCATCCCTCATTCCCACTCAACCTCCTCCACCCTTAACAGGCCCTGGCTTCCCCTTTCCGCTAGCTTCCTTCTGGGGGCAGAAGGACTGGGGAGACGTATTAGCGTGACTCGTCTCTTTCTCCACAAGCCTTTGAGGTGGCAGCTGGCTGGCCCCTGCCTACAAATGGCCTCTTTATTGTTGGCCAGATGGCCTGCAACCCCAATTCTCTGCCTAGGCCACTATTAATACCAACAGCGGAGCTGCCTGCCTCTCAGCCCGACATCCAGCAACAGGGCTCAGCCTTTAAAGAGAATTCATCTGATTCTAGGGCCTTAATGTAGCTAGAATGTATGACAGGCAAGGTGCCCTGTTACCTAAACCATAAATACCAGCACCTGCGAGGTAACAGTTGAATACAAGGTGTAGAAAAAGGGTATCTTTATAGCCTGCAGGAATTTAACTGTCCAGCAAGGTAGCAGAGCAAATCTTGCTATTTCATCTTCCAGAGTTCACCCTTGCCATCTGATAAACAACCATGCGTGTTATTGTGAGCTTGCCCATTAGATAAATGGAAATTAATAGGCAAATAAATAAAATAAACTAGTAAATAAAAGTCACTTGCAATTTTGAGCACTTGGGTCTCAGTTAAGTTGGCATGGGCCAAAAATTCCAAATGTGGTCATTGATTGTGGGTGTGAAGCTCCCATAATGGCCAGAGACATCAATGGAAGCTAGAATGCTCCATGTTTAATAGAAAAAAAGAATCTTTTGATAATAATAGTGTTATGCAGCAGGGTATTGATGGCTGCCAGCGACTGTCTTTGATCTATGGGCTTATGGAGGAGCTGATGGGTGTGCTTTCATTCAGGTTAATCAAGGGAGCAATTAAATGCCTCTTTGCTTAGAGATAGCTGAAATGACAGAAGCCACTGTCCAAGATTCTGGACTGTATTCTCCTCAGGGAGAATAGAATACGGGTGGTTTCCCTGGGACTGATTTCAACTATAGAGGCTGGGGTATTGATTGGGGAGTTGTGTGTCAGAGGTAGCCAGGACCAGAAAGCTAGAGAATCACTGGTGAGTGTGGCCCTAGAATGAAGCCAAGTCAGAACTTCTTTTGGGTACAGGTCTGGATGTAAAGTAGGCTTGGACTTCTGAGCAAGGAAACTGCCTTCTACTGCATTCAGGGAAACAACGTTGTGGACATTCCTTGTCATTAGAGAAGACTGCACCAAAGAAACACTTTACTCATAATCAGTTTCCCGTCCTAACAAACAACCCAGCAAGGCCCCAAGTACTGGCCCAAATACTTGCCACTTGGGTTGAGGTGCAACAGTAATAAGCTCTTATGCCGTGATTTTCAACAGTACATCTCAAAACATTTGACAAAAGGAGAACAGTCTCATTATCCCCATTTTACAGATGGGGAAACCTTTGCACAGAGCAGGGAAACGACGTGAGCAAGGTCCAGCAGCACATCTGGAAAAATAACCCAGTTCTTCTGAGTCCCAGGCCAGTGCTGCATTCACTAGGCCACACAAGGTGTCTCAGGATGGCCATCCAAAAATTGAGGCCCTTTGGCCTGAGTTCCCACTCAGAGTAGTGCAAAGGGACTTAAAAGGAATATGAATCTGGCTCTGGGAGCCAAGATCCTTCTTAAAAATTTGGCTCTGGTGTTTCTTCTCCTCCAGCCTTGAGTCTTTTGTCTGACACTACTGTAAAACTGGTGAGTCAGGCCTTAGGGCAGGTCACCTCCTGCTTTCTCCTTGCTTTGCCACAACATATATTAAAAGGCTTTGCAAGGAATCCCAGCGTGTATGATTTGCTCTCACTTGGGGACACCCCTCCCCCCCGTCCAATCTGCACATCATTCACTAGAAAATAGGGTTTAATTGCTGCAGAATGCAAACAGAGCCAGTATCGCTTCTTGAGGGTTGCATTAAGCCACTGTTTGGACTTTGCTTTGTTTGCACTGCTGGTATATTTGAGAAATATATTTCAATGTTAGATTCTTTTAGACAAATAGCTCTCCTGGGACCAAGCCAGCTGCCCTTGCTCTTTTGTTTTCCTCTTCTGCTTGCGTTCCCTGTTTTTCCATGTAAGTGATAGCTGTGACGTAACATGGCTTAGATCGTAGTCGAGTTTTATGGCCTAAGGTCCTTGATTTAACCTTAGAGCAGGTAAACTACAGCCAGACAGAAATAGCACAAGAACCCTCCACACCATTCTGCCAAAGGCCTTCAACCCTGCCTTGAAGTGTCCCCATCTTTAGCTGGGGCAGGTAGCTCAGACCATCCTGCCTATTCAATTCCTGGCTTTTCTGCCGAAGCTCTCGTCCCAGGGACCAGCTAGACCTGATGGCTGTGGTTTTTGTAACACAGCCGCATGTTGATTAGGAATTGGAATAAGGTCGCCAACGTATTTCCTGTAGATCACAGCTCCGGTCTCAGTTCAGCCTTTGTTCACTGCTGATCTAGGCTGGACAAGCACCTGTCAGAGATGGTTCAGTTTACTTGGTCCTGCCTCAGCTCAGGGAGCTGGATTTGATGAACTCTTGTGGTCCCTTCCAGCCCAACACTTCTATGACCACGTCTCCACTGTTATGACTGATGAGGGGCCTGCTCTTGCCACATTCCCCTGTAGGGCTGCTGGCCTGTTTCCTCAAGCCAGGAAGGATTAAACACTTTGCCCAGGGCTGTTCAGGCCCTTCCTTCTGGGCACAGTTCCTCCAACAAAATATACCCAAAGTAATTGCAAAATGAACCTATTCCCCTGATCGCTGCAGGGCCCAGAGACCACTCATTGCATCTCTCACCCACTTGTCGTCATCAGAGTCTAACTCCCTTTTCACCTGAGCTCTCAGCCCTTTATAGGAATCACCCGATCCTTTCCTAACAGCTGTTTGATAATCTGCCAGGCCCAGAGACACCTGTTCTTAAAGGGCTCTGTCTCCAAACACAACCTTTGGCCCTTAGAAAGGCAGGCCACCCAGCTATACCCACATTTTCATTAGGTCAGAGGGGCACCACCAGCCGTGATGCAGTCATTTTGCCTTATCTTAACTTCTAGCTCCAGATTTTCCTCACTGAAATGTGTCTCGCCCCATGACTAAATGGGGAACAGGAGAGGTGGGTCTGGGCTCACTGAGAGGTGTTTTCAAGGATGCCGCAGATGAGGCAGTGTTTTTTTAAACTCCATCTCCTTTCCATGTTGCCAGCTCACATGATTTTACCTGAAGTCTCATGATACCTGGTATTTTTTTTTTAAAGCCACAGCTCTTGGAGCCATGTGACTACACACAGACCACAGTTTGCATGGGGGGAAAAAAATGCAGTTTCCGTTTCTTGTGATTGCCGAGATATACTTGAAAATGTGTCTGCTAGATGGTCCAAACACCAGGAAACAAATTTAAAGACTCTCAAGTGTATAATTATGAGCTCATGATTTTTAAGCCACTCCAATTTTTTTGCCTGACTCATGATTTTTGAATACTCACGGTTGTCAATACTGTGACGGGAGCTGGGAGAGCACATTTCATTACAATACAAGGTTGCTTCCTGGTAATGGATAATAATAAACTCTAGGACATGGTAATAACTCATCTCACAAACTAGAGTCACCCACCAATCATCATTCAAATATTTAAGTAACTAGATGCAGGTAACAGATGCAATGCACCCGAGGGTGCTGACGGGGTTAGCCGATGTGATTTCAGAGCCATTGGCTATTATCTTTGAAAGCTCGTGGCAACAAGGGGAGGTCCCAGATGACTGGAAAAAGGCAAATATAGTGCCCATCTTCAAGAAAGGGAAGAAAGAGGATCCAGGGAACTATAGGCCGGTCAGCCTCACCTCAATCCCTGGAAAAATCATGGAGCAGGTCCTCAAGGAATCCATTTTAAGGCACTTGGAAGAGAGGCAGGTGATCAGGAGCAGTCAACATGGATTCACCAAGGGCAAGTCATGCCTGACCAACCTGATTGCTTTCTATGAAGAGGTGGCTGGCTCTGTGGATGAGGGGAAAGCGGTGGACGTGATATACCTTGACTTTAGCAAAGCTTTTGATACAGTCTCCCACAGTATTCTTATCAGCAAGTTAAAGAAGTCTGGGTTGGATGAATGGACTATAAAATGGATAGAGAACTGGCTAGAGCAAAGGGCTCAATGAGTAGTGATCAATGGCTCCAAGTCTAGCTGGCAGCCGGTCACAAGTGGAGTCCCCCAGGGGTTGGTCCTGGTTTTGTTCAACATCTTCATTAATGATCTGGAGGATGGGGTAGATTGTACCCTCAGCAAGTTTGCAGATGACACTAAGCTAGGGGGAGTGGTAGATAGCCTGGAAGGGAGGGATAGGATACAGAAGGACCTAAACAAATTGGAGGATTGGGCCAAAAGAAATCTGATGAAGTTCAACAAGGACAAATGCAGAGTCCTGCACTTAGGATGGAAGAATCCCATGCACAGCTACAGACTGGGGTCCGACGAGCTAGGCAGCCGTTCTGCAGAAAAGGATCTGGGGGTTACAGTGGTTAAGAAGCTGGATATGAGTCAGCAGTGTGCCCTGGTTATCAAGAAGGCTAATGGCATATTGGGCTGCATTAGTAAGAGCATTGCCAGAAGATCACGAGAAGTGATTATTCCCCTCTATTCGGCATTGATGAGGCCACGTTTGGAGTATTGTGTCCAGTTTTGAGCCCCCCCACTACAAAAAGGATGTGGACAAGTTGGAGAGAGTCCAGTGGAGGGCAACAAAAATGATTAGGGGGCTGGAGCACAAGACTTATGAGGAGAGGCTGAAAGAACTAGGCCTGTTTAGTCTGCAGAAGAGAAGAATGAGGGGGGATTTGATAGCAGCCTTTAACAAAACAAACCTTTGACAAAACCCTTGCCGGGATGATTTAGCTGAGGATAGTTCTGCTTTGAGCAGGGGGTTGGACTAGATACCTCCTGAGCTCCCTTCCAACTCTAATATTCTATGATTCTAACTAGCCATTGTTATACACAAAGCAAATACAAAGAGCAGGGTCACCTGTGTACAGGAACAGAGCAGACAGAAACACAGCAAAACAAACTAGAAAAAGAACATCATTGTGATCCTATGTCTGTAGCTAAGTCAGAATGCTGACGATCTTCCTGTAATACGTGTTGGTCCTCAGTTGTCCACAAGATGTCCTTCCTCCCACATGCAATCACTGAAAATTTAAGTACAGAGTTAAAGGAAGCAAAGGACTTTTCCCTATTGGGCCACAGTTTGCTACCTAGTGTACGTGATTTGTAATTAAACTCTGCTTCCCATTCATGTATCTAAGGTGGGGGGGGGAAGGGAGGGAGCTTGCTGACATTTTTCCACTGAAGCGCTTTTTTTGAAAAATAGGGTTTACGACCATGACATTTTTTGCAAGAGGTCTGCTTTTTGCAGAAAACGTTGAGGTTTTGTCAAAACTTTTAGGCTGAAAGTTTTCAGGTTCTCTTTAAAAAGAGATAGTTTACCAAGGAAACAACTCTTATTTCCTGACTAGCTAGATATCTAACTTAACAGCCATTGGGGGGGAGGGGAAGGAAGGAGTCAAGAGAGCCCTGCAGGGAGTTCCACTAGGAATTCATCCCAAATCTGCAGCAGCTTCGCTTTCAAGCCTAAGCTTTACACAACGTGTGTGAGATAACTTCAGTGGCAGATGTGCTGGAAATAATCTTAGAAGCATTGGCCCATGCTGTAGCAGAAGTACTTGTGTACCTGAACATGTAGGTTCTGTCCACACTTCAGAAAGAACGTAGCTAGCTACAGTAATTCAGAGTTTGACGTGCAAGGGCTGCATGGGGATAAAGCTTTTAGGGCAGCTGGTTTGCTGTTGTGGAGGTCCCTTTCTGAGAGGACCAAGTTCCCCAGACCCAAATGCAGGAGCCATCTTTACACCTTAAACTTTCCTTCATCAGTACCAATAAATCTTCCAATCACTCCTCTGTCCTGGAATGGGAGGAGAGAGGGGACTTAGCCCCATGCGAACAGACCAGGCTGCCTGTTAGCACAGTAGTGAACATGATATCCAGGGCTCAAAGAGAGAGCTGCAAAGTGGAACGTTGGGACCCAGATCCAGCATGGTCATTGCTGGACACGGTTAAAATAGGATTTGAGTTTGCTGTAGAGGTGGGGCTGGACCCTGGGTTTTGCTGCGTTCCTGAGCAGTGTAACAGCTCTTCTACCGCACTTTCATACTTCACGACTTAACTGTCTTTTAAACCATTTCAGGAGACTACCCTGTTTTAACTAGTCCTCCTCCACCAGCAGTGGCTTCCGTGTGACCTTAGCAGGCACAAATATCTAGGACCAAAGCAAGAGACAACAAGCTCAAATCTGGACATGGCCTTCCACTTCCCTGGTTTATTAAGAGGCATCTATTGAGCGTATGGGGGAGAGATGGAAGCTCTGCATTTCCACAGCACCCTTTCCCAGGTGATTTGTACATCAGGCTGCAGTAGCTGTTAGACAACTACTTCATGGGTCCATCCTCCAGGAGACACCACCAGCAGCTGAACCCTGCACCTGCGAGAGGAGGTAAAAGGAAAGACCCCCCCCATAGCCAGGGGTACCTGATCTTACATTACCCCCAACTGGGGGTTAACCAGTGGGCTTGCTTTGATTAGGGCAGTGACAAGCCAAACACCCTGATTAACACAGGCAAGTCTCTCTTAAATAGCACACCATAAAAAGGAGCACTTGGACCAAAGTTAAAGCTCTTACCTCAGAGGCCAGGTTTGGGCCACTCAAACCTGAACAGACTCTGCATTTGGTTAGGCCACCCTTCAGGGAACTGCAGCAGCGCTCGCCATCACAAGCCAACTTCTAATCTACACTGCCTCTCGCTCAGCTGCCTTTTCTAAATAGGGTTGCCTTTGGGTGGAGCAAGGAGCCACCTTGATTATATGCAGGTGGCTCTGATTGCAGCTCCTGGCTGGCCCTTGAAGTGCAGTGCACTCCGTCACAGCGAGATTTAGCCTGCTCTTTTCATCTTGGCATTCCCTCTTTGTCACACAGGCGGCCTGGCAGCCGGTTCCGTTCACCCTACAAAAATGGAACGCAAAGGGAGGCCAGGGGCTCCCAAAGGAAGAAAGTGCAGAAGGGAAGGACTTGCTCAGAAAGACCCAGAGCTTCTAGAAGAACTCAGTGATGCTGCAACATCTCCTGATGTTGCTGTAGGCTTCGTGGATGTGCTGGCTTCATGGATGACGCTGTAGGCGCAGCCTGCAGATAATGCACAGTAAAGGGCCAGGTGGGTTGCTCTTCCACCAGTGTAAATCAAGGGTCACTCTAAGGCCAGCAGTGGAGTTACTCCCGATTTGCACCCACGTCACCCAGTCTGACTCAGACTGTAGGAATGGTGCTGATCCCCGGTGACTGCATGCAGATACCGACCTCCTAGGACCTTAGCGGAGAGTTTGCGGCTGTGATTTCCCAAGTGTCCCTGCTACCATGACTCGTCCGCTGATGGCTGGCTACCATTCTAAGAAGAGCACTTAGATGCTGTCCGCGTCGTATTGTCCTGGTTCTAACCTGCGTGGCACATGCACCATTTGGCAGCAGAGTCGGGGCCTGGCAAGATCCTTAGCTGGTGTAATCTAATTTCTCTAATCTCCCTGAGCATTTCACAGTCCCCATCCCCACCCTGGTCAGGAGTACAGTCCTACTGCTATACTGATTAGTAGTCAAGCGTGGAATTTCATAGAGATCCTATGGCACATTTTGATTCATTTCAGATTTTTACTATATTTGACTCTGTCTTTCCCACACAGTGCCGCTCCCTGTCATTCCTATCTATTTTGTAGCCTGCTATTACCATGTCCCATTGATGATCATGTTCCATCAAATTTCTGCGATGCCTATTGTATCAATATCCTCATTTAACACCAGACATTCAAGTTCAGCCATCTTAATATTTAGATTTTTAGCATTTGTATACAAGCGCTTATAAAATTGCTCAGTATTTAGCTGTCTGCCTTCATGTAATTGAATGGGACTCTTTTTCATTTGACTGTCTCTTTATATCCTTCCTGTACTTTGTCAGCCTCTGTCCTCTCCCCTTTACTAGGATAAAGAGAATCGCCGTTAATTCATCCTCCCCTAAGGGATGTCTCTGTCTGAACCGTGTGCTCATCTGTACCTGTCAGCTTTCCCCCAGCCACTAGTTTAAAAACTCCTCTAAGACCTTTTTAATTTTACATGCCAGCAATTTGGCTCCATTTTGGTTAAGGGGGAGCCCATCCTTCCTATATAGGCTCCTCCTTTCCCAAAAGGTTCCCCAGTTCCTAATAAACTTAAAACCCTGCACCATCGTCTCATCCACACAGTGAGACCCTGCAGTTCTGCCTGTCTAATTGGCCCTGCAGGTGAAACTGGAAGCATTTCAGAGAATGCTACCATGAAGGTCCTGGACTTCAATCTCTTACCTAGCAGCCTAAATTTGGCCTCCAGGAACTCTTTCCTATCCTTCCCTGCGTCGTTGGTACCTACGTGTGCTCCATCCCAGCACTGCACATAAATCTGTCTTGATGTCTCCAGAGATCTGCAACCTTTGCACCCGGCAGGTAAGTCACCATGCGGTTCTCCCAGTCATCAGAAACCCAGGCATTTATATTTCTAATGATCAAATCCCCATTACAACTCCCTGGCTCTTCCTGCCCTGGAGAGGTTCCTCAGTGCGAGGGGATACCATCGCATCATCTGGAAGGAGGCTCCCAGCTATGGGATTGTTTCCGTCTGCTCTGGTTTGATGCTGTCCTTCTCTGAGACTTTCATTCTCCTCAGCAGCACAGAGGCTGTCAGACTGGGGGCTGGGACCACTCTACTGTGTCCCAGAAAGTCTTATCTATGCACCTGTCTGTCTCCCTTAGCTCTTCCAGTTCAGACGCTCTTTTAAAAACCACCTTTGCAGCTCCTTCTTCACTATGAAATTCTAGGCAAGTGGCCCTATTGCCATAGTATCTGACCTCCTCACAATCTGGGTGATACTATTAACCCATCTTTTCAGATGTGGAACTGAGGCACCAAAAGACTGAAGGCCAGCTTTCCAAGGGCCCAGGGCCCAGAGGCGAGGCAAGATTTTCCAAAGAGTTCAGCTCCCATTTACGCACCTAAACAAGAGCCCTATTTTCAAAAGTGCTCAGCACCCAGCCACGCCCATTGTAACATCAAGGGGACAATTTTTAAAAGAGCTCAGCACCAACCTGTATCTGAAAAGCTGGCCCCCTATTTTGGTGATCATATGGGAGTGGATTAGTTTTGAAAACCTGGGCCCATGTGCAGGTGCTGAGCCATTCAGGCCTAAGTGACTTGCCCAGGGTTACCCAGTACATCTGTGGCAGACCAGTGGATTGATCTCAGAGCTCCTGAGACCTAGGCTACTGCCCAAATCTCGAGGCAATCCTGGCTCACAAAGACACTGATTGTAACAAACTTGTATCCTTGGTGATAATTTATCCCTGGATAAACATGTATCCCTGGTGAATGTCCTGGGAAACTCCCCAGTTCAGGTTTCTGCACCTGGTTTCCTGTCACCCATTTCCACTGGGAAAGCTGCAAGGTTCTAGGGGGGCTGTGGAGTCAAGTTAGAATCACAGATAGATTTCTTAGACACCCAGAGAGGAACAGGGTGCATTGTATGAAGGGGTTAATGATGTAAGGAACTTCAGGGGAGGGTCTTCTCTCTGCTCTAGGGGCGGGATCCCATAGACCCCCTGTCTAGAGTGCTATCCCCAACCCTACAGAAACAGCTAGAGCAGCATCAAGAGGAACAGCACTCCGGCCATCTGGCTGTGCCGAGGGAGAGAGCTGGGGGACATGGGTGGAAGTAAATCATTGGGGACAGAGTGACCCTGTAGGCCTGGTCTCTATGTTCCAGGAGGCCAACCCTGGCTGCAGTTGGGTTACAGCCAGGGCAAGGGCACCTGATGGAGGTGGGGGATATCCTAGCTAAGAAGAGAAATAACCCGCTCCCTAACCCTAACCAAGCATTTCATCTCCAGATTTCTGTACTTCTCACCTTGTAGATTTCTGTACCACCTCGCCACTCCAACAGGCCTCAGTGACTCACAACTGATGCCATGCAGAAATGTGCAATGCATTTCACTTGCACATTTTGGAGGTCACTCAAGCTTTCAACTTTCTCCCACTTACAGGGTCACGGCTTGAGAGCCTAGATATGTGCCAAGCAAAATCGCCATGATATGGCGCAACTGATTTTGGAACTTTAAAAAAAACCAGTAGCTTGGACGCTGAGGTTGAGAAGTTTTGTCGTGCAAAAAGGACCTTGGCTTTCTTTTTAAAATAAGGAACCCTAGCCCTCTGGGTGCACAGGAACCCTCAACCCAGAGCTTCCTGGGGGAAGGGCGAGCTCTGGGGCTCTGAGAAATACTCTAAAAATACTCTAAAAATTTAAGGCCTACCTAAACCTAATGTTGACCACATGGTGCGAACCACACTCGCCACAGTCATGCTAGTTACCATTATTTGAACGCAGCTGTTGCAAACAGAATCCTACCCTTTGTCTACACTGGGAATTTGCCCCCTTCAAGCAATCTGGCCTGACACCAACACAGACACTGTTTATACCCAAGGTATACACAAGGTAAGCTGTAATTTGCACTGGGGTGGCATCCCCTGGTTTCAAACAGGTGCAAATAGCAGCTTTCCTTGTCCACCCTGGTGCAGCTGTGTCAGCAAGTGGCCATCAACAGCTGGAACTGGACAAATACCCCATGTAGACAGGGCCCTGTCTTTCTCTCCCTGACCCTCCTGGATGGAGGTGTTTGTCTGAGAATACTGCTATAATCCTGTGACAGGTTCCATAATGGGCTAGCAAGATGCACTTCTTTTCCCAGGCTGGCCCATCAGACTGGTTTCCTCGATGGCTGACAAACCTGCAGGCAGCAGAGGGCAAGATCTCTCTGCCGCACAGTTGGATTAGCAGGATTCTCTGAAAAAAACTCCATGTCCACCTTGGACATGGAACCAGCACATGCCCCTAGAATACTGTTAGTAGCAGCTGCATTTAAACACTTTGAACAAAATGAAGAGGTGGAAAGTGGGGGAAAAGGAGGAGATAAAAGAGAGGATGTTTATAACTGTCTAGTTCATGTATTTCTCTAGCACCTTTGATCCAAGGATGTCGCTGTTCTTCTCTGCTGAGGCCCAGAGGGATTAAGTAGTGTGTCCAAGGCATCAGAAAGTCAGTGGCAAAGACAGAAATAGAGTCCAGGACTCCCTTGTTTATTATGCTAGCCAATAAGTGTCTGTTATACATATTGCACATCTTTTAAATATGCATTACATATTACATTCTATACAAATGTTCTCACAAAGCTTTATATTTGAATGATATTTTGCTGACTCATGCTAAGTATTCCATGACGCTTTGCAAAGCTGAAGTCAGCTTTGGCACTAGCAAACACTACATTTGTCAAAATCAAGATACGTTTGTTCTATGTCTCCGTACCAGTGCTTTCACGGGCAACTAAATGCAGGCGCCAAAACAGAGCTAAGACAAGTAAAGAACAAAACAACACGTTAAGAAGCCGTCGCAAACGGGTGGACTGGATTTTAGTGACCTACAGAGAGTTTTGTAACTTATAAAGCCACACTAGAAATATCACTAGCTTAAATGCATATTTCAGAAGCACACTGTCTGGGACAGGTGAACATCCCACAAGACAAAAAGTGCTCCCTGGAAGGAGGATGTGTGTGTCTCCTTTTTTGTTGTTCTGTTTTGTCTTTAGACAATAAATTTGGCTACGTTTGGTTAATTGGTCTCTTGAACATTTTTCAGAATGAACCAGAAGTATAGTCAAGTAATTGGCTACAGAAAGTAATAAAAATATTAACATTTATATTGTGGTAGCCTAGAGAGGCCAATTGTGGTAGCATGTGGAGTCCATTGTGCTTGTTGCTGCAGAAACACTATAACCACACTACTTCCTCTTTGGCTGGTTCATTGTGGGATGCAGCTAGCGTCTAGATTCTGCAGATAATGACATGAAGCGGGGGTCGGATGGCCACCTGGAGGAGGGTTCGCTTTCCTATATGGTTTGGTGTTTGGTTCACAAGCCTGTCAGTCCTGCACCTTGCATTGCTTGTCACTTTCAGAGACATTTTTTCTCCTGGTGAGAAACCGCATTATGATTTGCACGCAAGACAAGGGCACAGAGTGTTTTGCTCCTTGCAAAAATGGGAAAAATGTGCAGAAATGGGATTTTCCAACCGTTTGCTGACAGTGAGAAATTTTCTTTTGGTTTACAGCCTTAGGACCAGATCATCAAACCCCCCCGCTGCCCCCCCGCTCTCCCCCCCTCCGGCTGTGCGGTGCCATTCTAGCAGCACAAAGGAAAAATAGTTGGCAGATCCAGCTACCTGAGGATTTCCCCTTACATCTGTCAGTTTAGGGGATCTGACCAGGGATGTATATAACAACGGTACCCTTACACTCCAGTGATCCCCTGGCTGTAAGAATGATCTCTTGGGGATCATTACAGTTGGCAGACCATAGAGCAATCCTGAGGTTGCTCTAAATTATGCCAGGGGAGGAACTGGCATGCAGCAGCCCTGGGAATCAAGATATGTCTACAGCGCAATCACGGAGTATGATTCCAGCTCATGTAGACATACCTGAGCTAGCTTTAGTTTAGCTAGCTCAATCATTGGAGTAATGAAGCTGCAGGAGCATGCACTTTAGCACGGGCTACCCCATGAAGTAATTACCCAGGGTTCCAGGCAGCCTTGCACAGCATACACTGAAGTGTGCATTGCCATGGCTTCGCTTCTCTGGTACCCAAGCCAGCTAGATTAAAGCTAGCTGGGATGTTTCTGCATGAGCTGCAATCATACCCTATCACTGCAGGGCAGAGACTTTAGAGTCACTTTTGCTGTCTCCAAACTGTGTCGAGCACAATTCGGGCACTGCTAAAAGTCTGGTTCCTAGAATTGATAGCACCTCTGACTGGTCTGTCTGGAAGTGTTAGCCTGGGCCCGGAATCCTGCCAATTTAAGAATCGGAGTTTGCTGAGGGATTTTGAAAAGGACTCATTAAATTTCTCAGTAGCAAAGCTGTAGATCAAGGGATTGAGACAGCAGTTCACCATGGTGAAAACCCAAGAGACATAATAGGCAATCTCCACCTGGTGCAGGAGCTCACAGGATAGGTTGTAATACTTTACAATCACTCCCATAGTCCTGCACACATGGAGCGGCACAAAGCAGACGACAAAGATAGCCAGGGACACCGTTATCAGCTGTAAGGATTTCGTCTTCATCACCCTTCCACGGAGGCTCACGCTGCTCATTTTGGCAATGGCAGCGCCCAGCAATGCATAACAAGTCAAGGAGATGCCAAAGGGGAGGAGGAAGGAGACCGTCACAACTACCATGTTGTAGTATAAATAAAGATAGGCCAACTCCGACTGATGGATACTCAGGCACTTCACGGAGCCATTAAGTAATGAAGTCTTGAAGACGATGAAGAAGGGCAGCCCTTGGACGCACAGGACAAGCCAGACAAACAAGCTGAGCTTCTTCAGGAAGGACTTCTTCCAAAGCGTCCTGCTGCTGTAGTGGACGACAGCGAGGTACCTGTGAATGCTTATGAGCGTCAGGAAGTAGATGCTGCCATACAAGTGGGTGCTGAGGAGGAAGACTTGGAGCTGGCAGAGGAACTGACCAAATGGCCAACTGTTGCCCAAGCTGAAATAGGCAACCATCAGAGGCACAATGGGAATAAGGAGGGCATCCATTAAGGCTAGGTTGAACTGGAGGATCATGCCAGAATTCCACTTCTTGATATGGAACCAGAATATCCACAAGCTGGCGCTGTTCAGAACGAGGCAGGCTAAGAAGAGAATGCTTAGCAGGCTGGGGATGATAGGGTGCAGGACCTGTGGCTTGCACTCTGTGCTGTTGCTCGTGACGGAATGAAGACTAAAGGCTTGGGAAGAAGTCTCCATACTTTGGCTGACCTACAGCAGAAGGGGCAAGAAAGAAAAAGTATTGAAACCTTTAAGGCCCATCTTCTCTCCTTTGATGAGCTAACAACGAGGCAAATTTCTGAACAATGTCGGTAAGTATGGCAGAAGCAGTTACGGGCTCCTGCAAGTCCACTGCAATATGATGTCCCATTGGCTAAAGGCATCTGCCAAGCGTATCAAACTAAGTATTTAGCCACCCAAAGAATGAGATACAGTAGCTACAGCAGGCCAAATCCCGCCTTTTCATAAGCAAATGTAAACCCATGGAAATCAGCAGCATTGATCCTGTTTATACCAGAGTTGAATTTTCCCAGTATATTATGGGGAAAGAGAAAAGGATGCGTATATAGCACCAAACAAATTATTGTGTGTGGGTCCTAACAAATGAAGTCGTGTCTGCTCCCTATGGACAGTTAAACACCTATGATGTTTTTCTTAGTTATAAGGGCTTAGTGTCTTTGGCCAAGATTTTCCCTTCTTCCCACTGTTGTGCAAGGTGCTTTACATGGGTTGACTGCTGCCTTTTGCCCCAGACATGGCTGCATTTCAGTTGTGCTGCATACATTCTGAAGCACTTAGGGGTTCTTCAGTAACGTAAGATATTACTGACTATCGAAGGAAAAAGTTGGAACAAGTGAGCCCTGACACTATGCTTTTTTACTTCTTGGCTCCAAAAGCCATTGCATTAATTGCAGGCCAGTCGTAAGATGCTGGACTCAACCATGTAAAAAAGATTTCATATCAGTTCAATGAACTATTCAGCTGCATTTCCCTATCAGTGCACTGTCTTATGGGTGTCGTAGTTCAGGTCCAGTAGACTCAAAAGACAATATTTCAATTAATTTGTCCTGATGGAAAATTGGCAAAATGGAAATTTTCTCACGGAAAATTTTGATTTTGCAGAAATTGTATTTTTGGTCAGAAAATCATTCCAGTGAAAAATTCCTAACCAGTTCTAGGCAGCATAAACCTCCCTGGTCAGGTACTGAGATTCAGGAAGCACTGGTGCGATCTGATGTAGGGCTTAGATTCAGCCCATAGAAAAGGATATCACGGCTCCACAGGGCGGGCAGAGAGGATGTTAGCCCCTCCACCGCCAAAGCCTTTCTTCCTGCCTACAAGGACTAGACAGGATTCCCGTTTGGGACCCAAAAATGCTGCTCTTTAAATTAGAATCTCATGGCAAGACACAGAGCTCTGGCTAGACAGGCACAAGTCTTGGTTAATTTTATCTACCATGGCTTGGACACACACAAGTGAACCCCTCGGCCACATTGACAGGTTGTTTACAGCTCACTTTTCAAGCATGGGCACCTAATGTGGCGTGTGTATGTCTGTGTTAAAGCACCTGATTAGCCATTTCACGTGCTTAAACCTGCACTTAGGTGCAGGTATTTTGGTGTGTGAATTAAGGCACCCCTGTTTGAAAATTGGGCCTTGCAACCTTAGTCACTGCTCAGCTTTTAAAGCTCGAGTTGTCCTCCAAAATCCCACCATGTTCCATGGCATTCTGGACAAATGCTATGGCATGCCGTACACTACTTCTCCTTTTTCATCAGTCATCTTAACTCCGCCACAGACCCTGAAAGGAAACTCATTTCAGACTGCCTGACAGGCACCATCAGTGAGCTATTGCATCTGGTTTTACTTGCCCTGTGTCTGTGACACAGGGTATAAGAAGCTCATAAGACCCTTCACCTCTGGCAACCACATCCAGAGTAACGAGCTACGTGACCCTAGCTAGCCAGCTGGGTTTGACTGGAGGAGTACGTGGGCGGAAGTGAGCACGAGAGCTCACAGGCTTCCACACAGCCCCAGAGGTATTCTTAGAACTTACTCAGTTTCATTCTCTCACAGTTTATGCTGTAGGTAGAAACCTGCAATTAAATTGCATCTCTGTATTTACTTCAGGGCCAGCGAGTGTCTTTATATTGTGGCTCACAAAAGACCTGGCTAAGGGATTTGTTAGGGAGTTTAGAGGTGGGCGTTGTCTACTTGTTAGCACAGTGGACCAAGAATCAGGATACCTGGGTTCAAGTCCTTGGTTTTCCATCAGTCCTGAAATATCTTGGGTCACTCTAACCATTTTGTGCTTCAGTTTCCCCTTCTGTAAAATGGGGGAGCTTAATTATTACCCAGTCCTGGGGGTTGTTCAAGCTTAATTATTGTTTGCAAAGCCCTGATGAAGCTCAGGTGAGAAGAGTTACAGGTATACAATTGCAGATTACTATCAGGGATTTGTAAATTTGTGATGCAAATTCTGCCAGATTATTATAATAAACCCCTAGCTGCCTCCCGACATGATCCTACACAGCTTTCCAAAGTAAATCCAAGACCACAAAAGTGGGGGGCCTCCTACTTCAGGGGGCAGTGAGCCTGACTCCTTCAAATCTATAGACACAGGTGGCATGGACTCCTTCTTTTCTCTCCAGAGCAGAAGCTTCGTTGGCTCAAAGAATGACCACCGATTTTAAACTGGCAGCTACCCACGGTGCAAAGATGAAAGGCTATGGGCTTCATTTCCCTCTCATTGGGGTAAATCAGGAACCACAGTGGTGTAACACCCATAGGAGATCAAGATTGGTCTCAATAGCTCAAGAACTGGGCTCAATTCAGAGCCCCCTCTTTGGACCTGATCCTGCTCTCAAGGGAAGTTTTGTCTGAGTAAAGCATGCAGGATCAAGCGCTGCATGAAGGTGGCACCCGAGTCAGAGCAAGGATCAAATCTCCTCTTGCATATTTTTGGGATGCACACAGAAAAGTTCTAGGCATTGCCTAGTAAATGGAGAGCAGCTTTAAACTGACAAAACAAACCAGGAAAAGCCAATTGATTTCTATTTAACTTGAAATGGAATTACGCAAGCCATAAACCATTTGCATTGTAATTAATTAAGGGCCAGATTCTGCTCTCAGTCTCAGCAGTGTAAATAGAATCACTCTGGATTTATACCAGAGTAGCCGAGAGCAGAATCTGACCCTGAGTCTTTGAACAAAACAATATTTTTGGTTTACTATTTGGGGCTAAAATACCCCCTCTTTGGCATCCATGCCACCTTATTCATTTCACTGGGGTTGCCCAGCTCTAACTGAGTGGTGAGCTTGGCTATTGTGTCCTATGCACATTCATTGTTAAAAACAGAACATTAATCAGCCACTGTGAACAAGTATCCGGGGGACTTACCACCCTTCTAAGGCAGAGGAGTTGTGCCGCTGGACTACATCAGCTGAGCTGACAAGTCTTCAGAAGGAAACCACATGGATACAAATTCATTCAAACATCCAGACAGCGGCAGAGCTGCTGGGACGGAAGAGGCTTCGGTGACACTCAGGAGGAAGAGACGATTCAGCAATGACTGCAGCAGCCAAGGGAGTTTCTGTCAGCAAAAGAAGTGCATGATGCAGTGTTCCAGGAAACAGTCTGACTACTTGCTTTGCTAAAGTGCCTTCGGGCTTGTGAGCTCCTGGCCATCTCCCTCTGCAGTTTCTACAAGCTTTGCAGGGATACACAGCTTTGACGTAGCCCAACTCCTTCCCCAGTGCAATTCAGGCCTGTGTGAGTGGAAGCACAGGTGGAATTGTACCACTCGGAAAAGGATCAGTCTGCCAGGCGATGAGCATGGTCTAAGGACCAAAACAGCCCTTGGAAATGCCCCCCCTCCCCCTCCAATAACATGTACAAGTCCAGGAAGAGGTAAAGAGCCAATAGGAAAGGTTATAGGGCGGATAGACCCCTCCAGGGGCAGGCAGAGGGTTAACACCATCTTCCTGGGTGGTGGAAAGCCCCCAACTAGTGTGCTGATTACAGAGATTGGCAGGTGAGGGTGGCCTGGGAGCTGTGATGAGTTAGACAGTCTCAGTTGGGGTCTCAAAGCACTACTGCAATACACGTATTTATTAATAGCAATTATTGGTAAAAGTGGCTGGGTAGTGGAGTACCGATTCAAAGACCGTGTCTGAAAAGCCCTCACACCAGCCCCAGGAAGGAAATAAGGATGAATAGAGAGGTCAGCCCAGGTGAGATCAGCAAGGAATTTACCTACCCACTGAGGACACTGATGACACTGCTTCCCGACATCCCCGTGGCTGACCCAGGAGTAATGCTCCAGGCTACTATAATCCTAGAGACAAGCCATGGGTGTGTCTAGCTTTCCACAGCCCTAAAGGCAAAGAAGTCACCCTCACTAATGCCATGAGGGCAATGTCAAACCTTTTTTATCCCTTGACATCCAGATCAATTCTGGACCATTCACTGACATTTTCTGGGGATTTTGGATTGCATTTTTGTTCACCGTGTCTACTGGACACTTCAAACATCACCTGACTTGAGGGAATGTCCACAAAGTCTGAGGAAATTGGTTTTATTTTATGTTTAGCAAAATGATTTTCTCACTGAGATCCAGCCAAATGCCAAGTTTGCAATGTTTAAGTTCAGCCATTTTTTCAGTTGTTTGTATGCAAAGAAAGATCTAACAAAGAAAAAAGGTACTGTTGAAACCTGTCCCCTTTCCATTTTTGTACAATTTGAAAATGAGTGAATGGATTCTGCTCAGTCAAAGAAAACTCACCTGTTTACTGAGACCAATAGTTTTTATATGCGGTGTGATTAACCTGTGGAACTCATTGCTACAAGATATCACTGAAGTCAAGAATTCAGTGTGAATCGCAAAACATCCACAGTTAGGATTAAAATGCGTAAGAGGTAACCTCTATGTTTTAGGGCATAAGACAATCAATAACTGTCTGGGGTTAGGAAGACACTTCCCCTATGGGCAGGCTATTCCGTAATTGTCCACTACTTGGTGTCCCCTAAAGCATTCAGTGCTGGCCAGTGTTGGAGACAATACTCTGGACTAGATAGATTGCTGATCTGCTCTGGTGTGGCAGCCCCAATGATCCTCTAAGAAGTTTCAGCCCAAAGGAGAAGTTTCTGAGAAAAGTAAGATCTCAGATGGTCAGATCTACCTTAACCCTCGGGTGTGCTACTATATTGCTTTTCCTAGCTTTGGGCGAGCTACAAACACTTACTTCTTTTATAAAGAACTTTGAGCTCGTCTGATGAAAAGTGCTCTAGAATTATTATTATTTTCATTACGTCCCTACATGAGCATTTGGGGCAGGTGTTTAAGATCACAAAGCCGCTGCTGCAACCAGCCACATCACTCCAGGAGTTGTTCAGTACTTCAGGAGACGTCAAACTGTTCTCAAAGGCCATGGAGTTCTTTGTAGGTGGGGTTTAAGTTACAGTGAAATATTTCAGCTTTTTGACTGGATTTTTGAAAGAAGAAAAACAGGAGCCATGTGCAGTTGCTAAGGCTGATCTTGTGCCATAGACTTGTGTTTGCATGGGTTCCAGCTCTCAGCTTCTTGTCTGAGGCTCTGTGCAAAGGCATTTCTTGAATAAAGTAGCACAAGAGAAGCAGAAGTGGCACCTTTAATTAGGGATATGGCTTTTATAATGCGCGTGTGTGGTGGGGGATTTTTTAAAGTGCCATCATTTTCAATTTCTTTTTCTTTTTTTAAACATTATTTTATTGTTTTATATACATATATAATAAAACAAACCAGAATTACATGCACAAAATAGCAATACCATACAAACAACAAAATCCAGTGTTCATTATTTGTAAAACCTGGGGGGAAAATAAACCAAAACCAAACAAACATGCGAACAAAGAAAAACACTTGAACTCACAGAGGTCCTGCAAGGCATCGATTGTTAAAGTGACTAAATAGATAAATAAGGAAGACCATAACCTCTGAGTATCAGGGACTAATATATACTAAATTGCAAAAGTATGCAGTTGTTTCATGTGTGACCAGACATGCTCATATTTTTTCCAAGTGTTCCTATTAGACAGAGTCATTTTTTCCATTAATGCAGTAGCAGAAAACTCAATAAGCCAGTATGTATATGAGGGAGGAATTGCAATTTCTATTTTCTCAAAATAATTCTTTTGGCCTCTAAAGTAGTTACTGCAATCCATTTCTTAATGCTGGCTGGTCATACCAACTCATCCAGCAACCCTCAAATACACAAGCTTGGAGACGGAAAAAGAGCAACACAAACTTTTTGTGACAGCACTAAATATAGTGTTCCAGAGCACATGCATTTTTGACAGGTATAGCAGATGTGTGAAAGGTTGGCACAAGGCTGTTTGCATCTCCAACATTCACTGCATTTGTTGCCAGTCTAGTCTTAAGTAATCGTTCTGAAGTCCATTTATACCTGTTTAATATATTGTTTTAAATAATCACAAGGACAAAGAACTTGAAGTAGTTTTCCTATTCAGCTAGATATGCCCCCAAGTTTCTCTTGTGGTAATAAGGCTAAGTTCATTTCCCCGTTTCTCTTTGAGACTGACTTTGAGAGGGTAATGCAAAACATTAAGCTACCCACAAAGTGACTTTTGTTTCCATATTTCTTAACATGTTCTTCTAGAGATGAGAGAACAGAAACGGACCAATTGTCCCCTATCTTTGAGCGAAACGTTGAGGATATCTGCTAAAAGAAGGCACTGCGAGCCAGCAGCAGCTGATATTTGTTGCACGTGTAATCGAAGGAGGCCAGTCTATCAGCTTGTTTTATATCTTTAATTGTTGCTAATCCTTTTTCCATCTAAATTGTCTTAAGCGTGGAGTTGGCCTTGATCCTCAAGCGCGGGTTTTCCCATAGGGGTATGAGAAGAGAATTAGTAAAATTGGATGGTCTAATCATTTTAACACATTGCAGGATACCCCCTGTTGATGCAAAGATACTAATGGTTTCTTTGAGCAATATGAAGAATACAAGTGAAACGAACCATGGTTGTGGGTCTTTCTGCTGCTGTCTCACAATAACAGATTAAAAAAAGCTCTCCAGGTTTGAATTTTGGTATTGCCATAGTAGGATACCAGATGGCCATGTGGCAGAGTGGCTTTTGCACGAGGCACTCTTAAGCTTGGGGCTTTTAGCAAAGTCCCTTTGCTTCTTTTAAAACATGCTTTAGGCAGTAAGAAAGTCTGCACATTTCAGTCCTATAGTTTTAATAGGACCGCGTATTCATTTAAGGCTTGTTCTGATACCTTGAGTCATACTGAATAGCGCCTCGCTGGACAAGTAGTCTCACTGCGTCTTCTAAGGGGCTCACTGCAGCTCTCAGCACAGAGGTGGATTCTGCTCACTGAAGGCAAAGAGTGCTGAGAGATGTGCAAGGAATGAGCAAAGAGGGAGACAGTCTAACTGTTTTATATGTAAATCACTTTATTTGAGGATGCACAGAAAAAGCCAACACAGAATATAAACCAATCGTATGGTCAACACAACCAAGTATTCACACCCATTCATGTTCCCTTAACAAAGCAGCTCCCAGTACAGTCTGACTGCATCACCCTTGGTTGCACCCAGGACTGTTAGCTTCAAGTGAAGGCAGGTTCTTGGCTTTTATAGCCAGGGTTAATCCCATCATGCATTGCACAAACAATTAAATGAAAACACCTTTTATGTACAATTGTTCTTAATCAAATTCATGTTAAGACTAGAAAGACAAGGGAGGGCCCCGCAAACCATGCACAGCAGGGAAAAACGATCCAATTGTATGTTTCTCCCACAGAACTAGAGCTGATTGGATATTTGGGGAAAAAAAAGGTTTCCTAATATTTTCCCTACTAAAGCACACTGTGTCTGGTTCTCTATTATTCAGACGTTCTGTTATTTATTATTCATGACTCATTGGGAATCTCTGAAAACATCCCCAAATTCTAAGCGTGTCACAGATCTTGGCATTGGAATTCAGTAACAGAAAGGGATTTATTTGCCACTTATTTGGATTCTCTACATTTAAAAAATTCAAATCATCCAGTCAGGGAGCAGACGCAACCTCATGTGACTTCAGGGGCCAATCACACACCATGACAGACAAGACGAACAATTTGAAAACAATCGAACCGTCAGATGTATTTGGCGAATAATGAATCCATGAGCACGGATCAGACATATGAAGAGGTGCAAACAAAAAAGGGCTACATTCATGCTGAATCTTATGTTCAACTAATAAGGAAGCCAGCTCTACCTACAAATGCCACCGTTCATTGTTAACACAGCTGAGTAGCTTACTACACGAGTCCTTCCAATATTAACAGATCCTCTTCCATTCTTGATTTGACTCTGCTATATGTGGCTGCAGGACATGAAAACTGAGACTTGTCCCTACACCATAATATCCATGCTTAAAATAAAGACTCTACTAAAAGAGAAACTGCCTTTCAGCACCATCTATCTGTTCAATCAAAAGCTGCTGTTACATTAGGCACTGTTGCTCAGACGCACCTGAACTCTGCTGGTTATGAGATCATTTTAGTAGATTTTAGCTGGTGCAATAATTCTTAATTTGGTGCTATAACATGCAGTGCATTTGATGTATATCTCCCAGATACATTTCACAATGACGGATATAATAAAGAGAGAGTTATGTTCTCCCTACGGGTGAAAGGCATCCCTCTGCAGAGGGCCAACATTTCACAAGTGATTAATGCTGAGTGCTGCAATTTTCAGATGCCGAAATTGAGACACCTTAAAGGAGACTAACTTTTAGAGGGCGGATGCTCACCACTTCCTGGGAATCAGGCCCCTATAAAGTGTCCCAGGTTAGGCACCCAAAAATCAGCAATGACTTTTGAAAATGTTGCCTGTCCGTCTTGTAAATCCTCAAATCAGAATTTCAGTGGGACTGAAATAGCGTGCTTGGCCCGCTACAGAGGGGTGAATGTCACTCTACATGAGATAAATGCAACCCGCTTGCCCTGGGAAAGAAAAAGAAGAGTCACCACCAAAAGCTACAATAATGGATGTTTCAGAAATGTGTGGAGAAGCTCATTCTTCTCTTTGCAGCTGGGCAAAAAGAAACGTCACCCACCCATGGCTGATCTCACCCAATAGCTGTGATGAGTCACTTCCTGGTGTTTCCTCACTGATGAGCAGCACTTTGATCCTTGGAGGAAGGCATTCTTGCCTCTTCCGCTGTGCCAGGCTCAGCAATTGGTTGGTCTCAGGAAGAGAAACGTCAGGCAGAGATGGAGAGGGCAGCGCCTAGAAGATGCTTTCACGCTGGTTACTTCAAGATGACAGGTAGGTGGCCTTCACAGTGCAGACTTCATAAGGGCTGGTGTGCATCAGGATCAGTGGCCAAGCTTCAAAAAGGGCCCAAGAGTCCTCCTCACGCCTTCCTGATGATTCGCCCTGGTTTCCTCCAACCCCGGTACCGCTCCCTCCGCGCTGAGTGCACCATTCGCCTGGAGGAGCCAGAGTGGTTTGATCTGGAGAAGCTACTAAAAAGCATAAAATGAGCTATTGTTACTGATATGCTTCAGTACCAGGAGTCAGTCTTTTGCACTTAATGGGGGACTCGTATGGGAGCGGACCACAGTAGGCACAGGAATGGAGTCATTCTAGCCACAACGAGCAGAGCATTCAAGACTCCCCAGTAAAGGCCAATGCTTGTTCAGTTTGGATGAGGAACTGCATGTGCCTAAAGTTAAAGGGTTTGAGACCATGGGAATGGAAGTCTGGCCGGTCTCGAATTAGACCTTCTGAAACGGTGACGGGAATTGGAACTGCATTGCTGCAACAGCTACTAGAATTATTTTAACAAGCCAGCTACTAAATCAGAAGGGTCCAAAAGTTGCAATACCAAGGGCTGCAAGGGGAACTTGTCTATATGAATCTGAGGGTGGGATTTTCAGAAGTGCCCAGGGAAAGTAGGAGCCAACTAATTGCCTTAGGTGCTTTTGAAATTCCTGCCCTAACGGTAGATATTTTTCTAAAAAAACAACAATCAATGCACACAAACCTAACGTTTGCTTGTGCTTTTGCCTTCCATGATATGTTGCTAGAAACTGCTTGTTGGTTGCCTTCATCAGCCTTAAAAACTTGCATATGATGGCCTTGCGCACCCAGAACTGGGCAATTAGAGAGAGTTTATTTGTGAATGTTATGGTGGCTTCTAAATAGAATGTCACTGTGCCAATGTTTGCTCCCCTTTTGAGCTTGCTTTCCTGCAAACACTCACATGAGTGATGCTGGGCTCATAGAAATGTTTGGGGGAAGCATAATAGAGATTCGCTGAATCACAAGATAAAATTCATGCTGGTGAAATTCACCTCCATGCAGAGGACCAGCAGAAGGGTTACTCACCATTTAGGTGCAGCTTTAGTCTATGGGTATGTTTACACTGGGGGGGAAAAAAAAGGTATGATCTTACCTTGAATTAAAATAGCAGTGAAGACACAGAAACTCAGCTTTTAACGTGGGTTAGCAGCTCCAGTTCAACCCTCTAGGGAAGCTGCTAACCCACGTTAAAAGCAGATTACCTTAAATGCTGTTTTAACTCAAGTTAACTAACCCACATTAGGAACACACCTGTTTTTCTTTTCAGTGTAGAAAAACCCTAAGCGACACCTAGTTCTTAGTGCTGGGCCCTCTGGAAGAGGGGGAATTTGATCCTAGCCAAGATACACCCTGAGGGCAAAAGGTGTTTTTTAGAGTGTGCTAGCTAGCAGTGTACGAACTAACGTCTTCTAAAATGCTAGACAAGGCAAACTGTAGTTTAGCACAGACTCCTCCACTAGGCTTTCAACTCTATCAGCTAGCACATGCTAAGCTACAGCTTGTCTTGACTGCGCTAGAGTTTTAGAAGGCATTAGCATGTGGTAGTTAATACAATTAAAAAAACCAAAACCTTTTACCTTTGTCAAAACAACAAATCCACTATGACAAATGAAATGAATCCAGGCCAGAGTAATTTATAATAAAGTTTAAATGATCCAATGGGGGAATAGAAACAATAGCATATGGCTTCGCTGACCAGTCAGACACCGGGAACTAATGAACAAACTCTTTGAATTATTTTGAATAGTAACATGCTTGTGAAAATTGCAGTCTGGGCAGATGTCATTCACAAACAGGATAGGGAGATAATTTCCAGACTATGTGGCTAGTTTCCCATTGTTTGCCCAGCTCTAGTCTTCACCCAGAAGAAACAAGGAGAGGGCAGTGAAGTTGTGCTTTTAAAAAGCTACTGGCAATTTGGCCACATGTTACCAATTGAGTGCCCCTGAGCTAAGCTCCTGCCCATGCTGTAACAATAGCCACCAGGTTGTAACTGGGTCCCCAACAAAACAGGGACCCAACATGGTTAAAACAGGATTTGTTCTTGTAGACACATGTGAATGAAAAAGAAACTGTAGCTGGAAAAAGGAACTCTATAGAAACTGAGCAATCTGTTCTTGCCTGTCTTTTACTTGGAGTGTAAACTCTTGGGAGGGAAGGGAAATCTTTTTGTTATAATAATGATAATAGCTAGGTCTTGTATAGCATTTGTCACCTACCGATCTCAAAGTACTTAACAAAGGACGTGCCCTTTTTTACAGAAGTGGAAACACAGAAGTGAAGGTCACCAAGCTGGCGAAGGGCAAAAACAGGAAGAAAAACCAGGTTTTCTGAGTATCAATCCAGGGCTCTCTCCATTAGGCCTTTTTGTGTGCACAGTGGAGCCATGGTCCCACACTGGGACCTCTAGGTGCTACCACAATACAACTAATAATAGTAATAATGAATAAAATATGAGAAGGGAGACTAGAAAAGATCCAGAAAGAGAACATTCTGCTGGGGTGGGGGTGCAGCTTGCTAAACCCTAGCTTATATCTTTCTTCAGACACTGTCTCACTAAGTCCAGCCCTAGATACTTGATCAGTGCTATGACTACTTGCTACACTGGTGTTGACTGCTCATCGTAATGGTGCAAGTTTTTACACAAGTGTTCGGGGCAGGCCAGGCTCTGTCAGCTTGTTTAAAATAGCAATGAACTTCCAAGACTGATCTCCACTCCCGTTAGAAGAAGGTGTTTCTGACAGAAAGTGGGCGCACGCTGGGGTGGGATACAGTGCTGTTAGAATCCCCTGCCTTTCCACATTCTGATCAGAGCTGCTCCCCTTTTGGTCCCCGTGCCCCAGCAGGTTTGGCCATTCGGACCCAGTGGTCAGAGCCGGAGTCAGAGACAGGTGTCAGACTGAGGAATGGAGCAAGATTTGGAGTCTGGCTGTGGGTCAGAACCAGAATCAGAGTCAGAGACCAGGAGCAGGGATCAGGAAGAAGACAGAAAAGCAGGGCTCAGGTATCGGGCAGGATCCAGTGTAGCAGCCAGCAAGAATCCACCCAGTGGCACCAACACCTTCCTGTGCCTCTTCCTGTCTTAAATAATGTAGCTGGGGCCGGGCCTTCCTCCGTTCAGGACTCCTCTGACCAGTGCCCCTGGTGGAGCTAGTTGTTTCACTAATATCTATTGCATGATCCTGGTCCCATTTGAAATCATGAGAACTTTGGATTTGATGTCAATGAGAACACAATTAGTCTATAACCGGAGAAAGAGCTCTGTGTAGCTCAAAAGCGTCTCTCTCTCACCAACAGAAATTGGTCAATAAAAGATTTGACCTCACCCATTTGTCTCTGATCTCCTGGGGCCAACGTGGCTATAATAACGCTGCAAACGGTCCAAGTGCAAGTCGTTCCTCTAATGCTGGGGGCTCTGCTTATTGGCATAAGTTGTTTCACGAGCACCTAAGGCTCTGAGCCCTAGTGCAAATCATTTCACCAGTATTTGTAAGTGTTCATCTTACTGTAAGTCCTTTTGCTAGGCAGGAAGTGAAGTCTAGAGGATTGGGCATGGAAGTGGGAGTTAAGAGACCTGGGTTCTATTCATGGTTTAGCCACTGGCCTATGCAATATTGGGCAAGCCACTTCTTTTTGGTTCCCACCCTTTGTCTGTCTTGTCTATTGAGACCATAAGGTCTTTGGGGACATGGCTGTGTTTGTGCAACACTCTGATCCGGGCTGGAGTCTCTAGGTTTTACTATAATATAAATAATAACCCGCTCAGGAGCTCTTAGGCTCATTGCAAGCTGTTTCACTTCTGCTTTTGCTCTGAGACCCACTGAGAAATGTGTCACTGGTATATTTTGCTCCAAGGCCCAGAGATTGTCGTTTCACTCCTGCCAGTGGCTCTGAAATCTGAATGAAGGAAAACAGAACAGCTTTTTTCAACTGGCATTTTAATGGATCCCTCTCTCTTTTAATATTCTCTTTCTTTAATCTTTTAACTGTTTGTGTTGCACACATGCCTGATGAATTGATGCCAAATATGTCATCATAAGACTCCATAATTATTAAGGACATGGTGATCACAAACATGATGATGTTATGTTACTGGAACGTAAGACTAATGTTTGTACAGACACACACTTAATATTAAGCATTAAGGTCATTTGAGGCTTTTTTTTGGCAGCCACATCTCCTCACACAATATTTCATGTTGTGCAGGAAAAAAAAATTGGTATAATGGGCAGAGCCCGAACAGTGGAGAGAGAAAGCACTTGATATTGACATAATCTCTAGTGATTTAATCTAAAATACTCAGATTACAAATCGGATCTTGAGATTTATGTTACACGGATGAATGTTATGCATGAAATATAGTTATCCACATTTTTGTCTCTCCAGTGTATGCTGTTTGGGAGTGTGAGTCACTGAGTTATATTATACATTAATATAACATATAATATATTATACATTAAAACAAATCACAAGCTTAAATCTGTGACTATCAATCAAATCCACAATGGTTATCATATTGTGTATGGTCAAAAGACTAACAGATCTAATCCCATGATAGTGTATTCCTAAAGGGCAGAAGGAGGGATATATATACACAATGTAACCATCTGTAAGAGAGCAGCTCTCCCTATCTTTGCATACATGAATCAAGCATTGAGCTATTCCCTTCTTATTTAATATTAAGCATCAACTCACCTAGAGGACCAAACTGGACCCGCTTGCTTCTTAGGTTTGGTTACCTGCTTCTGATACTCCATCCAGCCACTGACTAGCTCATGGAGGATCATCACATAGAGAAGGAAAATCAGAATCCTCGGGTCCATTCGGGGGACTTCGGGATCTGCGTCATAGGGCACAGGAGACATTGGGCCAGGCAAGCTCAGGAAGGGCAGCTGAAGTGGTGCAATTCCCACTGGCACCTCTCTTTCTCTCTGTAGCAGAGGGAGGTGGAGGGTTGGGAAAGGTCGCTTATGAAGAGGAGCCTTGCCGGCTGGAATTGTGCAGAACAAATGAATGCTGTAAAATCTCCCCACGGATAGAAGGCTGGTGCCTATTACACAAAGCAGCATAAACACAGCTGCTGAGGTTATGGACGTCTCCTTTAATGCTGCTGATTATCTCCTCTGCTTTTAGATTTTTTTCTTCTCTCTCTCTCTCATGCTATTTCTGCATTTCTCTGCAGCCATCAGCTTCCTACACTTTTATTACACAAGCAATCCAGCTTCAGAACAATCCATTTTGATTGGCAGGAGTGGGAGAGAGTTGGCTTTTCTACCCCGTAGACTTAGGAACTGTAGCACTGTATATGCCAAAAATCAACTGAGCTGGATTTTCTTGCTAGTTTCCTCCCAATATTTCTGTTAAGTTTAGGATCCACAGCTGACAAGAATCAAATTGAATCCTGTCTAAATAGATTTCTCAGCCATAATATCTTTTCCCCCCCTTGTTTTTTTCTCTTCGGTTTTTTTGCTCCTGCTGCTGTTTTTCATTGTTTAATCTTTCAATTGGTATTTAACTCTGTAAAGCATGTACATGATGATATACAAAGATTCACATGAAAAATGTTATAAATCTGTATCTTAAATACATCTAATGATAGTTATGCTGTGCAAACTGACCATATAGTTTAAAATGTGGCAGGACTTGTATTTGGCTATCAAATATTCTTGTTAATGAAACCAGAAATGCTGCATAACTTTTTTTTAAATTTCATAATTTGGGCAGTGATCCTAATTATTCATAAAATCAAGAGAATAAAATAAACTGGACCAGAAGGTGTTTGGAAATTTATAAAATGTTATCAGGAGGGAGGAATGGAAATACTTGGAGTTTAACATGAAAGGATGGTGAAACTATGTTTCTATAGCAACAGAGACAGTTGCCAGGCTGCAAGAGATAGGTTCACATGCACTGCATAACTCATGTTGCAGGGGAGTTCCTACTAATGACAACGCTGTAATTTTATAAATCATTCTCTGCAACTTTTAATGAATAAAGGTGGGATGTGACCTCTTTACTTACAAGGGTGAGCTTTTCTGAAGTCAGTGAGCCTACTCATATGAGGAAGTACTCATTGGTCTGAATAAAAGGAAGCCCAATTTGGCCATCAGAGTTTTATTTATTGATGTGCTGCATCTTGCGAATACAAAAATGATTTCCATAAAATTTGATTATTAATCTGAAAATGACAGCTGGTCGAATAGTAACAGTTTTAACCCCCCCACAGATTGGAAAGTATATTCATGAATAAACAGCCTGACTTCGTTATATTGCCATAACGAGTATTCCAGCAACCAGTGGCAATGTCTGAAAATGTTCACATCTTGAAATTTATATGAATTTTAACACAAATATTTGTTATCCACAAGCAGCACAAACATGGCAAAATATGCTACTTGCTATATATTGACTTCCTGTATAAAAGTTTCATCCAGTCCAGGAACAGAAAGAAGACTGTTGCCAAGTTTACACTTCAAAGTTTTACCAGCAGAATTATGTCAGTTAAGAGTGTGGAAAAAAATCACTTCTCACCTGATATAGCTTCCTGGCAAAAGCACGAGTGTAGATGTAGTTAGACAAGCAAAAAAGCCCTTTTGCTGGCATAGATTATTTTCTTCATGGAATGGGTATAAGATGTGTGTACATTAGGATGGTTTGCCAGTATAGCTTTACTGGGAAACCAGTTTTAGTGTAGACCAGGCCTATGTGACGTAAATGAACACCCACATATAGCAAAAAGTCAAAACAAACCATAGGCTGGAAACTGTTCTTCCAAACTGTTTGGTGAATACTTATGAACAACAAGTACGTTCATGACTATAAGGGTCACTTTGTGAATGATTAAAAAACAGAATAAAGGCTAATTTCACAGTGCATATTATTTGCAATGAATAATGTTACCAGCTCTATTTAAAACATTAATCACTCCTCTCCCAAGGAAATATTCTTGGGAACTGAAACACACACTTCTTTTTGAATTACCCAGCACCAGATATTCGGCATGACAGATACTATTGCATAGTTAAGGAATTCTTTACATGAGTCTAATTTGAATCTACTGAACTAAATTCAGCGTTGGCGTACGCAGGCACAACTTGTCTGAAGGCAACGGACTTGTGCCTGCTTGTTCTCCTTGCAAATGTGGGCCAGTGTTTAAAAGCAGAACTAGCGGGGACTTCACAATTATTTCTCTTGTTTGTAAAAATATTTGATCGTGTGTGTGGGAGTGAGGGGAAGAGGCGAATACTCATTATTACATGATGTGTCTACGGCAAAACTGATGCTTGAAGCTGGCAGGAAAAAGGGCCTGGCTGCTTTATTATTCTGTCATTACGAATATAGTTCCTGAGACTGTCACTAGCCTAATAATGTCAGGTTATTGCCCTTTGGACTGTGCTCTATAATTACAGCGGCCAAGTTCCTTCGCATGGGAGCAGGGTAAGTTCTTCCAACCCTTCCTCACAGGGGCCAGGAGAATATTCTCAGGATTCTCCCCATGTCTCAACATCCCGGGAATTAAGTAACAATTCTCCCTCCTTTCCCCTCTGTATCCCAAGATAAGACCCACTTCCCACCAGCATCCCCTCGTTAGCTAAGCATAGCACCCCCTCATCCCCCAATGATCATGAGCGAGACACCTCTTCGCCCCTGCCAGGGATAAAGAGAGGACCCCCTCCAACCTCCTCCCCCATCCCTCACTTGCACCCCTCCAATGCTCAGCCCCTTCCCTCAGAGATCCGGCACGTTGCCCAGCCTGACAGCGGCTGGGAGCTACCGCAAGGGGCAGGGAGCAGGACGCAGGGAGCTGTCCCTGGTGCTGAAACCAGCCAGCGGCCCCAGCCGCGCCGCTCCCTTGGCCGGGGACGGCGGAACGCCCAGCCCCTCCGAACCCCGGGTGAAGCGGGTGGAACGTTCATTGTCTGAAAATTCCGAGGGCGGGGCCGATTGGAACGCTGGGCCTCTGAGCGTTCCAAAGCTGGGAGCGGCCAGCAGGAGGGGTTCGATCCCCAGCCGCTCGCCCCACACCTCATGTTCTCCCCTGGGGGGCTGGCCCGCCTGAGGGGCAGCGGCTACTTTCTGGGGTGAGTTCTCTGCCTGCCCTGCTTCCACACTAGGGTGGGCCCTGTGTGGGAAACCCATTCTGCGCCTCCCCGCCTCCCTCGGCCAAGGGTGCCCTCCTAGGCTGGATGGGGAAACCGCAGTGGCAGAGGGAAGCCCCTCTGCGCCTCTTAAGCCCTGGAGGCCCATGCAGAAAGGCATCTGAGCTTGGTACGGCACGTGGATGGGGGACCGGGGCAGGGGAGGGGTTAAAATATGTTTATCTTGCTGTCCCCACGGACACTTTCAGGTGGCACCAGCTTGTGGCAATCAGCACATCCCCTTGGTCGTAGAATCATAGAAGATTAGAGTTGGGAGGGACCTCCGGAGGTATCTAGTCCAACCCCCTGCTCAAAGCAGGACTATCCTCAGCTAAATCATCCCCTTCCACACCAGCACATTATCGTCCCTCTTTAACACGATCCCCAATTCGGGAAAGCTATCCCTCGATCTTCGCTTCTCCTAGAGCTCCCCCCTCACTGGAGTATCCAAGGGCCTCACCGGTTTTCATATATCAATCCTTACACCACCCCTGTGCGGCAGGGCAGTGCTAGAATGTCTCATTTTACAGACAGGGAACTGAGGCACAAAGAGGTTGCCCAAGCTTGCCCCAAAGGTCTTTGAAAAAGCAGGTAATTTAACCGGGTATCCCAAGTCTTGGGCTAACCCCTAACCACTGGACCATGCTGCCTTTCATAAAAACAAAAAGCTCTTGTTTTAAATTCACCACCAAACATACCCTGGCACTATTTTCTCTTCTTTGGTTTATGATCAGATGCTATTTCCTTTCCTGATTGAACAGTCATTCCTTATTTCCCACACCTTCCCCTCCCCGCATCCTCATTGCAAATCAAGCATTTAGAAAAAAAACTCTCAACATCTAGTCCTAATATTGAGGACAAACAGAACTCAGATCAGCCCAGGCTTAAAATTAAGCCCTTGCTTTCATGTGCTGCAGAACCAAGGCCTGTGTGAGTTAGGGCTATAGATCTAGATCCTAAAGAACTCAATCCTCAACTGTGAAGTCCTCAACTCACATTTAAGTCAGGAGGAGCTCAGCAAATCATAAAATCAATTTCTACTTTGGCAAGTATTTGCGCTTGCACTTTTGACCAGCTCAACTGTCCCATGTCCACTGACTCTTTTCTGTGGGGACAACTTCTAACATTCCTAACCTCTGCACAGCTTCAAAAAGCTGCCCTTTAAAATCAGAAGAAAACCACCAAGATGCTACAAAATACATTTACTGCTTTCTCCCATCTGTGGAGTTCCCCCTTCTCCTGTCCTTGCTCAAGTTACATGGGCCTGAGGAGCAGAAAAAAAAATTCAGTTCTGGAGTAGTGAAAACTTTAAAAGGCCAGTATCTTGTGAACCTGTAGGGCTAGAAATGCATTCATTATCCCACCAGATTGCTGAAAACCTCTTTCCAATGCATTCCATCAATTCTGTCCATTCTAAACATAGTGAAATAAAACCACAATATTATTATGCATACAAAAATCTATTTCAGAGGTTTTAAAAATGTATTAGTTATAATTTGCCTCTCTCTTCTAGCCCTGTAAAGATAGACAAATAGTACTAATGTAGGTTTGCTGCAGTGGGGGAAAGATAGGAAAATCACCAATATATATTTTATAATCTCCTTAAACAACTGGATTTTTCTATAAAATATGTGGCATAAACAAAATATATAATGGGGTAGGTTAGAATGGGGCAAGACACATTATTGGCATTTGAGGAGAAAGAAGTATATGTTGATTTGGAAGTTGTTTAATATGAGATGTTTTCATAGGATAAATGTTAAGCAAAATTGTACAATGAGGTATGTTGTGGAAGGAAGACAAAAAAAGAACATTTTGCCACTGGATGCAAGGACACAGAGGGTATGTCTACTCGGCCTGGGCACGGGCTCAGGTTTGAGCCCAAGCCCCCTTTGGTCCACACACAAATCAGTCTGACTCAGGTAAGGAAGCACTCAGAACCTGGGTCTTAGGACCCTACTAGAGGGTGGTTTGGAGTCCCTTTGTGACTCAGGTACAAGTCCTGTCATTCTGCAGTGTGGATGCGGCTCAAGTCTCAGGCCGAAGTCAGAAGGTCTGCATAGTGCAGTGTGGATGCATTAGAATGGCTGAGAGATTCAGCTATTGTAAGGCCGGATTTACAATGCAGTGTGGAAACACTGCGTCCACAAGCCTGGGTCCCATAGAGCCGGCTTTATAATGCAGTGTAGATGTACCCAGGGGCTTGGACTGTGGAACAAAAGCTCCAGCCAGTTCACTCGGAACTTTGGGAGTTTGAATTTGAAGGTTCATCCGTTGGCTCCTCTGAGGAGAGCTAGGGTTGGAAAGGGAAATACTGCGGAGCTCAGGTAAAATTAGGCTGTCTGCACTGGAATAAGATAGGAAGGTTACTGAACGCTTTGCTACATTTACTCAGGTTAAATAGAAGTGTTTTGTCAAACCCAGAGGTCAGGGATCTAGTCCATCAGTGGATTCTGATGAGTTCTGTAGGGCCCTCGAAACAGAGTTAAGAAAAAAAGCAGCCACCATCACCCTATATTTACAGGCAGGTGTCCTGAGAAGGAGATCAGAGGGGTAAAGAGGCCGTCCTAGTAAGCCAGAGACACCACTGTTGATTAGGGTGTGCACCGGAAGGGACCGGCCATGACAGCAGTCTTTTGGGATGAATCAAAATTCCCTCATGGTCCATCAGCATAAATATTTGTTTGCTGGCACTGGCTATGAGGAGTTCATCTGCTATTTCACCCACTGCTGGCTCCTTGCGGTAGCCTGGTGCGAACTCTGATGAGGAGAATTTTATTGGCAAAAATCAGATGCTAATGGAGTCGGTTTGACACCATGTTCCCGATGGTTTTGTCCAAGATAGAGAGACTTGAGATGAGCAGTAGTGAGCAAGAACATTGGGGATCATTAAGGATTCTGGTTGGGTATTAATTTAACTATTGTATGGCTTTGCTACTCGGGAGTAATGCAGCCATGCTGATAAAATCTATATAGTAAACCTTCACATAACATGGGTACACACACAAATACACACACCCAGACATTGCTATTAATATTATCGCCTTGATTTGTGTCTCTCATTTGAGAACAACAAGCTATTCATTTAATGTGTGTCTGGCATCCTCTCTCTGTATAATGATCCTTCTCCTCTTCTTTTATCTTCAGAAGAATAATCCTCTAATTTTACAAAGAAAAGACTTGTACAATAAAGCTCAAGAAGGTTCAAAGAAATGGCAGAAGCTGCCCAATTGAAGGAAATCCTCTCTCAGTCTGGTATGAGAGGAAGGCAGGATTCAGGACCGAATGTTAGACAGCCCAGAATTAAGAAAACCTCTGAGAAACAGCAGGAAATGAAAACCAGACTCTCCCTCTGGATCACAAAGCGACCAGCATCAGGTCTTGTGCGACAGAAAGCAATACAGAGGAGAACTTTTTCAGACCAGGATTTAATTACCCACAAGAGGTAACACACCAAGCCCTGTCAGCTGCTTTTTGCATGCATTTATGTTATCGCATTCTCGAAGGGTATGTCTACCCTGGAGCAAGAAGGGGTAACTTCCAGCTTGAGTAGACATACCGCATTAACAGAAAAAACAGCATTGTAACTGCAGTGGGACAGGTTAGCCACCCGAGTACATACCTAGAGTCTCAGATGGACTCAGATGTGGGTGGGCTACCTCCTCCTACTTCTTGCACCCCCCGCAGCTACATTTTTATTTTTGTGTGCTTGCTCAATGAGAGCTAGCCCTGGCATGTCTACCTGATCTGGAAATTATGCCAGTGTAAATGTATCCTAACAACAGTTAACATGCAGAAATTCATATGGAATGAACACGTTAGGGTGCATGGCTACTTTGAGAAAATGGGTTGGGACCAATGTCAGCCCTGTATTTCTCTGATACTTATAAATAGCAGGAACTCGTGTATTTGAGCGTTCAGAAAAGGCCAGAATCCCTGCTGAAATGCCGCAAAGTCCCCAATTTGCAGATGGTGGCAACACCCAGTAGTTTCTCCTCTGGTCCCACTGCTGCAGCCTCCTTTGCACTCCCCTGTGCTCAGGGACTTCCCTGCTATTTAGGGGCACCATACTTTTTAAATCCCATAGCTGCTGAGTTTTTAAGAATGCCATGCACACTGGGGTGTCAGCAATTGAGTTCTTCCACTTAGAAAACTGCATAATTGAATTCTTGAGTTGGAAAAAAATACCTTGGAACTGCAGTGCGTTTAAGCCATGTCCTTCATTGTTCCATAAATCACAGGGGGTGCTAATCAGATAGCTTACTAAGACTTCAGAAGAATAGTGTGAAAAGGTCACAACCCCCAAGCTGCAACACACAGACTTCACCTACAAAGGCAAACCTAATTTTTAAGACATCTAATGAAACAGCAAGCTGGGTGAGGTGTTCAAGCTCCCCTCACTTATTCCTAATACTAATTTCTCCGAGGAAACAACTTTGCTACCCTGAAAACTTTGGGCTACGTTTATCCCTAGAGCAAGCCCATTGAAACCCCTGGTTACAACAGGGATTCATTTGGGTCATATATTAAAGAAGTGGAAACATGGTTAGTTTCTCACACACAGGATGCTTATACAAAACCGACAAAAAGGGCTGAGCAACTGCTACGGTAGCACACTGGGCTCTCACTCCAAGGCACCTGCAGAATCCAGATGCTACAGTGCTCCCCCAAAACCAGCAATCCAACAGAACTCTGCAAATGTAAGTATCTCCACGTAGATACACAATCTGAAATCCTCGAAGAACACCAGAACAATACAGCCTTAGCAGCAGAGGTGCTAACCAGACCCCCGTGACCACATCACCTTGTTTCAACCCTGTTCTGGTGGGACCACTTCTAGTGGGTGAGACGGTAGGTCAGTTTCCATGGCCCATTCTGTCTTTGACCTCTTGCCGGGACAGCCAACAAGGAGGCCTATTGTGATAGGAACTTTGTAATTAGGTGGCCATCTGTCTACTAGAGATTGGATTGAAACCATCAAACCCATTTCACATAGCCTGTCAGACAGGAACAACTTTTGGCTACTGCCTACTTGAGGAGGATTTGAACTGGTGACCTAAAGGTGAAGGTTTCCTTATCCCATTAACAATCCCTGGCAACAAATGCTTTCACTTTCAGAGCCCAGTATTATTTGCAAGAGAAGTCAAATTGAGAGTCTGCCACCAACAAATACCCTGTCCAGCTTCCCTGAACTTGATTTTTCCTTTGTGTTTCATGGGGATTCACTTCACCTGGAAATACATTCTACCTTTCTTTTCTTATTCATATCTTTTCCTTTCTAAATGCAGGAAAAGCTGTACAAGCCTAGGACAAGAGGTGAAGACAGAAGTGTAGCCAGCAAAGGGCTCCACACAGAGCCAACACGAGCACCAAGACATCGTGATTTCAGCAGATTTGGGGAGAATACGTGGTAATACATTCTCCTGCTAACATTGACTGGTTGTTTTATAGCCTCTAACAGAATTATAGACCAATGGGCAGGTACTTCTCAGTATAGCATTTCTTTTCAGTTTTGTAACCAATGTATTTCCCGTTAAATGCAGTTATGGTCAGAACTGTGGCTGTAAAATATAGCACTTACTCATGAGATCTTCTTGCACGTCTCTGAGTCATTGCCACTGATTTCACTGAACAACAACAAAGACGTTTCTACTCCTGATAACCCTGCAGAGCCAACTCCAGCTGTGAGGAGAATGAGCTGGACTAATGTGGCCAGAGCACCGTCAACTGAATTGTCTACAGACCTCCAGCTGGTCTAGTTCTGCTTGACTCAAGGAGGGTTGGTAGCTAGAGAAACTGTCTTTTCACTTGTAAACTGAGTATATTTGATATTGAGTCGTTGACAGAACAGACTTGGCATTGGAGCCTAGCCTGCAATTTTTAGAGCTGGTTTTCAGGGTATAACCACCGTTAAATTTTTGAAATAGTATTTTATAGGTTTGTGATACAAACTCCATCCCTCCTTTTCAACCTTCACATTGTAGCATGTGTAATCTCTGTGATCTAATTAGCAAGTAGAGAGTGGCATAGGTGAAATGATTTGATACTCAGGTCGGATCAGCTGCTTTTCTCACACCTGGACATGAGAAAAGGTGAATGCTTGGTCTAACTGATGCTTTCCCTGTCTTGTTTTCTGACTAAAGGCTGACCCCACGAGATCTGGAGAAGAAGCGATATCAAACCATAGCAGAGTACCAGTTTATGACTCCAGGTAAGAAGCTCATATCCAATAGGCAAGTGTCTTTCAGGAAGGGGAAGTTGATTCTTACACATCATGTAATTTTAATTTCTCTTTCAACATCAGACAAGCTCTTCTAACCAGAACAGCAGGCTGTAGTCATCCTTAAAAACTTTGCAACCAAGTGATATTACTGCAATATTCAGAGTTTTCTATATGGATTGCCACTGTAATATTATCAAGGCAAAGCTGGAAAGTTTAAAGGTGACCACTGTAGGAGCACTGTGTTAAGATACTTGATTGCATTCCATGCTGCTGATTGAATTGCACTGGAAATGAATCTTTATATGCTATGCACCTTGCCAATAAGGCACCTCTATCTGACATTTAAAATTGAATTGCGCATTAATTAAGAAGTTTACCCATGGGTAAATGCTGAAATTGCAGCCAGGTGGACTCTAATCGATGACATGGGTAGCCCTTGCTGCTTCAAGTGGAGCAAGTAGTCCAGAATGAATGGCACTGATAACCGTGTGGGTGATACACTTTTCTGCAGAGACCAGATCAAGTACCTTTTCCACTTTGCCAGGTGCATAGCTCTGGGACAGCTTTCTGCTTCCTAAAAGAACTTCTTAAACCAGTCCCAAGCATGCCGGCTCTAAGGGGTTCAGCCATGGAGCTCCCAGGCCACGAGGTGAAGAGACTCGAGGTTTGGCTGGCACAGGTGACCATGGCTCTGGGATATCAGGTCAGGAACCTAGGGTAGTTGAACTGGTGTTTCCACCAACAGGTTCAAGAGAGTGGTGAATCAGTGCTGCTGGGGCTATCGGGCTCTGTCCTGTCTGATCCTCAGCAAAACTTTTTGTATGAGAGGGATAGGTGGAAACGTGTAGAACAGATGGCTCGTCCAAGACAAGAGGAAGGTGTCTGTCAGAGATCCGGGGCTGTAGAGTAGAATTGGAGACACTTTCTGTTGTGCTTCGTTGCAAACAGATCTATTTGGGGAGTTCCTCACTTCTGGAAGACGACTTGTAGGACCTCTGGGTGAATGGACCACTCATGGTGATCAGAAAAGGCCCTGCTGAGGTGTTCTGAGAACCCAGCAGAGAGAAGGGCCTGGAGGTGAATTGACTGGGCTATGCAAAATTCCCATAAGTGAAGTGCCTCCTGGCACAAGTGAGAGGAGCGTGCTCCACCCTGCCAGTTGATATAGAACATGGCAGTTGTGTTGTCTGTAAGGACTGATACACACCTTCCCGCAACATGTGGTTGGAACGCCTGGAAGGCCAGGAGCTTTCTGACATTGATGCGTAACAAGAGCTCGTCTGCAGACCAGAGGAACTGAGTTCCTAGGGACCCCAAGTGAGCTCCCCACCCCATCGCCAACGCATTTGTGACAAGGGACACTGAAGGTTGGGGCCTTGAGAAGGGGACTCCTGTACACTAGCGGGTGACCATTCAAAAGAAATAATCACCGATGGGGGAACTGTAGTGACAGATTCTAGATGGTATTGCCTTGGTGAGTATACCGACACCAGCCACGCCTGGAAAGGTCTGAGCCGAAGCCTTACATGCTGAACCACGTAGATACATGATGCCACGTGGGCCAGAAGGTGCAATGGTGATGGGGTGATTCCGGAGGCTTTCTATAATTCTTGTTATTGCCTGGAAGCGTGCTTCTGGGAGAGAAAATTTGGCTTGTACGGAGTCAAGTATTGCCCCAGTGAATTCTATCCTTTGGCCTGGGGATAAAGTAGATTTCTGTGTATTTATGAGCAGACCTAAGTCTTGGAAGGTCACTTGTATTAGTCTCACATGTGCCTCTACCTGCGGTCTGGACCAACCTCTGACCAGCCAGTCATTGAGTTATGGATAAACCAGAACCCCCAATCTCCTCAGGTAGGCTGTGACAACTGCCGTGCACTTTGTGAACACCCAAGAGGCTGTCGAGAGGCTGAACGGGAGCACTGTAAATTGGTAGTGCACATGGTTTCATGACAAATCTGAGAAAACTTCTGTGTCTCTTAAAGACTTCAATGTGGAAATAAGTGTTCTTCAAGTTGAGGGTGACATACCAGTCCCTGGGATCCAGGAAGAGAACAATGAGGCCTATGAGACCATGTGGAACTTCAGCTTCTTCATGAATTTGTTGAAGTTTTGCCGGTCCAAAATTGGTCTGAGACCACCATTGGTTTTGGGATTAGGAAACAGCTAGAGTAGAATCCCTGGCCCCATAGCTCCAGTGGAACCTCCTCTTCATGCCCCCACCCTTAAGAGCGACTGCGCCTCTTGCATTAGAAGCTGCTCGTGAGAAGGGTCCCTGAAGAGGGATGGGGAAGAGGGTGGGAAGGAGGGGAACAGCAAAACTGAAGGGGGTATCCCAGTGCTATTGTGTGCGGTACTCATTGGTCTGAGGTAATATTGGGCCCATGCTCGACAGAAGTGAGATAACTGGTCCACAAAAACTGGGGAATTTGCATACACAAACTGTCTTGGCACGTCATCCCTGAGCATCCCATCAAAAAGCCTACTTTAAACCTGCTGAGTGTCTGGGTTGTGCAGATGCAGATGAAGGGCTGTGGTGGAGGCCTCCTCCTATAGCCCCTGCTTCTCCTCTTGCTATAGTCGTGTTGAGAATGTGGCAGGAAGAAGTGAGCCATTGGCTGGGGACTATAATGCTTCCTCGCAGGGACTGGTGTATGAAGACCTACGGACTTAAATGGGGCCTGGGAGTCCTTCAAACTGTGCAGTTCGGAGTTCATCTGCTCAGAAAAGAGCAACGTCCTTTCAATACGGAGGTACTGCAACGTTTGTTGGACTTAGTGCAGTGAGCCCCATGATTGAAGGCATGAGCTTCTCCACATAGGCACAGGAGAAGCCATGGATCGGGCTGCTGAGTTCACCGCATTTAGGGTGTTGGTCTCTGTTGGCCCTGCCTTTCCTGCTCATTGGCTGCCGACACCCCCAAAAAGCCCAGTAGTGGGTGAGTGTACAGGAACGTGAATGCCTTAGCTGGAACAAAATATTTCCTTTCAGTTTTCTTTGCTATCAGCTGAAGGGATGCTAGGGTATGCCACAATACTCGGATGGGGTCCATGATGGCATCAATTCAGGGGCAACACTACTCTCGCAGGGCCCATTGCTGTCCAAATGCCCACAACAGAATGGGAGGACTCTCTGATTTCCTCCACCTGAATGCCCAGGTTCTGAGGTACCTTCCTTAGGAGCTCGATATGCCTTGCAATCCTCCTGTGGGGGCACCATGTCAATTCCCACAACAGCCTCATCTGGGGAAGAGGAGGAGGAAGGTTGGGCTGGCACCAAGCCCTGCACCTTGCCCTCGGAAGCAGAGAGGTCTTGCAGTGCCGACTCTCAATACACGACATTGGCCTCCTGTGCAGCATCTCTGGCTAACGCAGTGACTCCGTGTTACAGATTGGAATGGAGAGAAGTACCAACCTCCCATGTTTGTAGTGTCGATTCTGGGGGACTAACGATCAATCACCGCTTTCCAGCTGTTCCTGTTATTATATATGTCCGGACTCCACAACCATGCGGAGATGTTGGTTGCATCCACCTTGCTTTGCCTTTCTATTCATTGCAAAGGGCTCTTCATTCCCTTCGTTTAGGCAATAGGATTGGAATATGTGTATATTCTATCAAATATTCTTGAATGACTTACATCAAGATTACAAGGGTGGGGTCTGTAAGCCTTCACGGGGTCACCACCAGTACATGTGGTACGCCTGGATGCAGTTTGCAGGACTCAGGAGGTGGCTTCTATGCGCTTTGGTTCAATGGCAGTAAGGACTGGTCACTTCCATGGTCCTGTATTTTGAATGACACACTTGGGCTCTCAGTGATACCTGGCACTAATATCCCACCACAGGGGGACACGCAGGGGAAAATAAGGCGGAGAACTCTGCAGCCTTGGGTGTGATCTCTAGAGACCGCAAAGGCAATGAATGGAAAACCTTTGAGTCCTTGTTTAAAATTGTTTTGTCTAAGGATCTCTGGCAAAGACACTCAGATTGATTATTGTACTTTTATTCCAGGAAAGACCTTTTACTATTGTACAAGGGAGAATATGAAGCAGCGTCTGCGCTCCATTTATCTAGCTCATCAGCCAGGTCAGAAGCCACCTAAATCAGCCCATCAAACGAACTGGCCTCCTGTTTGCTACCAGGAGAAACATAGGACCTTAAGGTACAAGCTGTCACTAGCCAAATCTCTGGGATTTAGAACAGTGCTGTAAACACAGACCCAACTACAAGGGTTTCAGACACATCCAGACTAGCCCGGCTACATCTTCCATAGAGAAATGGGAACCCAGGCTGTAGCACAGACAGGACTCAGGTGTATTTACCACCATGCTGTTTCTATCCAGGGCATTTTTTTTAAGCCACTCTCCTAGGAGAAGAGGATCAGATTGCCTGAGCCTTGCCAACACTACAGTTCCAGTACTGGTACCACTGGCAGGGACTTTCAGGCCCTAATTTTCCTTGTGCAGATGAGACTCCAGTGCAGATAGGTCCAAATTATGTTAGGAAACAACTAAGGCTGAAACTCTGTTTAAAGCAGAATTTAGCCGGAACCAAAGCATGTGTTCCTCTTATACTGAAACAACTGAGTTAAGCAACAGGCTACCAGAGAAGCAGGTTTGCCAACTTCTCACATCATTACATGATTAGGGCTAGATCCAATTCCATCAAAGCCAAGGGCAGTCTATTGATAGAGTGGGGTCTTCTTTACAAGGGAGAGCCCATATTAACTCTCCTGATACACACTGGAAAGGATCTTTAGGTGACTGAAAAGCTCAAAAGCAATTGTCCCAGAAAACTGTCCTAAAGGAACAGTCTAGATGACAATCCAGTGTTTCCCTCTCCACAGCACTTACGCACAGCAACTCCTCACTTTGCTGCCCACTGGCCTGATATGGAAGTGGATAATTTCCCTCCAGCCACCTGCTTCACAATTCATCATATCTGCCCATGAGAGCTGAACTCTTCAGATGGGTCTCTTGTCCACCGGTGCCAGTGAGAAGGCAATGTTCATCCAGCGAGCATATTTTCTAATGATCAAACTTGCAGAGCTGCATCCTAACACCCTCAAATTGCTGGTTCTCTTCCTCTTTTCATCCTGTGCCTCACAGCCAGCTGGAGCCGTTCATTCAGAATAGTCCCAGGTGTCATTTTGATGGATAACGATAATGGACTAGAAACTGGTGCAGGGCCTCCTTGGTGTTCTTTTGCTCCAGAACATTCAAGGAGATGGGTGTAGTGACGGGTCCATTTTGAATGATTTCCAGCCTCACCCTGAAAGACTGCAGGTGCTCACAGTTTCTCAGACCCAAGCCCCCCTTATTGTAAATATTCTATCAGCAGGGAGCATTTCTCACCGTACCATCAATGACTCTCAAGTGATCTGAGAGGTGGAATCACACAGTAAGGCCTGAAGTGTCAGAAGGGCTCAGCACCCATTGGGGGACCCAGAATTTCACATTGGTCATTGAACTCCTTCAAAAATGTGGCCCTTGTTTAAGTGCCTGCATGGGAGCTGAGGCTGATGAAAATCTGGCCTCAGTTGTAAGTGCAGAGTCCTCAAGCCCAACTCGCTCAGGCTGGCTCTTTTTACAGATTTCATTGCATATATTTTAAAGCCTTTTGTTCAGCTTAAGATGTCAGCAGGACTGAGTCCAAGGACGAAAGGACCTGTAACACGTTGCTAAGCATGCCAGCTGGCTCCTCACTGCCCCAGGTGCTATGCTTCTCTGGCTGTATTCTCCGACTCCATCCCACTATTCCTCCAGGTCTGCATGCAGGAGATGCGATCGGCTCTATAGCTCGTGGTGCTGGCAATGGAGCCCCTACGGCTTCTGCTTCTCATCTCCCAGCCCCTGTGTTGAAACAAACTTGTATGCAAAGTTAGAGAGTGGCGTCCCACAGGATGACACAGCTTCCTGTCATGAATAGAGAGGAGCAGATGCGCTGTTGGGGCACGCATCTCATACAGGCAAAAGCACCCACTGAGTTCAGAGTTTTATCCCTGTAAGAAATATCATGACTGGGTTCTTTAAAGAGTGAACGTTAAGGGACAGAGGAAAATGCCCCAGAAAGAGACACACAGAATTGATGACAATGTTTTCCTAAAGGTTTCAGATGCATTACACTGGTGTGTCATTCAACGCCCAAACTTGAGTCCTTACTAGAGTGGATAGAATCATTTTCATTGAAACAGTTCTCAGAAAATGCTAATGAGAGGAGCAGCTGTTGTCAATATCCCAGGAAAATGGTTACTCTCCAACACCCTTATATTGAAAACAGCTGCTCCTCTAATTATTACACTGAAGCCCAGATCCTCAAACATATGTAGGCTCCTAACGTCCACTGATGTCAATGACAGTAGAACCTAAATACCTTTGAGGATCTAGGTGTGAGTGATTATCTTCTTTTCTTGTTCAGACGTGGAAAATGCTTGTTTTCATTCTGAGCCAGACTGAAAACAAATATTGAAATATTGACATTTGCCACAAAATGGAAATGCCAAGTTTTAACCAGACGAAACTCCCCTTGACTTGCAGATTGTGTCCCAGCGCAGGAGAGATTTTTACGAGTGAATCAGTCCGAGTGGCTCTACAAGTCCAGTGTGTTGGCAACAAAGAATCCACTCGAGGTCCTCCTTTCTGAACCTCAGGCGGCCGTCTGCTTCCTAGGGAAGTCGTGCTAACTGTTGTCCTGTTATGTTTGTTTTCCTTTGCAATTAGGAGAAATCCATTCCCTGGTGCCCCTGGCCTGGTTCATGGTGAGTTCCCGGGAGACTTCTCCAGCTTGTGCACGTCCCCCCTGCCACACGGCGTGATGGAGCTAGCGCACAAGGTCAGTAAGTTAGTGCTTGTCAGCGAAGAAACGCGTGGGCATCAAGAGAACTCCCTCAAGAGGAGAGCAGTGAATCTAAGTCACACGCAGCAGCCAAACGCTGAGGAACCTGTGCTCTCTGCTAACAAGCTCCACCTAAGCAGTGCAGCGGAAGGAAAGGCAAACAAGGGAGGGCATGCACTGGAACAGGGATTCAGTGTGAATATGTTGCCACAAGGTTCTGGTATTAAGACACTCCAGGCTTTAAAAGCTGTTCAAGGAATAATCAACAAGGGAAGAGGGACATCAGGAAAGGATCACATTGTTACAGCTCTGAAAAAGAAACGTGGCACTGGAAATAGCCTGGCTCTTGTGAAAGTTGCAAGGCTCAATTTCAGCAAGGACGCAGCAGACAAAGAGGATACGACTGAAGACTTACTGGGCCTCCCACAAAGCAGCAACCGTCAAGACACTGGGGCACCTTATGACAGCAAGGACAATGCCATTATCATCCCTGGGTTTGATCGTCCGCCCACGCCTGATGAGAGCACAGACATGGAATTGCTACCCAATGGGCATTCAAGCACCTCTAAGCTTGCGGAGTCTCCACCAGTGGAGAATGGGCAGGCATCTCATCCCAGAACAGAAAGAGCCAGTGACCTGTCTTTTACCTCACCATGGGAAAAACCTTCTGGAGTTCCTGAGCACTGCATCTCCACGGAGAAAGGCCATGAGTGCTGCATCTATCCCTCAGGAGCCCTGCAAGAACCCTTGGGTTCAGGGAATAAAAAGGATGTATTCTGGAGTGTGGACAATCTTTCTGACCCCTTCCAAAGGAAGTGCCCAGGAACAGAAGTCCTTTTTTCATTGTCTGACGATGATGACCATGAGTAGCAGATGAAGAGAGATGGGAACCAGTGGCAAATACTTCAGTTGGGCCTCAGGGCGGCTCCTGGTGACTGAGGGGGGACGTGGAAAGCTTGCTTTTAAAAAAGTAGAAGTATTAGAAGTGAAGAATCTTTGAGAATAGAAACAAGTGTCACTTGTCATTAATTCTTACCAAGCCTTGTGCTAGTATATTTCCACACTTGTTCCCCAGGGTTTGACTCTGAAAGAACCTAAGATGAAGCATGTTTGGGGGGAGGAGGAAAGGCATTTTGTTGGAATCTGAAACTATCTGAGGTCACTGCCACTTGTTTTTAGAGTTATAAATGTGGCAATAAGATTCTGTTACTGCCCTTATGGCAGAGAAGCTGGGGGAAGGTGACTTTAAGTCATCTTTAGGTTTCCTGCATCCACCCTTTGGTGTAAATTAATGGAGCCTCACAGCCGCTGTAACAAGTTGTGCCTTCCCATGCGCCCCCCTATGGGAACTGGAAAAAGAGAGCTGTAGTGCAGTGCACTTCGGCTGTGCCTCTGGCACAGCCTGGGTCTGTTCCCTGTGCCATGGGGCCATTGTGGACTGGTTATAAAGTTCTGGGTCCTCCAGAGTTACAGAGTGGACCAGTGTGTGTGGCAGAGGGAGCTTAATAATCACAGGGATTTCCCAGTGACAAGACAGACATGAGCCGGGCTCTGCACTGGTAATGGGTATTCTCAGGGGTCCAATTCTACCCACTATAAGTCCCCTTTTTTCTGCCAAAAGAACATAATAGGGCTGACGCGTAACTGAGAATTGGGTCCAGAATTCTTCAACAACCACCATTTGTCCCAGTGTTATTCCAGGGGTGCATTTGTGCACAGCCATTGTGCATGCATGAAATGTGCTGAATAAACTGCCTCCAAATTTAAATTATATTTACACATAATAGGCATCTGTGCCAAACAGAACTGACAAATGCTTTGTTAAGACCACATGATTTTGTGGTAGCAAAGCAAGTGGGCCTTGTTTTCTCTCCTCTGAGCATGTTAATTATAGTGTTTAAAGCGAAACGCAGTGAGTTGCGTTGTTTCAGCAGCAGTTTCCATTATTGCTTTTGACAGGTAACACTTCTTAGCTCGTGCTCACAATCACAGAGAAAACTGGGTTTCGGTCTGAATGGAAGGCAATTGTTTAGTAATGTTACACAGCCAACTCAACGCGGACCTATCTCACTGGCTGAAATCAAAACCAAGCAGCCATCCTCCGTTCTGTGGGTATTGGGTCTCTAAAAAGGCAAATTTAATAACTGACAAGGATAAAATCTGCTCTGAATAAGTTTAAACCAGAATCCTGACGGCTGCGTCATCATGTACCAGTGCAGCAGGAAGTGTCATTATATAGAGGTTCATAGACTCCAAGGTCAGAAGGGACCATTGTGATCGTATCGTCTGATCACCTGCATAACATGAGTCAGAGAACTTTCCCCAAATCATTCCTGTTGGAACTAGCCAGCTCTTTTAGAAAAGCATCCCATCTTCATTTAAAGATTGACGATGATGGAGACTCCGCAACAACCCTTGGTGAATTGTTCCAATCTAAATCTTGTCTGATTTCCAATCTGAATTTTCTAACTTTTAACTTCCAGAGCTTGGCATTTGTTATACCAGAGCTTGCTAGATTGAAGAGCTCATTGTCAAATATTTGTTCCCCGCGAAGATACTTACAGACTGATCATCACCCCTTACCCCTCTCTTTGCATATTCATGTGCTTTAATTCAAATGTGATCAAAGCGAACACTTTGGAAAGTTTCCTGTTCGCTGCCTAGAGGAACAAAGTTAAACAGGACCCTATATCCAAATAGCTCTCAGCAGATCAGATAGGACCTAGAATGATGTGGCTGATATTCAGATTCCACGATATCTTCATATTCGTCCTATCGGAGGAGCTCATTTGCCTTCCTCATATTACAGGTCCGTCAGATGACTACAGGGAGCCAAGTCAATGGGCCAGTTTGCATTGTGGCTTTATTGTGGAATGGTACTGAACATGTGCTCAGAGTTAGACAGGCGCGGATTGTAAATCAGATGCCTCTTTCACTGTCTGATACTGTAATCATATTTTACTTGGGTCTAACTTTATCTTACATGCTTTGGGCCTAGTTAGCTAGTATAAATCACATGAAACTATGCTCATTGCTTCTGCCTGAGGACATCAGCTGAGATGGCAAGCTGCCTATAGTTAAGATGGCCTAAAACTTTCCATTACAAGGCCCTGTTTTAAAGTCACGTATTATAAAAAATTAGGAAATTCAGGTTGCCTGGAGCAACCTGTACAAGAGTGGACTCACTGCTTGTGCGCCTCCTCATCAGGTGCGGCCTTGCAGTTATTTCCTCCCTAGTGTCGCGGGCTGGTCGTTTCAGTCCTGCAGCAGTCTCTCTTCCCGCGATTCAGCCCCATGGCCAGATCAGGTTCTAGCTCCTCCCCTTCTGGGGTAATGGAAAATCCAGCAGCCAACAGTTCAAAGTCTTCAGCCCCAACTCAGGGCCCCCAGGTCTTTGCACCCTTCTCTCAGGGTTTTCAGTCCTCCTTATCCCTTTCTTTAGGGCCACCCTTCCTAGTGGCTGGTAGGAGAACCCTGGCGTTCCCACTACATTCTGCTTTGTCAGACTCCTTTCTGCTGCTGCTGCTGCCGCCACCACCTTCCTGGGCTTCTGCCCACTGTCGCCTCCCCCTCCCCACCCCGGCCCAGACATTTCCCCCATAACCTCTCTAGCTTCACTCTTCTTTCAGGCCAGGACTTGCAGGGCTCTGCCCTGTAATCCCCCAATAAATACCAGACTAAAAGTACAAACTTAAACCAACTTCTGTCCTCTTCAGGCTTGTCCTCCTCTTTCACTCCTCGTCTCCCAGGCTCTGTTCCTCCACTGAACACCTCCCAGGGCCTGCTCCATGGAAATCCAGCTCCTGCCCTTTTTCCAGGACTCACCCCTGTAGGTTGCTCCCTCCCAGTGATCGTTCTATTTCTGTCCTGGCCTATTGTTAAGCTTCTACTCAGGAGAGGATCCCAAGATCATCTCTCCCGCGGGCTTCCTCCTCGATCCTGCCAGTCTCCCCCCTCTCTCATATACAGCACACACAGTTTTCTCTTTGCACCCTCCTCCTGTGCCACACCTTTTCCTTTCTAGAACCAACCCAGCTGAGTCTCATCTTTAATTGGGCCTGTTTCCTTGCAACCAGAAGCCTTGATGGAGCTCTCCAGCTCCAGTTAACTCTCATCATTTCTATAAGGGCATACATCCATCACAAATCTTAACTCAGCTCCCTTGTGCACATGCATTATGATACAGTCTTTAGTTACACGGTCACATGCTAGTTTTTCCATAGGACCCCTCCTCATACAGTGCACAGCACAGACCTGATTTTGGGATGAATCAGGTCTGCGTAGCGAAGGAAGCTGTTGTCTCTGGGATCCCTGCTTCATCCGTTGCAGAACTTGAAAGGTGCGTAGTGAACGAGGCAGGAGATAGCAGGAAGAGAAAGAAAGGTTTTACGGTTGAGACAGTTGAGTGCTGCCCTGGAGAACTGGACACAAGCCCTGCCTCTGCCATCAAGTTCCTGAGTGATGCTGGGCAAGTGACTTGAACCACAATTTTTACAAGTGGCCACTAAATTGTGTTTTCCACAAGTTCTGGGTCTCTAACGTGAGACACCTGGGGCTAGACATGCAGGCTTGCTGAGCACGTACAGCTGCATCTGAAGTGGCTGGGAGCCGTGCTTTGAACAGATAAAGTACCATAAAATGCTCAGGACACGGAAAAATCAGGCATTGGTGTCTCACGCTGGGTACCCAGAATTAGAGGACATTTCTGGCCTTCCTGTTTATGTCTCAGTTCCCCAGCTATAAAACAGGAATAATATCATTGCTTACTCTTACAGGGGTGCCGTAAAGATAGATTCAGTAACATCTCTGAAGCACTCAGCTAGCTCGACGAGAACACATGCATGAGGAAATTAATAAATCTGTATTCATTGCAGGGTTTGAATGGCATGTGGTAAATAAGTCTGTGGGCCTCACGTTGAACAAGGATAAGAAGAAATACTGGATTCATTAACTGAATGATAGGGGACTTTTAGAAAAAACAGTATGTGATTCTGTAATTAAAGACTATTATAATGCACATGGGAGCTGAATTAAGGTTGTACTTAATTCTGGAATTTTGTAATTTGGGAGCACTTGACTTCACAATCTTAATGTTCTCTTAATGTACTTGTACATAAAACTTGCAACAGTAAGAGAAAAACAACTGTTAGTAATTTAGCTTAATTAAAACATAATTCCTTCCAATGCAGCCTCTGCGTAAGATTTCAATTAATGTTACTTGTCTGGAAAGTTTGAAGTCTGTATTACTGTTATTAAGATCTTTCAGGACAAACAAAAGACTGACAGATGCTAAAATTTCTTAAAGGACCAAGTTTTAAATTAAAAATTTCACTTAAACTAATTGAACAGATTTACCTAAAAATGCTCAGAAAATTCACTCAAAGTACGTACCATGAGTTTGGAGAGAATACAAAAATCCCTGGTGTGTGAGTAAAATGGAAACTCAACCCTAATTAGGGGAACTGTGACCTGTCTCTCCATAATTCACTATAGTTTGGGAAGGTCTTTAAGATGCAGCAAATGACTAATTTCCAGTCCAAGTGCTGCCTGCCCCCAGCTATCCAGGAACTCATTTATGTATGATTATTAAACAAGTACCACGGTATCTTTGCTGTCGTGACTCATGATCCACAACAGCCAGACAAGGCAACGTGTATGGAGGCAAAATGAGAATTCAGAAAAAAAATCATTGCTTTGTAGTCTAGTTTTATTTTTCCAGGTGAGTCACAGAATGGCAGAATCTGATAAAAGAACACATTAAGACCAAACAAAAGATCCACTGCAGATGGGATCTCTGAAGCAATACACAATTCTGAAGCCTGCAATCAAGGGGGAGGGAGTGGGAGAGGGGGAGAGAGAGAGCACAGCATGGACACAATTTCTAGTTGAGGTTGTGTTGAGATTTCTCTTACAGCAGAAGTTTCTGTAATTTCTGACAATAAAATGAAAGTGTTTTCATCTCCAAGTTGGCACAGCAACAGCTGTGGATAGAAGCAGACTGTCTAGGATGTTCGCTTTTTGAAAAATCATCTAATTTTAAAAAATAAATAGTTGAAAATTGGCCATTGTTGATACTCTACCCAGGGCATCTCCCTTCTTTTTGCTCTTATGTAATTTAACGGGGAAATTCGTAACTCTAATATTTGGAAGGTATAACCCTTATCACTTCTATCAGCGCATCATATCAGTTATTTGAGCACCGGCATTTTGTATTTCATCTCTGCCTTTTGCAACAAGCCAACCCACTGAAAATACAGATTATACCAGCT
>ML675655.1:17398323-17619852 GCA_007922155.1 Mesoclemmys tuberculata
AGCTGGGACAGAAGGGTGTGTGGTGGTCACTGGGGGAAACCTATATGGGGCCAGCATGCAGATTGGTTGACTATCAGCAGCTTACTAACTGGGGATCTTCCCACAGCTTCAGATCCATGGTCTTTCTCTGGTCTGCAGCCAGCCTCAGCTACCATTTCTCCTTGCTTTCCCTTCCTTCCTTCCAGGGGCCAGGGAGGGTATGTGCAACGGAATAGTTAGTAGCATATGGAATGGGGAGGGAAGGAGCAGTCGGAGCAGGAGTACTGGTGTAAGGGCACAAAGGTGGGTTGTCCTGTAGCGGGGGGGGAGGGGAAGGGAGAAGAAAAACAGTCCTAAAGCAACTAGCTTACTGCACCACTAACCCTGAGCGACTGCCCCAAACATGGCCTCTACCCAGTACATCAGAGGGGGTGAGAGACAGACTACAGAGACCTGGGTTCTATGCACAGCTCTGCCACTGGCCTGTTAGGTGACCTCAGGTAAATCACTTAACACTCTGTGCCTCAGTTACCCCATCTGTGAAATGGGGCTGCTGCTGCCCTCCTTTGTACAGTGATAAAAAGCACGTGAGGTTTTATTACAGAGCTGTGTCCTAGAGGCAGAATTTGAGTCTGTGGCTGCGGGTAACCCCATCCAGGCATACGCACTTTCTCCCAGGCCACCTCTCACACATGGGAGTAGTTGCCCATAAAATATCTGCAAGATCACCTCGCTCTCTTCCTTCAAACTCTTCCTCTGCCGTGACATCTACTTGACAGCGGTTAGGCAGCTGCTGTGCTATGGTTTCTACTTCCCATGCTGACCAGTTTCTTTGTACTCCCGTCTGTCTGGTGCATCACTCTGTTGTCTCGTGTCTTAGGCTGCAAGCTCCTCTGGGCAGGGACAGTCTTGTTATGAGCCCTGGGCCCTTCCGGTGGTACATGTTGGCTCATGCAAGCCATCTCCAAGTGACTAACCACAAGCACAGAGGGAGTTAACTTGGGTGGCCCTCCACTCACTGCAGCTAGCCTCCAGGCTGGGCACATGCCAAGGGGCCAGCCCACATTTATATTTGTGGTCCATTGCTCCTCTGTTGCTCCACTTCAGCGACGGACAGCCAGAGCCCCCTTGACCAATGGCGCACGAGGTAGCAAAGGGCAGGTCAGCCAGTAAATAGCCTCAAGGGTCCCTGCAGTCAGCCATGGTCTTTGGACCACAAGAGGCATCAGGCACTGCTCACTTTGGACTGGGAATCTGTCACCTGCTGGCAGCAACTCAACTGGCCTCTCTGGTTCATACTGAACATCCCGAGTTTCCAGGCCCAGCGACGGCCCTGGTGGAGGCTGCACAGCATCAGGCCAGTGCCATAGGGGAAGGGGCTGAAGTCGGAGCAATCTCATGCAGGCTCTTCAGTGCAACCAGCCTGAGCTAGGGAGATGGGTACAAATGCTGAGGGCAGATGAGAGAGGGAAGGGAGGCGAAGCCTGTTTGCGACTCGGTTCTGAGAAGCCCCCTTTGGGACGAGATCCCATGTGGCCAGAAATCTTGGGGCTCCACAAAAAGCATGCCTTTAAATTGAAACTACCGAGCTTTTCCAACCCTCTCCTGCGCTTCCAGGCTAGGCTCAGGTTGGTGTGCTGCCAGCCCCTGACTTCAGAGGTAGTTGCCTAACTTGCCAGGTGTATTGCAGCTACATCAACCCCTATGTCTGAGAGCGACCCACAAACCCAAAGAGGGGGCTGGAACTAGGCAGCCCTGCTCCGAGGGAGTGGCTGACAGCTATGTGCAGTGCTAGTCTCCAGGAGGTCACAGGGAAGCTCCAGTTTTGACCAGTGGATAAAATCTGCAGCCTTGTTCCTTTCTGTTGAGAACCATCTCTCAGCTTTAAGAAAAGAAGCAAGCTGGGGCAAAGAGAGAAAGTAGGCTCAGACTTCAAGGGTTCACTCCCTCTGCCTGATTAGCCAACTGGGTTTTTACTGGCCCAGAAAACTGTAAGTCTAAAAATGCAAGAAGATACAGAGTTTAAAAATAAAATTTGTCCTTTGAAAAAGTCACACAAGCTGTGTTGATCCACAAGAAGCCACCTAGCTATCCTTAGGCAAAGTAAACCTATGCAATACACTGCATATTGAGCCTTCTAGCCAACATCAAGGGCAAACTGCAGTGTCTGTCAATGCCGTTTCTGCAAAAGGTTCGGTGGCTTTAGGTCAGTTTCTAGCACAGCAGCCAGAGACACCTAACAGTACATTGCAATGCCTTCACGCTGCAGGGCACCAAGGTTAGTTTCTCTCTTATCTCAGAGCCCCACCATATGGCTCACAGCGAGGCTGGAGTGGGCACTGTGGACAAAGGCAGTTCCATGGATGGAGTCTCAGCCAGCTGGGCTGGACTGGGTTTGCGAAGCTCCAGTTTCTCGCTGAGCTGGTTATAAAGATCCTTCACAGCTTCGCCGCTCTGTGGAATGAGCAGGGGGTGGGAGGAGAAAGAGAAGAGTCACACTTCATTCTCACTGTTACTAACTGGAACGTTAAGTACTACGACTACTGGGAGTGTTTCAACACAGAGGAAAGCAGGAAGAGGCGGTTATGATATAATTAAGTCAGTATTCCATACACTTTGAAAGCTGTTATCGAAACAGAGCACAGGCTCCAGAAAGCAGCTTCAGCAATTATTTTTCCTTTTGTGACCCTTCTTACCTGCTTGGTAGGTTCCAAAGCCTTCTGGAGTGATTCCAATTTGGCAGGTGCCACTTTGTGATGTAGGTGAAGTATCAATCTTAGCACATGTCTATGGACATTCTCCTTTCTGCAAAGAGCAATTTTTAAGCGGTGAAGCCTATGTAAATAACACAATTATACTTGAGAGAACAAGTTACAACAACAACAACAACATCGGAGCAATGTGTGGGTGTTCAACATTGGGAGATTTGTTTTCAATCTTCAAAAATATTTGCTTGCATGCTACAGGATATTATGCTTCTATAGGCTTCCAAGGAATTAATACCATCATGGAGCATGACTAACAGGTTATCTATGTGCATTTACAAATGAAATCTAACATTCAAAGAAGAAATTAGATCCGCTACTGCAATCTAAAGAGGACATTGCCCCACTGCACCTTCTGTCTCTGAACAACAATTGAGGGTTTGTGTAATGGTTTATAATCAACACTTCGTATTTTCTGTGATTGCTACAGAATTGGTTGCAAAATCTAAATATATATGAAACAGAGTAACAGCTAACAGCCTTTCCAATGTAAGCTAAGTGAAGAGCCTGCGGACAGGCTAACCAATAGCTCACAGAGGTGGAAATCATCCCATTCATCTTGTAAACATTGTGCTTTCTGAAGATGGAAGTCAGTTACCTTGGGCAGGCAGTGAGGAAGAAGCCATCAAAGACACTGGTACAGAACTCCTCCAGCGCAAACTCATCAGCCAGCAACGTGAGGTTACCGGTGAGCAGATGCAGGAAAATATCACTGAAGGCCAGGTCATTGAATGTCTCAACTGCACAACATGAAGGACGATGATTAATAGGCTGGCAAGCATTGCCTAAAATGTTACCATGCTAGCAGATGAGCCTGCTAAAAATCTTATGTGCACTTGGTTGAGTGGCCAGAGCGGGTGCTCACTACCCCACCCAGACACAAAGGGAGGTGCAAAAATAGCCAGGACGTGGGTTGACAATCACTGAGGAAGAATTCTGGGAGCAGCTAAGCCTGGGTTAGATTCTGTGTTGTTTCACTGTGAGTTCCTTTTGTGGATAAAGTGGGAAGTTCTGACCCACTGCAACTCTTGGGAACTGTTTAGAGCAGGAAGCTACCTGCTCAGAAGTACAATTGATCTTCCAGCACTATTCCAGCCAGTCCACCGCTAATCTGTAGTTTCTTTCGTCTGAGGAATTACAAACATTCAAGAAGCTTCACAAAACTTCTGCTTAGTAGGAAAACATCATCATTAAATAGGCAAGTAAACTCATGGGACTTGCAGATTCACACAGGGAATCACTAGCAGAGCTGAAACTAGAATTCAAGAGTTGTCATCACTAACATCCTCAAACCCTGATTTTCCTCCTTCTCGGCCTTCTATATGGGACAAGTGGGTACAAAACATAAGAGGCAAACCAGACTCACCTAGTGCTGGCAAGAGCCTGAGAAAAGCATTCTTGTTCCTTTGTTTAGTTATGTGAAGTACATAATATAGCCCAACTTCACAAGCTATTCTGTGCTCCTGAAGGAATCTGTTATGGCATAAACAAAGTTTCTTAACCAATAGAACAAGAACCCACTTACTAAAGAGGACCTTAAACTGACAGGATCCAGAACCATGTAGCAAATGAAGCAGGGAAATGTCTCAATATCTAACCACAAGCCTTCTCTGAAGTAGTGGCTAAGAGAAAGTGTTCAGATCTATGAGAGCTCTTTGCTGCCGTGGCACAAAGAAATATTTATTTGACAAACACTGTTACTTTCCAATAATCAACTGTGACTGAGCAGTTAAGAAGAAGAAGGAGGAAGCTTCGGGACCACGATAAACACAATGGAAAATCTGATTCCATTTCATTGTAAAGTTTCCCAGATGTTATGAAACGATTGTGACCGTGATTCTAATGGGAGGTGGTATTCCGGATACCGACATTCAAACAAGAAGAGCGCTGGGAATAAGTGTAAGATCTGAACACGACTGAGCATATGGAGGTCCTTTCTGTCTGCTGTTCAAAGAGAAAGTGTGAGAAGTGTACTTTTTAAACCTCCAAACCTTCAGGATTTCAAAGAGAAGCTGAAGTCCTCTCATCACATGTACAGACATCTTACTTCTAACTGCACATTTGAAGGTGTTCATTCTCTCGCTATTGGTTGGTGGTCAGTCCAAATGCATGTAAATTCAACAATACCGAAAAAGCAGCCACAGAACTCTGCTTGTGAAGGACAAAGTGTCTCCTTTATTTGAAAACAGCAATGCAAAAAAAATCTTACCATTTGCTTTGTGAAGACTGAACTGAAATGTCGTAGCAAGAAACATTAATGTGATGGTCCACCTTCCAGGGCCAGGCCTATATAAAAATTAAACTGCTTCACAATGTTTTCAAATGGAGGAGACACTAAGGACTTCATATGAGGATGAATATGAAAAGGAGGGCAAAGCAATCGGAGCTAGATTTAAAACCAGTACTGATGATCAGTCACTCACACCTCCCTAACTGTGTTACTGCTGAGCGGCAGCCATGTTTGTCAGTCAAAGAACTATTCTCTGTTTATCCGCTATGAAGGCCTGAACTGATCTTCATTTTCCCATGGGGTAACAAAAGCTTTAACTACTACAGCAAACCTCTTGTGCTACTTTCACTGCACGTCTCTTTAACCCACTCATGTATAGTCTGGTTTAAGCAGCAAGTAGCTCATGCTTAATTAATTTTGGCAATATGTTACAGAGTGACCTTTTTTAATGTCAGCTCTGTCTATAATGGACTCTCCTCGGTAGGGTCCATGTAGAAATAACTGAGGCCAAAGGCACCAAGACAATATTGTTCTATTCTCTTAGGCCCCGATTGCACATGAGCCGAACTTTAAATACCTGAGCAGTCACACTGACTATAAAGTACCTTGCTGAACCAGGGCCTCAGTGTTTTGTTCTGTTTCTTGTGCAGTGGCCTTTCAATCTGAGCCCTTGAGAAAAACGCCACAGTTATTTGAGCTCTCCGACTGGAAACTTCGAAATGGGACAGCATCCTCACTGGCGCCAAATCAGCACTACCTCTTTCATATTTCTTGCCAGAGACCCCTTTGGTTCTCTCTACTGACCTATTCAAGATCTGCAGTTTTACTGGCATCTTTTTTAATCCATTTTTCCACTTACAGACCCACATGAATAGAATTGCAGTCTTAAATTAGTTAGGGTTAATTCTTTTATCTTAATTATGCCAGGTTGCACATAATGGACTTCTCTTATGGTATAGCTTAACTGTCTCATGCATTGCTTTGAAAAAGGATCTAATATACACAGGTTGATGACATACTTTGTGAAAGCTTCAGCAATGGTGCTGGGATAGGGAATTGGCCCCTTCTCTTCTGATGGCAGTTTCTGATCTATATTGAACGTGTAGTCATCCACCACAAAAGACATCAGCATTGGCAAGAACTTGGTGATCAACTCATGTTCCTTAATGGGAAAGAAAAGACATGGCAATATTAAAAAAAAAATTCAGCATTTATGCAGCTTTCTATCTAAGCATCTCAAAGTGTTTTAACAAAGGTGAGCTTGTAATATCCCCACCATACAGCTAGAAAAACTAAGGCACACGATTTGCCTACCACACAGCACAGCAAACCAACCGTAGACCACAGCATAAAACACTGGCGTTCAGACATCCAGTCCCTGCTCTAACTAACCACTACTCCCCTCTTTTCATGTCCTCCAGTAGAACATAAACAACCAATTAGACAACTATACCTCATTTTGTATACAAAAACACTATTGCATGAATTTTTTGCTCTAACAGAATTACCCCATAATACACATATCTCATCTAGAGGACGTCATCCTATATTGTTGCAAGTGATGGACACAGAGGGCCTTGGTAAGGAAAGAGTAATGTGCTAATGAGCACAAATCATCTTGTTAATTCCCTGAATCGATATTAACCACTGCACATAGTCATGTACCCAGGAGGCGTGCTGGGAGAAAGTTCATACTCATTCCCCCCCTTCCCACAGCACCTGAAAATTACTTATTTTGTATCAAATCAAAACACTGGGAAGTGGCAGTGTATGGAACCACAAAGTTCATTAAAAAATGAAGCAGGGTGTGGAGTTTTCTCCATATAGCACCAACAGGAGAAGAAGGAACCTTTCAACTGAGCTATGATGTATGCCAAGGCTTTGTCAAAGGCCATGGAAATACCGAATTGCCTTAGTATCTGACTATTAATACACAGACACCTATTGAAAATGTACATCACTGGGGTAAACATGCAGTCAGCTAGCAGTTTATGGTAAATGCCTCAATGATCCCCCTGGGGAAGGCTTGCAGCACTTTGCAACACAGAACAGAAACAGCAATGGAATTTTTGGAGGTTCCTGTTATAACCCCATCCCACTGCCCGGCATTGTGGTTACCCTCTCTTCTGTAGATAGCTGAATATAACTTCTCCCATAGCTACCAAACCTGCTCAGAGTGAGGGCCAGAGGGCAAGTGGGGGGAGGGTCACATGAGTGATCCAAAATACGCTTTCCAGAATTTGAATGTGGTGCCTTAACAGCATTCCTATCACGTGATATTAGGAAGGCACAAGTGCTAGCCACTGAATGAGAATGCAATGAGTTGCTATTAGAATTCAAGGCCAACCCCAGAAATACTGTTTTTCATGTTAATTCTGATCTACAATCTCGCCATGTGGGCGGCGATCCCAGGAGTTATGAGCCATAGGTGCTGATTTTCTTAGAGGCAAAATTCAGATTTAAAGAAGTTAAGTCCCAGATGTTCAAGACTAAAAAAAAAAAAAAAAAGAGCACGTGTGTACACTGTCACCCTAACTGTGCATGCAATTACAAGGTTTTGTCTCTATAAACAGGACATTTAGAAATTTTGCAAGTGCTTACTAGAGGCACTAGGAAAAGCTGACACTGAGTTTTTTTTAAACAGAGAGGAAGATGAAGAAATCAAGGAGGAAATACTTTTCAAGAAGCGTACCATTTTAGGCTCCCTGAAGACTTGGCTGTCAATCATGTCCCAAGCTCCCTGCCCCAGAGACAGCATCCTAAGCAGCAGCAAGAGGTCTGGGCTTTCCTGGAAATTCAAACAAAATAAAAGTTAAGTTCTTCCTCAATTCTCTGCATGTTGGAGATTTATTTGGAAGTAGTTTATATTCAGTGCTTTTCTTGGATTCAGAAGCATTACCCAGAGACATTAGATCACAAAAGACTCCTGGGGCAGTCAATTTCTGTGATTTAAATAATATAAAATTTTAATAATATAGCTCAGAGGGCCCCAAACAATTACAAACACTACAGAACACACCTCAGCAGAACCCTTTATTTACAGTGTGTTCGGAGACGTTCAGGCAATCTGATCATACGACTGGCTAGATACTTTTGAAAAACAATCTGACATAACAGAGTACAATATGAAGCAAAATGAAACTATACACGTTTGTAAGTAATTATCCAGTACTGAATGTATAAAAAAAATGATAATTGCCTTACAGCTATATAGCACCATGGATCCCTAAGCATTTTGCAAGCCTAAAATGATAAATTATTTGACAATGAAACAAAGCAACCCAAGGGATGAAATATAGGAAGTGTTTCTACCTATTTAGATCCTTGTATGGTTCCCATCATAGTATCTGAATCCTGATCCACTGGGGTCAAAGGATCATGTTCTCGTCACACAGCCCCTGAGTACCCGCTTCACACCAAGGAAACTGAGGATCCAACCAGCAGACCACATTTTAAGTCCTTTCTAGGGCTGAACCTTGGTCACTTGCAATTCCTGATGCAATTCTGGCCCCCTAACGTTCAAGGCATTGGGTTAGACTTGAGAATATTGCAGCTAACGTTGAGGGTTTGTCAACAGCCAAATGCAGCAATGCACACAACAAGTGCCTCACAAAATTATTAAGTGTACAATAAAGATAACTCTCCAGTTACACCATTCGGCAAGAACTGACTTTATTATATTCCCCCCACTCTCCATCCCCAGCCCAATGTAAAGCAAGACACAACAACAGTTTAGTACAGGGAGTAAAGAATGCTGTAACTGTAGCAATTTCAGTAGGCAGAAAGCAGTTACCTGCCAGTATGCACAATCAGAAGAGCACGTACCTCGTACTGAGTGAGAAATGTTAAAGGGGCACAGTCAACTTGAAAATTCTATGTCTAAAAATTGTGTACCTACCGTAATTACACAACATTTACAATTACTGCAAATGAAAGAAATTAGAACAAAATGTGTATTTCTTCCTCTCTTTCAGTTTACTCATCCATTTGACAGCACACAGGCTCATTGCTTCTCCTGTACTGTGACTCAGTTTCTCCCTCGCTGAAAAATGCAGTCTCATTATAAGCAGAAGAGGGCTCATTTGTAATCTGTGCCGGTTTCTCAGACTCACCCTGGGTAAGGTGTCTTGCCCAATCAGCTCTTGCAGATGCCGAATGGTACTCAGAGCAAAGGAGTTAATGGCAAAGGGATCACACAAGATCATTGATAAATCCCTGAAGGGAAACAGAATCACAAATGCAGTGTATATTTACTAACAAACCTCAAAGCCCAACCCCATGCACAGCCATAGGATACCTGCTTCTCAAGAAGGTATACTGGAACAGAAACTTTGATCACGTCCGTTTTTTGTTGTTCAAACTGTTAAATCTGAGACTCTATACATAGCCTCAATGTATATTTAAAGGGACATTGCCAGGTTAAAAACCTACCAGGGAAGGAAGACAGGCAGCAAAAAGTATAATGATCAAATCTAACGTCTTATATCAACTTAAATATTATGTTTTGGCCTTAGATCACTAGTTAGCTCCTTAAAAGTGATCAGAGTTCTGCCCGGTAAAAAAATCCTTTTCGCTTTTATTTTTCAGGACGCGGACTAGAATTACAGCACTGGGGTGGAATACAGAGAATAATGCTGAATGCTCTAAGGACTGTGTTTGGTAATGATTGGGTTTGTTACTAGCAACTAACAACTGTGGAGAACTAACAACTGAAATAACTCAGCCATTTTGGATAATGGGAACGTTGCTATCAATGCCTCAGTTTCAAGAGCCTGAACTGCTCACCCCAATACTTGTTCTTGTCCTTTCTTCACTCCATCCAGAAATCCCTGCAGCTCCCGAGCTCTCTTGTTATCCACAAACTTCTCCCGAATGCACGCATCTAGGCACCAGGTGAACTGCAAAAGGAAACTTTGTGAGCACACTCCTCTATACTAGCATTACAATATATGAACCACCCCAAGGTTTCACTGTAATACAGTTGGCTCGATATTTAATTAAATACAACTGCATAAGCCTTTCCTCCCCTCTCCAACAGTTGTACAGGCGATTGCAATATTAACTACACCACACGTAAGTTTTAAGATTCTCACTGACTTTTCAAAGGCTTCAGATCTAATGACAAACCAGATCCTTAATGGGCGAGCTTTTTGCATGGTGCTCCTAGGGCTATTCTAATTACAGTCAATGCCTCCATCGGTGCAACAGAACACGGGTTCACGTGGCAGCATGCGAAGGGGGAAAACAAAGTTTCCAATCCATACAAACAGCATCAATCTCTGACCATATCTGCTGCTTGCACCGTCCGACGCATGCTGGGAAGTTCTAGAGGAGTCACGAGCACAGGAACCCCAAAAGGCATTCAAAGATAGAGGACCACTCTATGAATCTGTTGTACAGCAGGTTCAACTAGCATCACATTTTCCTCTCCCACAAGAAGCATCCCTGAAAATTAACATGTATCATATACCATGTAGAATGGGAACACAGCTAATTTCCCACCCCCATCAATGCGGATTTACACACACGAGGGAGTACATGCTGAGGAGGCAGCAGTGTTAAGAACATGGAACTGGAAGTCAAGATGATCGGGGCTTTATTCCTAGTTCATTCACTAGCTTACATTGGAAATGTGGACAAGCTATATCCCCTATGCATCAGTTTCCTCATCTGTATTAAAACCACATATTCCTCACTAGGGTGTTGTGAGACTCTATCAGTTCATGTTTCTGAAGTGCTTGGAGACCCCTGCACTGAAAATACTAAAAGTATTTCTCATCACTGATATCTTTTATCTGGAAGCACACATCACACAAGAAATAAAACTTTGTATACAATGTAACCAGGACTTAAGTGTAGAGAATAGAATGTGATTCTGCATAAATAGAGGATGAGTGACTTAGTTCACATTACAAATGCCAACCTAGCGCTAAATACAACAGCAAAACTTCCTGCATTTTAATAATTATTAATTTTATGCTTTTTATACTTCAAGATCTATAGCACTTCACAAACTAAACTAATGAAATGCAAACACTTCTGGGCAAAGGGCATCAGTCTGTGCACAATACTATGCACAGGGAGGGGAAGGAAACGTTGGCCAAGAACACGGGGGCAAAAACAGTGCCATGAACTTTGTTTTTTGCAGTATCCATGTAGGTTAGAAGGTACATTATTTTCTAAGACTTCGTACCAAGCACCACACAAAGCATAACAAACAATTTATTTACTAGGCAAACACAAAAGGCTTAGTTTACGCTGCTGGGATTTGAACCTGTCATTCCAGGGATGATAAGAATTTGAGATGGGTGCTCAGACGGAAAATTCCAAAGTACTACTTGTGCCTGGTTCATGCATTCATTACCTTGTGACAGGGGTCAACAGTGCAGATCTCACTGATGTCCAGGTCATGCAGCGACATCAGGAGCTCTGCCCGTAGCGTGCAGTAATGGACATTCCTCGTCCGAAGGAACAAGGTTCTTAGGAACTGTAGCACCATGTCATATAGCTTCACGTTCTTCCCAATCATCTGTGTCAGCTTCTGAACCACCTGACGCCCAAACGGGAAAACACACACTTCGTACCAAATTATATTCCTACATTACAGCTTTCGCCACATCAGCTGCGGAATGCCTGAACTAAAATACACAATGCAGGTTTAAAGGGCATTTCACACCAGAATTTTTCAGCATTTCAACTCCATTTGTGCTTTAATTGATTTTTGTCAAGACTTTTGTAATTGCAAGATCTTCTGTTCCCTTTACTAAACAATCTGACCTCTTATACCAAGTATAGCAATAGGAATTGCTTTTGTTATAAATGTGATCTTAGGTTTTTATACTGCCATCTATCATGATAGACCATCCGAGCATCCACCACACAAAATCAAAAGTAATAGCAAAGACCCTTGGGGACTTCATAGAGTGTCTGGCATTTCTCCCTTTTTGGGCTAAAAACACTGCTTGGGGCATAGATTGGGGGGGGGGTTGTCTTATTTTAATAAAATGTGCAGAGTGGGAATGTTTAAAAGCCTCACAGCAACAGATGCTATGCAATTCAGGCACAATCCCTGCCCAGAAGAGTTTACAATCTAGTTTAAGACAAGTTAATGAGGGTAGCATACAATAGGAGGGAAGAGTCGCTGGGGGACAGGATGAGGGTAATATTCGTAAGATCACATTGTTCTGTAGGTTAGCTATGAACACAGCTTTTGATGCTTCTTCCCATTTTTTTTTGGACTATTACTATTTCCTGCTAAAACAAAATAAAAGTGTAAAACCCCCAAAGCCAAGGTGCTCAGATACTATTGCGATGGACATGGTATTAAATCCGACTGATAGACAGAATCAGGAAAAAAAATATTATTGGCTAAACATTTTGTTTAGCTATTTAAATGTTATTTTACAAAAATGTTTAAACAAAAGATTAACCTATTACTTTGCATCACTAGGCACTATTCTAATACAAATATAATAATACTGAACAGTATGTTTAACTATTAAATACAAGAGTAACCTATGGATTTGATTAAGACTTGTTTAATGAAAATGAACTAACATTAAATACCTAGCCAAAATATTTACATCACTTTTGTCAGATGGTAGCAAAGTTGTAAGGCCAGATGGACACTCGATTTATTTGACAATGCTGGCAGGACAAGAACCCAATACACTCCCTTTTCAAGACAAAGACTGAAGAACTACATTCCAAAGTTCACTGTAAAAATTCTCCCTGCTCTTACCTCTCCCTGACGTCTTGTTTTCGGAGAGGGACTGAAGAAGTTGTGCAAGACAGAGAGATCACTACTAAAGAGAGTGTTCTCTTTCTCCAGGATGTACTGTTTCAGCAACGGGGACACCTCATCACCAAACAGAGCTTGGTTATCCTGCCAGATCTGGCGTTTCACCTCCACAGCACATGCTTTATATAAATCCTTATCTGCCATCACTAACTTCAGTTTCTTTTCAGGAACCTGCAAACAACAGCACGGAGTCAGTAAAGAATTTAGGGGTTCACCTTCCTCACTGTTAAAATGATAGATAGTTAACTTCAGGGCAGATCTAAATCATAATCTTGAACTGGCCAGTAACTTCTACCACCAGTGCAATTAAAACCCAAGGAAACAGCAGAGGCCCTTCTTTAGTAACTCCGCCCCTCCTCCATCACCCTGGTTTTAAAGTATTTAGCTTCCTAGATAAAGCATTAATTTATCCTTCAGTTAGTTTTGAAACAAACATCTTAAACACCTATTAAAAAGGAGCACAGCATTCTACAATGACGGCTCAAAACTCTACAGCATACAATAACACTAGTACAGGTTTTGAAGATATTACCATAAGTTTAGTGCAGTGTCTTTAATAAGTGCCCTTTCTCCGAAATATCACCTCTTTTTAAATCTAGTTGCATCCGTACAATTTTCCATTTGCTGTTTAAATCAGTTATGGAAAAGCCCCTCACCACTGACCTCAATCTATTTTGGGGGCAGGTGGTGGGACAGGCACCTTTTAAAAATAAGAAAACAAACTTCTCTCTCTAACTAGAAGGTCATTTAGGAAAATGAACATATGAAATGCTTTTTGAACTATCCTACATTAAATTATCTGATATGAGAATCAAACAAAGCATAAGCCAAATTCTCTATCAGAGAACGACAAACTTACTGAAGAGTTTGCAAATGGGGCATACAGCTCAGCTAACAGCAGAGAATGAAATGGGCTGTAACTAGGAGATGCAAGAGATTTTACCTTGGGCAGGTATTTCATGACGCACATCACAACAGGCTGTATAGATGGCATTTTGACCAAGGAAAAGCTTTTCTCCAGCAGATCCTCCAGCTTTTTGTACCTGGAAACAGGCAAGCATGAGAAGTTGTCAGGTAAAGTTTTCAAAACTCCTAAGTGGCTTAGGCTCCTAGGTACCATTGACTTTAAGAGACTTAGGCTATGGCTACACTTTGCTGCCGTCATATCGATTTCTCTGGATCAACTGAGTGGTCAGTGAAGACTCGCTCAGTCGATCCAGAAATCGACATATTAAGACCGCCTTTGCAAGTGGTGTAGCGCTGCATCGACAGGAATGCTGTTCCTGTCAGAACAGTGCAGTGAAGATGGCACACAGAACCGAAGCAGAGAAGTTGACGGGAGTTATGCAAGTTTTTTGTGTAGCTTGCATAACTTCTGTCGACTGCTGCCGAATCTTGGAGGTAAGTGTAGACAGGGCCTCTGGCACTTACAGGCCTAAGTCACTTTTGAAAATGGGACATAAGCACCTAAGTCACTTAGCAGCTTTGAAAACTTTACCTGCCATGATTAATTTTGCAATTAATTTCTAATGATGGTTAATATTTAGCAGCAAGATCAGTAACATACCTTTCCTCAGCCTTTCCTTCTGAGGCTATGGCTGAAACTCTCTCTAGCAATTTCTCTCTCAGCTCATCAAATACAGACTGATGAAATTCCAGCCTAGGAGTACCATGGAGGTCCAAGAATGGCAGAGCAGACTGGAGAGAGGGCAGGAGGACTCCATTTTCTGTCTAGCAAAACAAACACCACACAGAGTTATAAGTTTTGGATTAAACACAAATTTCTTGCTGGCAATAAATAACAAGCGAGAGTACTAAAATGACTTATATTAAAAAAGTAAGCTAAATTATTGAGTATGAAACGATAACATTTTTAAAAATTCCTTAGTTATGTTACTAGCACTACCTTAATACTATTAATGATGAAAAAATCAAAAATCTAGTTGATTTTCATCACTGATGCCATTTATTTACTTTTTACTCAACTGGTGCAATGAAGACTGACTTATGAATTTCCTTTTCTGGGTCTCATGCACTAGTGCAACACTGGAGTGTGGACACACTAACACCAAGGAGTCCTGATCCATGCCTCTGGCATGGTTAGTAAACAGTGCAGGGAAATGTTTATTTGTTTTTAAAGTATTGCTCCATTAAAATTGAACCATTCTTATACAAACACATTCACAAGTTTGTTTGTGAAAATCTTACCTAAATCTGGGACATGAACTACCTTACAATGTTTCTCTAATCAGTCAAAAAATCTACCAAGACTTTTTAAATGTATGCATTTGGCTAGATTATGCTAACTTCCATTAGTCCAACTTTACGATCTATATATATATATATATATATATAAACGGCCATTGCTGAAACATATCAAAGCTAAACGACCAATGCCCCAATCCTAAAAACACTGAAGCATTGCATAACTACTCATGCACTAGCTCCATTAAGTCTTAGAGAAGTCATGTAACATACAGAGCCAGCTTTCATTTGTATTACAGAAAATTACATTGCAGAGGTGGAAAGCTGCTATGGAATACTAGTGTCCTAAGAGCTAAGAGTAACCAGAGCTTCCTTTTCACATTTTGTTCTGTGTTAAGTTGCAAGATATATGGTGCCAAAACAAAATCGGAAAGCCGCTTGCACATATTGCCAAATCCTGTTCAATTGTGGGAGAAACTTCCTCAATTTTAAAAGCAGATTTTTAAGATTTTCCTTGTGATGAAGGCCTCCAAACTTTGTCTCAGTTAAAACATTTTTAAAAAAAATCCTGGATCCATTTCAAAACCCCTCACTGAAGTTGCCCCACAGCTTGTCAGCAGCATTGCTACATCTGGCCAGAGAGCAAAGGAGGCTGCAACATAACGGAGGATGAGATAAAAGGTGAACAAGTTATGTCTATGTCAAGCTACAGGGAACAGCACTCAGGGAGAGTCCGGATCAGAAACAACTAGAGGAGGTTTCGGAGGATAAGACCGGCCGCCTTCAGACACCCCCATAATGGGCGTCCTGGCACCTGGGCCCCGTTTCACTGAGTGGTTATCAGCAGGGGGTGTCTTTGGGGGGCTGAGGTCTATAAAAGGGGGGGTGGCACAACCTGTGCGAGCAGGACCCTGGACTCCCCTGGGAAGAGATGCTCGAATTCTAGCAGCGCCCTCAGCCCGCCAGGGCGGGAGTGGGTGCAGCGAGTGGGCGCGGGGGGGGGGGTCTCTCTGGGGGGCTCGCACCCCCCCGAGCCCCGCTCTGCGCCAGGGAAGCCTGCACGGGGGCGGCCCCGCGGGCTGCACGTTCCCAAGCCTGCGTCTGAACAGCCGCAGGGCGTCGGACACCCGGGGTAACAGCGCCGGGCTGCACGCACGGCACACGGCGCCCCCAGACCGGGTCCCGGGGCTGGGCCCCGCCCCCCGACGGATGGGGGGGGCCCGGTGCTCATGTACCTTACAGACCCGGGGTGGGGGAGGGGCTGCCTGAGACCTAGCTGGGCACTAGCCCGGCCCTGCGGGGAGCCGCTCGGCCCCCCCCGGCCCAGCCCCCCCGGGCCCGGGGCCCACCTGGAACTGCTCGATGGCCTTGAGCGGCTCGGTGCAGTTGGTCAGCGTCTCCTTCAGGTCCTCGCCGTTGGCCACCCCCAGCTCCTGCAGCCCCGCGAACATGGCGGCGACCCCCTCCTCCCCCCGCGAGCCCCGGGACTCCTAGCCCGGCCCGGTCCGTCTCGCCTGTTGCCCCCCAGTCCCGTCGAGTCCGGCACCGGCCCCGGCCCCTCGGAAACAGCGCCTCGGCGCGGAAGGTTCCGGGCGGCAGCAGGGGGCGCTCGCGCACAAGCCCACAGCTCCTGGCGCAGGGCCCGCGGGGGCAGGGCTCTCTGCCACTGATGGTCCCTCCTCCCCCGCCTGCTTCCTCCCCTATAGAGCCCTGTGCTGCTTGCTCCCCTATAGAGACCCTTCGGGTGTGCTGCCTCCTCCCCACACGCTCCCCCCGCCCCGCCCCGTGTGCAGGTTGCCACGTGTCACGCACCTTGCGGGACATTCATGCTTTTGGCCCAGGTGGGTGCAGCCCCGCGCCCTGTCTCTGGAGGGGGCAGGCCGTAGGCCCACACCTTGAAGACTGAAATTATTTCCTGATGTGCAAACTGGCCAACGAAGTGATCTACACCAAACCTCACACCCTCAGCGGGTCTAAAATTGGGAGCTATGAAACCCCCATCCCCAACCCGGTGACTGCTGGCTTCTTCGCCACACGGGCAGCTCTGTGTGGCCACGTTTTCTTAGGAGATGGAGGACGGCCAGTCTCCAGGGGGAAGTGCATAAAAGTGTTACGCTGAATCCTTTTATGGCTTGCATTCAGAGAGCAAAACCAGCACCAGGACACAGAGAGATGCCACCCAGGGAACATCTTTATTGTACTAACACTAAAACCAGCCAGGACTGGCTGAGCTATCCCCTAATAGTCTAACTCTTTGCTAAGGCAGCAAACTAAGCTCTGTTGCTACAGCAACCTAGGCAATTAGGCAAGACACAAAATACACAATAAAAAGTCTCTGACGGAAGAAAGCCTATGGGAGATGTCTAGCTGGTAGATCTCTGTTGAAAACAGTGCAGCATAGGGGCATCTGGCTAGGGAATACGGCAATACTCTGTCGAGCCAACCCGCCCAGCTCTGTCTCTGTGATTGCCAAACTTGCATTTTAGTTTTTTACTGACAGGAAGATCTGGGGTTGTTTTTTTTTGAGGACATGGTAAACTTGTTACTGACATCACAAAAATACCTCAAACAATATCGTAATGTCACAATATGATAATCCTATCGTAATGTCACAATAATGTCGCTTTATGTCGCAGTCTCCTGTAGGGATGGGAAGGGGAGAGAGGCAAATGGGGGTGAGGAGTAGGGGGAGGAAAGGCAGGAATGCCGGGCTGGGGGATGGTGGGAACGAAGGGGAAGGCTCCAGGGAGGAGTGGCAGGGATCCCACCACAGGCAGGATTGGGGGCTCTGCAGGCTCAATGGTGCATCCCCCGAGGAACACAGGAGCCTGCTGCACATCTTATCTGGTGCTGTGGGATTGTCACTGTGCCCTGCTGGTGCTCCACCAGGCTCGCCACGTGCAGCTGCAGCAGCCACCCCGGGAAATTCCAAAATCTGATCTGACCCAAGGCCGCTTCTAGCCACCCAGCCAGCTGGGGCATACCTAAGCCAGCTCTCGCTAGCTGGCGCCTGGTGGGCCCGACATCGACACACTGGACAGCACCAGGCAGCCTGGCTCAATCAGCTCTCCCCGCCCCACTGCGCTGTGGCAGGGGGGCTCTGTCTGCCCTTTGGTCGCAGTCCTTCCCTGCACCGGCTGGGCACTGAGCTGGGCCTGCGGCCTGGTCTACACTGGCAACAGAGGTCAATGTAAGTGACTTTATGTCGATATCCGAACACCTGTGTCTACACTGGCACTGTTAGGTCGACTTAAGTCGCGGCAAAAGTCGACTTAATAAGATCGCCTCTGCAAGTGGTGTAGCGCCTAATTCGAATGTATTGGTTCGATTTAGTGTCAGTGCAGACACAACTTCACGTAAATCGACTTTATTGGCCCCCAGGAGATATCCCACCATGCCCCGTTGTGACCGCTCTGGACATTCGCACTGTGCTGTACTGTGGTCACGCTACCAGGAAATGTCCCCTTCCTTCAAGCCCCGGGAAGATTTGAATTTTCGTTTCCTGTGCAGGCAGCGTGGAGAGAGCTTTGTCGCTGTACATCCCGTAGCTAACGCAAAGCCCAGACGCACTCCAGCATGGAGTCGACCAGAGGTCTTAGATCTCATCGATCTGTGGGGCGAGCAGTCTGTTGTGGCTCAGCTGAGATTCAGCAAAAGGAATCTGGACATTTATGGGAAGATATCCCAGGGCATGCTGGAGAAGGGACACAAGAGGAATGTGCAGCAGTGCCGCATGAAGATCAAGGAGCTGTGTCAGTCATATCAGAAAGCCAGGGAAGCTAACAGCCATTCTGGCTCCTTACCCAAAACATGCTGCTTCTACGATGAGGTGCATGCAACTCTCGGCAGCGACCCCAGCACGGTGCCCCCCGCAGCATCGATACCTCCGCTAGGTCACAGTCCATGGATAATGACGAGGACTCTGTGGAGGAGGAGGAGGAGGCTGAAGAGAGCAGGGTGCATGAAAGCGAGGTGTCCGTTCTCCCTGAAAGTCAGGACATATTCCTCACCCCAGAGCAGTCCAGCAGCACACTGGAATGTGCTTGTCCTATGCAGCACCAGACTTGTTCTTTCATTGTCTTTCAGCACTCCCCAGTTCTCATGTTCAAGCTCGCCATCTTCCGTGGCCTGGCTGCCAAGGTATTTGAACTGATCAGGCTGATTTAGTCTCACTCTATTAGACTCTATGTCAAGTTTCCCTGTGGTACCTCTACTGCCTCACACAACTTCGATCTTAGTCATGCTCATTTTTATCCCAGGTCAGCCTCGCTGGTCATACCACTGGTTTACTGTTTCCTCTAGAACGCCTTTGAGGATGTCCTTATTGCTATGTCCTCAGCGTAAAGCAACTTCTTACCTTTCCCCACTGGGATCTTCCTGATGACATCATCCATCGACATGATAACCAGCAACAGACTAGAGCTGAACCCTGCTTTAGTCTGACTTTCATTTCAAAAGGACGTTTCATTCCAAAAGATGTTTGGGTCACTGTTTTAGATAATCTATATAGGACATTCTCCATAGTTATTAAAACTTCAGACACGCCATATTTCCTCAGCACTGGTGTGAACATCCTTCTGTCCACTTTATTGTATGCCTTTTCTAGGTTTGTAAAAGCTCAAAAGATAACCTGGTGGTGTGACAGTCTATACCCCTCTGATCACCCCTTTTATAGGATTAAGTTAGATCGTGGGAAAGTCGGCCTCGTCAGGTATCATTTGAAGGTCATAATTGTCCTGGTACAATATGTATGGCAACATTGTATATAAAGTTCTAAGATTCTACTGTATGATAGTACTAAAAGCAGCCACCAGCTAGTTCCCTGGAGACAAAAGGCTAGCCAACGCCTCAGCCAGGTGTCAGCAAAGTTAAGTGGCCATTCTTTGGCAGGAAAAATGACATGTGCAAAGATTTCCATTTTGACAAAGAAATAGCTGGGGATTCCCATCAACACAAACTTTGTCTCCTGAAAAAGGAAAGATACAAGAAGGAAGAACAAAACCCCCAAATCATCTCTCTCTTCATCTCTATACACAGCATCGACAACACTTGAAGGAGAAAGAAAGAATCATTTGACTGAGGAGAGATCCTGGCTGAAAGGACCTCTAAGAGATAAAGAAGTTCAGGAGAGCTGGCAGTTTCTCAAGGAAACATTAAATACAAAACTGCCAACTCTTCCCATGCAAAGGAAAGTTAGAAAGACTAGTAAGACACCAGTATGGGAGCTATTTAATTGCTAGAAAATCAAAAAGGAATCCTACAAAAAGTGGAAACGGGCAAAGTACTAAGGAGAAGTACAAATAAATTGCATAAGCATGTAGGGACAAAACCAGAAAGGCTAAGGCATCACATGGGTTACACCTAGCAAGGGTCATACAAAGCAATAAGAAGAGGGTCTTTAAATACATGCAGAGCAAGAGAAAGACAAAGGAAAGTGTAGGTTACTTGGGAAGGAGAGCTAATAATTGATGGCATCAAGTAAGCTCAGATGTTTAATATCTATTTTGCTTCAGCCTTCATGAAAAAAGGTTAATGATACTCAACACAATGAATATTAACAACAAGGGGGAAGGAACGCAAGTCAAAATAAAGAAAGAACAGGTTAAATATTTAGATGCTTTCAGGTTGGCAGGACCTTATGGAATTAATCCTAGGGGATTTAAGGAACTAGCTGAAGCTATCTCAAAACCATTAGCGATTATCTTTCAGAACTCCTGGAGCATTGGTGAGGTTCCAGAGGACTGGAGGAGGACAAACATAATACCTGTTTTTAAAAGGGGAATGAAGAGGACCTGGAGGATTATAGACCTGTCAGCCTAATTTAGATACCTGGAAAGATACTGGAACAATTTATTAAACAATTAATTTGTAAATATCTAGAGGATAATACAGTTATAAGGAATCATGAACAAGAACTTATCATGCCAAACCAATCTAATTCCCCTTTGACAGAATTACTGTCTTGGTGGATGTGCGGGAAGTAGTGCATGTGATATATCTTGAATTTGGTAGGATTTTGACACAATCCCACATTATATTCTCCTAGGCAATCTAGAGAAATGCGATGTAAATGAAATTATTATAAAGTGGGTGCATGACTGTACTCCAAGTGTAATTATCAGTGGTTTGCTGTCAAAGTGGCGGGCATATCTAGTGGGGTTCCTCAGGGTTCAGTCCTAGGCCTGCTATTATTTAATATTTTCATTAATGACTTGGACAACAGAGGGGAGAGTGTGCTTAAAATCTGTGGATGACAGCTGGGAGGGGTTGCAAGCACTTGGAGGACAGGATTAGAATTCAAAATGACCTTGACAAATTAGAAAATTGCAACAATTGAAATCGACAAAGTGCAACTCAATAAAGACAAGTGCAAAGGACTTCACTTAGGAAGGAAAAATCAAATGCACAACTGCAAAATGGGAAATAACTGCTTAGTTATTTTAGGGGAGTGAAGTTCTGGAATAGCCTTCCGAGGGAAGTAGTGGGGGCAAATGACTTATCTGGCTTTAAGACTAAGCTTGATAAGTATATGGAGGGGATGTTATGATGGGATAGTTTAATTTGAGCAATTGATTTTGGATTATCGGCAGATAAGTCTGCTCAATGGTCTGTGGGAATGCTGGATGGGATGGGAACTGAGTTACTGCAGAGAATTCCTTTTTGGGTGCTGGCTGGTGAGTCTTGCCCACATGCTCAGGGTTTACCTGATCGCCATATTTGGGGTCGGGAAGGAATTTTCCTCCGGGGTGGATTGGCAGGGGCCACGGAGGTTTTTCGCCTTCCCCTGCAGCATGGGGCATGAGTCGCTTGCTGGTGGATTCCCTGCAGCTTGAGGTCTTCAAATCTCATTTTTGAGGATTTCAATAACTCAGTCATGGGTTCGGGGTTGTTATAAATGTGTATGGGTAGGGTTTTGTGGCCTGCCTTGTGCGGGAGGTCAGACTAGATGATCATATTGGTCCCTTCTGACCTATGAGTCTATGAGTCTATGAGTCTATGAGTTGGTAGTACTGCTGAAAAGGTTGTGGGGGTTCTGATCAATCACAAATTGAATGTGAGTCAGTGTGACGCAGTTGCAAAAAAGGCTAATATCTTTGTGGGGTGTGTTGGCAATAGTGTTGGATGTAAGACACAGGAGATAATTTTCCTGTTCTGCTCGGCACTGGTATGGCCTCAGCTTTAATACTGTGTCCAGTTCTGAGTGCCACACTTTAGGAAAGATATGGTTAAAATGGAGAGAATCCAGAGGTGAACAACAAAAATTGTAAAAGGTTTAGAAAATCTGACTTATGAGGAAAGGCTCAAAAAAACTGGGCATGTTTAGTTTTGAGAAAAGAAGACTGAAGAGGGACTTGATAAGTCTTCACATATAAGGGCCATTATCAAGAGGACCGTGATCAATTGTTCTCCATGTCCACTAAAGGTAGGACAAGAAGTAATGCGCATAAACTGCATCAAGGGAGATTTAGGTTAGATAGACAAAATTTTCTAGCTATAATGGTAGTTAAGCTCTGGAATAGGCTTCCAGAGAAGATTGTGGAATCCCCATCTTTGGAGGTTCTTAAGAACAGGTTGGACAAACACCTATAAGGGATGGTCTAGTTTTATTTGGTGTTGCCTCAGTGCAGGGGGCTGACTTAATGACCTCTTGAGGTCCCTTCCAGCCCTACATTTGTGTGATTTACAAATGGCACTGCAATACCATCCTTCTTCCCTTTGCATCTCATTTTTGCAATGCTGTAGATGTTTTTGCCATCCAGATGTGGGTCTTTAAAAGCTCAGTGTATAGGACATCTAGGGCACTGTTTCTGGACTTTTTCACTGCCCAATTGCTAGCTTGCCTTGCTTCTTTGCATACATCTTCGTTTATGCTTGATGGATTTATGTTTTTTCTTTATGAACCATTTTCTTGTTTCAGATCACTACTTGCACCACCACTCCTACTCTTTCCCTTGGTTTTCCCCTTCGTCATGAGCCATAGACCTCTGTCACCATCGCAATCCACATTCATTTGAGGCAGTTCCACTTCTCTTGAACTGTACTTATCCTGTACTGCTTGTACAAACTTTTCTGCAGCACTTCCCCTTAACTTTCAGCACTTTAACTTTGTTTCTTTTGGGCAAAGTTCCACTATACATAGAAAATACTGGAGAGCACAGAATGCATCTGGTCTCCTGTGCACACTATAATCTGCACATAAAGGAGGCAGCAGTGGCTATTCAAAGGAGAATGCATGGCTTCTTTGCCTTTTAGGTGTCAATTAAGAGTGGCCTAAAATAAGCTCTTCCAACAATTGCAGAGGGAAAGAGACCCACATACAGACGAGGGCTGATACTAACCCAGAGCGTCATTAATGTCTTTGAGCATTTGAGGCACTAAAGAAGCACAAAGCCGTATTTTAATTCATTTTGCTGGTAGGAAAGAGGAAACCACTTTACGCCCATCAAGTCGCAGTCTTGCAGCTTGAGCTGTGTTGAAAGCCAGCATCTGGCTCCACCTTTTCCCCCTCTTGAAGGCTGAAAATAACTTTCTGACACCACCTCCGTGCTTGCTGCTCCCCAGCTTCCTCTTTTTCTCAGCAGAAGAAGGAGAAGGAGGCTGATGTCTTGGCGTGAGCTTCTTCCCCCTTCCTTGGTGATTTTAGCTGGGTTGATTGGGATCCTGTTGCTCTGTGTCACCACGAAAGATGTGCAGAACCCGCCCAGGTGCAAGGTAAGCAATGGCTATCACAGAGGTGGGGTTAGCCTGGCATAGGGTGCGCCAGGGTTAATATTGACATCAACGAGCACAGCATATTATATATCACAGTCTAATCAGGTCACCCTCTTCAAGGGAGCCTGCCTTTTTACTTCGGGCTTTACTGCATCTGTTGTAGCATTGTCTGTAAATCATTAACAACTGCCTCGTTTTATGCTGTTCAACACACTGTACTCTTCAGTAAATTAACTCAGTAGTGAAATTCAAGGAGCGCTGGCCCACTCTCTTCAAAGGACCACAAACACAAAGCTCGATCTCTGGCATAAGACTCCTTCCAGCTGCAACAAGGCCTAATATCAGAAAACTTCCTTTTTGTACAGTATCTTTACTGCTAAGATGTTCCGGGGTGCCGTCCAGACCAGCGAGGGCCTGTGTCACCACTGCCCTGATACCTGGGGTGCCTCGCAATACCTTGCTTCTGTGGCTCCCAACCTAGGATCCACACAAAAAGCCTGCAGGTCACATCCTGAGTGTCCGTGTAGGGCCACAGCCCCCATCCAGCAATTCTGACACCAGTAGCCTGTCAGGAGACACCAGCCACACTATGGCTTCAAGAAGCTTTGGTTACCACTTGCAGGGTGACCCCAACACATTCCCACTCCCCGATTTCCCCCCCCAAAATATGTGTTCTGCACTAGCTCTCTCCTGGACCGTCCAGATATAATTAGGTCCAATGCCCTTCTAAGAGGATCAATATACAATAGTTTGCTACCCTAAATGGAGTTACCCACACAGTTCACAACACTGGATTAGTTTTGATTAAAGAATAAAACAAGTTTATTTAGTTGTAAGCAAGGTCTTTGTGTCTGAATGGCCCCCCCTGCTCAGCCAGCTGAAAGGGGGGTCACTTTATTTACATAAGGAAATGTTGTCCTCCTATGGTATGAACAAATGGCAGCAGAACAGTGTTTAGCCTCTTCTGATGAAAGGGTCACTCTCATCTAAACAGAACTCAACAAAGGAGGCATTCGGATGCTAGCGCACTGTAAGAACAAGCAGGGCAGGGTTGGGGGTCTTCCTGCTGGGACTGTAACAGTCCTGATTAAAGTCTGCCTTCAGGGGATGGCTTGACTATCTCCTCCCACTGCTGAAAAGTAGAATTAATTATTTCTCTTGGAGTCTTTTGTTCTGTTAAAAGGCAGAGACAAAGCTCCTGTGTCAGCAGAGGGTTTTCCCCATGAACTGAGAGCTGAAAACTGAAACTTGTTGAAAGCTGAATGTCACTAGAGCTGGGAAACCCCGAGAGACTGATAGCCAGCAGAGGAGGCCCACAGGTGGTGGGAGCCAGCAGAGGAGACCAGTTGAAGCCCATGTCTGGCAGGAGGTGGGAGCCAGACAAGTCAGTGTCCAGCAGGCGGAGGGAGCCCTCAGAGGGAATTGGTTGAGCCCCACAACTGAGAGGTGGACAGTGCAACTACGACGGTCAATAAGGCAGGGGACAGCGAGAAGGGAGAGGTGAAGGATGCGCCCCACCTACTCTGGGCTGGTGTGGGTTCTGCTCATTGTGTTCATGAATTCTGTTTGCACTGTTTTCCCAAACCAGTGTTGTGCTACTTCCTTCCTTTTATTAAAAGGTTTACTTTCCACACTCAGACTCTGCGCTTGTGAGAGGGGAAGTGTTGAGTTTTGTGGGTGCCAGGGGATAGTGTGTGAATTCCCAGGTGACTGGGTGAGGGCTCGAGCCGGTTTGGTGCTGTATCATTGACAGGAACCCCTAGATATAGAACCCATCCCCTGCTGCCATCGGCTCTGTCTGGCAGAAGGGTTACATAATTACAAGGATATAAGTTTTAATTGAGTACAAGTATAAGGCATTAAAGTCAGAAATGGCTGTAAGAGAAATGAAGATAAAACACTTCCTAGTACTAAACTTGCAAACTAGGCTTGGTTCAAGATGAAGTCTCATACCACGTTTCCAGTAACATTGCAGACCAAACTCTGAGGCCAGGATCCTCTCTCAAAGTCCAAAGGCTGTTTCTTTTGTCATCTTAGGTGAAAAGGAGAGATATGGATAGGGGCGAGAACTTGTGGTGTTTTTGCCACTCACTGTTATAGGTCAGGCCCCCTTTGACATGCATTTTCCTGAAGGTTACCCCTAGATAAAGTTCATTCCTGCTGTGAGGTTGGAGTCGAGGCTCGTGGTGAAAAAGATTCCACGCTGTTGTTTGCTCTGATGCAGATCTGTTCGTTCCTTGACAAAGAATGACCACTTAATAGGTGATGGCCCATCAGCTTTGATGACACCTGGCTAGAGGTGTCAGCTTTGTCCTCCATCCTTGAGAAACAGATTTATCCAGTCTTCTCTGATAAACACATTTCAGATGTAATTTCAGCGTATGGTTATAACTTTACATATACAGTTACTGCACACATTTCATCATGATATTATTGACCAGTGAGTTGTTAGTTTTCAGATGATATCTTACAAAGCATATTTTGTACAAAGATTATTGCAACAGTGTATAGGGTGTGAATGCAGGGGTGCATTTGGTCAGGACTGCTAACAGCCTGGGCTCTCCCTATAACAGCATTAGAAGGCCAGGTACAGGTACCGTGCTCCAGTGACCTCTAATCTGATATATGAAGAAAGTTTGGATCGGTTATGAAAATACTTTGCATTAGATCCATGCTTGGATGTAGCCAAGAGCAAAGCCATCTAAATAGTGCAAAAGTGTTTGTGAGCATTCATTCGAACACCCCAACAGCTGTTTGGTTTGACCATGATAATGAGCACTTGCAGTAAGGACCTCTGTGGCTGAGGACCCCACACCTTCCTATTCCAAGAACTTCAACCTTGCTCGCATCAGCCGTCGCATTCCCATTGAACGCAACTGTCTCAGTGGGTGGCAAACAGAAAGGAGGTTTGTTTTTTTTCAGGTCATCTAGTCTTTGCTTCATAGGCAGGATTTGAAAAATCCATTTATCCCTGAAGAGCAGGGAGCTTTCTCCAGACAAGTGCTGTCAACTTTTGGAGAATCAATGTTCTCACTGCAGCATGAGCCAAACCTGGTTTACCTCAGTGTGACATTGGCCAGGTCATTAACGTATCGCAACCACTTGAGGACGATGGCAGCCAAAGTCACACTCGGCACAATCTGTTCAGAAATCTGGCCGGTTCAACCTGGGTTGCGGGTGCCTGGATGCTGAGAACATCAGCTCTTGCTCTCTGCTGTTCAACGGCAGAATGCCGTGCTCCTGTCTGGTATTGCGTGTCTCACATGAGGCTGGTCGATGGAGAGTTTAACAAAGCTTGTACGTATTGTTACCAGGACTTTATGGGCAACTCCGTTGCTATGGCTACTGATACTTAATAGCATAGCACCACCCCACATTCACGGTGAGAAAGCCTCTGTCACATGGTTGGCCAAGGCCTGTGAAAATAGCGACCTGCCATGGTAAGCAGACCTCTTCAGCCACCCACCCATGCGCCTGTCTTCTAGACGCCCTTTTTGGTCATTCATGTCACCCCAGGACATGACGGTGGCATCTGCTTGGCACATCAAGTGGTCAGCAATGACAGTCGTTAATCACTCTCTCATCACTTACCCAACCCATCTGTCCACCAGATTTTGATCTGCCAAGGTGCCTGTGGTCATCTCTGAACAGGTTTCGAATAGGGCCTCCAATCTCTTTAAATGGGGCTTTTCTAATGACCCGCAATGCAGCTGCCGTCAACTTCAGACAGTCACATATCATTGTCCAGTGCCCACTGACTTATTTTGGTGGTGGGCTACTGGCTCTCCACCTGGCTGCTGATGGCACCATTAAATGGCTGGGTACATTGCACATACACTGAGGATGATGAATGTTCTCATTTAAAAAAAAAACGTATCTAGCCTTTATGTTTGTACAGATGAGCTTATAAATGTGAACGGAATGTAACTGATGAAGCAAAGCCTGTCTGAGTCTGCAGCAGGACAGCTCCAGTGTCTCTGTGGCTGCTCAGAGTTTTCCCAGGTTTCAATGAATGAAAATTGACCACTCTTGTCCGTTTTCACTGTTGCTATTTAGAATCTTGCCAGGTACCTGTGAAGCTGATCAGAATCATGTCAGTTTCATTCTGCTGAGGCTTGGGGTAGCTCTGACCAGCAGCAGTGAGGCTGAAACTATTCAAAGGGCGGAGGTTGATTCAGAAATAAAGATTGAGGGTGAGAAAGAGATAAAGCAGAGGCAGGGGTAGATTAACATTGATTCTCCCTCCCCCTGCCCCCACACTCCCTCATAGCTGTCAATAGGCACCAAGTGGGAAACAGACAAAACTCCTAGTGTCCAGAAGAGATGGGGATGGCTTAAGAGTGATCAGATATTTGCTCGCCAGAGACAGATACGAAAGAGCCCTGAGCAAATCAGCACCTGACAGGAATTCCAGCATCAACCCCTTTCCCAGCAGCTGGTGGAGGAGAGATTTGGCTTCACCCCGGGCTTTGCCTCGGGACAGTATCTCTTGTCATGGCCTTTAGCTAGTGGTTTAGTCCTCTGCCTAGTAGATGTCTGGTAAGTGTGAACGAATGGGGCTGAAGGATGGATGTGTGGACTGGCGAGAGCATGTGTTCAGCTATTAGCAGTTTAGTTAAAGCAAGCTCTTGTATTGCTTAGGAGCCAGCTAGTAGCTGCTGCTCTGGGTAATTATTATTGTGTGAAAGTGGGATATACATGCTGTCACAAACTTGTGGGCACCTAGGAGTGCCTAGCTGTCACCTGGCTATTCAGTGTGGCCTCAGAACGTCACCATGACAGCAGGAGATGGAGTGATGCCCTGCCCTTTGACAATGAGCCTTTAGCAGCCCCGGGCTTCTGGCTAGAGCTGGTCGAGAACTTTTCCATAAAACATTTTGTTGAAAAATACCAATTTGTGAAAACCGAAACTTTTCATGGGAAAAGACAAAATCCAATGAAACTTTTGTGGAAGAAGTTTCTCAGGTCCCAGATGGGAGGGAGTCCTCCTATTATAGCCAATAACATGATGGGAAGACCACTCACCTGGGATATGGGAGATCTCTGGGTCCTCTACATCCCGGAAATGCCCTCCTCCTCAGGCTATTGGCTATTCTCGGATGGATCTCTCTTGCTGGTTTTTCATGGCAATCCCCAAAAGTCTTGGTTTCAGCCCAAGGTGGCATGGGAAATCTTTTGAAAGTCCAAATCTATTTATGACACATAGTTAAGCGGTACTCATGCCTTCAAGGAGGGGAAATACATATAATACTGAAACAGTCTTGTGTAACTTTTACCGGCACACTTTCACTATTATAACTGAGAGAGCACTGAGTGGAATTATATTTAGCACTTCTACACATCTGTCATCTTAAGCCTCTTATAAATGCTCCCTATTAGCTTTATAATTAGGGCTGGGGAAACTATTCACAGCAGATAATTTGTGTCAAATTTAGCCCTTCATTCTGTGGGTGACTTGTCTGCAAATAGACTGCCAATTTCCTTGAATCTGTTCATTCAAAAATTATCCAGGGCCCAGTTCTGATTTACACAAAAGCCAATCTACACAGCTCTGGCAGTGTAAATGCAGGTCTTAAAGTAATTGTAAACCTATCTCATTTTAATGACTCAAGCAGTGTAGTGAGAGTCAGGCCCGCAGTGAATATTATATGCAAACAGAATTAAGCCTGTGACTTGCTGGAAAACTGTTTAGTGACTTACTCGAAGCATTCAGAATTCACATTTTTGACTTTGAAGCTGTGATTTTTCAAAGGGGTCTAAAGGATTTAGGCATCCAACTTATATCCACTTTCAATGGGAGCTTGGTGTCCAAATCCTGTTTGAAATTTTGACTAACTGGTCAGGAATTTTCTTGCAGTACTCGCTAAGTTTTAATTATAATCATAAAGCATTGTGCACAACTCAGCCCTCCTTAGTGAGTAACCCTAAAATAACAAACCAAAGTACATGTTTGGTGGAGGTGAAAACATTCCCGCTAAGGAAGCTTGAAGTAGATCTTATTTTTATGCTTCTATGGGATTATTACAAAATTCTGAGGGAAGAAATGGCCTGAAAACTACTTTGACGGGTACATTTACCTGGGCAGTTGATGCACTGGGCAAACAACACCTAATAGACACTCCTTCATAGTGCTTATAAAACACATATTTCTTCATGTGCAGAGCTCTCCACTTGCTGCCCGCTCTCGCGGTTTTATCTGCTATCTGCTATTTGGCAGTTTTTTCTTAAAGCCCCATCTTCTGGAATCCTGTGAACACGTGAGCAGCTCAGCTTTCATTAAAAATAAAGATACATTTCTAGCCTTCACTGTTGTAAAGAAAAGCCTGAAAATGTGACCTGAGTGAAACTGAAGGGCCTTGAAACCAGAATGAAAACAACCCCACATGTGTTATTTTTTAATATCTCATGATTTAAGCCAAACTCTTGGATTTTTTGCAGCCTGAGTCTTGATTCTGAAATGGTTGTATAGCACCAACACCTCTGGGTGGGTTGTCGGCAACAGGGATTGAAACTGGGACCTCTAGATCTTAATGCCTTTACTGTCTGAGCTAAAAGTCCTATCTTCGTTAATTAGTCTTGCCGCAGGCTCAGCAACTCGTGTGGCCTAGCCAGGACTAGAAGGGGACAGAGGGCCACACCAAGTAGGCATGGTCTATACTTGTGGAACAGGGTAGGAAGGTGCTGAGATAGTATTATGAATAATGAATATGCTCTTGTGCTGCTGCCCCTTAGGCTTCTGCTGTGCTGAAGCACAGGCCAGTCTGTTCCGGACTTTAAAAAGATACTGCACAGTTAAACCTCGGAGACAGAATGCCATACGACTTCTGAAGGAGCAATGCCGAAGGCCTAGAACGCACAGCAAATGCACCTTAGCTTGGGATTATTCAGCCACTCAAAGTTCACAGGTTGCCTCCAGCTCCTCCTAGAGGACTCTGCCCCTCTGATCAGTTCTGCTGTCAGGCTCTGGATATATGGAACCTGTGAGACGGCTTGCCCTCAATGGAAACCCTCAGCACAGGCTGCAGAAACAGCTACTGAGCCTATCTCTTGACTGCTTCTGTGTTCTTCTAAGTTGCACAGGTCTGTTCTCTGCATGTGTGCAGACACAGAGAATTCAGCTAAAATCCATGCCTCCTTCCCATGGCTCCTTCTCCCTTTCTTTGGACTTCAAATCAAATGTTGCAGTCTATGCATATGGGTGTCATGTTCTGGGGTGCCATCCAGACTAGTGAGGGGTTGTGTCACCACCTAGCCAGTAACTCACAGTGGCCAGTGGTTCACAGCCTGGATGCCAGCAGACAAGCATACTGGTTACACCTGGAGTGTCTGTGTGCTGTACATCCCTGGATCAGCAATGCAGACTCCGGCACAAGAGGCCCACCTTGGCTTCCACCAACCAAGTGCTGGGTGACCCCAACACACTCCCTGACCCAAATTTCACCGAAACTGTGTGTTCTGAAGTGGCCAGCCCTCTCCTGGATCACTCAGAGAAATAATAGGGTTAGTTGCTTCTTTAAAGAGACAAAAGTGCATTACAGCCTATTACCTTAACTGGGGTAAATACGCCCATCCCTTCAAACACGCACTGAGCTGGTTTATAGTTAAAAAACCCCAAATTGAGTAACAATAGGACATTGGTTAGCTTTGTATACTAATATGGCGATAGACCTTTATTGTCTCTGCCTGATGACGGGGTTAGTCAGAGAAGCAAACACGTTCCTTTGCCGAGGGCGGACCTGGGTTGTGTACTAACTCCCCCTGACGTGCCTGGCCGAAACACATTTGAGTCATAATTCCAGCATATATCCATAACTCTTAATACACAGCTCATACATACATCATGAAGACTACTCACGGTCAGTGAGTTATTGTTTTTTTTATTACATCCCACGTATTAGATACAGATTAAGCTGTCCGTGAGCTGGAGTACACTGAACTGATCAGGACAGCTGAAATTCATGACCTGACCCCGGTGAGCACCGGGGATGCTCTTAGGGACACGACGAATTACACTTGGAGTTGGCAAGGCCAAGGAGCCCCACGATAACAAACCAGTGTGCAAATGCCTGTCTTCAGAGGCGTATTTATTTATGACCATTGTGTTGTTTTTCAGTACGGCATCGTGCTGGATGCTGGCCCATCCCACACGGCCTTGTTCATATACCAGTGGTCAGCCAGCAAAGAGAACAATACCGGGGTGATCAGTGAACATAGCTCCTGCGCTGTGCAAGGTAAGACGGCTGTCTGCAGCTAATGCATGGACACGTGCCTTGGGTGGCATTTCATTGCATAGTTGTTCCCCCCCTTTTGCTAACTCTGTTCAGAAGAATTACTATGAGATGTAAATAAATCCCCATCAAACTAAAGACCCAGGAAGCTGTTTCTACTCTGTCTTATGACTGAAACATCTGTTGGAAAATTAAGAGGAGCTGCCTATTCCATGAGATGGCACTAGCTGAAGAATATGAGAGGCCAGTGTGTCTTGACAGGAGCGGCACTGACTGTGTTTATGGCGTTGTCTCTTTACTGGTAACAGGATCTGGTGTCCGTGGTACTGTGTGTCGGCTGTTAGGGGAACAATAGAGATTGGGTTTGAGAACAATTCAGTAGCTCATGCTGTGCTGCAACCACTCTAAGGGGCTCTGCATCCATGGGAATCGGCTTGCAGGAACTGTGCCTGATTTTGCAAGCTCCTCAGGTGTACAGCGAAAGATCAGGATGCTGCAGATACCGGCAACCATGCTGCCAGATCTTTCTGAGTAGCCTCACAGATAGCTAGATCAATTTTCAGCCAAGGATATCAAAACACTTTGCAAAAATAGGTAAAAAATTTTTGCCCCCACTTTACACATGGGGAAACTGAGGCACGCAGCGAGGTAGGGACCTGCTGAAGATGTCACAGTGAGTCAGTGACAGAGCTGTAGATAGTAAATCTCCAGCCCATGCACTTTCCATTAGCACGTTTTGACAATAGTTGAGATGAGACTAACTGTCATGAGACTCTTAGATCTACTGAAAACTATTGGTTCTTGTATCTACTTTTAGCAAGATTACATCTTGCATGTACAGCGAAATCAGGTTTCTAGCCCTTTTCACTTCAAAGAAAACGTCTTGTTGTCATCTTAACCGAGCCCTGCAGAAAACTGCCTCTAGCTAAAACACGGCAGCAACCAAGGTGTGAAAATACACTTCCCTCATGCTTGATTTGGCAAAGGAGGTGTGAGCTCCGTTCCCATCCCATCTCACTTATTTTCTAAAAAGTGTAAAATCTGTCAATGTCACAAATACAACTATGTTCTTGAAAGGAGTGTGTGACAGTCATCGGACCCACTTTCAACCAAAGCAGTTGAATTGCGTCCATATGGCAACTTTTTTCACCGCACGGCTACGTGCCGGCACTGAGCGTGAGATTCTGGGGAAGATCTGAACAGCTATCCCATAGTGCCCCAGCAGAGGCAGAGGAAGGAGTGCTGGGCAGACACCTTGAAGCAGCCCCGTCAGCATGTGGAGCAGTGCACTCTGGGGTGCTTTACTGCTCGAGGCAGCTGGGAAGAAGGAAGACCAGCCAGACCAGCCGTGCAGACATAGATAGGAGGTCCCATCTACACACGAACAAAGTGCTGGACCAATTACAAGCAAATATCCATGTGCCAGCATAGGCCATTGGCAGGGGAGAAACACGTTTATCTACAATGGGTATGGAAGCCAGGTCTACTCCATTGACTTCTGCCTGCATTGACCTCAGTCAGAAGTGTGATGAGGTGTGATCCTGATGGAACTGCGCTGACAGAAACCCCTAGTTTAGATGCAGGCATGCCAGAAAAATCGCCTTTACCAGTTTAGCTAGTTTTGCTCAGGGTGTGGGTGTGTGGTTTTACTTTACTGGCACAAAGCACAGCTTTACCAGGCTAGCTGCGTCCACACCAGGAGCGCTCTGCCAGTCTATTCTAGGAAAGCGCTCCTAGAGTGAACCTGTGAGTACGAAGGACAGAAATTAGAGAGAGGCAGGCTAGTCTAGTAGTTAGGGCACTAGCCCAGGGTGTGGGAGACTTGGATTGAAATCTCTCCTCTGCCACGAGACAATGACCTTGAGCAAATCACTTAGTCTGTCTATGCCTTAGTTCCCCATGTGTAAAATGGAGCTAATAACCCCGCCGTGCCTTACAGGCTGTTGTAAGGAGGTAAAGACTGGGAGGTGCCGCTCAGTTTCTATGGCAATTGGGTAAGTACCTAAGTTATTAGAAAAAACTGTGATCTGTGAACACAAACTATGTTCAGAGCCATCCATGCCACTTGTTGTTTACAAGATGGGTTAGAAGTTGTGATGTAGCTAGACATAAAACTGACTCTGTGGATAATTTTTCATATCAAACGAAGACGTTTGTTCTAACTGCTGGTTCTGCGAACTCTTCCTAGGATTTGAAAATCCATCTAAGATTCTTCTGCCTCTTACACCATTGTCTGTGGAAAAAAATTCTGCAATTCAAATGGTATTTAGCTGACAATTTTGTTGGGGATGTACAAGGTGGGTTAGAATCCACCTTGCTCTCCCATAGCTGCATTGGTTCTGGGGCTAACAGTAGGACTGAAAACTTTTGAATAAAACAAACAGATTTGATCATAGACACACAAGGGCAGCAGTAGTCACTCCATATTTGCACTGAGTTTCCACTATAAGCCTGATTTTGGTCCCCCTATAAAATCTGTAAACAATGGTTGATTGGATTAAAAATTTAGTGGATTAGGCTTTAGGCCTGGATAGAATTTTTCTACAAAGTTTAAGGGAACTTGAGCAAGGGGTACGTGAATTAAAATATCCTAACAATGGAGATGTTTAACAGAGTCCAGAAAGTCTAACATTTTTGTATGACACTTTGTAGAAAAGAAAAGCCAGAAAGAATGAGAAAATGTAGTTTGCTGGATTCATCTTCTCAAGATCTAATGTACAGGATCTAATGTAATCTAAAGATCAGCGGATTACATTTAAACTATGATCTGCCCAGAATTGCTTTATGCTGTTGCAAGTAGCTTTCACCCAAAGTTCTTTTTTCTGGTTCCAAATTTAACAAGTCTGTTATGAAATGATGGGAACTACACAGTAGCACCGTGTCTGCTTGGAATTACTGAGTTCTGGGAAACACCCATCTGTTGAAACCTGCAAGAAAGAATTTATTAACTACCTTGAACTGTTTAGTAGCTTCCTCGGTGTATAGACTGGGACTCAGATAGGCCCTGATTCAGGAAAGCATTTAAACTCACCCACAAGACCAAATAGCTTTCACTAGGTCTGTGAGTCCAACAACAGTTAGTCTCGTCTCCGCTATTGTCAAAATGTGCTAATGGAAAATGCACCAGGCTAGAGACTTCATACCCCTGCCTCTGCTGCCGACTCACTGTGATAGTCATCTGACCCACTTACAACCAACACAGTTGCATGGTGTCCACGCAGCATTTTTCACCACACAGCCCTGTGCTGTCACTGACCTTGATCTTTTGTATCTGCTTTGGTCCTGAACCATATTTATCTCAGTGCAAAACTGGGGCAATCTGAAAAGTGTAACTTTAAGCACATACTTTCCTGAATTGGGGCCGTCCTCAGAAGGACGTCAGTGGCCATACGTCAGATCCCACATGACAATCCGTTGTTTTGGCTAGTACCGTATAACTCTAAACAAGGTACACCATATTATGCTTAACAGTATATTCATTGTTACGCTGTTTAGGCCTGTGTGGCATTCGATAGTCATGTTAAATCAGGTGAGAGATTTGTACCTCTGGCTGTTTAATGCCAAGAAATTTTGTATAAAAATATTTTAATGAAAAAAAAAGAAAAGAAAAAAAAAAGAAGTTTGGCAGCAACCACAATGATCCGGTTATTTCAGCATTACGAGCCCCAAGCATTCAGAAATCAAGAGTCTGGGCCCAAAATATCATTCTGTTTTTAAAAATAACAACGTGAGTTCTTTTTATTAGTCTTCTGGTGTCGTAGCCTTTCGGGGGCCACATTTTCAGGCTTTTCTCCACAAGCATCTGGGCCAAAACCTTACTTTTTCACAGTGAAAACTGAGATTATCACATCATCATATTCCTCCAGGAGCTGGGGATTTGCGATAACATCATGAGACTTGGCAGCACTGTTTGTAGCATAGACAGGGTCTAAGAGGAACAAGCACGGAGCAAGGAGCTTGTCGTTTAGCTGCTATGTCAAATGCTGTGCGTGCTCATTGCTAACAAATAGCACTTATATTTGAATGGAAGTTGGGGTTTGAACAATGAGTTGAGCTCAGTAGGAGAAGACGGTTTTTCTCTTGAGGTCCTAGAACAGAACAAGCATCTTGAGTGTTTAAGATAAACTGTGCAAGTGGCCACAGTCTCGGAAGTGGACACGTTGTTTGGCTATTCTGAAAAAATCTAATTTAAGATTTCTTCCTTTTGCACTGTCACCATGTCTAGTCTTGCCCACTTCCTACAGCTCTTAGACAAAGACTTCCTGTGCAGTTGCTGATAGCAATCATAATGATGGCGTAGAAACTTCCCTGTGAACACAAGGAGGGAATCTGACGGTCAGCCTCAGCTCACTCTGCTGTATGCTTTCCCACTTGTCTCTCTCAGACCTCTGATGCGTGTCATTTATGGCTGATATACATCGTTTATGGCTGATACACTTAGCTTGGCAGATTTGCATCTGTTCATTTAATTGGGTGCATTGTGTTGCATTTACATGCATTCACTTTTTCTCTCCACTGAAACATCATGTATTGGCCATTCCCGGAGACAGGATTCTGGTCTGATCTTGTCAGAAACCATGATGGGGATGGTCAGGCCTAATAGTCAGCATCATGGCAGTTGGACCTAGGGGTCAGAGCCAGAATCAGGAGGGCAAGAAGGGTTGGAGCAAGGCTGGATTGGAAGCCACGCTGGAGCAGGCTAAGGCTTGAGGCGTCTGTAGCCAGTATCAGGCAGGAGAGAGCTCCAAGCTCTGAAATGACATTGAGCAGACTGAAGGCTATTCCACCTGTGAGGCTTATAGACCAGCCCTGAGAGTCATCAGGTCAGTTCCTGGCTTGTGGGTTGGCTGGAGCCTAGCATAGGTGACTCATCGCCTTGCAGCTCTGCGGTAGGAAATCCTAACCTCGCGCAGCACTGCTTAGATCTGCAAAGGTGCATTTCTGTCTGTGGCTAATGGCTCTCCCACCCCGCCCTCGTAATATTTCTTATGTTTCTTTGTGACCTTAGGACCTGGAATCTCCAGCTACTCGGGCTCCCCGTGGGAAGCTGGGAACAGCTTAAAGCCATGCCTGAGCCAGGCAATGAAGGAAATCCCTATGAGACAGCATGAGCAAACTCCGATCTATTTGGGAGCCACAGCTGGCATGAGGCTGCTGAAGTGAGTCAAGGTTTCAGTTACCCAGGAGCTGATGGCACCTGTTTTATAAACTAGCCTCCCCATCTCTGCTTTATAACATGGTTCATCCCTGACTACACTGGACAGGTAAAGCATTTGAGGCACTAAAGCGGCCTCCATTAGCTAAGCACATCACAGTCTGTTACTGATCATCCCAGCACCCCTGAGAGGGAGAGGAGTGCTGTTGTGCCCATTTCACAGATGAGGAGTGGAGGCACAGATCCACAGAGGTATTTTGGTGTCTATGTCCCATGGATTGACTAGCTCACAGTCACACAGTCTGTGGCAGAGCAGGGAACTGGACCTGGGTCTCCCAATTTCCAGCCTAGTTCCATAACCCCTGGACCATGCTTCCTTTCTAAGACCTTACGCTTTGCTTCCCAAGGGCACAACCTGTGCGGGCTCCTCTCCCGCAGCGTGACCAAGTGGGTGATTAGTGCAGTTGGTTTGTGCCGTATTATAACTGTCATACTGCCTTAGCCCCAAAATGAGCACCACACCAGACGTACCGAGGCTGTTGTCCCTGAGGATTGTTCTTAGGGCCCTTTATCAACTAACGTGCTTCTTCCCTCTTCACCCAGCCTCACCAATCCCACTGTCTCGGATACTCTGCTTGCTGCTGTCACCTCCACGCTGAAGTCGTACCCCTTTGACTTTAAAGGGGCAGAAATTCTGTCCAGACAACACGAGCAGGTGTTTGGCTGGGTCACTGTTAACTATCTCCTGGAGAACTTCATCAAGGTAAAGCCTGTAAGGTTGGCTTAGGACACCTGTATGAGTCTCCGCTCCATCCCACCGGTGTGATTCCACTGATTTCAGCAGCGCCACATCAGCGTAACAGAGAGAAGACCTGCACTGGAAGAGTAGAGAGTAATAAAGTGGAGATAGTGAAAGGATTATTAGGGTTCTGCCAATATGGGGCTTCCAACAGAGTTTTGAAACAGTTCTTAAACACTGCTTAAACTCAATTACTGCCAGTCTACATTATAACAGAGTTTGGCTGGCCAGTGTGGAAGGGGTCAAACAGTTATGATGGGGCTAAAAGAACGGCTGCCCTCGCATAGGCATCTACAGATGCGAACGTGCTGCCCTCTGCACCATAACTCACATGAAAGTTTGTCCAGGATTTAAAATTGTTTCTGAGCTGAAGCAAACCTTCCCCAGATTCAGGGGTTGTTTAAAACAAAAAAACCAAGGTGACCCCTTAGTCTTGCAGCTCTTGCTCAGACTGTAACCACCACTTTCCTCATTGTTGTTCCAGGCTGGTGGTCACTTGGTTCTGTTCAGTTACCTCTCAGGACTTGCCAGAGACAGTGAACAGAATTCATATCATTTTGCTCCAGCAGCACAGGCTCCTAGCGTTTCAGCTCAGGTAAAATCTCCAGTACAGAGGCTGTGAGCAGTTCAGACTTTATCTAGTAGAGGGCAGTGTTGTGTCTATCTGCATGCACCCTCGCTTTCCAGCCAGTTCTTACAATTTCCTTTGCTCCATTCTAAGGGCGTACAGGTAGGGAACACTGCATTCCCAAACAGGCAGCACCGTATAAGGGAAGGGCTCATTATTCCATGCACTTGCTGGCTACAGTCTGTAAACCCTTCGTTCTTTTAGTTATGGAAAGCGTTTTGTAAAAGTCACAGCTGTGAGTCTGGTCAAACTGACCCCGAAGCAGTTCAGATTGTTCCACATGTCAGATTAATGCCTGTACAACAGAGTCCTCCACAAAGGACTTATTATGCCATGCTGCAGAACACAGAGAGACAGCCCAAATTTAGGTGCTGTAATTAACAAGATTCTTAGTGTCATTCAAAACAACTGCTCTTGTATCGTCTATACGTGTTCTTGCGCTTCCTTGTGCCCCGTTTATATCACTAACTTCAGCATCATCCAAATCTGCTTGTGCAAGAGGCAGTGGGGTATGAGAACGGAGACTACAAGATGCTCCTGAAGGGAGATCTCTGCATGGAGCTGAAGTACCTGAACTTCAGTGGGGCGAGGAGGAGAGTCCTATATAGTCATGGATATGCCTCTGTAGAGAGAAATGGTGTAACAAATCATTGCTTACTGACCCAGGCCTTTAAGCATATGTGAGATTATTCTGTTTTCAGTGCTCATGTCTGCAATGGTTGTTATTAAATAATGGGAGCTACTCCAATGCTATCGGAGGAGTCACATGTTAATCAACTAACGCAGTTCTTAAATGAGTACATTATTCAGTGAATAACGTTGCGAGTTACTATAGCTGGTGGAAGAATGCAGTAGTTATCATGTATATTATCCCAGGAGTAATTTTATTCAGTATTTGCTCAGTTCTAAAAATGATCCAGTCTTTAAGAACCCAGCAGCAGTCTTTAACTCGATGGCCTCCTGCATGTCATTGCCAGAGGCTGTCCATACACAGCATGCACCTTTCCTTCATTCTGTATTTACCATCCATTAATCGCAAACACATTTGATCCATCCCATAAACAGAATTGCTCCAAGAACCTACCTGATTATATTGGTTCATACTCATTTGGCTGCGGGTTTATTCCACAGTGCGGCATCACTTAATAGCTTTGCTTGTTTCACAAATCACAATTCAGTGTAAAGACCTCGGACTCCTAGATGTCCTGCTAGGGCTTTGAGGTTGTGCCTATGTTCCAGTGGAAAGCTGATTTTGCTAGATGCACAGTAAGGCTTCGGAAAATTCCATGGGTGACTGGGTATGATGTTAATGTGGGTACTGCCGATTGTTTTCATTATTCAAACAAATACCACTGCCACCAATACAGAAATAGCAGCAAGAGAGAAAATTTTGAGATTTTGAAGGAAGGGAAGCTGACGATGGGGAGAAGCGGCAGGGGCTACAGAGGCAGTGGCTGACATACCTGACGAGGCAGGTATGGTGTTGATTTGCCAGCTCCTTCCTATTCCCTGCATCTGAGCTCAGATATTGTCAGGTGCATGGGACGTTATTTTTAAAATCTACCTCCCTGGTTCCCTTTTATCCAGTATGACTGGACTGGACGATGGAGCCGTTCCAGGAAGAGAACAGTCGGAGTCATTACCATTGGAGGAGCCTCAACCCAGATCACTTTGAAGATCAAAGAAAGGAGCATAGCTCATGAGAATGAGGTGACACTGCAGTTGTACGGGCAAGCACACAGTGTCTACACCCACCACTTCCAGTGCGATGGCAGGGACCAGCTCCTCAAAAGGCTGCTGTTGAAAGCCATACAAGTGAGTGTATCGTGCTCACGTGCTTCATGTTTTCTTCAAACCTGTAACGTTAAATGAATATAACTTACGGTAATGTACATACATAGTCGGGTAATCTCAGACACCATCTTTAAAGCAGAGGTTTGCTTATGAGTATACAGGCATAGGATAAAAGCAGTGTTGATAGTGTATATAAAATGCATGGCTCTGGCATGAACACAGACATACACTTAGGCTTGGAAGGATTCTATTTTTATCATTAAATGTCGATTTCGCCGTACCCAGACAAAAAATATTTCCGTTGATGACAATTGAAATTCATGGATAGGCAAAGTAAGAAAAACGCTGCTTAAGAACTTAGTAGAGTTTGGTCTAAAGATATTTACTTTGTACATTTTGATGTGATGTTGACAATTTGTATTTTTAACAGCTATAAAGCTTTAACTTTTTTGAATCTCAACACCTACTGCCATTACTGTCTGTCCCCCCCGGATTTCCTGCAACGGTGAAAGACGAAATCAATAAAAATAGAAAAAATGCTTAAAAATAAACATCAATATCCCCCATAAAATTATATATATTAAAAAAGTGAATTCTGCCAAGCCCATCTCTACTTCATGGCTGCTGAGCGGTATGTGTTCTGCATACGTGGCAGTATGGACGCTGTGTACCATATGTTTGAGTAACACGCATACAAGCTAAAAACCAATCAGTTGCATCTCGCTATGAGGAACTGCCCTCGTTTTAGGCCCAGATTTAACTCTGTCCCGCAGAGAAACCTGCTCTGCCCCATTTGTGGTACCGTGGAGTGATGGGAATCAGATATACTAGCTCTTCAGTGATCTGCTGTGGCCATGCCTGCAAAGGGCTCATCAGGAAATGAGGCTTCCAGCCCAAAATGCTAGTCCTAGGTAGGGTACGACCTATTATCATAGCATCTGAGCAGCGCCTCACAATCTTTAATGTATTTATCCTCACGACAGCCCTGGGAGGTAAGGCAGTGCTATTCTCCCCATTGTACAGATGGGGAAATGAGGCACGGGGAGCCAAAGTGAAGTGCCCAGGTCACACAAGATGTTTGTGGCAGAGCCACATTTGAACCCACACCTCAGGCTAGCGGTCTAACAACTGGATGATCCTTCCTTTTGGTTCAGCTTAAAGAATCAGTGTGCTGAGAGCTTCAGCATAGTAATTAACCAAATTCCCACCTGTGTCTTCCCAGTCTCAGAAGGACGAGAAGAGTTTGGGCAGAAGGATCTCTTAGCTTTGGGGTTGGACTGGATTGATTAGGATAAAATATGAACTGAACATTTATCCCAAACTCAGGTGTCCTGTTCTTGAACCCTTGATAAAAGTCTGACCTCTGAAAATCCTTTAACTTCCCTGTGTGTCTGCATGTCAGCTTTGTACTGGGAAGGGGAGGGTCAGAGAAGCTGACATGCAGACACACAGGGAAGAGTGTATTTCTGGTCTGACAAGGAGGACTAGGAATCTTACAAGGGGCATGTTCACTAAATTCCCAGCCACAAGTCCCGGTCCTATTAGATGCCAAACATTTGCAGCTCCCACTAAAGTCTGCGGGAGCTGAGAATATTCAGTACCATGCAAGTTTAAGCCCCAGCTTTGCATAGCGTTAGATAGTTTGGATGAGCGTATGAATGGCTGGGGGCTTGATTTATGCCAAGCTTTTAAAATCCACCCTTCTCTGTTATGACACGGGCATGTTGAAACCAAACTCTCCTTAGTTTTATTGTATTTTGTTTCCATTTGAAAAGTCCTGTTCTGACTTCAGGACTGGCTTTCGCTCTCTGTACTCCTGTTTTATTCTGTCTCTATAGGACCATGGCTATGTGACAAATGTGTCCAATCCCTGCTGGCCTCTCTCTTATTCCCGGGAAGTTCGGTTTGGTTCCGTGTATGCTGGGCCCTGCGTTGCCAGTAACAGTCCTTTAAGAACACCTGCCTCTGAAGCTGTGTTTCATATAAGTGGCTCCAGCAACTCTTCTGCCTGCAGAAAACTCATAGGAAGTTTGTTCAATTCCTCCTCATTTTGCGGCTTCTCAGAGTGTTCCCCAAATGACATTTTCCAGCCCAATATAACTAGATTTCAGGTAAATTCTCCATTACATTAGAGTGTGCTTTAAGTGTGGTGCTCTTAAAATATGAACGGAGCTCAATGTCTAATCAATATTGTAAGCTTGACTAGTATGTTTTAGTACTCTGCCTTCTGCTCAGTGGAATTGGAATTGCTCTGGGTAGTCTATGTGTGAAGCGCTGCCCTCTACTGGATGGAATGAGACCTGTTCAACTGTGTGTCATAGGCCCTGCGCTAATAACAGCAACAGATTCTTTTTTAGCTCAAATGGTAGCGGTCTGCTGTCAAGCCAAGAGGATCTGACTGTACCCCCTATGAGGTTCCAAACAGTGGTGGCTTTCTGGTTAGTGACAACTGTCAAGTGTCTAAGCGGGCGTGGATTTAATGAACCAGATAGCCATCACGTGTGGCAGCATGGTTTACTCATTAGACCTCTAGGCTAGAAGGCTTTTGCTTCAAGTGACACGGTGGAACATAGGCTTATGCCATCTGTGCCTGCCATGAAGTACCAGAGGGTGGGGTGCTGGGTTTCTGGAGGTGCTATCCTTTCTCATATGCGCTTATTGTCCAGGTGGAAGCTATAGATCCTCTGGCACTTTCTAAACATAGCATAGGGAATGCTTTGATGTTCTGCCCAACATCGCCTCTCTGAACCACAGTTCGAGTGGCCAGAGTCATGTGGGAGACAGGGCTGAACAAACAACTGCAGCAGCAACTGTACTGCGGGTACCTCACTCACCTGTCTGCAGCGAGTTCCTGGAAATCTTGAGTGTGAAAGGTGCTAGATGAGACCAGACTCTCCCCTAGGCTCTGGATCTGTGCCAAGCAGCTGCAACCACATCTTTACCATACATGCTACAAGGGAAAGTAATTCAATTTGGTAGCTGGAGGACCAGATTAACCAGTTACCCTAATCTTGGCACAGGGAGCCACCAATGGACCCTGGGTGCGTGGGGCACATTGGACGTGTTTCAAGGCTAGCAGTGGGAGGAGCTGGGAAGAGGAATGGCCGGTACGGTTCTGCACCCCAGTGATTCCCTGCTGCTGCAAGCCCCAGGTGGGGTCTGGTGCTGAAAAGCACAAGGGCTACCCTAGTCTGTGCTAAAGGCCAGAAAAGCAGCTTCCCAGAGACATTTCTTTTGTTTGCACCTTTGCTCAGTAACCAGGTGTAATAAATTCTGCTTGATCTCCTGGTGCCTGTCATGGAGACACAGCTACCAAACACAGACGTATCGGGGGAGAGTTCTGGGAACATGTGTGTATGCCATCACATCACAGCCTTGCTGTATTCATCCTACAAACGGGCTGATCTGTCTAATGATGATTTTTGCTGTTGCTCTAGGTGATCTCTGAGGCCCTGGACCTTGTGAAGAAAATGACGCCATCTGCCGACCTGGACCAGGCAGTCGACTCACTCTGTGGGATGTCTATGGAAGAGGTGACTGGAGCTAACCCCATTGTATGCCTGGGGATAAGTGAGGCAGGCAAAGCTTTCAGGGTTAAAACCTGTCTCAGACCTTCAGTTCTCCTTGAAAGCTCTGCCAGCAGGGGACCCCAGCAAAGGGGGGCGTGGGGGTTCTCTGGGGTGCTGGGTTAAAGATCTAGCCCCTTTCCAAAGCCTTGTGACTTTCAAGAAATGGGATCCAGTGAATGCAAAATTAGCCCCAAACCATCTCACAACTCAGTGGGCCAGATTGTGCTGTTGGTCACAGTCGGGCTGCGCAGATTGACTCCACAGGTGCAACGGAGAAGCAAGCCCAGCTTATTTATTATTTGGCTCTTTTGTCTAATGCCCGTGTCAATATGAACTACTCTTGTCTTCACGCAGGCGGGCAGGGACTACTCTGCCTCGTCTGTACCACTCACGAGGCAATCACCGGTCCATACGTGGTGCTGTGGGAATGGGTATGATGACCTAGTGAGGGAGCCTTTCCTTGTGCGCTTTGTAAAGCATTGCAGAAGCCCCTGCTCCACCTTAGAGCAGAGAGAGAGAAAGTACTTGGAGCAGACACGCTCTCCAACCTCCTCGGTGACCTGGGTTTGTTTCCAGCTTCGGACAACAGCTGAGTGTAACAGGTCCTGCTTGGTCTCGCCGGGCCAGGTTTCTGAAAAAGCTCAGGGCCAGATTTCCAAGGGCTGAACACCCACAATCAGGGCCAGCCTTTCAGAGGAGCTCGGCCCCCGACTGCTGCACATGTGGCGTGCTTTTAAAAATCTGGCCACGATTGCCGGGGCTTGAGCCCTTCTGAGAATTCTAGCCGTTGTGCGTATCCGCCCGGTGGAAATGTTTCCCACTCATCGCTAACGCCAACCAGATGTGGCCCAAATGGTTGAGTGGCTCAGGCTGGCATGGCGGGTAGGTGCCATCTAGCTTTGAATGGGATTTCTCTTCAGCGGAGGCATATAGGCTGTCTTCTACTGTATGGGACGTCTCTGTGAGATCCCAGGATATAAGAAAAAAACAATCTCCCGCAAATGTCAGACTTTGTCCAGGCTAAATTTGTCTATTTGTGTTTTACATTTTTATCACTTCTTTGTCGTTGTTCCTAAGAGTGCTCAGCATTGGACAGTAAGTAAACTGTGCTGAACAAATAGGGTCCCTGACTTTGATATAATCTGTACAGTGTTGTGCAGAAGAGAGAAATCACCCATGGGTGCTGTGATCCAAGGCCCTCTCCCTGTGCTTCTCATTTAATCAAGGGCTCCTTCCTTTGTATTAAGGAGTAGAAAGGGGACCCTGCCTGGCTCTCTGTATTTTACATACTTAAATCTCCTGTTACTCGTCTGCTTTCCATTCAAAACTATCATCTCCTCTGGTTCTCTCCCACATGGAGCATGCCATTGCATGAGGGCCTTCCACACAAAGGAGGCCCGTGTAGATCCTTCCCTGGGGAATTCAAGAGATTTTGCTCTGAAAAGAAAAAAAAAATGTAAAATGATTTGGATGAAGAAGGGTCACTTCCTTTTCTGACAGTGAAATAAAAGCCTCCCCCCTTCGCAGGCTGCAGGAAGCATTCACTTCATAGACATAAAGAAGACTCTTGAGAGCATTTCTGCGCAGTGCTGCAATTCACCAACCAGTTGCACAGAGCAACAAGGGCTGGGTTTTACCATACTAGGAGCCTTCAGAAATGCAATTAATGAATATTTACCTGTCTAATTTCTTTTGCAAATGCTGTTAGTTGAGCAAGCGATCCAAGATGAGACCAGACAGACTTGCTGATCACTGCACTGTATCCACATTCATCTACCATCTAAGTACAAGGGGATACTTGTTTGACTTGGACAGCTCTGGCCAGATTACATTCCAGGAGAAGGTCAGTAATACAGTATGTGATGCTTTAGATAACAGATATCTCTTTGGTGAAGTAGATAACAGGACCTGGGAGGGGAATGTCCTCTCCCATGATCGTTTTTGTGATAACTTACACAGATGCTGGCATTTCTGGCTGGCAGCAGTTCTTCCCAGGGAAAAGTGATGGGGAAAAAGAGTTTGGATAAAATAAAAAAAAGGATCCCAAACAGTCAGAGCCTGAGCTATGCTGTTGTACCCCAGTGCTATATTTTTATAAAATAAAGTCACTCGTTTGACAAGCAGGACCGTCAACTAACCCCCAGAAAGATGCTACCCTCTGTCAGTCGCTGCTGCAAAACTTGGCAGACGTCATGAATGCCTGGGTCAAAATTCTAACCCTAGCACCGAGCAGCTAGTCATCTGTTGGAATGCAGTGTAACGTGGGGCAGAGGACACCATTCCAGGTGGTAGATCAGGGAAGGTGGCCTGAAGATAATTTAAAACTAAGGGCAAAAAGACAACTTTGTGGTTTTCTGAGTTGAAAGATGGGCCTGAGACCCAAAAAAAAAAAAATCCCAATCTGTTTCTGGTTATTGAATGCTTTGCAAAGTTTGGGAGTGTTCACATCTGGAAAGCTAGTGTGATCTGTCACAGAGCCTGGGGCCAGCTGTGAAATTTAGGTTCAGATTCTGAATTCTCTAGCGGAGCGGGGAGATTGGTTAGACACATCTTTAAAAAAAGTCACACCTCTGCCCTTCCTGCCTTTGGCCAGCACGGGAAGCAGAAGTGCCCTGGAGGAACTAGTAACCTCTTGAGAAAGCCTGGTCTCTTGAGACTTCGAACCCGATTCTGAGACCAAAGAAACTTGGATAAAATTAACTCAGCTTTGGGTCTGGGCATTGAGATGTCTGTCTGAACTTCCAGACCTGAGCTTCACCTGTCAATAGTCCGTTGCCGTGGGCTCACACTTCCTCTGCTGTTTTGTTTCACTAGGTTGGTAGCACATCAGCTGGCTGGACTCTTGGGTACATGCTGAATCTGACCAACACCATTCCAGAGGAGAAGCCGAGCTTCCTGAAAGGGATCGACTATGGGGTCTGGCCCTTGCTCTTCATCCTCTTCGTCTTGCTGCTCACTGGCTCTTTCGCACGCATCGCGTATCGCGTGATGGCCAAGGGCGACAGGCAGGATGGCATCTTAGAAGAACTCTGACTGTTGTTCCAGGGGCTGTCAGCTCTCAGCGGAGGGCAATTGCACGATAGAGAGAGTGGAAGCACGCAAAAGAGTGTCTGGCCAGAAGAGACAAAAGATTCTCCTGTGAGACTCTTTCCGCCCGCTGCTAGACTGCAGCGTTGTAAATGGAGATGGCGGACCTTGTTCGGCAGGATATCGGGGATTCCAGCTAGCTGGCAAGCTAGGCTCTTTCCATCTGCTACTGAACTGTGGCATTGTAAATTGTGCTCGTTTTGCTTTGCTTTTTATTGTGAATATAGAAAGTTACCTTTTGTTTCACAGTCAGGTTTCTGCCTCTGCTGAGCAGAAATTCCAGCCTTGTCCAACATCATCCCGATTACGCTGCCGTTTTTCAAAATGGAGAGAGATAAGGTGGGCGAGGGAAACATCTTCCACTGACTCATAGACTCATAGACTCATAGGTCAGAAGGGACCAATATGATCATCTAGTCTGACCTCCTGCACAAGGCAGGCCACAAAACCCTACCCATACTCATTTATAACAACCCCGAACCCATGACTGAGTTATTGAAATCCTCAGAAGTGAGATTTGAAGACCTCAAACTGCAGGGAATCCATCAGCAAGCGACCCATGCCCCACGCTGCAGAGGAAGGCAAAAAACCTCCGGGGCCTCTGCCAATCCGCCCCGGAGGAAAATTCCTTCCCGACCCCAAATATGGCGATCAGCTAAACCCCGAGCATGCGGGCAAGACTCACCAGTCAGACCCCAAAAAGGAATTCTCTGCAGTAACTCAGTTCCCATCCCATCAACATTCCCACAGACCATTGAGCAGACTTATCTGCCGATAATCCAAATCAATTGCTCAAATTAAACTATCCCATCATAACATCCCCTCCATATACTTATCAAGCTTAGTCTTAAAGCCAGATAAGTCATTTGCCCCCACTACTTCCCTCGGAAGGCTGTTCCAGAACTTCACTCCCCTAATGGTTAGAAACCTTCGTCTAATTTCTAGTCTAAATTTCCTAATATCCAGTTTGTACCCATTCGTCCTCGTACCTATATTAGTACTAAACTTAAACAATTCCTCTCCCTCCCTAACGTTAATCCCCCTGATATATTTATATAGAGCAAGCATATCCCCCCGGAGCCTTCTTTTGGCCAGGCTAAACAAGCCAAGTTCTGGGCCAACTTCTGTTGGTGAGCGAGACAAGCCCTCGAGCTACAAGAGCTCTTCTTCAGGAAGAAGAGACCTGAAGAAGAGCTCAGTGTAGCTCAGGAGCATGCCCCTCTCAATAACTGAAGGCAGTAAAAGATGTTTCCTCGCTCATGTCTCTCATGCTCTGGAACCAATGCAGCTACAACAACACTGCAAAGAACATTTAAAAAAATCCTTGAACTTCAAAACACTCTTTGTCTGACGCTCCCCCCCCACGCTGAGTTCCACAATGTTTCATTGTTCATTGTCTGCCCTAACGGACAAACACTGCAGTCAGATTCCAGCAGGGGTTACGTCCATCCATGCACTATCTCCAGCCATTGTGAATGAAGATAGGTTTCCTTTGGTAATCTAGGCAGATTAATATTTATATGAGTCTCTTTGTGCCTTCCTCCATGTCTGTCCAACTAAATCTATTTTTGTCCTCCAGTATTAAGTGGAAAGAAAGGAACATGGGTAGTAGCCAGCGCTCTTACTTCCATAACAAGACTCTTAAGGCTATTAAGAATAAAACAAACATCCCTGAAAACTCAGCCCATGCCAATAACATTAGTGTGATCATCTCTGAGGGAGCAGAGCAGGTAACTTAAGAACACCGAAGGGCTGGGTGTCACTGTGATGTTCCCCTGCTGCAATCTGACTGGTGTGCAGCTGTGTGACCCCAATTCCTCACTGCTGGGCCCCATGCTTTACCCTGCTTTGCTGTGTGAAGCACCCACTCCTGGATCAGTCTCTTGCGAGTAACAGTCCCTGACCTAGTGAAGGAGCGCTTCTAACCAGCCCCTCATGGGATAGACTCCCAGAAAACACCCCCAGCCCCAGATGCAACCCTGGTAACTGCCGTGTTACTGGGTTGGCTGGTGAGTCTTGCCCGCATGCTCGGGGTTTAGCTGATCGCCATATTTGGGGTCGGGAAGGAATTTTCCTCCGGGGCGGATTGGCAGAGGCCCCGGAGGTTTTTCGCCTTCCTCCGCAGCGTGGGGCATGGGTCGCTTGCTGATGGATTCCCTGCAGTTTGAGGTCTTCAAATCTCACTTTTGAGGATTTCAATAACTCAGTCATGGGTTCGGGGTTGTTATAAATGTGTATGGGTAGGGTTTTGTGGCCTGTCTTGTGCAGGAGGTCAGACTAGATGATCATATTGGTCCCTTCTGACCTATGAGTCTATGAGTCTATGAGTCTATGAGTCTTGCAGGGTTCAGTGCTGCACCCTGCAAACTCATTTACATTTGTCCGTCAATTTATCAAAGAATTTGGTATGCACCAGCTCTGTCACGCCAAGGGAGGTCTCTGCACACACTCGAGCCGCATGCACTGTTTTGGATAAGGCAAACACATAAGTTTATTGATTACAGTCAGATTTTAAGTGAATCTAAGTCAGATTATTAATAAATCAAGGAGTTAATCACAATTAACTAAACGATAACTCATATCCTAAACTAGGATTAATATTCCAGTCTCTTTCAGTCTGTGACATTAGCTTACCACACAGGCTGGTTGCAATGTGTCTTGCAACCATTCCGCCCCCCCCCCCCCCCAAGTAGGTTCCAGTCTTTGATGTTGCTTGGAAGCTAGATTCCAGGGGATAGCCCAGAGACAAAGATGCCTCTTTCTTTTTAGCAAGTTTCCTTGACACTCCCAAGGGTCGGGTGATCATCCATGTCCGGCAATGGGAGTGATTTTTCCCTCTCGAGCCAAAGTGCTCAAAGGTGCTTAGGCCAGTCCACTGTTCCTGTCTGCATGCCTCTGCTGAGCATGGAAACATAGCTTTGTGCTCCTCTGCATCTATTCCGTCCATGTAAGACACACATTTGGGGATTATGATATCATAGGGTTTCATTTCTGCACGCAGGTATGACATCGCAGGGAGCGTGCTACCACAACAATAATGTTCAGTGTGCCATGAGCATTCCAAAACCACCTGACATGGCATACGTTGCATTACACCATGCACAGCTACAACGTGAATGATACACAAATCACACCATAAGGGTGTACATGGGGCACAGCGTGTCACAGTCACGTCATCCCGCTACAGGGGAGATCTGGCTGCCAAAGAAACAATTCTGGGACCGATGGAGACTGAGCATGCGGCAGAGACAACGCACTGGGTCTCAAGGACTAAGGGTGGACTGGTATGGAGGAAAAGGTATACACTGCCCTATTCTGGGAGTTCTCCTCTGCTGTGGAGCCGGTCTGAGAAGGTGGAGGAATGGAGATTGTAGCAGGCAGAGACAGCGGAGGTGCTGGGTTAGTGGAAGAAGGCAGTTCTGACAGCAAAGAGGTGGACAGGGAAAAGGGCTCCAATCGATAGGGAACTGTCACCCTGAAGCAGGATTTCTTAATGAGCAAAACAGCATAATACAGACAGCTGACAAAACCAGATGCAAAACACCTTGTCTGGTTAGTCTTTGCCTTGGTGCCCTGTCTATCTAAGTGTCCACGAGGTGTAGTCCTTCAGAGCCGGGGTGGCCTAACCTTCCAAGCACTTTGCAAGGCCCTTCTTGTTTGAAGAGCCTTGAAGTGGAGGGGTTTTAAAATGATACCTGCCACTTGAAAGGGTCGGTTGTTCTGTTGGTGGGTATTTATTGAGGGGCTAATCCAAAGCCTATTGAAATCAATGGGAGGGTTTCCACTGATTTCAGTGCTATTTGGTTCAAGTCCTACAGTAAATGGGACAGTCCATTAGGAAGAATATAAACATAATGAGGCTTAGTGCCCCTCTGGAAGACGCTCACACAGGGTGATGGGGGTGATATAAGAACCCGAACAAGACAGAATACAAATGTGTATGTGTATCGTTGAAATTATGCAGATGGACACGTCTGCTGTTTTAAAAGGGCAAGAGATTTGGCTGTGGTAACCACGTGTGCTTTAGCTGTTGCATGAAAGTGACTGGTCTGAAATTTATTTAGTTCCTCAGTTGTTGGTTAGTTCCTCAGAATTTTGGAATTAAGCTTCTAATAACCCTTCGCCCCGACAGCTCTACCTTTAGGGTAAAATCCCCTGCCCCTCCAAAGGGAAACCAGAACAATGGAACCAGCAGGCCACAGGAGGTTTTATGCTAAAAAAATGTGTAAACCAGTTTCACGATTTCTTTGCATCCAAGTTGCAACACTTCCTGTATAATGATCTCAGTAGGGAAAAAACCATGGAATATAGAGACTGGCTGTGGAGTTTGAGAGGTCAGAGGTGGGGCTTAATATTATAATTTGCATTGCCTGGAAAAGTCTCTCAACTCTGCAATGCTAAAGCAGAGGAGAGGCTGGAGAGAGAAAGAGTGGAGCTGCCCCTGCAGAGACCAGCACCAGCCATGCGGAGAGCTGCCCAGCAAAGCCTCATCGCCTTGCTCTATCTAGCAGCAGTGGTTTGTGATGTTCAGGACACCTGCCCAGGTGAGTGAGGAACAAAGCTGTTACCTTTGAACAACATGGGTCTCACTAGCTATTTTGCAGTAGTTAGTGTCCACTCCTGATGCCTAAGTGCCACTCTAGACCTTCCTGCAGTGAAGCGAAAGGAAGGGGACATAGGCCCAAGGCGTCTGGCACAGTTCATCTCATAGGGTTTTGAACAAACACTCCCAATAGGAGAGAGGAGTTTGGGGGTGAAAAGGACAGCATCCCAGCCTCCAAACCCCAGAGATCTGTGGGGAAAGGAAGTTCCTCCAAGGTGCTGCACAGCCTGCCCCATGCTCCTTAGCGGCATGGATTTCTGAATGTCCACATGCGTACATAATCAATAATATGAACGATTATTTACTATAATAACACTTTGACTAAAACCGTCTATAACAATGTCTACCAATGTATTTAGAGCCATTTATAACACACAACGTATTTGTAACGTGCTTATAACATCTATTCAATGTTTATAAATTCCACCTTAGTACAAAGTGTGCACCAAGTGTTTTGTCACAAGCTCAGTTGTTCTGTACAGTTAGATACAAATAGCTAGGAAAGCCAGGGTTTTTTTCTTCCATACAGACTTGCATTTATTGAGCTATTTGGTGGTGGGCAGTATGTATTGCAGGTTCATGCTAAGTGTCTGCTATGAATCAACAAAACCCATGAAATTCAGAGGTGTGGCTGTTAATCTTCAATCCAGTCTCTTACTCCATAGACTTTCAGTTCAGAAAATAAAGTGTTCAAAGCTTGGAATTCTCTGACATGGTATATATATATATATATATATATATATATATATATATATATATATATATCTTTAAATCAACACTCTTAATAAACATTCTTGTATAACCCTAGGCCCTAGATTGCCTTCATAAATGGCTTTCGATATGTAAAAAACCTAAAAGCTACAGTAAGAAAGGTTAGAGTTGCTTTCCCTATTTTATATTACTGACACAGACGTTGAAAACAGGGAAATGAACAATAAAGCCATAAACAAGCAACATCCACGCAGAATCCCAGCCACATTTCTCGCCTATCACATTTCCTATGTGTTGTAATGTTGGCAATTTCTGTTTGGGGAGATACTTGAAGGCTTTATTATTCATTTCAGTATTTGCATAGGCAATGTCTTGCAGGAGTTAATAACCATAACTTTCTCACAATGTGGTTATATAAAATGCTTCTAGTTCTTTTCCCAGCCCTGCCCCTGTAGTAATATCCTCATACAGTTGATGTGTTCATGGCATAAACACAGAAAATTAGAAATAAAATCTAATGCACAACAACCAAATTCAAAGAGCGAGAAAGCAGGCTGGTCCCTAAATCAGAGAGCCATGACGCACCCCACCTTGCTTAAAACTGGCTCTTTTGCAGACTGATTGCTGAGGATCGCAGATTTCATGTTTTGCTCAGGGAATGTCTACACAGCACACCAAGCCAGGGTTGTGACTGAGATTTGAGTCCAAGCCCCACTTTTGTCTACATAGAAGTTTGACTTGGATCAGAAAACATTCAGGGTTTGGGTCCTAGGACCAGCTGTGTGGGACATCAGCATCTGATCCTGTTGTGACTTGGATCGAAGCCTGGCCATTTTGCACTGTGCACACAGCTCAAGCTGAGGACCTGAGTCAGAAGGTCTGCATAGTACAATGTGGATGCATTAGCCCAGCTGCGAGACCCAGGTCCAGCAATTGTAAACTCCTATTTATAATGCAGCGTGGACGCTCACGCGTGGGCTTGGAAATACCATCTCCACAAGCTCGGGTCCCACAGACTCAGACTTCGTGTGTAGTGTAGACATGCCCTCACAGCCCTCGAGCCTGCAAGCGGGACCAGGAAACCCCTTAGAACGTAAAGTGACATCTTGTAAATCACAGTTGTCAATGCCCCACAGCCGTCTTCGATGTTCTGACATCAATTTGTCAGTTCACACCAGCTGAAGGTCTGCTCCTTTCTTTCCTGCAGCCTTGCTTGGAAACCTATTATTCACACAATGGAGTATCATGGTCATGTACAGTATTGTGTTCAAGATTTGCCATGTTTGACAGTGATGTCATCTCTGAAATTAGGGATGAAATCATCTTGACTTCATGCAGGTGCCATGAATATACCACTCCCATCTCCCCATCATTATCTTTGCTAGAGGGACCGAGAAATAAACTTCTCATTCTAAGGTCCAACTTTTAAGTAATCATAACTCAGACTAGTGGACTTCTTAGAAGCTCCACTCTGCGCCCAGGATTAGTGCTGTAAATTTGAGGACAATAAATTACATGACACGTACGTGAGGAAGAGGCTTAAATTTCAATGCAGTCTGGACTAGGGAAGCTCTTGAAACTTCAGTCTGCCAGCAAGAGGAAATGTGGACTGAGAGGATGGGAGAATTTGCACCAAAGTTGGACAGGCCAGAAAATCCACAGCCAGAGGGGGAATTTGGGGCAGAGGCTTTCCGCTTTCTCTCTGCCTTCCCTAAGGCCCAAAGAACATTCTTCTGCAGGCCCTCCACAGTGAGAGCCACAGAGACGCACTGTGGGGCTGGGGTCCGAAGGACAAGAGGCATTTTTTTCCTAATTGTGCCTATAGTGTTAACCTGACAACAGATTCCGGGTACCCCAGATTAGCTCACTTATTGCCCCCTCCTGGGTTTCCTAAGGGTTCCCTCAAAACAGCCCACTGATTAATCAATCTATTCTCCTAAGATATGGTCGTCCAGAGTGGCTAAGGAAACACCTGGAGGACACGGACATAGCCCTCCAATAAATGATTGACACAAAACAGCATTCTTTCCAAAAGAAGGCATTTCTTTATTGGTGCAAATTCCACTCCCTATCTAAAACACAGACCCCTTGCTACAAGTTAAAGAGCTGCCCCCGATCATGTTGTCTGATAGCTGAGATGATCCTAAGTGATGCACCTGCTTACAGTGATCAGTTGTTCACAGGTGGCCGACAGCACTTTGAAATGTTGTCGAAATCTTACATGTATACATGCCTTTGACAGTTAGCACACATTCACCCAAGCACACCTATACTATCTTCTTCTTCTCTGTCAGCTCCTAACCCTTGCCTCCTAACTATCAGCTGTCCACTGACACACTGACCTTTATATTGTCCTGTCAGAACGTTCTAGACACTTCGGTTAATATCTTCCTGTCCGATCGCACTTGTACGCGTGCCAACTGCCCATCATTCCAAACGTTCCAAACTGTCGGTTCGACTTTTAGCCTCGGCCCATTGTTTAACTCAGAGTTAGGATCTACTGGCCTTTCCCCTACCTTGGTTTCCCCCACCGCTTCTATTTTTAGTGCTATGTGAGCTGCAGCTTCTAATGGTGGAGTGACCCTTGTTTGTTTAAAATGGAAGCCAGGAATACAAAATGGAGTCTGGGGAATTTCTCTGGGATGAGTGCTATTCCTAGAGCAAGTCGTGGCACCTACACGGCTTGTTTGTATTTGCATTTCTAGTCAAGTAACCGGCTCTGTTTGGTCTTGTGTGCGGATCGTGCGTCCATCTGGAATTCGCCATTTGCAGAACATCCCACATCCTGTGTCTCTTATAAAGATTATTTTGTGTCTCCAGAAGTGAAAATAGTGGGTCTTGGCGGTAACGAGAAGCTCGCTATTCTGCAAGGATGTCCTGGGATTCCGGGTGCCCCAGGTGCCAAAGGAGAACCCGGAGCTGCAGGAATGAACGGTATGTTCCTCAGCACTGAATGAGAATCTGCTTTGGACGGTGCAGACACAAACATGAATTACGCAGTGAATAACCATAAATAAATAAATAACCATAAGTAAATAACCATAGTGTTGCTGATTAAAATCCTGCATGTAATTTACATGTTCTTTTCGAGATATCATCCACTGATGAAAATTGGCTTGGCTCTTTTGGTTTCAATGGAGTTATGTCCTTTTACATTACCTGAGGATTCAATCAGAAAGGGTAAAATTGGGAGCTCAGGTCTGCTCTAATTTCTTCTGTGTGTGAACACCTATAAAATATTTAAATTCATTCTCTGTATTTGTAGGAGTACAAGGATCTCAGGGGAGCCCTGGAAAGGCAGGCCCAGCTGGGGAGAAAGGTAAAGTAATAAAAAGTCTAAGTAATTTTGTTTAACTAACATCAAGTAATTTTTAACATTTGTATTTTCCTTTTATGAAACATTTAACAATTCTCCCTCCATTCCCCAATCTCTCTCCGAATTTAGAGCATGAACTGAATCAAATTGAGGCCTCTCTTTAGTTTATGACTCACTCATGAACTGTTCTTGATTGCTAAGAATGTATCCGTAATCCTTGGTGTTCACCAAAGTATTCCCAGCCATTGGATATTTTGTGAAATGCTTGCTACAGGCATTAGTAATTTATGTTGTGGAATCACGTAGTATTGTTTCCACTCCCTGAATAATGGACTGAAAAGTATTAATATGAGAATGATGACTGAAGAGCTTCCGGTTTGAATTTGTGCAGTTTGCAGGATCGGTATGTAGTTTTATTAATACTAGCAGTGATCTAAATATTCACGAACAGCAAACAGTCGAACTCCATGAATGAACACTGGTTACATTTTGGGTCATTTTTCACAAATAAATTCTCAGATCTGTTTTTTCAGTATTCATCCAGCTCTTATCCCAATAAAACCCCAGTTCTAAGCACTCATTGAGAATGCTACATCTCTGTTCAGCCTTTCCATTTTTCACCAGGAGAGAAGGGTGCCACTGGCGTTCCTGGTCTGAAAGGTAAGAGACCTCCAATAAGTTTGACTCGTTGAGCTACACACTGTCTTTTATGGTGTTATCCATAGGGACAGAGAGTAAGTCAGTAGGGAGTGAAGTTGTGATGTGGTAAGAGGTTTTCAATGGAGCTCGGCACCCCATGTGCACCCTTGAAAATCTGTCCATTGGTTTGGTGCCTAAACAGGAGATAATTCTCTTAAAAATCTGGTCCATAATATGCTATTTTATAGACCTTCGAAATCATTTATGTGTGGCAGACAGACAGTTACAATTTATAGAGAGAGATTTCGATTTGGGCTGGGACTTCCATAGGTTTCTAAGGGAGTTAGGCTTCAAAGTCAATGGGAGTTGGGCACTTAACTTGTTTGGGCTTCTTTAGAAATTCCAGCTATCACATCTAAAATGAAAAAAAAACAAATCAATATACACAGTGGCCCAAGTTACCCTCTCATTTGTACCCATTCAACTCGTTTGACGTCAATGGGGCGGAATTGATGTGAAAAAGAATTTGGCTTTCTCTCCTTTGTGTCATGCTTATCAGACTCTGGAAGGGTTAATATTTTTCCCATGTGATGATGTATGGGAACTGGGATCTTACACCAACATGGAATTAGCACCAAGCGCTGTGGTGAGCACTTAGATTAGGAGGCAGTCTCTTGGCTATGTCATGATTTGCTCCTTTGTGGGTTTTTGTTTTTTTTAGGAGATAAAGGAGACACTGGAGCACCTGGAACTATAAGTAAGAACATCTGCACTTTCCTTTATGGCAAGAGAATGATTTGATTGATTTTAAGAACACGATCAAATGAGCCTCATAGGAAACTCTGAGTGCAATGTGTCTGCACATGATGCTGAATTCACTAATATCCCTGTAGCTGTTGAGCTGTCCCAAAAGTGCGAAAAAACTTGACTTCAATAATTTGAGATGAGCATGGGCTGTCACATTTGCATCTCCATTTGGAGCCAGAACTGATCTGTCCTGGGAGTTTGGGGCAGCTCAGATCACAGCAAATGTGTGAAATTGTGCTTCTTTGGGTTGCCTCCTAATTATTGGTGCAGGAGCAATTAACAGGATAAAATTTATTTCACGTGCTGCAATTCCTGGAATATCACCCAGCTAAATTATTTTATAATGCAAGCCAGAAGCCTTAACGTAAAAGACTTCCTGTGCTCAATTAGTGGAAAGCACAGCCATGAATAATTGCATTTGGCTGCAATAAGTGATAAAGAATTCCTTCCCAAGCATAGTTTAATTGAGTGGAATTTAGAAGATGTAATCAGAACTAGGGATCCTTTCCACATTTAATACTAAGGCGCAACATGTATGGTGCCCAGATCAATGGAGTTTGGGCAGCTCCTATGCAAGATTCTTATCTATGTACGTGTGTTGGGAGCTGTTCCTTCCATACCAGCCTTGTGTAAGTAGAGAGATAATGCAGCATTTCTTTGAAGGGCTCTGCTTCTGCCCACCCTAATCACATAAGTTCCAACAACAGTACGGCCCATCTGTGTGTTAGCGTGTGAAATGGAAGCATAGGACGCTCGGTGCAGAGAACACCCACTCCTGGAATGTAGGAAAAAATCATTCTTTTCCTGGTTTCAATCCTCTTCCCTTGTGATTTCCTTCCCGAACAGGTGAGAAGGAGCTGGAGGACATAAACTGTGAGAAAGGTGAGTATTTTCTAGAATCACATTACATGAGCTGTCCACTCATCCCTTTCAGTGGACGTGGAGCTCAGTTCACAGTGTAGAGACGTACTGAAAATGCATGGAATTCATTCCGACTTCTGTAGCAACTAGTGTAACTAACACCTATTTCTTCTGTGTTAGCATTAGTGACTTATATGAGGTTTAGTTATTCCAGAAACCCTACTGACTCTAATACACAACAGGTAATCCTGGAGGATTAGGGTCAGGATTTAAGAAAACTGGTTAAAAAGAAATCCATGTCTCCAGGGTTTGGAAGCTCAAGTGACACCTTTTTGAAATACCTAGTGTAGTTCCTTGAGCAGGGATCAATGCTGCTTGGGTAATTATCCATTCCAACAAAGTTTATGGATTAACATTTAATTACCACCCTATCCAGGAGCGAGGAACTGCAAGGAGCTGTTAGCCAGAGGGAACATCATGAGCGGCTGGTACACCATCTACCCCCATGACTGTAATGCCATGATGGTGTTGTGTGACATGGACACAGATGGAGGTGGATGGATAGTAAGTGAAAACAAAGCATTGAGTGTTCAGTCTTGTTGCCATCCAAGTGGGCGCAAAACTCCAATGGATTTCGCAGGGAGTGGGATGGGGCCATGAGCTTGCTCAAACAAGTCACTTCCTAGGAAGGACATCAACCATGTGAAGGCATGTGTAACCCCTTGTTGAAAGTGATAGCTTTTTGTGCTGTCCCAATGACGCATGTTTGCTAGGAACAGGACTTTAAATAGAAACTTCCCAACTTGTTAATGTGTTTAAGATAAAACGGAAGCTGAACTGGGAATGGTTGTAATCTGTTCCTTTAGAATTTGGGGAACTAGGAGGTACATAAAGTGAGAAAAATCTGAGGGGTTGATGGGGCCAGGAGGGTAAGATGTTTCAGTTCTGGTTACCTTTGTATCCAATGCCTATAGTATTTTAAAAGTAAACCCCATTGCACGTTGTGTAAAATGTGGTTGAAAGGAAAAGGAGAGGGAAAATATTATATGCAATGCAGAGGAATTCTGTTTCACAAAGAATTTCTCTCTTTCAAATTTGGCTTACTTGCAAATCAGAATGAAACCTGAAAATTTCAAAGTTCTCCAAAGGAAAATTGCAATTGTATTTGTTTTGGATCAGTCAAAAATGTTTCATTTTAATAATATCAACAAAATGTATCCTTTCGATTTTGACTTTTGTTTATATTATAATATAAAATACAACATTTTGAGGAATTCAATACGATTTTATGAAGCATTTCTGTTTCAATGGAACTGCATTTTCTGACCAGCTCATAGTGTTATTTTATTCTTTTAATTTCCAATTAAAACCTATTAACGCAACAATAGGAGGATTTCCCTTTTGGGTGTCAAGGCTCCAGCTGCTCATTTACCCAACTGGAACACAGCAGTAGACAATCTCCTTATGACTAATTTTTGTCCACAGCTGCTATCTCATGTAACTTACTTTTTCCTCGCGTACAAGTAATTTCTTAGCTTTCCAGCGTGGAAGAGGTGAAATGTTATTTGATCATTGCATTAGACTTCTCTCGGCGGGCTCGATGCAGAAAGTAAAGGGTGACGGTCTGTGGCTCTTGCATAAGAGGCCTTCCGGCCTTAAAACCTATGAATCTATTATAGCATCAATGTACTTTGTCAGTTTTTAAGAAAAGGTGAAAATAAATACCAGTAATTAAATACCAATCTGAGCTCTTCTGTGAAGCACAGTACAATGTGACAAGATTAACAGTGACTGCTGAAGCTTTAAAATTCTGCTTTGTACCCTGGCTTTGTTCAGGATAGAAACCAGCCTGTGTCCCTTTGACTTCCCTGCAGGTTTTCCAGAAGCGGGCAGATGGTTCAGTGGACTTTTACCGTGACTGGAATTCATACAAGAGAGGTTTTGGCAGCCGCCTGACAGAATTCTGGCTGGGGAATGACAATATTCATCTATTAACATCTTTTGGTAACTAAATAACATGCATAGTGTACAAATTTCCCCACCAAGTTCTCTCTACATACTTGATTGCAGAGCCTTCCGTTTGTAGCTTTCAATTGCAGAGCCTTCCGTTTGTAACTTTTTCTTATCCAAAAGATAAGAAAAGGACCCTCCATCCATGGGTCACCTACCAACTTTCCTTTTGTGTTTTCCTAGAGAAAGACAGATTTAAGATGGTGGCTGCCATCCTATAATTGTTAAGGTGCGCTATTAATTCTATGCAAGGCCAAAAAATGTTAAATGCTGGTAACAGTGGCACATGTGTGTTACTTATAGAGTCCTTTTGTTAAAACACCTTGGACTAGCTAACACTGTAGTTCTGGTGGCCCAGTCAAGGTCTGGCAAATAGAGTGATGAATCGAAGGGCAAATATTCCTAACCAGACATTCATATCTTCTCCTGCTTATGAGAGACAGAGAGACTGGCTGACCAGACTCCAAAACATAGAGCACTAGAACTATAAGAGCTGTTATGTTGATGTCCCTTTTGTTTGGGTGTTGATTGTTGGCGAGGTAAAGTTGAAGGAACTGATAAGCTGTGCTGGGTGACCAGATTCAAATTCTTGGGTTCGGCCACACAAAAAACCCTCCCAAAGATGGAGAAGATTGATGAAACATGATGAACTATTTTCTTTCTTTCCAATTTGTTTCCATTAGGAAATAATGAACTTCGCATTGACCTCACAGATTTCGATAACAAACACGTGTTTGCCAAGTACAGGTCATTCAAAATTTTAGGAGAGACTGAAAATTACAAGTTGATTCTTGGAGATTTCCATATAGGTGATGCAGGTAGGTGTGGTACATGGTCTCCACCTCTCACAGCACAGAGAAATGCCACAATGCCATTGGAGGTGTACAGGATTCCACAGCAGAAGTAAATTAAGCTTCTCCTCATCTACAATAACTCTGCCAGTTCCTAGGGCCAAATCCTGAGGTTTTTAGTCACGTATTCTCAGTCCTTATCCGAGCAAACTCCGATCAAAGTCATTTCACCTGAGTCAGGATGCAGTCGGGACCTCAGGACTTGGTCCAGATAAATTGCAGGTGGGTTTCATTATAAAATAAGAGCAGACCTGAATCTTGCCACAAACTCAGATGGCTCCTTAAGAGAACTTTTGAGGTTAGAAAAAGTGTATTTAACTGTATTTATCATGTTCATGAATTGCTGACTGCATGACTTAAACTGAGATTAGAGGCAGAAAGAAGTAGTAATCTTTCACAGAAGACTTTCTCTAGGAGTATAGTGGACTGGAAAAGAGAATGTCAATTTAATGTGAAATTCCAGGTTATTGACCTTTCATTTTCACATCAGAATTCAACATCAATACAGCGGAATTACTGGTGAAACCAAACAATTTATTGGGCACCCACCTGCCAGGTTAGAAGCCGGGCAGATGGGCATCCTGCCCATCAAAGTGCTGAGGAGCTATCTGTTTTGCTGTCAGTACTAGACCTCACCCTCTAGTTTGATATGGGTCCATTTTCAGAGCTCCTGTGTATAATTCTCTGATTCTAAATGGATTCTGAACTCATCCCATCCTTCCTCAAAGGAATTTGGCCATGGCCCTAATGGGTTTGCTGCAAGCAAACAGTAACAGTACTGCTATTGATCAGCCAGCACCTAAAGGCCTTAAACGTGATGTTCTCTCAGGTAGTAAGTGCTGTACAGAACACATGGTGAGAGAACAGACCATCTAAATAGACAAGATGGGGGAGGGAGAAAGGAGGAATTAGAGTCCTCATTGTACAGCTAAGGAACTGAAGTTCAGAGATATTAAGACTGACATTTTCAAAGGGGCGTAAGGTACCCAACTCCCTTTGACTTTCTGATGACTTGTCCAAGGTAACCCAGGCATGTTTGTGACAAACCTGGGTAAAGAACCCAGATATTCTGAGTCTAAGTCAGGTGGCTCAACCAAAAGTGTTCTCTGGAATACCTGGATTTCAGAAGAGCTGGATCTGGTATGTACCCCAGCACCTGCCATGTCAGGAACTGAGGTGGAAGCAGTTAAACTGAACTTCAGACTTCCTTCTATAGTCCAAGAGATTCTGGGTGCCTCATGAAAGGGGGAAATGGACAGCAGGACTCCAAGAGTGTTAGACTTGGCCACTGAGGAATTAAACTGCCTGTGACCTTCCATAAACAGTCATTTCATTTACTTCACGTAGGTGATTCACTATCTGGCCACAACAACATGCTGTTCTCAACTAAAGACCGAGAGCAAGATCCTGGTTCAAACAAATGTGCAACAACCTACAAGGGCGCCTGGTGGTACAGTAAGTGCCACAACTCCAACCTGAATGGGATGTATTGGCTGGGAGCCCACAGCAGCTTTGCAGATGGCGTGAACTGGCAGACGGGCAAAGGGTACAACTACTCCTATAAACGGTCTGAAATGAAATTCAGGCCTGTTTAGCCCAGCAAGAAGGCAGGTACATGTGGTCACGCCGAAGTGAGCGTGTCACTGGAGATATCTAATTGGGCAAACTTATTTTCTATGTCACTACTTTGTTCAATAACGTTGAGTTTCTTCACCCTTTCATTATGATTGCTACTTTCTGCTGGCACCTCAATAATGCTTTTGCACTCTGGCCCATATTACCTGGATGAAAGGGTTTGAGAACAATGAAATCTTTCACTCTCTGTCTGCTGTGAATTGCTCATCACTTTGAGAACTAAATAAAATCTTGCTTTAAAATTCAAATTAGGCTGATCTTCTTTGTTTCTGGATAATTAGGGTTGACCTGGGAATATCCTTCTCATCAGATTTCTGTTGTCTGGGTAATGTGTAGCCACAGGATGTAACCCTATGCAATAGTCATGTGGAGGGGCATGGTCTCTTGTTGGTTCCTCTCTATCTGACATATTTTGGACAGTTTTGGCCAGGTTTTCTTTTTCTTTCCTGTCTAGAAGTAGAGGGAGATGAAATGACCCTTGGGGAGTAAGGGGCATTCCCAGAGGCTGTGTTTAATTTGCCCTTGGGGAGCGGGGACAGGCAGAAGAGCCAATATCAAGCAGCACTGTCAACATCACAACAAGCAGGACAGCAGGACACAGGCCTCAGTTCAAGGCCAACCTTAGCAGTCTTGCGTCTTGAGCCAGTAGAGACCAGGTATGTCACCGAGGTTTCCTAAAGGGCCAATGCTTGGGCCGATCAGTGGGCCATCTAGTCCAGAGCCTGGCCAGTACTGGCTTTCTGAGAGGAGCCAGTGCTAGATGCCTCACAGGAAACTAAAGAAACCGTAATTGGGTATTTTCTATGGCACTACTTATATCAATAATGTTGGGGGTTTTTCCCCTTTCATTAACACTGGAACTTTCTGCTGGCACCTGAATTGTTGTTGCACGCTGGCCCATGTTACCTGCCAGCTCCGGGAGCCTAGACATGGCCTCAGCTGGACTTGCTGAGCAGAGCTTATGATGTGAAACAGGAGTGCTGGTGGTCGGTAGCTCAGTCTAGGAGGCTGGGGCCTACTCTGAAGGAAGGTCTTCTGTCATGACACCCCCCCTTCTGGCCCTTGTGCCGTAGGATATGGGCTTTGCCTATCAAACTGGGCACGCACATGGGGTGGTCTTAGCCAAAACTGGTGAAAGGTGGGTAAGTTGGTAGATTTGGGGGGCTGTGACCCAGGCACTTCTTGATGCCAACTAGCAGAGGGCACAAGAGTGCATCGGGGTACAGGGATCCCCTGGGTTCACCAAAAGAATGGCATGCAAGGTCTGTAATGGAACCCTATGGCACACTGAGCATCGTAATCATCGAGATATAAGTACAGAAAATATGAGAGGAGGAGTGTGTGTTTGTGTGTGTGTGTGTTTGTGTGTGTGTGTAAAATGTATTAAAATTTATGTTCCCTACGTCTGTAGTTAAAAGCAGGTCACTCAAAGGTAGCATGTCATGAGACCGACTTCTCCAGATAGGGAGAGTGAGACACTTATCTCCCTGGTGGACCATTGCATATGGTGTGTCATACAACAGAAATCTATTAGTATACTAAGTCAAATGCTAACAAAGAGCTGGTGGAGACTTCAGAAGGAACTTAATGGGAAGAGATTCAGTAGGAGGGCGTCGGATAGCTATTTTCAGGTGAATATCAAAAGTCTGTTCTGGTATACTTGCAGGGCAAAGCGACACACTAGCATCTATCTGTCTGTGAAGACAAACTGCCAGCAAGCCTGATCTTATGAACTGGGGATCTTGGCCAATCTGGTTGAAAATGCAGGGGAAAGGATTTGGGGAAAGCTGCCTTGTAGAAGACAGGGGAATGCCTTGTTAGTTAAATCTGGGCCCTAAAAAGCATGTTATGATTTTATTTTATATGGAACCATTTGTTTCCACTACTCTTTCTATTACTTGAATGTCTGTTTTTTTATAATAAACCTATTGTAGTTGTCACTGCCTATGTATATGAAGTGCGATGTGTCAAGTAGAGTGAGGATCCTGGCCTGAACCTTGCAGTCGGGGGTGTCCTTTTCCTTTGGGAGTAATGGCTGTGAGAATTCTGTGCGTGCTCAGTGGAAAAGGAACTGTGTACTGCCCCTTGGAATAATCAGTGGTTCATGTGTGCCTATTGCTAGCCTGTACAGAGAGAACAAGGGAAGGAAAGGCCTGGCGGGCTGCGCTTGTGTTACCACAGGCTGGTGGAATCAGGGAGCTGATCCACAGAAGGCGCAGATGCTAAGGGCAGGTAGCAGTGAGGTGCCTCCTGGGACATGTCACAGGGGCACAGAGCCCCCTCTAGTCTCAGCTATCCATTGCTTATGGTGAGAGCCGCTCACACACACACACTTTATAAATATGGCCCCAATATAAGAAAACATATCCATTCAAGGCAGCATTTAAGCTCGTGCTTAAGTTCCACACAAGCCTAAAGCTAAACACACGCTTCAGTGCTTTTCTGAGTTGGGGCCAAAGATTGCAAACCTGAATATCAGCCTGAGACCATGTGCTTGACTGGAATAAAAGAATGAAATGGTTCGGAGTGACGTGCTGCCTGCGTTAGATTAACATCCGATTTATAAGAGGAATGATGGGCCAGGGGAGATGAACAGATTAAAAAAATAATGGAAATAATTTATGAAATCAGTATGTGCATCTACTGTAACACACAGCCTACCTAAGGTCTGTATAGTCCCTTATCTTTTGTATTTTCTCTCCCTCCCTTTTAACACTTATTTGTGTGGCCAACCATCTAGGTTAGCAGTAATAAGGAAGGGGAAAAGGGACAGTGGAAGTAGCTAATCATCTTGCTGCCCCAATAAAAGTTTCTAAGGCTACAAACAAAAGAAGAATCATTCTTAAGCAATCCAAGAATGCCGAGAATGTTGGCGTGATCGGTGCAAAGGGAGCAGAGACAAGCGATGCTTTGTTCACAGAACATTGAATGGATGGGTCTCTCTTGAAAGCACAACACCTCATGCTGCCATAGGGCACACCTGGAGTCTAAAATAACTTTGAACACCTGTTGCTTGGATGGGTGGGGGAGGGTGTTTGTTCTCTGTGGGAGGTGTGAGCTGCCCCATTTTGAAAGCTCTCCTCTGCCCTGGGGCCTCACTAAAGGCAAACTTGTAATTCTTGTCTGTATGTGCTCTACAGGGATGTGATTTCTAACCTGTCCTAATGTGTCGCGCATCAGTTGGTTCCCGTAGACCCTGCTGGTGCACTTTAACATATTGCTGTTCGAAACAGTCCTGTGTTAAAGTGCACTAGGCAACCTTCGGTGCATACCAGCAGGGTATGTATGGACCAATTAATGCATACTAGTGTTCTTTAGAAGTCACACCCTTGTAGTGCACGTTACTTCCCCTGTGTAGACAAGGACAGAAAGCCTTGCCAATATTTTTCTACCTATGGCTTGATCACTTTATAAATGAGTGTAAGGGCATGGAATCTTTTTAGGGCCCAATGCTGCTAACCTTGCTCATGTGAGTGGGTCTGTTGACTCCAGTAAGACTACTCCCATGGCTAAGGAATGGCGTAGGATGGAAGCTTACCTGAATTTACTAAAGATTGTAAAGCTTAAACCATCCTTGAAGGATTCCTTAATGAAAGACACAGCACAACACAGAGCTGCAGGATGACAAGATAGATGCCCTACCCCTGGTTAGCCTCTGCTGAAGCGTGCTATGAGCTGGGAACCCTGAAAACATGGTCCTCCAGAACTGGGTTTGTTTGGTTTTGTTTCTTAATTTTCTAGTTGAGCTGGAAGGTTCATCTCTTTCCTTGTGTGTTTGCTGCTGGGAAGGGGTTCAGGGGTTTTCTGAAATATCTGCAGTGGGAAGGGGTTTATTATTCTGATGGTGGGTATTTAATGTGTGGAATACAATGGGTTATATTTACATTACACCACATGGCCCCAGACTAGAACTGAGGGCACAACTGATTCTTTTGGTGGTCAAACTGAAAAATCGGAGGGGTGTGTGTGTCTGTGTGTGTCTGTGTGTGTGTGGAGAACATTTTATTTAGAAATGAACCAAAAGTGATTTTAAAAAAAAATTTCCCAAATAAAAAACAAGTTTTCACAAAACATTCCAAATGTTGGTTGAGAACAAATGTCTTTGATATTTCCATTTTTTTTGTTTTTTCAGCCAGATTTATTCACCACTCCCGACTGGTTTTGATGCCCCCCAAAATGTAGTGAGGGTGAAGGAGGAGGACACGGGGTCAGGGAGTCTGGCACAGTTCATCTCATGGTGTTTCCAACAAATGCTCCCCACTGCAGAAAGGAGTTTGGGGGAGGAGAGGGCAGGTTTGCAGCGTCCAAGCGCTGAGGTGTTATGAAACTGCTCTCCCCTGTGACACAGCCTCCCCCTACCCTCTTGGCCATTGCTTGGTCTCTGGTATTGGCCATCCCACCGGGCCTATGCCTTACTCTTTCTCTGTGGGAAATGAATGCTGTAGAGCAGGAGTTAGCGGCAACTGGAAATTAACTGGCTCCCAAATGAAGCATGTTGCAGGGAGCTTCTGGCCCCCACATGCTTCCATCCCTTCATTATCACAGACCCCTGTGGCCCTAACTCCATGGCGCTTGTAGAGGTCTGTTTCCACATATTTCTAAGCCTGCTGGATACATCAGAAAAAGGGAACAACTTGCATCAATGAGGGCGCAACTGGACATGGTGGACTCACATCATAGCTTCCAATTGTCTATCCATTAGTGTTCGACACTTCTAGGCCAGTCTGCAGGGAGAAGGAGGAAGGGGGCTGTAGAATTCCCAGTTACTAAGGAGCAGTCTTGAAAAACGGACCTTCTCTAAACCAGACCATTTCCAATACCTTGCCAAGCTGCTCTAGTTAGGATTCAGTTTAGTCTGCTTATCTTATTGAAATGGAACATGTGCTTGCATGCCACACACCATATGTTGCCAGGGACTAAGTAATGTTGTTTAACCAGGGCCTTGCCCCTGGAGAGCTATTACCCAGAGCGTTAGAATGTATGAGGATGGAAACCACGAAGTATTAAAAGTCAAACAAAAGTTTTCTTTGATTGAGGGCTTATTTACCCTGTGACCTCAGATAAATGTATTTGGAACATCCTGGCTTTTTGTTTGCTTGGATTACGTTTAGGTTTCCAAGAAATGTGATACTGTATGTACAATGTGTTAAATATGTGCTCCAGGTCAAGCACAAACCTGCAAACTATAGGAAATTCAGAAGGCCTGTTAATCTTTAATCCACACTTTTGTTTCTCTGAGTTGCAGCAGAGAAAATGCCTGTGGTCCCTAAGGTTTGGGGTTGGCTTTAGAAAAAATATAGCTGTATAGAAGTTAGCAGCAAGTGTAATATGCATTTACTTGTTTAAACCTAGTTCTTTTTATTTCATTTTTTAATATTGATAAAAATGACTTTGAGAAAGTTAGGGTTAGTAAACTGTATATAAGTTTACTAACACAAACAGCAAGAAACAGGAATTGAACAGTTAATACATCGACAAGCAACCTCCAAAATAAAATCTTAAGTTCAATGCATGCTACAGCTCACATTCCCAGGGCTATTTGCCATAGCTCTGTCCTTGAACTGGAAACAGAAATTTGAGATTTCTGCTTGGAAGTGTTTGTTGATCTCTTTCAAGTTAAATTTCCCTATTTTTGGTCTTGTGTTCTTGTTTCAAATGTCGATATAATAGTTGTTGAATACAGGCTAGCAATTTTTAATGTTGTCACAAGATCTTTAAAAAAGAGTCGTAATGTCTTTAACTCTATCCATGTGGGAATGGAAGGCAAATTTACAGACTTCAATGGCGTTACACCAATTCTTCTCACACTATCTTCCAGCAAGATGGCTGACCATCTAGTCAGAGTCTTCCACAAAGTCTAAACGCTTGGTTCCTTTGCTGTCTTAGGTGAACGATGATTCCGGGTTCAGTGCCCCTCTCTTTTATAGTCCAGCAAACCTTTGAAATGGATTCCTCTGCCAGTGATCCCCCAAGTGTAGTTCATTCGATCTGTGAGGAAGGAGACATGGAGTCGGCTGGTGAAGGAAATTGCATGCAAATGAATGGCCACTTGACATGCAATTGCTAAATGATTCTGAGGACACTGTGGCTGGAGGCATCAGTCTGTCCTTTGTCTGGGAGAAACCTGTTTACCCACTTCCCAGATCTATCTGGTAAACACATTTTAGTTCCACATTTCCTTCATATTTATGCTGTCCCTTGGGCATTTACCATACATACACCGTACAAAAATATTAATGATCAGTACGTTGGTAATTTTCTAATGATACACATCAGATACAGTTCAACTTTAATGAATTGGGATACATCAAACTAGTTAGGCCAGTTGAAACTCACTGCCAGATACCAGTGAGCCCTTTGCCCTCTTGCACTAGGGCGCTCTTAGGGTTACACCTCCCCTCCTTACAAAACTGAAGGAGGATTAGCCACTGGGTGACCTGGAGGCAGTAGGTCAGAGCCCTCTTGCCTGGACATGGTGTCTGCCACCATATTTTCTTTCCACTATATATGTGCAATCTTCATATATTCCTGGAGAGTCATGCGCCATTATAGTAGTTATGAATTGGAGCCCTTCGTTTTATGCAACCATGCGAATGGAGAGTGATCAGTCAGGAGCCTGAACTTCTTCTTAAAAGACAGGGCCTGTGTTCTTTAATTGCCCACATTATGGCAAAGCATTCTGCCTAACCCCAAGAGAGGGGCTGCAGCTGAGAATCCCAAACAGAGGGGCCCCTCCCTTCAGCCTCGATTTAGGAAACAGACTCCCTGAGAGTGTGGACTTAGGACACCTCCCTTTCCTGCTATTGGCTATTTTAGCTGGGGAGCTGCCTAGTATGCTGGCTTTTCTGAATCTCATTCTCTCTCCATGCATCTTATAGAATAGGGAGTCTAGGTGCCGAACTCCAGCTTTGTAAATCCTAGGGTATGTCTACATTGATGGTGACACAGTCGGCACCGCCAGATCGATTCTGCGGGATCGATTGAGCGGCAGTGGAGACCAGCTCAGTCGATCTGGAAGTCGATGGTGCTAGTCCACCCCCGCAAAAAGATGAATGCTTCATTGACGGGAGGGCATCTCTTCTGAGCTGCAAGGCGTGGTGAGATTTCCCCCACATCTTTCCCAATTCTCTCTCTCTCTCTCTCTCTGTCTTTAATCCAGGTATAACTTTCTACTTTTGTAAGCCCACCTGGGCTAGCCTTCTCCAATATCCCCCCTGTAATTCTGTTGTGTTGTAAGTGTTAGATTGTTTTTCTCTCCTTGTATGGCATCACTATTAGTATCATAAGTTTTATACACCTGGCAATAAACTAACTGTTGTAATCAAGCTGGTTGCCAGTTTCTCTCTCTCTAAATGCATTTACTCCTTTGTGTTCTTGGCTTCCCTACCTTGCTCTGTAGCAACGCTTCTTTTACCTAAGCCAAAGATCCCTGGAGTGCCCAAAATCCTATGGGGTTTGCTTATCAAGGGGGTTACTGCTAGAACAATTGTGTTGCAAAGAGGCATATAAAGGGGGCAGCTGAAAAGTGCTGCTCTGCCTAGCCTACGGAGTCCAGGGGGCACATAAGGGTGACAGCTGAAAAGTGCTGTTTGGACCCAGCCTGCTCATAAGTGTGCTCCATTCTGGTGCGGTGCCAGGGGCACATGAGGGTGACAGCTGACAGTGCTGTGTCACCAGCCTGCTGAGTTCAGGGACGTGTAAGGGGTCAGCTGAGAGTGCTGATGGCCCGGTCTGCTCAGACGCACTCAGTTAATCTGGAATGGGTGTGTGTATCTGGGGTGGGTTTATTTGAATCTGAAAACCTTAGGTCCTGCAGGATAGCTCCATTGGGAGGGGACTTGTAACCATATGAACACACAAGTATCACAAGCAGCACATTAATAGAATCACACCCCCTCTTCCAGGAAGGTAACCCTAATAAATAAGCATACCTCAAAGTGATGGGCAAATCTGGTAACACCATGACCACATATGCTGATGCCACAGGGTCTGCGGGGATAGGAAATAGGCCGTTCAGTTCTGGAGACACAAACCCCTGGCACTGGATCTCAAGGAAGATTCCTTTAGCTGTCTGAAAGCAAAAGGCTCTTATAGTCACCACCAAGACCAGCTGCTAGATGGAGACATGACCACATCTACTAAGCTGGTGCATTACTGTATGTGTGTATGTACACAATAAAAGAAAAAAGGATAACCGATTTAGTAAGTCCCGTTCTCATCACAACTTCATTGTATTGGCATCCCCTGCCCCTTAGTGTCTGAAATGTTTAGTTTATTTGACAAAAATAAATAGGCCAAAGTTGCATACAAAACACCTACTTCACTGGGAGCAGATCCTTAAATGTGTGTGTGTATGTAGCAGGGGGAGAGGGTGTTTAATGTATTGAAAGCACTTTACTTTCAAAGGGGACTGGAGACTTCAAACAAAATTGGGGCCCCATTGTGCTAGGCACTGTAGAAGGACACAATGAGTCCCTTCTTCAAAAAGCTTATGATCTAAACAGAGAAGGGGCAGGGGAAAGGGACGGAAGAGACAGAGTGAGCACAGTGGTGACTGGAAAGTGCCATGTTAGTGTCATGAAGTTTTTTTACTTTTGTGGGGAAAGTTTGGTTAGGTAACCAGCTAAACAGTCAAGGGAAGGAAGATGGGAGGGAGGCAAATGTGAAAGGAACAGAGAAGGGCAACAAAAATGATGAGGGGTATGAAACAGCTTCCATGTGAAGGGGGATTAAAAAGACTGGGACTGCTCAGACGACTGAGGGGGGATATGATAGTGGTCTATAAAATCATGAATGGTGGGGAGAAAGAGAATAAGGAAGTGTTCGTTACCCCTTCACATAACACAAGAACCAGGGCCACCCATTGAAATTAATAGGCAGCAGGTTTAAAACAAACAAAACGAAGTACTTCTCAAACAACGCACAGCCAGCCTGTGGAACTCATTACTAGGAAATATTGTGAAGGCCAAAAGTATAGAAAAGGATTAAATAAGTTCATGGAGGATAGGTCCAACGATGGTTATTAGCCAAGGTGGTTAGGGATGCAACCCTGCGCTCTGGGTGACCCGAAGCCTCTGACTGCTGGATGCTGGGACTGGATGACGGGGGATGGATCACTCAATAATTGCCCGGTTCTGTTCATTTCCTCGGAATTATCTGGCATTAGCCATTGCCGGAAGACAGGATACTAGGCTAGACGGCCCATTGGTCTGACCCATTGTGGCAGCTCTTATGTACTTATGCAATGGAGATAAGGCAAGGGAGCAGGGAGGGCAACTGGAGAGGGGCTGAGGTGAAGAGCCTATGAAGGTGGGGGTTGGAGCCAACAGCCGCTCAGCGATGTGGAGAGAAGTCCAGGGTCAACTTTAGCAAGCAGTCGGACATCATCAATGTTTGAGGCTCCCTGAAGCAGCTCTTGCTGGGGTTGCTTCCTGTCTGCTCCTGGTGCTTGAGTTTCTTTGGCCCCTTGGGCCTCCCTGGAGCTTTTTCCTTACCCGAGTTCACATGGCTTGCAGGGCACCACATGGGTCCAAGTACCCCAGAGGGAGGGAAAGGGTGCCCCGAACAGTCCTGAGTCTTGGGGTTCTGACAGGAAAGGTTGGCCCTGGCTGGTCCCATCTTTCAACCCTGAATTTCATTGCAGGTGCTGGACATAGTCTCTGTTTCATAGCACAGGGAAATCCTACAAAGCCAATAGAAATGTACAGCCTCCTGAGGCCGAAGCAAATTACACTCCTCCTCTACAACAGTGGTCCAGTCTCTAAGGGTCAAATCTGGATATCCTTCCTCTGGACTCAGTCCTCGTTCATTGATTTAGATGGATGGTAGACTGAGTAAAAACTGAGTGAGGACACCAGGATTTGGTCCCAGGTAAATTATAGAAGCATTTCACAGGAAATGGATAAAGTCATTCAGGTAAAATAAGAGGGATCTGAAGGTCTGCTTCAAGTTCTGGTGAAACCTGAACTGAACCTCTGAAGTTAGAAAAGTGAACCATCTTTTCTCAATTCATGACTCACTTCATGCCCTGATTTAGGCTGGCTTTGGAGGGAGAAGAAGCAGAAATCTTGCAAAAAAGCCTTTCCTTTGGAAACTTGTGTGGTATATGTAGCTTTAAATGGCGATGCCTTCCTCTTTTGTGTAATGACCCTTTCCATGCCAAAGAGCACCACCTGCCTGCAGAGAGAGCTGCCATTTTGTTTTGAGAGTTGCTGCTGCCTGTAGGAATGGAGACATACGTCGTGTTCTTGTAACAGCCCCACCTCAGGCCTGCGCTAGGGTTTGACCTTCAGCACCAAAATATAGACTCCTACCACAGGAGCTAAACGATGGACTAATTTGTACAACCATGCTGCTGAGGAGCCCTGCTCATGAGCCAGAACCCACTGTGCTAGGCACTGTTCAAACAAGAAATGGCCCCCCACAATTTTTGTGCCAAGGACCTTACCATCTGAGACTAAGAGACAACAGGCAGCCACAAACAGATGAGAGAGTGCAAGGAAACAACAGGACAACGCTGGGTCTGCATGATCAGCAGTGGTCTCAGCACACCAGCAGCCTAACTGTCAAGTTTTTGTAGACTTTTTGGGGCAAGGACTATTCTGCATGATGGAGCCCTAATCTTCTTTGGACTCTCTGGGCACTACTGCAATACAAATAGTTAATAACTTGTTGCAACCTGTGGCTGTGTTCTTGAAAGGGTCTGTTCTGTGCAAACGGGCATCTCAAATGACATAGGCTTGAGACGTGACGTAGCATCTGACTTGCATCAGGACCTTAGTAGCAGGGAAGTGGGTAAACTCCAGGAGTCAAGGTCAATGTTTGCGGGACCTGAACTGTTTACCACCTGCAGTAAATGGAAATGTCTCTCCTTTCGCTTAGGAAATTCTCTAGCTGGCCACAGCAACTCGCCATTCTCCGCTAAAGAACAGCAGCTAGATCCAGGTTCCAATAGATGTGCAATTCCCCACAAGGGAGCTTGGTGGCACAATAGCTGCCACCACTCCAACCTGAAGTATGGCTGGGAGCCCATGTGCCTGCCTCATGTCCTCTCCCCAACTGTGGCTGAAGCAGCGGAGAGGAGAATAGTTAGCTGCTGTTTACCTTAGCCTGGATTTTCAGCTGGTTTGGGATTTTTTGAGCATAGTTAGCTCCTTCCATAGCAAAGAACACTGCTGCTCCCGTGCGACCGTCTCTGCTCTCATACAGGTCAGCTCCTGCTCTCACAAGATGGCTTGCGCCAAGGTCTTTCCAAATGACACACGTCTTCTTCAGCTCCCACCGGCACTTACTGAGCTGGATTTGTAGCATGAAGTTTCTAGCCTGGAAACTGTCCACAGAGGTGGCCTTCTCCTCCAATTTACCCCAGACCATCAGCGTGTTGGTCTGCTGTGTAGACATAGAAACCAGGGCCGACACTGCAGCCTCTGGCTTGAGTCCTGTCTCAGCGTTCAGACCTTGGGATACACAGCCTAGTGTTGAACCACCAACTCTCCCAGCAGAATGGTCTTTTTGGAGACCTGAAGAATTCATCAGTTCCCTTGTGTTAATGCCAGCCTCTCAGTACTGTGCCTCTGTGCTCAGCTTGTCCGCACAGGCTTTCCAGGGCGTTCTTCCTCGTGGTTCTGAAGTTGCTTTTCCCACAACATGGCTTCTTTTGCCAAGGGGGGCTGTGCTCTGACCTTGTTGGCCCTAGTTTCATGTCCCTTTCCCAACTCAATGATTTGCAGGCCTAGCTTCCAGACTTCACCTACAGCCTTTTGACACTTGCCCTTGTAGGGAGAGCAGCAGTTTCCCTCTGAAACGAGGATGTACTATGCCTCCTTCTCTGTCTTCCAGGCAGGCAATCGCTTTTTTCCAAGGCCTTTGTTCCACTCAGCTCCTTCAACCTCTGCTTTTCGAAGTGGCTTTTCTCAGCCTCACCAGCTCCAACCTGGCATTGAGGCTGTCTCCGATGCAGCTCTTCTTGCAGCAACAGGGGAGATTGAGGGAGTTCTCTCCCAGCAGAATGTCCCATTGGTCAGTTTTCAGAGAATTATCCTGGGAGGCGTGGAAGACTCATTTTCAAATGCTTTCCGTTCATGAGGTGTGCATGGGGGAGATTGAACCTGGGTCTTTCCCACATCCTGGATGAGTTCTCTAACCATTGGGCTTAAAGCAATAAGGAAACCACCCCCATTACAAGGGGACAGGGCTTAGCACCTCCCCTCCTCTGGTCAGCATCTCCCATTGGCTAGCCCAGACACCTACCACCATGGGAGGGGCAGGACTTGGCATACGTCCTTCTGGTTGGCATCTTCCATTTGCACACATCCTATTGCTAAGTTTAGGTGCCTATCTCCCTGAGAAGCATGGGGCTTATCAGCTCTGATTGACATGTCCCATTGGCTAGCTTAAGTGACCCATGCCTAGAGCGTTGGCTGTTGTGGATCTCTCTCTCCATTCATTGTATAGGGCACTTATTGCCTACTACAGGCTTTGTGGATCGGTGTGTGGGTCCAGTGATTTTCAAGGTTCCTAAAAGTTAGGTATTGCAATGCTGAGCATCATAACATCTAAGTCCTTTTGTGGCTCTAAGCCTACATGACTACTTCACAGTATCCTTTCTTAACACCTTCCTTCTTTCCCTGCTAGTTCAGTGCACCCACCGGCTCTTTTTCAGGCTTCCAGCTTCAGTTATTACTACAGAGGGTTTTTGGTGGGTTTTTTTATTCCTTTGGTTATTTACTTTTTGCTTTTCCCCATTAGCCTCCTTAATTTCCATCTTACATTCTACCTGTCAGAGTCTATCACCTCTCTCAAACTTGACAAACGTTACACAGAGGGTGACACATGCAGGCCCGCACACCCTTTCCTGCAATCAGCCAGGCTGCAGGGAGCAGATCAGGTTTTTTCCTGTAGCTTTTCCTCCAACATGTGAGGATAGGGGTTTTATTTCCTTGCCGACTTCTGTGGTAAAGCATCCTTAAGTAACCTCCATGCTGAGTAAAGATTTTTAATTTCCTCATGTTTGACTTTAGTTCCCCTTTTAATGAGCTTCCATCTTTAGAAAGTGGGATATAAAAACTAATGTCACGTGGCTGGTTTTGGCATGAGCTGTTCCATGAGGTCTTTGGCCATAATTATGTACTCTTGACTGTTAGTAAAAGGCTAAACTATAGTTACTACTTCAACCAGCTCCTGTATATTACGTAGTTAAGACTAGCCTCTTGTCTTGTGTTACCTACAGCCAGATGTTCCAAGAAGTCATTATATGGTAAAGACATTTCTCCTTTTTTTATTTTATCCCAGTGTGACGAGGTGAACTTGCCCCACACTGGAGATGAAGGGTTAAGCCAGTACTCCTGGCAAGAGAAACCGTACCTTACGGGGCATGCTCGAAGTGCTGCAGCAGTATAAAGGGGAGCAGCTCAGCTCAGTTGGGATGGAATGCCGAGCAGGGAGGATGCATGGTGGAGGCTCCAGCATGGGAGCCAAAAGGCCCTGCAGCTGCCCCACAGCAGACTGGCCTGCAGGCCGCTACACCCAGTGCAGGAGATGGGGACTCGTCATTGATAGGGCCCTGGGCCAGGGCCTGATAGAGAAGGAAGGGTCCAGGCCCTCCTACCCTGGCCAGTCTCCAGGGGTGGCCTTTCCCCCTTTCTGCTCCATTGGCCACTAGGCCACCTGGCTCCTGAACACAAGGGCTGCCACTGACTCTGGTTGCAAGGCCACCTGGCCCTGACTGTGAGGTTTCCTGCCTTACCCCTATCGGGGGGCGGGGGAGGAAGGGGATCCATGAGCTCTGTGACACCCAGGGTGATATTTCATCAGTTGATATGTGAGTCAGTGAAGTCTCTCATTACAGCTGTTTTATCCAATGGGCGTTACAGTACCCACATCTTACTAGTTTGCCTTTTTGATTTCCCTTTATACTTTGAACTTACTGTCCTATCCTGATTCTAGTAGTAAACCTTTACTAGCATTTGTATTTTTCTGACTTGGGTTGTATAGACATTATTTCTTGGGGAATTCGGTGCCAAAACATTAAAAATTCTGCACACAGTAGTTTCAAATTCTACGTATTTTGTCAAAATAACACAATAGAATCACGCCGGTTTCATTATTTTGGTAATTTATTTCAAAATACCTGTCAGTAAGTATGTCTGTAACACTACAGACAACAAAAAAGATTCAGGACATGGTTTTGACAAATAGATTCCTTATGGAGTATATTAATACAGAACTTTGAGTAATAATTCATTTAAATTACAATACAGAAATGTATTTCCCACATCCCCCAGAAGCAGTGCAAAGGATTGGGGAGAATTAGGGGTAATGGAGGAGCTGTGGGAGAGGGAAGTAATTGCTGGGAAGGAGCCTGGGAGTGAACCTGGAGGTTTGTTGGGCGTGGGTGGGAGAAATAAGGACCAGGTTTCTTTGTGTGAGGAGAAGGAATTGTTAGGGAGTTGGGGAGCCTCCCCATCCAGACCCTGGCTCACTAGTTTCCATTCAGTGAGGCACATTTGCCCCATCCCCATGTGTCCCTGCACCCCCACTCAGCTACCTGCTGCCCCATCCCCATGTGGCCCTACACCCCATGCCCATTCAGCCCCTGCCCCAATCTGTCCCCCCCACTAGCCTTTCTACACCCCAGTCTATGTGACCTCCCCCAGCAGCCCTGTGTGCCCCGCTCTGTCCATCTCCTGCCCCATATCCCATCCCTCCTCACCTGGCCCCGCAGGCATGTCGCTGTGAGAAAAACAGCCTCTGCTCTATCCCTATTGGCTGCTACGGTGAGCTACGTTCTGCCACATCATTCCCTGCTGGCTGAAAGGCGTAGCCGAAGCCCATCTCTTGCAGAATGTATTTTCTGTGCAGAAAAAATAATCTGCAGGGGTCATGAATTCTGTGTATGTGCACTGGAACAGAATTCCCCCAGGAGCAACTATTTCAACTCATGCCTGTATATGTATCTGACTTAGCTGAGGGCATCCTTTCTTCTTGTGTCCCCTAGAGCCAGATGTTCTAAGAAGTTATTAAATGGTTGAGAAATTTCTTCTCTAGACTGTGTCACAATATAACATTTCATCAGCTGCTATGTGCGTAGGTGAAGCCATCCTTTATCACTGACTTAGTAGCTATTGTTGAGGTTTCTTTCATCTTTCTCAGTATTATGCAGTAACTATCCTGATCCTGATAGTATAAATCCATTCGTGTTTCTCTTCTTTTGATTTAAGTTTAATCCTCCATACAGATACTATGGTACTTTATGGTCCTGTCTACTAAGAAATTTTATCTCACTAGATTCTGTGGAATCTTTTAGGTATCCTAACCTCTATGAGTTAATCTGTCCTTGTCAGGTATCACAGTATCTCATTTTATTTTGTTATCCCATCGTGTTTCAGAAATTACTGTTAGTGTATGTCAAGGTTCTCTTCCATTGTCAGACTGCACTGGTGAGGTGAGGGTTAAAGAGCTGCTGTGGGCCCAAGGGGACATGCCCCCTCTTACCACTGCTGGGCAAGCTCCCAGTGAAGGGAGCATTTAAAAGGTAGTGACTCATCTCACTCTGGACTGACCGTAGAGGAGAGCAGTTGTGTGCCGCAACTTTGAAGCCCGTTGATGGTGGGAGCCGAGGGTGATGAATTGCTAGGGCCAGCAGACGACTCTTGACAGAGAATTCTTTTTTGGGTGCTGGCTGGTGAGTCTTGCCCACATGCTCGGGGTTTAGCTGATCGCCCTATTTGGGGTCGGGAAGGAATTTTCCTCCGGGGCGGATTGGCAGAGGCCCCGGAGGTTTTTCGCCTTCCTCTGCAGCATGGGGCATGGGTCGCTTGCTGATGGATTCCCTGCAGCTTGAGGTCTTCAAATCTCACTTTTGAGGATTTCAATAACTCAGTCATGTGTTCGGGGTTGTTATAAATGTGTATGGGTAGGGTTTTGTGGCCTGCCTTGTGCAGGAGGTCAGACTAGATGATCATATTGGTCCCTTCTGACCTATGAGTCTATGAGTCTATGACATGATCAGAGGAGAACACAGGAGGGACCACAAGTGCAACCAATTATAATGTCAGAGGGACTGGAACAAGGGTAGGAAGTGACCCAGGTAGTGCGATTTGGGGTATCAGGCCCTGAGCTCTATGCAGTGCCTTGTTTTGAAGAGCCCTGGGCTGGAATCGGGTGGAGTAGGGTGGGCCTGGATTCCCCTACCAACCCGCACTCTCACTAATGGGCGCCAATACCCCAAACTTATTGGGAAATAACATTGAATCTGAACTAAAGTTTGGGCCTAGAACCGTGAAGCACAGCAACATGGAAGATAGAGCTGAAGAGCTGTCTCTTCCAGTGAAGCTCCCATACCTGCAACAAAGACTTTTCCCTTTCTAGCACCTTGGCTCAGCTTGTAAACGGCTGGTTGAGACCAAGGTAGATACTTGCTCTGCTGAATCAGAAAGAAATAGAGAGGCCCAATCTGTCTCCCACTGAAGCCAATTGCGAATACCCCAGTGACTTCCACAGATGAAGGATTAAGCCTGTATCAGCTAAGATGAGTGATAATTTCCCTCACAAGGCTCACCTAGACCTAATTGCTGCCTTTGTTCTGATCATTTACTATATTAACAGACTGCAAAATTCAGATAATAAAATATCCCTGCCCTTCCTGCCGGAGGAAAGAGAAAGGTGTTGGGTCAGCAAATGCCACTAAACCAGAACTGTGATCTCGCTTATTTTTCTCTGCAGACGCTTCACTTTTCTCTTCATGATATTCACACTTCCCTAAGCATGACTTTCACTTCCCTTGATCTGATCCACACTCCCCTTTAAGCCAATGGCAGGTGAGTGTGCACATCAGAGGGCAGTATTTGAGACCAGATTCACAAGCTGGGATGCCAAAGTAAGCCATTTAAATATGAGATTCATGCAATTTAGTAAGATTTAGCATCTATGGCCAGATTTTCAAAGGTATTTCAGCTCAGAGGATGTACCTAGATGCCCAGTAAGATTTTCGAGAGTACCCAGGTGCCGAAATCTGTGGGAGTTAGATGCCTTGCACTTCTGAAAATCCCACTACATGCCTATCTGCACCTTAAGATACCTAAATAACTTTGAAATCCTAGCCCCTCTATCCTAATATAAATACATTCCTAGTGTGACAGGGTCAGACTAGATGGCTACTGGAGAGTCCTAGAAGGCCAATCTATCAGGCCCAGGCTTAGCAAGTCCCTTTTTCCCCTGGTTGCTGAGCAGGGGTTACCCCTGGTTAATTAACACACTTGGAGCCAATCAAAGCCCCACCCTCCCCCCAGACTTGTTAAAAACCTCCCCTTCAGAGAAAGGGTACAGCTGGAGTTGTGAGAGCGAGGACTAAGGGAAGAGATGCTGCCAGAAAGAAAAGATTGAACTGGACATTTGGTTAGGGCACGACCACAACCAGTGGCTCTGTCAGGGGTCAAGAAACTTCCCCGGCAAGGAGGCCAGGAAGGACCCCTTGTTCGAGCGGGGTGCGGACTTTAAGTCAAGGGGCATGGGGAAGTGACCCAGGGGAAGCCAGCAGCTTTCCTGAAGCCACAGTGTGAGGCTGCTACTTGTAGGGTCCCTGGGTTGGGGTCTGGAGTCGAGGGTGGGAATGAGCTCCCTCCTCCCCGTCCACTCTCAGCCATTCACTGGAGGAGCAAAAACCCCAGCGAAGAGGCAAGGGCCTGTGAGAACCAGAGACAGGACCAGGAGCCAGCAGGGAGCAGCCATCATAGAGAGGATGCATTACCCTCCCCCACCCATAGAGGGTGGGAGAACAATAAGGGGTGATGCTGTTCCCTGATCTACTGCTGGAAGTAAGCGCTGGACCCACCGAGGTAGAGGAAGAGCTTTGCCACGCTAGGGACTTCAGGTGCCAAGCTTTAGGCACCCAGACTTGAAATTTTGACTCTTAACCACTAGTAATTCTGCTGTTTTGGAAGCTTCTTGGCACAAAATTTCACAATTTTTACTTTAGCAAAGTTTGGAGAAAATTTCTCATTTTTCTGAAATTTCACAAAATGGGCTTGTAGAATTCCCCCCTCTCTGGTGGGTGAATCAGTGATGTGTTCCTCTGTGTCCACAACGGGCAATTTTCTTCATAGCTTATGTTGAACCTTGGAGTTCACCAATAATTCAAAATCTGCCTGATGGTGATGGCCAGAGAATTAGTTTTACCTGAGTTAATGCCAGATGGGTCACCAGCTGCAGCGATTACCAAACTGGGCCAACAAGACAATGGCATCTTGCTGTCAAAGCAGAATGGTGCTCAGCTCAACGCCACCAACAGCCACTCCTCACCCTTATTCTTCAACCAATCAACACCAGTACTGAACAACAATGGGGACAGAACCCAGCCTGCGAACTCCCAGGGAGATAGGAAACCAGGCTGTGTATCTGCCATTGACTTGAACATAGCTCTTCCATTATAGAGTTCTTCTATCAATGACTTCCACAATGACTTGCCAACATTTCCAAGTCAAACCCATTCCGCCTTAGCTTTTGCTCTCTACAAACGTGCCTTTGGAAACTCACATTGCAGCTTCACTTTGGACCCATCTATGATCGTAATGAAAACCAAGCTTTATATTTGGTGTCCAGTTTAGGTGCGCTTGGCTAACAGCATCTTTCTATACGGGTCACTGAACCCAGTTTCTGAACCACCAGTTCAGATCACAGCATTTCTACAGCCTCTTTCTTCTGAGTTCTTGCTCCCTGGTAGAAGAGGATATGGTGATTCCAGCAGCAATCCCTTTCTCCTGCAGCTGCATCTTCTGCCACTCCAGGTCCCGTTGATTCGAGGAACCTGGTCTGGATGGGGCATAGTCTCAGCTCCGGTCACTGCACACACCCCTGTCGTTGTCCTCCTTGCTTTCCCCTTGGAATTTGTCCTCTACACAGCCTCCCCTTCCTGCTGGTCCATCCTGGCTTCTGTCTCTGTCTAATGAGTGTTTGCATGCTGGGAATGCAGGCCTGCTTGAGCACCTCCGTGTTGGTGACTTTGTTTCCCCAGGAAACTCCCAAAACATGACAAAGACAACGCATATGAGAGCTGTTGAGCCTTAAAAACGACTTGCTTACAAAATCAGGCAAAAAAGTACACAGAAGTGTACACACCACTGTCGTTGTTCCAGCAGAACCCCGCAGTGTAGACGCAGCTTACAGTGACGAGGGTTTTTCTGCCAGTGTAGGAACACCATCTCCCCAAACAACGGCAGCTCCATCTCACGTGTAAAGGTGCAGTACAGAGTACTGTGCAGTACACAGAAAATAGTCGCAAACATCACACTCCCCCACCCCCTGCAAGTTATTTTAAAGTTTCTAATAAAAATGTAGCCTTTCCTGGGAGATCTGTGTTTATGATGGCACTGAAGGGATCTATCAAAAGGGACATTTCGCATGTGGCCCTCTTCTTGCTGCTCATTTGCGTTTTGACATTCACTTTCTGTAGGAATCCAATAAAAAGCAATGGAACCATTTTTCCTTCCAGTCATTTCAGTGCCGCCAGGTTTCAGTGTGTGTCCTTTTCACTTTCTGAACCTTTATATCTATGACCACAACACAGTAGATTCCTCACCTTATGAGCCCTTTACGTCTGACCTCAAAACTTTCAGATGAAATCGTTTCCCACTTACTATCGTTCTTGTTCGTGCATTATCGCTGGCACTGTTGTGGCAGATGCCATGTCCCGATACCCTGTCCCTGCTATCGCAGAGTCTGTATTGTGGCTTTTCTATCTTTGATCTTCTCCCCGCATTGCTGCTTCTTTGCTCTCTGAACTCTTGGATGTCAGTTCTCTGGAGCAGGACTGGCCCATTCCAGACTTAGTTGTAGTTACAGGAGCGATATTTTCCCTTCCTGACACGATTCTCCCAGTCTGATTTCGCCTTTATTCTGATAAATGTGTGAAGCAAAAAGGATTCTTTCCCCAAGAATCAGGTAGCACAAGATAATACTGAAGAGGTTGATTCACGGCACTGGGAAGACTGCCTTAAACAGCTTCAAATTCATGGTGTTACAAAGGTTACTTATATACCGTGTTTCCATCACTTAAACCATCCATTTACATTTCTTCTAGCCATTCACTTACAAATACAGATACTGTTCCACCCAGAAAGAACAGGGGTGATAAAGACAGATACAAAACATACGTACAGAGACACCCTAATTACATCAAAGAATCTATGACTACATTTGGGTGGGAGTGGGGTCTGGGTGGAGAAGGAGGATCTTCTACGGATAGAAGGGTACGTGTTGGATGGGGACGTAAAGAATGTGCTGTTCTCATTGTGACGCAGAATCACAGAGTGGGCATCTGGCCTTCCAAGTTATCAGGTTTTTACATTCACCATTGTATTTGGGGCTCTGGTATGCCTGCCTGTGAACTACTGTGGGTCTTGGTTTAGCTGAAAACTGTTTCAGGCCTAACAAATGAATACGTTAGTACATTAAAAGTCTCCCACAATAAAATACACTTGCCGCAGCAAAAAAGAAGAAATAACTTTAGGATTGTAAACAAATAATACACTGGGTCAGCTAACACCAATACTCTAAAAATACGAATCAGCTCATTTTTCTCTCCAGATGCTTCCCTTCATGTTCTTCTTCCCTTCATGTTATTCACACTTCCCTAAAAATGACATTCAATTCTCTTTACACAGTTCATAGCTCCCTTTAACCTGATCCACAGTTTCCTATAAGCCAGTTATAGATATGTATACACACCTCAGAGCAGTATTTGAGACCAATTTTGCAAATTGGCTGTTCAATGTTAGTCATCTAAATCCCTGTTGTAACCACCTCACTAGATTTAGGCCCTTATATCCTGGTGTAAGTGGCTACATAGAGATTTCAGGTTTTGAGCTGTAGACACCCAATCTTGCCTGGTGGCCCCTAGTTCTTATCTTTTTGGGAAGGCCCTTGGTGCAAAAGTCACCGTTTTTACTTCTGCAGAATTTGGGGAACATTTTGATTTTTCTAAATTGTCAATAATGGAATTGCAGAATTTCCTGATCTCTAGTGAGTGAATCAATGGTTTTCTTGTACTGTGTCCATACTGAGGAATTTTCTCTGCAGCTTATGTTGAAAATTAAAGTTTACCAATAATGTAGAATAGGTGATGTGAGAAAAAATAATACAAAGTCAGTTAGAAAACTCCAAAATGTCACCATTTCCTCTTCCCCGGGTTTCAAACCAATGTTGTTCTGTCAATGACTTGAAATTCCTACTCAAAGGAAGAAAGGACCGTTCTTTATGGCTAATCCTCTATACAGGTTGGATGAAGATTTTATAAGATGGTAGCTGAATTCATTGCTTTGAAATACCCTAGTGCATTTGATTAATACTTAGAAATGGGCTCAGGGTAAAAATTCTAATTTGCATTTCAACCCCCCACAAAACGTAGTGCTGTTTAGATCCAGAGTTGAGCTTTGAGACAAACTTCATATGGTCTAAGTAATTTGATATCTAGTGTAGGCGCCCTGAGCTAACCATATCTTGCAAAAGGGCATTTTGTAATAACGGGGCCTACAAGTTTATTCTAATTGTGAGTTCTAATGTAAAAATGTAAGCAGAAGCTCATAAAATGCCATAATGATCTAAAATAACAAACGTTAATGGGAAATGGTGCAGTAGGCAGTCAAAACCCCTCAAATTAGACTAAATCGAATGGGCTACTTCTATAATTCAAGGATTGTGTTAAGATCCAGGCCTGGTAAACAGGAGAAAAGGGAGACTGAAAATCAAGGAACCAAAACTAGTGTGTCAGACATTAGGCCTAGTGGGTGGACAAAATAAGAAAAGGACTGTTTATTCCAGCCATCACTCCCGTTTGGAATCTCAGCAAGAGGCTTTGAATGGAGGGAAGTGAATGCTGGTTGATGGAAAGACAAAAGAAGGGGAACGAGCAAACTTCACTATCCTGGTTGTCACCTCCAGCATCTCCTGGGACCCCGGGCCCTCTTCCTATTAACCATGAGAGATATACTGAGTAGACAGGACAGAGACAGGGAGCAAGATACTATCACCGTCTTCACCAGCTTTGGCTAAATTTGGAATAGCACCTGGTATGCAGGACACTCTCTCTCTCACACACACAAACACACACTCTCACTCCTGTGTGGTCTTTTCCTTCCCTATCTTAGTTCTTCCCTTTCCTCTCCCTCTCCTTTTTGCCTTCTGTCTAACAAGAGTCTGGCTGAGCTGGCCAAGACTGTATATTTTGCAATACGGCTGTAAGCCTATGACCAGAAAGTGGCAGCTAAAAGCAAGGCCCTAAACAGCCCGATGCTGATACGAGTTTGTGGCTAAGAAGACAATGGTCAGGGACTTTGCCCCTCCGGCAGGGAGGCTGCAAGTGAGAGTCAAAGACAGAGACAGATGCTGCATTTCCTATCTCTGCTGTTTTTTAGGTTCCCCTTTTCAAGGTGTTTGTCCTGGCTGGTTTTCTAGAAAGAAGGTTTGGACAGCTCCAGCCTATCTCAGCTATCTTCTTTTTATTTCCTCAGACAGTTACTAACATCTCTGATACCATCTACAAAGTGTCAGACAAGGAGGGTTTCTTTCTAAAACGTCTCTCCAACTAAAGAAAACGAGAACAAGGGATGTTGTTAAAATGAAAACCTAATTTAATACTTTACATTTCAAATACTTGAACCGGTTTTCCTTCTTTTCTCTATCTTTAGTAAAGAGTTTTTAAAAATGAATGGTGCCTTTGTCGTGGTGCTAAGCAGGCTGAGGTCTCTGTATAGCAAACCTCAAACCGTGTCTAACATGGTTTAGTGTTAGTGGGGGCTTTTAGTGTCCGGGCCACCAGGCCTGTGTGCATGTTACGCCATGCCCAGTAAAAAGTGGACTAATCAATAATTCCTCATTAGAGAATCTCTGCTCTGAGGAAAGAATCAGTGACACTTTTTCAAAGAGGAATACCAGGGATCCTAGAGAAGGAAGTGACTGTGGTTTGACAGTAGCAATACCACGAGACCTTGGGAAGGGAGACGGTGGAGAAATCATGCAGAGCAGATGCAGCAGAAACAGCTGGAAGGTGCAGATTGGTGGGAGGAGTTAAGAGGGGATACAGTCCATGATTATTTATTTATTTGCTCTATAAAAGGCTCCAAGTGGTGAGCAGCTCAGATAGAGAAGAGGAGATATCCAGCGGAGCTGCCATCGCAGAGTCCGGCGTCATGGGGTGGGCAGCACCACAAACCCTCCTTGCTTTACTCTGTCTAGCAGCAGCCGTTTGCATGGCTCAGGATGAGCCAACAGCAGGTGAGCAAATGATGGTATTTGTTTGGTTTGTTTTTTTCCAGCCGATGAAAGTGATCTGTAGATTCTGAGCACAGGTCCGCAAGAGGAAAGATATCACGTGTGTAAATACCTCAGTGTGGTAACAACAGAGCAAGGCTCTAATACAGAAGTCTTGCACCAGTGCAACATGGGCTTTGCACCCGTGTCACCACAGAGGCACAAACTGCCTTAGTGTTAGCTGGCCTCGATTTGCTGAGCTCATTTATCACTGGAATTTGCAAAGTGTTTCGGATCCTGTGTCTCCTCAAAATGTTCCCTATTGATTCATTTCTTTCCTCAGTGCCGAATTTGAAGGACTCTGGAATTTCTGGACCCCGAGGACCTCCTGGACCCCCAGGTACATTCCCCTCAGCCTGAAACCTCCTCCAAACACAGTGCTGGGACATTAGTTAGCTCCAGCCCCAACTCTACTATTGCCTCCCCCATCCTGCCTCTCGTTCATTCTCCTCCGCGGAATGATGCTCCACCTTAGCTCCATATTGCCATGATCTGTCACCCACCTTCCTTCCTTGCCTGAGCACTTTGCTCTTCCTTTTCCACATGTCACGGTTCTCCACCTTCATCTCTGGTTCTTGTGCTTGGCCGCCAGGCTTCCCACCTCCTCACCCTGAGCTCCTTGTCTGGCTTGCAGCCCTGGATCAGATCTCTGCTCTCCAGTACGGCCACTCCCTCTGGTCTTCACCACATACTGCATCCTCCCTGCATTGCTTGATCATCACCTCAGCATCACCCACCTGACCCTTCTGGGATTCCAATCCAACAGTGTCCACAGATTCTCTTCTGCTCTCAGCACCCGGCTCCTCCTTCCGCTCCAGTGACTCAGAGTGATTCCTTCCACCCCGCGCGCTCTGCCACCTGCATCTCCTTCGTGCTGCTCCCCCGTTGTCAGGCCCATCCTTCCAACCTTCAGGCCCGGGTCACCCCCTGCACCTCTTCCCTGGCCCCAGTTCTCATGCCCCTGAGCAGCTCTGGCAGAAGCTCTGTGACCAGGCTGAATTCCTCCACTACAAATTCACTCGTTAGTCCTTCAGTTCTAGCGTCTTTATAGCCAAATAGCTTGACTTCCCTCCTCTCACCCAACCGCACACCAGCAGGGTCTGCTACCTTTCCACCATCTTTGCCACCCTCCTTCAACTTCCCTACTCCTCCCTCTCCACACAGGACCATGCCCCTTTCCTCAGCCAGGAAGATCCCAGGTGACCTTTTCCCCTTTGCACCCTGGACTCTCTTCCTTGTCCCCCCGTCGCCAACACTGAGACATCCTGCCAGCTCTGCCCCTCAGATGCATCTGGGGTGGGAGAAGGGGGCCAGCAGCTGTCCTCTGGAGGAGGGGTCAGGAGCTGAAATGGCTCCTTTCCTTTGGTGGGGATGCTCGGGGGCCTCTTGAAGGCTTTCTGTTTGCAACCCAGCCACCAGCCAGCCCTGAGAACATGAGTCGTTGGCATTCTGTTTGGCCCAGCTTTGCAAGAGCTGAGAGAAGGGGCTTGATCCTGCGTTCCTGGCTCAGGGGAAATTCCCGTGAAGGCCAGTGAGGAATCTGAGAATCAGCACAGAGAAGGAATTTCATTCTAATTTTGAAAACTGGCTCTGCGGAGGGCACATAGGAATCAGCCCATCCCCCTGGTTTCTCTCTAACAAATAATTCCCTACTGTAATCTGCAGGAGAATAACTCGGAGTCTTTTGTCTTCCAGGGCCTCCAGGTTTTCCAGGGGCAAGAGGTAAAATAATAAAATATTTAATATTTATAAAATATTAAGTCAAAATCTTTCGTGGCTAAAAGAACTTTCGGGCTTCGCTGCAATGTCATGAGCTCCTGGGGCAAGAGAGAAAGTACTAAAGAGCAGAGGGGAGCTTTGGTGATTTAAATATCCAGGAGAGGTTTTTAAACTGCTTGCATCTTCCCAAACGGGTATGCACAAAGGGGCAGCTAACAGGGTTGTAAGGTGTAGCTGAGAGCACGCATCCCTCTCTGCAGCTAGCTAGCTCCACTCCCTGCTGTGGCATGGCGGTGAGGGCATGGCTGTGTCCCATACCCGTTGCACAAGGCAGCACCCACAATACAGCCCCAGAGAGTGATCACCTTCACGGGGGTGGATCTGGCCAGTCCCTGGGTCTTCCTCAAGCGTAGCACTGTAGCTGTGTCCCTCAAGGGTCTCCCTCCAGGTGGGACTGAGCCAGGAACAGCAGCTGCGCTCTCGGGGGGCCTGGATTCCCTCTCACTCCAAAATAAATTCACTGAAGCTGCTTTTAATTAACCCCAGGTCAGAATCAGATCCCCGGTCTCTAAGCCACGAACAATTCATCGCTGCTCATTCTTTCCATTTTGTTTTCAAACAGGAACGCCAGGACCACCAGGAATTCCTGGCTTACCTGGACCTCCAGGTGAGAACCATGGGCTATTTCTCCTCCCTGCAGCAGCACTGCAGTGGGAAGGGCACTGATTCTGCAGCTCTTACTCCCATCAGCAGCCGCACCGATGTCCACGTGCATGCCCATGAATAGGGGCGACAGGACCAGGGCCTTGTTTTTGTCATGCTGGCCATGACGACAGTGACTGAGGATGTCAGAAGTATAATTAGGGGATTGCCGTGGGTATTCCCCATCTGGATAATCCTCTCTGGTGTGTTCAGAGATTGTGCTTTGTTCACTATCTCGTTCATCACATCCGTCCCTCAGAACCAGTGATCTCAGGGGAAACCGCTCCTCAGTTACCCTGGCAAGCTGGGACCAGTGGTCACAAAGCGCAAACAGGAAAGAGGGACTAACTGTGTTCACTTCACTATTACGCAGCAAGAGAATGCAGGCAAGTCAAGCCTGAAATGTCAGCTATTAGCTTTTGTCCTGGAGCTTTGGTAGGAGCCAATATGTGAGGTGAAGGTACAGGCAGGGTAAGGCTTGGGTCAGATGCAGAAGTATCCTCCCCAAGCAACTCACTTTGCCCCCAGCGGGCTGAATGCTTTTTAGTAGTCAAGGGAGAGGGTTGTCTATGGGATTAACCGTGGGTCTGGGGAATAGGTGGTTTCTCTTCCAAGCTCTGCTACTGACTCACCATGTGAACTTGGTCAAGTCACCTAATTTCTCTGAGACTCAGCTTCCTTGCAATGTATACAATGAAGAGAAACAATAACATTAATTATTTATAGAGCTGTTGAAATGAGTTATTCCCTCCCCCCCAGGCAAAAAATGTACTTTCAATGATATGTTTTCCATGGCAAATTATGAAATTAAATGAAAATGTAGTTATGATTTGAAATGCTTTTTTCCTTTTGATTTTCAAAAGCTACAAAAAGATTGACATATCTCTAACTACTGACCTCCCGTGGCGATGCCAGGCTCGGCTAGTGTTTGTAATCACTCTGACAATGTCAAGAGCTAGGTGTCGATTTTAGAGGGGGCTGCACGGAGCAATTCTTTCCCAGAGATGGGTACAAACAGTAAAGCAACTAAGCATGAATCTGTTCACTTAGGACAAGATAGAAAAGTTTAAATATTATGCAGGAGAGGCAATTTTACCCAGTTGCAGCCAGGAATATTACCCCGTTGCAGAGAAATCACACAGCCAGGAGGTCCGAGTTAACATTAGGCGCTTCTTTGCTAGTGTCGGCCTTTCATTTGCAAATTCACTAACAGCCAGCACTGAAAATGGAAGCCTCTGACCTTCTGTGTGGCTGGGAATGCACCACCCTCCTCTGCAACAGCTGAGCTGAAGTGTCTGGCCCTGCATTCTTGGTTGAGGCAAAATCCTTCCCTCAGACTGAGGAGGGTTTGCCTCAGTAAAGGATTGCAGGGTCAGAGCCAAAAATAATCTAACCCTAATTTTCAAATTTGTGGTTGGCATGTAGTGCTCTCCTCTCCCCCATCGCCCCGATGGAACCATTGCAATAGCCCCCTGTTAATGCCTGACAACATGTTTAATCCCCATCTTTTGTGTTTGCAGGTCCACCAGGAATTCCAGGAGCTCCAGGATTGATGGGGATGAAAGGTAAAACACATTGTACAGCAGAGACTGACCTCTTCACTCAGCCTGATTGACATAACGAGAGGTTTTTAAAACACTTGTGTCTTCCCGGGATCCTGCTTTTCCCAAACATCTGTCCACCGGTTTACACTCATCCCTAGAGAATCTTTTTCCTCACACTCTCCACACCCTTGAGATTATTGGCTTGGTACAGAGAGGAGTCTAAGGCTAGGTCTACACTACAAACTTATATCGGTATTACTAAACCACTCAAGGGTGTGACAAATCCACACCCCAGAGCGACATAGCTATACCGACGTAGTGCCCATTGTCAGCAGAGGTGGATTAACTATGTTGATGGGAGAAGCTCTCCCATCATTTTAGCAGCATCTTCACTAAAGTGCTTAGCCTTGCCTGCCTCTTTCCCTCCCCAGCCCACCCGTGAGGCTGGGGCTGGAGCTGGCTTCATTGTTTATTGGACCCTGCTGCCCCCGGCCTGAGCCCTGCCCCCCCTCCGTACATTCCGCCACACCCCACTTTTTTGGCAAGAGCAAATGCGACAAATGCCCACTTTTGCCAAAAGAAGTTGGGACGGCCGGGACCAGGTTTAAAAAAGGAACAGTCCCGGCCAAATTGGGACATGTGGTCACCGTACCCTGGGGCGTCTCTGTGGGGGGCCAGTGGGGCTGGACTCCTGTGTTTCTCGCACTGTTCCGTGGAAAGCCTGAGGTCTGTCTATACGAAGGCCTGCGCTGTCGGCGGACCTGTACCACTGCTGACACCAGGTCTAAATGAGCATTGTGTACACAAGGCCGGAGTCAGCGTGACTCCCTTACAGTCACTGACACCCTGGAGCTAATGCTCCCTTACAGATCACTTTGGCATTTGGCCTCCTCTTCCCTCCAGTGTGCCACTCACTGTGGGGCTGGGTTGTGCCATTATGGGTACTGCTTGCTTCTCCTGCCTTACGGCATGCAGGTGCCCACGGACTCTGGGGGGCTGCTGCCATTGTGGGTGCTAAGCTCCGCAGAGGACTGAGGCAGGGCCATGGCCTCACGTCCCATTCACCTTGGTCAGTAAAACCGGCCAGCCACCGAGGGCAGTGTGTGTTGTGTCATCGTCATGGGTGGCAGAGCAGCTGTGCTCCCTGCGATTTCCGGGAGGCACTAGACCTCCCTGATGTGCTGGAGATCCCACTAGGGCAGGCCAGCTCCGTACTGCCCCCAGCGTAGGGCCGTGGCTACTGGGGACAGCGGAGCTCATAGATCCAAAGCAGCGAAGCAACCTCAGTCCTTATTTTTATTTCATGCAGGAGAAAAAGGTGATCCCGGCCTCTCTGAACTGACAGGTGAGAGACTTTGACTGATGATGTGTGCAACTGGGGGGCACCAATCCCACCGTGACATGTGTTATATTAAGCCATAGCAAGGTGTGGCCGTCCAATAAGAATCATGCTCAAGGCCATGTCTGTAGTGAACTTCCTTGTTTATCCAGGTTTCTAATTGGTGCTAAGTGCCCGGCTGCTTTGAATTTGAAATGATTCCTCCACCACTTTCACAGGCAGCGTTCCTTTCCTGGTTTGTGTAAATGATTTGTGCGGCACCTTTTAAAAGTAGAAAATGACTCTGGGTTATCATACACGGATGAGAAATTGGCTGTTCATTGCTTGGGCTTTTGGGGTAGTAAAGGGCTATGATTTCCTGTCCTTTCCATAGGAACTCCATGGGAACGTGGGCCACACATTGGTAGACTCGGCTCACATACCTGGCCATGTAGAGAACTCTCCGGTTGGAAGAGTAGTAATAAGCAGTTTCAGGTGTGAAATAAGCCAGACAGTGGGACCCAGATGGTTGGGTGAACATTAAAGAAACTTGATACTGGTTCCTGTTATTGCCACCGTATAGCACTACACAGGTGGAAGGAGGGTCTGTTATCCAAGGGGACTTAGGTGAATGTGCTGCAGTATATTTATTTTACTTTAACATTATTTAGTTTGTTGTAAACCTTCCTGTTTTGGGCTCAGTCCTGCGCGCACTGAAGTCAATAGGAGTATCCTTTGGTAGCAGGGGAGTGGGATTTGACTTTGTTCAATAACCATACCTAGCTCTCATATAGACATTGTCATCAGTAGATCCCAAAGGGCTTTACAAAGGAGGTCAGTGTCATAACCCCATTTTAAAGAGGGGGAAACTGAGGCACAGATAAGTGAAATGACTTGGTTGAGATCACCTGGTAGGATCCCAGGCCCCCAGTGTGCCAGCCCCGTGCTCCGTTAGCTCTGTGTATTAGCATTTGATTGATGCTGGTTTTTTCTTTTCATTTGTAAGGGCACAGTGTGAGCTGTTGCATGTTGCAGCAGCCACTCTGCGCCCATCCCCAGTTCTTACTGGAGTCAATGGGAGGGGAAGGAGCGCATTGCTTAACCAAATCTGGCCCTTCAATAGACGTACCCGTGCACCACTGAGCCTGATGGGCATGGGGAATTACTTGAAATGTGCCAGTTAACGAGAGACCTTAAAGCCAGCTCGCTTTCTCCCATCCCCTTTTCAATGCTCCTGTGTGAGGCCCTTATGAATGATGGGAGAGGGAAACCAAGTGAAACCCTGAGCAGGACTGGATACCAAAAAGTCAGTTTCACACAACCACTGTGGAGGAAAATGGCCAAATCCTACTTTCCTTACTCAGAGCCACAGAAATAGTCCTGCTCTACTCACGCATGCGAGTAAGGCCATTAACACTAGCTAGCAACAGCCACAGCTTCCTCTGTCACGGCAGCTAATTAGGCAGTAGATGGTCAGGAATTTAATTCCACAAAGATTGTGAAATTTTTGATGCTGTCTTTTTAAATAGAAGTCTAGGCTTATGCTGTGGATAAAAACAGCTGTGGATAAAATCTACTCATGTTGGCTCACCAGGCACAAATACCTTCTGTATTTTATAATTAGATGCTTTTTAAATTAAGGCACAAACTTCACCATAGTAAATTCAGAATAAGATGCTTTTCACTCTTTCTAACCATTCATCTCTCCTATAATCAAGTGTTTTAAATACCTGTCCCGCACAGGTGCAGCGAACTGCAAGGAGCTGTTAGACGGAGGGCAAACTCTGAGTGGCTGGTATAAGATCTACCCCAAAGGCTCTGCTGCCATGACCGTGCTGTGTGACATGCATACAGATGGCGGCGGATGGACTGTAAGTAGGAACTGACCGGAACAAAGAGCACTGGATACTCTCATGCAAACAGATGTCTCAAAATGAGTTCTTCCTTAGTCAGTGTGTTTCATAATCACATTGAACATAGAGCTGCAGAGTGAAAATTAAATGCAAAGCAAACTCCTAATGGAAATTCCCTATTAAAGACATTAACTACGTGAATTACAATGGAGATTTTCAGTGTTACGTTTACACCTCCTTATTGTAGCGCACGTAGACATTCAAATCTTTGCCACACTGATCTTCTTCAGAGATGAGATTTCCGTCTAGAGTGTGGATTAAAATGTATTACGTGTCACTTGGAGTCTTCAGAAGTGGAATGAAAGCTCCAGTGCCACTTCCCATGGCCAAACACTTCTTTCACCAAATAAAGTTTGGCCAGTAGATCCTTGTAGCTAATGGCATTCAGCCGTCTGTTAATAGCAGACTCACTCTCCTTCGTTTGTGTATCTCCTAGATGGCCAAAATGCTAAAAGCCATGATGGTCACCACATCTTTGCTTAGTATTGTCATCCTTCAGCTGAGTTCAGTGAGAACTCCCGGTCGCTTGTCTTCCCTTTGGTTTTGCTTTCCCACCATAACTACTGATGGCTTCAATTTTGGGATAGAAGACACGGCAGAACCACCTGCCCACAATGGTGCCAACAAATCTGTTCCTCCCCACCAACCATCTCTTTCTTTGGAATTTAAATCAAAAGCTCCCCCGTTATCAAAGCATGAGGTTCACTTAAGCAACTGTTTCTTGCACAGAACTTTTGTAATTAGGGATGGAAATTGCAGATATCGACTTCCATTCAGATTGGCCCAAATCATGAGATTGCTATTCAGTTTTCATGCAGTGGGAATTTGCCTTGTTTAGTTTTTACTTAGCTTGCCTTGGCAAACACCTATTGAAGGGAAGGGGACTAAGGCCAAGTAAGAAGTGAGTAAAATGTAAAAAAAGATTCACCCCATCGAAAAGGCTTTCAGCTTATAGGGGAGGGAGTTCGAAGAGCTGATGGAATGGAAGCTAAAACGACGGGTTACATAATTCTGATGAACCTTAATAAACATCACACGTGCACCTTCCCCCGGAGAAACTGAGCAGCTAGTCACATAGCTGTGACTGGCTTCCTGCCTGATTCCTTTGTGTTTCCCTACAGGTTTTCCAGAGACGGGTGGATGGGTCCGTGGATTTTTGTCGTGACTGGGATTCATACAAGAATGGTTTTGGCAGCAAACTGACAGAATTTTGGTTGGGAAATGACAAAATTCACTTTTTGACATCACATGGTAAAGAAATCATGGATGCAGTTTTTCTTAAGGCTTCCTCCATCCCCTGCTGCCCTCCTTCACAATATGACTTAGAGTGATCATAACACAGTAGCTCCGACATAGTGATTTTCATCTGTAGAGCTCAGAGTGCTTTGCCATGGAGTGTAAGTAGCATGGTACTTAAGCCAAGGCACAGAGCAAAGAATTATCTTGCTCAAGGTCACACAGCAAGTCAATGGCAGACCTGGGAATGTAGTCCAGGTTTGACTCTCTGTCCAGGGCCCTAGCCACTCGCCCATTCTGATACACACCAAGAGTGGTGAAACAGCTGCCCGAATCGCCACGGGCTGTTCCTTACAGGGAAAACAAGTCAAGCACATAACACTGTGGTGCTCGTGGATGCAGTCAAAGGTTGGTTCCTCTTAAAGACTGGTGCATTAATGGCAAAACCGAGTTTCTATATAAACTGTCCCTGTCCCACCAGTGGCTACCACTGCATTATGCAAGGTCACTTCCATCATGTCTACATGTTAGGTATTAGGTGTTAGCTGGGGTTAGGTGTTAGCTGGGGTGCTGTTTGCCAATGGAAAAATGAGATGCAGGGGTAAAAGTAGGTTAGACAAGGCAACCCCAGGCTGCTAAAAAGGCTGGTATTTCATGCCCAGATGGGTGATGGTCACCAAATGTAAACCCAAGAGTGTGCAAAACGTTAATGGATCCTGCCAGACATTTCACATCCTCTCTGTGTTTGACAGGGAACAATGAGCTGCGCATTGACCTCACAGACTTTGAAAACGGGAAATCTTTTGCCAAGTACAAGTCATTCCGAATTTCTGGAGAGTCTGACAGCTACACACTGGATCTCGGGGACATGGTGGCGGGTGATGCAGGTAGGTACTGAATGTGTTCGTAGCAAAGGAAAAACACCCCCCTCCAACAGAAACGTAAGAGAACCTGCTGCAGAAGCAAAACAAATCCTGTCCAGTGCAAGCGGGGCTTCTTGTCCACCCCCAGGTTGGTGTTTCATTATTTCCATCCTGTTCCTCCCATCACCAGACCCAGGACCAACTCCTGAGGCCCTCACTTAGGCAACACTGCCAGGTCACACTGAAGTCAGCAGCAGTTCGGCTGAGTGAGGACCGAGTACAGAACTCAGGATTTTCATCCCCTGTTTAGAGAGGTTTGGAATCTGGGGCCCAGTTTTGACTTGAAAGAGACCCAAAACACCCCGGGAACTGAAGGGCACAAAATCTGGAGACAGCGACATGGGAAGTAGTTAAGTTCTCAGAGCTGACTAAGGGGAAGGGTTGGGTTCAAACCCCATTTGTTTGGTTGTTACAGGGGATTCCTTAACCTACCAGAAGGACATGAAGTTTTCAACCAAAGACCGTGACAATGACCTGAGTTCAGATAACTGTGCTAGCATCTTCGAAGGAGCCTGGTGGTTCAATAGCTGCCACGAATCCCACCTGAATGGAGAGTATCTGCAAGGATCCCATGATCGCCCTGGTCATGGTGTGGTCTGGAAGACAGGCAAGGGCTTTAACTATTCCTACAAGGGCTCTGAAATGAAATTCAGGCCTGTTTCGTAGCGTAAAGCAGGCGCTGCCTTTGGAGGCTTCTGCTGAAATAAACATGCTTTCTGCTTGGAGAACCTTGTCTGAGTGAGATTTCTTATTCATAGCTGGAGAAAGAGCCCCAGTGTCCCCCTGCACGTTTCACATCTTTCACCACCCCCCTGCTCTCCTTCCTGCTATCTCAATGAGCGAGCTTGCCATGAGCCCAGGCCACAAAGGGGGAGGCGAAGTAGGGCTTCTGCCGACACACCCCTCTCTGTCCAGAACAGGACATCTTCCATCCCTGAGAAAGGATCTTCCACCATCCTCCACTCCATGCCTGGCTGGGACACTTGTCTGGGAGCCTTCATCTAGCCCCTTCCTCATGTGTGCCCCGAAGAGAGTCTGTGAGCAGCCCAGGCCCCAGAGGAGGAGGCGTGAATATTTAAGGGGGGAAATGTTAGAACATGGACATGTGAGGTATAAAAGGGGGTTTAAAATTGTAATGATAAACCAGTGGTGCAGCTTCAGCTGGCTCCTGTGTGCTGTGCTGCTCAACCTCTCTCAGAAAGGAAATTGCAGAGACAGAGGGGTTCAGAGAACGATGGTGGAAAAGATTTGGAAGATGAGGGAAATTGTCCTTTGAGGAGAGATGGAAATGACTGGGACTGTCTACCAAAGGCTAGGTCTACATTAGAAATGCTGTACCGTAGGCACTTACTATGTGGACAGAATGGGTTTCTTCCATCAATGTAGGGAATCTGCCTTTCTGAGAGTTGGTAACCGAAGGAAGAATTCTTCCATCTACCTAGCAGGGTCTCCACTGGAGCTTAAATTGGCTTAAATACATTGCACAGGCGGTGAAATTTTTCACAGCCCGGGACAATGTAGTTAAGCCGACCAAAGTTTGTAGAGTAATCCAGCCCTCAGAAAGGAAATCAGTGAGAGGACGTGCCAGAAGCATAGTATTAGGCTGGCATTTGTAAATGGTTGCTGTCAAGAAGGTCTTTGAGCTGCAAACAACCACAGACCTTGTTTTAACCAATGCATGTACTAAGCACACATCTTTCAGGCTAAATGGAAATTGCAATTAAGCCCCTCTATGTAGTGATACCTGGAAAGAATAAGAGGCTACTGCCCATGGCATTGGGCTCCATGGCGAACCACGAGCAGCACTAAGCCATGTGGTCTGAAGGGTTTCTGGTTTGCAAACACAGGGACTAGGGGATGGTGTCTGCAAACTGTTTGTGTATTACAGGCAAAAAGCCAGATGACTACTGATGCTCCTGGCCCTGGAGGAATCAGAGAGACCAGAATTCCTGGGCACAACTCGCTGGAGAGTCTGGCTTAGGGATTTCTGAGCAATGGAACTCTCTGCTGTTGTTCATTTCACCTGCGTTCAGGAAAACAGGCTGTTGGGTCCATTCTTTGTAAATGGACAGGATGGTACCAAAGCAATACCTGACTAGTATCCAGGATTCATAGAATCATAGAAGATGAGGGTTGGAAGGGACCTCAGGAGGTATCTCGTCCAACCCCCTTCTCAAAGCAAGACCAGCCCCAACTAAATCATCCCAGCCAGGGCTTTGTCACGCCGCAAGAGATAAAAATCATGAGTCAGATCCCAACAGTCAACACACTGCCCATGCAAATCATAAACTTTTAAAACCTTCATCAAACCATGCTTTTAGTCTGTCTTTTGACTTTTTAACTCCCCTCTGCTCTTCTGGTTGTGTGTGTGATGACATCAGCCTGCAGCTTGAACCCCATGTGCCTGCGTCAGCTGGCTTGGGCTCTGAGATGTGGTACACTGGGCTATTTTAATCACAGTACAGATATACCAGAAGAGTTTTTCTATGGACAAACAGCTTTTTTTTTTCTTTAATGAAAATTTTCCTGAAATATCATTGGTTTCTTTGACAGGAAAATTCCATAATATTTTTCACTGATTTATTTCAGCATTTCTTTTTTAAATCTTAAATATTCTCATGATGGGGAACAAAGTTTTTGTCTATAGAATGCCAGGACTTTGATAAAAGAGAAAATTCAATGACTCTTTTGTTATTACATCTCAGGGGGAGGAACTGAAAAGAATCTGCAAAAATTTAAAAACCAAAATAGGTTCATTTTGACCCCTTTGAAATGAAAACAACTTAGAAATTTTGAATTTTTTTTCACAAAATTATTTCTGCCTTATTTTTTACAGCTCTAGTCCTAGTGCAGTGCAGTGTGTGTGTGTGAATTGATGTGTCCTCTTAATAGCTAGTGCATAAAGAAAATGGCCCATTCCATGTAACTAACAGATACTGCCTTGGTTCAGTGGTTTGCTGTTATGGTGCTGAAATGATAGGTTACAACCCTACTTATGACTTTGGGTCCATATGTATTTAACCATTTATTTATTAGATTTGCAGAGATCTACCCATTCCATGAGTCCGAATAATGAGCCCATATTTCTACTGTCTCTTACATAAATGGCTGCACCTCTCATTGGGCAAGCAGAAAAACAGAACATAAAAGACAAAGAAAACATTGTGGTATAAAAAGAATTCATCTTAGCACATCCCCAGATAAATGGTCAGTAAATGGTCAGACTAAATAGTCCCCAGCTAAATGGTCAGTACGACAGGCCCATATTTGCTGTATAAGTGCTAAGTATAATTATTGTAATTGCCTCCCTGATTGGCTACACGGGCCTAAATTTCATCTCTGACACCTTGAAGGAATAGTTGTGCCCTCGGCTTGTCTTCCAGTTCACTCCATCAGCATAGCTCTCGTGGGTTCCTCTCAGATATAGTCCATTCAGGTTGGACCAGTGACATGCCTTGTACCACCAGGCCCCTTTAAAAGAGGTGGCACAGTTACTTGAATACGGGTCATTGTCACGGTCTCGGGTTGTAAACGACATGTTGTTGTGGATGGTTAATGAATCCCCTATGGAAACAATTGTGTGTATTTAGAACATTTTTACAGTTCAGTTCCCACAGCCCAGCCTGGCAATTCTGCAATGGGGTTCTACATTTCTCCTTGCACCGGGCAATAAAAATCTCCCTGGGGTCCAGGAGAGAGACTGCTGTTCTACTTCCTCGGAGGAAAATGTTTCACCAGTCCATATGCTGATCTCAGTTACAGCACTATAAATACAGAGCAACTCATTGCAGTCAATACGCTCAATCCCCGGGTACCCAGCAGTCAGTCTGCACCGTTGTGATGGTGTCATGTGAGTGCAATGTGCTCCTAACACTGACAGGTTACCAGGAGGATTCAAGATGAAGGAATCACAGAGTCAGAGAGATGGAGGACTGGAAGGGGTCTCAAGAGGCTGTTGAGTCCAGCCCCATGCGCTGAGACAGGCCCAAGTAAACCTAGCCCATCTCTGACAAGTGTTTGGCCAACCTGTTTTTAAAAGCTGTCATTGGTGGGGATCACACATCCTCTCTTGGAAACCTATTCCACAGCTTAACTAGCCTCATAGTTAGAAAGCTTTTCCTAATATCTAACCTAAATCTCCCTTGTTGTAGATTAAGCCCATAACTTTTTATCCTCCCTTCAGGGGACATGGAGAACCATTGACCACCAGCCTCTTTGCATGGGCCCTTAAGACTTTTATCAGGTCTCCCCTCAGTCTTCTTTTGCCGAGATTAACCATGCCCAGCTTTTTCTAACCATTCCTCATAGATCAGGTTTTCTAAACCTTTTCTCATTTTTATTGTTCTTCTCTGGACTCTCTCCAGTTTGTCCACATCTTCCCTAAAGTGCAGTATGCAAAAGCGGACACAGTACTCCAGCTGAGTCAACACAAGTGCGGAGTTGAGTGGAACAATTACCTCCATGCAATAGTCGTGTAAATAGATCCCACAATAATTCTCAGCAGCAACACAGTGTTGACTCATGTTTAATTTCTGATCCACTATAACCCCCAGATTTTTTTCAGCAATACTACCACCTTGCCAGTTGTTCCCCGTTCTGTAGTGGTGCATTTGATTTTTTCTTCCTAAATGAAGAACTTGGCCCTTGTCTTTATTGGATTTCAGCTCATTGAATTCAGGCCCATTCTCCAATTTGTCATGGTCATTTTGAATTCTAATCCTTTTCCCCAAAATGTTTGCAACCTCTCCCAGCTTGGTGTCATCAGCAAATTTTAAAAGAATACTCTCCACTCCATTACCCCAGTCATGAAAGAAAACATTGAATAGTACCAGACACAGAACTGATCCCTAAGAGACCCCACTAGATATGCCAGCACAGTTTGACAATGAACCACTGATAACTACTTTGTGTATGTTCTTTCAACCAGTTGTGCACCCACCTAATAGCAATTTCATCTAAATTTCATTTCCTTAGTTTGCTTTTGAGAATTTCATGTGGGACTGTGTTAAAAGCCTTACTAAAATCAAGATATACCATGTATATTACTTCCCCCTTATCCAAGAGGTCAATAACCTATAATAAATCAAGCTGGTTTGGCATGATTTCTTCCTGACAAATCCATGCTGGCTATTCCTTATAACACTATTTTCCTCTAGGCACAAACAAATCGATTGTTTAATAATTTGTTCCAATATCTTTCCCAGTATGGAAGTTAGGCTATCTGGTCTATAATTCTCCAAGTCCTCTTTGTTCCCCTGTTTAAGGATAGGTACTATGTTTGCCCATCTCCAGTCCTCTGGTACCTAATCCTCCCTTCAGGTGTTCTTAGACATATTACTAATGGTTCCTAGGCTGAATTTTGTCAGGCCCCACTCACTTGAGTACATCTAACTTATCTAAACATCCTTTAATGTGTTCTTCCCCTATTTTGGCTTTCATTCCTTCCCCCTTCTTGTTAATATTAATTGTGTTGAGTATCTGGTCACCATGAACCTTTTTAGTGAAGACTGAACCAAAATAGGCATTAAACACCTCAACCTTCTTGACATCATCAGATATTAGCTCTCTATCCCGATTAAATAGAGGATCTACACTTTCCTTCTTCTTTCTTTTGCTCCTAAATGTGTTTAAATAAGCTCTTCTTACTGCCTCTTATGTCCCTTACTAGGCCTGATTGATTATGTGCTTTAGTGTTTCAGTTTTTGTCTCTACGGGTGTGGCTATTCTTTTGTATTCCTCCTTAGCACTTTCTTTGTATTTCCACTTTTTGTAGGATTCCTTTTTGATTTCCATGTCATTAAGGAGCTCCTTATGGAGCCAAATTGGCCTCTTACTGCTCTTCCTATCTTTCCTTCACTTTGGGATAGTTTGCAGTTGTGTCTTTAATATTGTCTCCTTAAAAAACTGCCAGCTTTCCTGAGCTCCGTTTCCCCCTAGTTTATCTTCCCACAGGATCTAATCTGTCACTTCTCTGAGTTTGTTATCTGCTTTTTGACATCCATTGCCCTTCTTCTGATGCTTTCACTCCTTACTTTCTTTAGAATAATAAAACCTATCGTTTCATGATCATTTTCACCCAAATTGCCTTCCACCTTCCGATTTGTTACCAATTCCTCTCTGCCGGTCAGAATTAAGTAAAAAATGGCTACCCCCTTGCTTACTTCCTCCACCTTCTGAAACAAAAAGTTGTCCCCAATATATTCCAAGTACTTTCTGGAAATTTTGTGCTTTGCTGTATTACTTTTCGAACAGATTTCTGGGTAGTAATAGTCCCCCGTTATGACCAGGTATTATATTTTGACTATTTTTGCTATTTATTCTAGAAATACCTCATCCACCTATATAGTAGACCCCTCTTATGAGGTCACCTCTATTTTTTACCACTTTTATCTTTTTCCAGAGACTGTCAACTGGTCTGCCTCTCACCTCCTTCTGGACCTCAGAACAAGTATAGATATTCTTGATGTGTAATGCAACACCTCTTCCCGGCCTGTCCCTCCTGAACAAACTACCACCCTCTACACCAATATTGCAGTAACAATTCTTAATGAACCAATTCTCTTTGATGTCAACTAAGTAATAATTTAGCTATTGTGCTGATCCGTCCAGTTCTTCCAATTTATTCCCCATGTTCCTTGCATTTATGTATAGACATGTTGAGTAGATTCCCCATCTTGTTGCTCCTATGACCATACATTTACCCCCCCACACCACCTTTGCTAAGGTGGTTCTTTTTTATGTTAAGCTGTGATCTTTTGTCACCTGCCCCATTTGAACCTAGTTTAAAACCCTCCATAAGAGTTGGCAAGTTGGTGCGGCAAAGTGATGTGTCTAAACAATCTTGCAGTGGCATGCAACAGGCTCTGCATGCAAAAGACCATTTCTGTCGCTGCTGTGTGGACGTCTGGATGCACAGTTTGAACAAAATGGTGCATATCCATCCACTTAATGATTTGTACCCATCCAGGTGGGCCTACTTGGTTTAATTCAGCTATTTTTCATGGGCATTCTGGTCTAATTTAGGAAAACAGCAAGCAGTAGCTGGATCTAATTCTGCTCAGAATTCTGCTTTAGTGCTTCCCCAGACAGGGTATCCATATTACTCTACATAACTGATGTCATTAGACTGTGTGTTCCTGCTAAAATAGATCAGCAACGAATAACTTCCAAAGATTACGTCCCCTTTTGCTTCTGCCATCGACTAGTCTACATTTCTTTTCCTTTCCATTTTTCCATCGGCCACAAAGGGTAAAGGCTGAGCTCAGAACCCACCTGCAGTGCCATTATCAAAGGCTCCCAGGATCAGCTTGTATTTCTCAGTCTCCCCTGCAATTCTGAATGATGCATACTTGGCAAATTGAGATTTGTTGTCAAAATCGATGAGATCAATGCGAAGCTCATTGGTTCCTTTAGAAAACAATTTGAAAGCAAAATGTTCAGCATCTTCCATTAACAGTTATTACTTTGATTAATTGTTTCTTTAGGGGCTTCTGTAACAGGCCCCAAATACAAATCAGATCTTATTGTGTTGCGACCATTATGATCATCAAAGTTGACGGCCTGCATAACACACATCAAAGAATTTCACCCATTGATTCTTCCATCAAGCCCATATCTTCATATTGATCTTTATCGATTCAGTTTCTGGCCTCCCTATTAAAAATTGCTCCATGTTATCTTCTCCAAGATAGTTCAGAATCTATGACCTCACCCAGTCTGTGACATCCCTCATTGCTGAACCATGAGCGAACAACAAGAGGACAAATGCTGTTCCATGAATCATGACTGGAGCCAGACCAGCTACCAGAGCTTTACTGCTTTTAATAGCTTTGTGCGGTAAGGCACAAGAAGTGGTGTCTACAGCAGCAGTGTCACCTCTACCAATGGTACAACTCTATACGTGGTAACCAAGGAAAGGGTGTGGGAGCAAAACTTGGTGGAGAGGGTAGCTGTAAGGAAAAAAATGCATCAATGATGTCTTTACCAAGGGATGTTAATAGGTGGATATTGTCGTTCCCCAGCCAGAATTCTGACAGTCGGCAGCCAAAACCTCTTTTGTATGAATTCCAGTCACGAAAAAAATCCACCGAGCCATCCACCCGTTTCTGGAACACCTGTAGGGAAACAGGAAGTTATTATCTGGGAAATCCCTCATTGTTTTCCAACCTATGTAAAGCAGGAGACAGGAAACTCTGAGACTATAAATCATTGGCTAAGATTTAAAATGGTCAGCTCTATTTCAGCCTCAGGTCACTGTCACAGTAGGTGGCTTATCCCAGAGGATATTATTAAATCTTGGCAACAAACACTTCAAGAATCACAGGGTCAAAAATCTACCGCATTCAGGAGGCTTGGGTTTGATACCCAGTTCTGCCGCTTGGGCAAATCACATCACCTCAGGTTTCTCTCCTGCCCTTTGTCTGTCTTGTCTATTGAGACTGTGAGCTCTTTATATGTTTGTACAGCACCCAGCACAATGGGGCCCTGATCTTCACCAGATTCTCAAGGCACAAGTGGAATATAAATAACCATAATAAATTAGAAGCTTTAAATGTGATACATCTACAGGGTTCAAACCCTTTGTCTCCTCAGCTCCCCAGAACGCTCTCCCCACTCAGACACAGGCTACTGGAAAAGAGAGCAGCTGATGTAGCAGGACTGTGACCGAAGTGGAAGGAAGAAGGAATTTGGATTTCAGAGTCTGGGACAGCTATTGGGGAGGCTGTGAGAGCCAGGCCGAGAATAGCCAGGAGAAGGGAAAACCTGGTAACCATGCCAGGCCAGTGAGAAACGTCCTCTCACACAGGGGGTCTTTTTGACTCTAAAGCTCCAGTTTCTGTCCATTAAACCCACTGTGTTCCCAACCGAGGTATCGGACAAACCAGAATGTTGCAGGGAAGGATTAGAAAGATTCATGAACTGTCTGTGTTTGGTTTCAGCCAGCCATGGTGAGCAAACAGCTTCAGAGTTTCTGTCCTCACGCTTGTTTCCTTGATTCAACCCACTGGCTAAGGGCCACCTCCCATTCTTGGGACAGAAAAGTGTTTGTTGGTCAAGAGAAAATGTCCAATGAGCTCCATTCTTACAATCCATCCTCCACCATCTGTGTCCATGTCACACAGCACGGTCAACGGGTTACAGTCATGGGGGTAGATGGTGTACAAATCGCTCATGATGTTCCCTCTGGCTAACAGCTCCTTGCAGTTCTTTGGTCCTGGACAAAAGAGGAATTGAAACATGTAAATTGATTGTATCAACCTCCTTGGAGCAGGGTTTCATAGGCTGCTCTAAGTTGCACTGAGGGCCTGATCAATTGCACAGTCAGGTAACAGGAAAAGAATCTTTGAGCCCCCTTCTCTCCTCCACACGGTAGTGCATGGGAGTTGGGTAGCCCATTAAACAGTTTGTGATCGTTCTAGCAGTGTTCTGTGTGTTCTATCTTTAGAAACCCACTAGAGCAGCTGTGTACGTACCTATTGAGGCCTTTCATGCTCTGTAGTTACGAAACAATTACTTACACTCCACTGTGCCAAGATGATTCATATTAAGTTTGTGTGAAAGAGGAAAAGGTGCAAAACCTGCCCATCCTCATGGGTTCTGGCTCAAAGTGTCTAAAAAACTCATGGAAATTGAAATGTGCACAAAGATTTTTACTGGAAGTGTCAGTGCAGCAATTTTGAAATCCCTTGCGAGTCAGAAGGGCTTCAGGTTGTCATGTGATTTGGGTGTGCAAGCACCCTAAAGGAATATTAAATATCACAGGAATACTCACATCACTGGAGCCCTGCAAATCTGCAGATATCCGCTTTATATCCATGGACCATTTTTTGTGGATCATAGATGGATATGGATCCAAATTTTATATCTAGAGCCACGCCAATCTGTGGTTATACACGGACGATTTTTGCAGATCACGGATCAGATGTGGATCTAAATTTTTTTCTGCATCGGGCCCTACACATCAGACAGTTTGTGAACGAACCCATTGGCTGAAATGTAGGTCCACTAGAGATTCACTGGCTAATTGTCGAAAACATTCATTGAAAAATACCCAAATGTTTTACGGCTAGAACAGGGAAAGGGCTGAGCTGTCAAATGAGTCATTTTAAAATATTTGTTCATCACTCCGCAGGGCTCAGATTTTAGGGCTGTGTTCCCTGGACGGAATGAGATGCCAGTTCAGTGGTTATAAGAAATGCTCACCTGTCTTACACTGTATGTTGTCCAGCTCATTCTTCCCTGGACATGAAAAGACAAACAATAAAAGTGAAACTGAACTAGAGAACGGATTGTCCTTTAAACTGTGACAACATTGACCGCTGGGATAGCAACGTACTAGTTGTCTTGAAATGCACTAGCCAGGTCTGTACTCGTGCAAAATCAAGTGATAATGGAATCACGCTGTGACACGCTGTCCCCCATGTACGTGTGATTTGGATATCATTCATGTTCACCCTTGTAGTGTGGCTGTGCATGGTCTGATGCAAAGTCTGCCATGGCAGGTGGTTTTGGAACGCTCGTGGCACACTGAACATTACTGTTGTGGTAGCACGTTCCCTGCCATGTCATGCCTGTGTACAGATATGAAACCCTGCTATGTCCTGTCCCCAATGTGTGTCTCACGTGGGTGGAATAGATGTAGACAAGCACAAAGCTGTGTTTCCGTGCCCGGCAGAGGTATGCATACAGGAACAGTGGACTGGCGTGAGTACCTCTGAGCATTTTGGCTCAAGGGGAAGAAATCATGCCGATTGCAGGACATGGCCGATCACCTGACCCCAGGGGATATTGAGGAAACTTGTTAAAGGTGAGGCTTCTTTCACTGTCTATAAGGGTGTACATGGGGTACAGCGTGTCATACACACACCCCTCTGATCTGAGCTTCCTGGCCTGAATAAAAAAGATGGGATTCATAACTAGCCAACACTGTTTTGTAACCCTGTCATGAGGTCCCTGCTTGCCTGGGAAAGAATTCCTCCTCAATGGACTAAATTAATGACTGGTCTATACATAGAAGCAATGCCCACAAAGTCAGGGGTTTTACACCTGCTTTCATTAGCTGTGAATTCGAGTCAACACATTAAAAAAAATTCCAAGTGAACTCAGTTAAATACAGTACTAGTAGCAAAAAGGTCATTCCTTTCAATGAGCATTTAAACAGGATCGATTTCGTGTGACTCATACCCATCACACACTACGAGTGGGAAGTATAAGGCGGGTTAGAAGAAAGTAACCCTCTCCAGGATAGACATCTGGATCTGCAGATTTCCCTTACGTTCCAAATATCTCTAATACCAAAGGTCATCTGCTTGGAGTTATTGCCGATGTTGGAACACTGCATTGGTCACTGGTTTTGTAGGCAGGGCTATTTCTCTCCTTAGACATTCCAACACCTACAGGAATTTTAGCGTGCTCTATCCTGTGCACATGGTGATTATAGAAGAAGCAAGATTCTTAAGCCACTTAAGTTTTAGCTCAGCAGAAATGAAACTGAAGGGATGTGCTCAGCATAAAAGAGAGTGCAGAAGTTCTCACCAATTGTTCCAGGGGGTCCCGAAGCTCCTTTATCTCCTAAAGAAAGAACTCAGAATAAAATCCTTGTATTTCCTAGCGATCATCTCCATAATTCGAGCTCTCATTGCAGCGCCCACTTGGGGTTTAATTGTTCAGGAGGCTCGTTCAAAGCCTATTATCACTTACACTCAGCACAAGCTGTTAAAGGAGCCCTTAAATGATGCATTTATCTTCTCTTGTCTTCTTCACTGGCTGAATTTCCCCCCCTGGATATGTCAACACTGCAGCTGAGTGCATGCTGCCCAGCTGCTATGTAATGAGGGAAGATGTGTTAGCCTAGCACAGTTTGATTCCTGGAGTAATTTCCTGTGGCTGCCTAGGAACTTGTGATGCATCAGACATTATCATTAGAGCTGGTGGAAATGTTTTCAGCGAATATATTACTCACCAAAACCACAATTTTAGGTCCAAAGCAGTTCATGAATTCAGGTCACATGTGGCAAACACAGCCACAATAAGTGAATACAAATAAATGAGGAAAGAAATTCCCACTCACTCAGCAAGTTTTGTTTTGACATTATTAAAATGTTCCAGCTGTTTGTTTTGAAACAGCATTTTGTTTAGTCATTTGTCTACTAAAGAAAACTAAAAAGGGGTAAAAAAACACCCCAATCCAAAACATTTTGATTTGAGTAAAATGACAGCTCTTGTTCATCCTGAGCCAATTTATTTTCAGTTTTTTCTTTCAGCAAGAAGCTGGAAGGGGGAATTGTACAGTGGAACAAAGGGGATGTGTGGCTCCCAGTTCTTCTATTACCATGACCAGCACCATAAAGTGCCCAGCTCTGCAATAAGAAGAGTCTCTCACCTTTCAGTCCAGGGGAGCCAGCAGAACCTTTTTCTCCTGCTTGAACAAAAAATAAGATAATAAAAATTTATCAGAGCTACAGAGATCTTGACAGTGGATCAGATCTAAAGTTCTGTTGCAATAATAAACCTTTCATATCGAGTGAAATATCGAGTGAAGGGACGCGATGGTGATTTTGGAGCCCAGATACTAAAGGAATAGGCGTTTTATAAATAGCTCTAATTAACATTTGATCAAAAACTTATTTCCCATGTTTAGCTCACTGAACAGAAACACAAAATTCTCAGCCTTTTGTTACTTTACCTTTTGGGCCAGCTGGTCCCACCTTCCCAGGGATCCCCTGAGATCCACGTTCTCCTGCAAACACCGAAAACTGCTTGAATATTTTCCAGGTATCATAAATACTAAGTACAACCCCTGCTCCCCCAACCAACTTGGAATTACAATAACCCATCTGTGCCTAAATTCAAATAATGTTTCTGGCTCCCTGGCCTCCCATCAGGTTCCCCCAGCATGGACTCTTGCAGAGAGCCCCATTGACGTCAGTGGGACGAGCACATCTTGCTGCAAGGTGGGGGCCAAATCTGGCAAACAACATTTTCCGTGTGCCACTATTAAAAATTCCATGGCTCAAAGTTATAATCAGCATTTGTTCTTTTCTCATCTAAAGTTCTCAGAGCTCTTTACACGGATCAGTGGAATACCCTTAGACAACCTCTGGGAGGTAAAGGACCGTTGTCACCATTATACAGAGGGGGAAATTGAAGCTCAGGGAGAGGAAGTGACTTGACCACAATCACACAGTGAGACAGTGACCGAGATGGGGAACAAACTAGAGTCAGGGCTTGGTTGCCAGTCTGATGCACCCAAGAGAATGGACAATGTTTCAGAGCTGGTTGTACTGAAACTCCAGTCCCTCAGCACAGGATGAGAGATTTGCCATGTGAGTTGGGCAGAGTTTCCTCATGTCAGGGTTTGGGGGGGAATCGCCAGAGTCTGAACACAGTACATAAGTAACTCCCATTTCCGTCAGCATCATCTACGACTGATTCCCATTCAGTGCCTGAGAACGTACCTTTCATTCCTTCAGCTCCTGGGTCTCCTTTGGGCCCTGTGGCACCAGGAAACCCAGGGCAGCCTTGGAGAACGGCAAGTTTTTCAGAACCGCTGAGCCCCACTATCTTCACCCCTGGGGAAAGAAATGAATCCATCAATAATATTTGTGAGGTTCTCAGGATCTGAAACATTGTGCAAAAATCCAGAGGGATAAACCCAGCAAACGAGAGCCTAGATAATTCCTTGATTTTGTTCTCTTTATTACTGATGAATGCAACGTTTGCTTCAGTTTTATGAACCAGAGACTAGGCCCTAAAAATTAAAGGGTTGAATCATGGCTATTATTATTTGTTTCTGTTTTAAGTTTTAGTGAAAATAAAAGTAAAAAAAAGAGTTATTAAATTTTAGTGATTTTTTAAAAAATGTTTCAGTGCAGTTTTTAAGAAATCACTTGAGTGAGTTAATCTTGATGTACACATCCTCCTGCAGTTTTTGCAATCCAACCATTGCAGTATTTTTTGTGCTAGTTCGTGAGAACCTCTTAATGAAATGAACTACAGAGAACCAAAAGTGGCACTGACTAGTCTGTTCTCATTCTGCAAGCGGAATAAAATGCAGAGGAAAAATAAATAGTGGCCATTCAGTGAAGAAATTGTCCAAAAGTAAATTATTTTTAAATACAGTTGCTGTTACAAGCACAGGTAATGGATTTTTAAAAATTGAATGTGTTTTTGAACTTAATAGTGCCCCCATCATTAGATTTAGGATTATTAATAGGGACATCAGTGGAGAAAAATAGCAACACATCTGTCAACTCCACTGAGCTTTATTAATGTGAAAATTTTAGAGGCAAACAGAATGGGAAAATAGGTAATATTTCCAGTGATATAGGAACTCTGCTCCTAACCTGGAACATTTGGGCATAAATAACAGCTAGTGAATGATTTTTTAAATTATCATGAATGTAAGGAAATTAAATTTAAAAGAAGCACTGCTCTGAAATAATACATTAATTTCTCTGTAAGAGGGTGAATCTTGTATTCATTCCTTATTCAGCAAAATATCCGTTTCCTTCAAAGGGAGTTTGCCTGAATTCGGTCTGCACCAATTTAACTAAATCCTGAATTAGGATCATAGGTGAACTAAAATTAAACCCTCAAATGTTGCTGGATTTTCAATCCAAAGTGCAGCAATGAGAGAAAGTGTCATTAGAGAGAGAGTTCTCCTGTGGATTTCCTGTATTAGATACACAATACAAGCATTTTTAAAAATTAAAAGTATTTTTAATTTAGTAACCATGCTTTAAAAAGGAAAGGCATCTACTATTAGAGGATTCCTCTGAGTTTTAAAGATCAGGTTTAGATTTTTCAGATTGTGTTAATAACTGGATGTTTCAAAGCCTGTGGGTTGGTGAATTACCATGTTAAAAATGCTTTAGAATCAACATACAATGGTGATGAGAGCTTTAGCTGGAGAGATTCCATCAGCAGCATGGGGAGTTAGAAGTTGGGAAATGAGTGTGACGGAGAGCAGGTAAAAAAATAGAAAATTTCAGAAAATTTCAATTAAAAAAGAGACATTTTCACCAAATTATTTGCAAAATCCATGTCCTATTTGTGACACTCGCTCCTCTGTGGTGTCCATTTCTGCAATGCAGATTAATTTTTACAAAGTAATTTTGTTCAAAGAAGCTGTTCTTTTTATTATTTGTATAGCACCGTGAGCAGGCAAAGCACTTTATAGACAGGTAGGACAACAAAGATTCTTGAAGATCTTACATGTTGAAGGCAGCTGAATGCAACAGTTCCCAGGTCTCCAGGGCCCAGATTGGCAAGAACCATAGTATGAAATGCTCTTGTGAACAGGATTCTCTTTCACTCACCTGGGCAGGTGTCCTCAGCCTTGAAAACTGCTGCTGCTAGACAGAGTAAAGGGATGAGGGTTTGCTGGGTAGTTCTCCCCATGGCTGGTGCTGGTCTCTGCAATAGTAGCTCCACTCGTCTTCTTGCCCCCTTCTCCTCTGCTTAGCATTTATGGTTTTGCAAGCCCTTTATATGCCATTACCATACAGAACTAATCGCACATCTGCCTTCTCAGCACATCTTCCCTATACCCCACAGTCCTGCAATTTCAAGATTGCAACATAAACAAAGTTCACAACTGTTGTGGGTTAAGTGGCTCTGTAGGTCAAGTTCAATTCTGGATTTACAGTTATGGCGTCATCCACATCGCAAGTGCACTATTGTGCAATGTTGATTACTGAATGGAGCCAGTCTGAATCCTGTCTCACAAAGTTCACAGGAATGTGGCCTCTGGACTATTAAAGTAGGGTGCCGAACGAGAAGACCTATCTGACTTTCTCCATCCTTTCAAGTCTCCTGTGGGCTTCAGGAGGAAACTTTGGGAGACCCAGAGAAGCAAGATTGGGTAAATTTAATATCCAACTGCATTCTTGTTATGTTTTGGATGTCAGTAGCTACAGGAGACCTCATATCAGCCCCATTATGCTCAGTGCTGTTCAAGCCCATAGTAGAAGACAGTAATAGATTAATAGATTCTCAGCCCAGAAATGACCACTGCGATCATCTGCTCTGACCTCCTGTAGAACACAGGCTACAGGAGTTCCCAAAATGATTCCTAGAGCAGATCTATTAAAAAACATCCAGTCTTGATTTAAATATTGTCAGTGAAAGAGAATCCACCACGGCCCTTGGGAAATGGTTCCAGTAGTTAAACACCCTCACCATTAAAAATTGTCTGGCTGATTTCCAGTCTGAATTTGTCTAGGCTTAACTTCCAGCCATCCCTGCCCCAAAGACTCTACAACCTAAACAGACATAATGGCTGGGTCAAATGTGAGTGGCCACTGCTTCTGGGGAAGAAAAGGACACGCCATGCCACTGCTAGTGAATCCCAGGAAGAAGAGAATCCTGCCTCCTGCACTCCAAGTTGGCGGAGGCCATATTGTGATATGCCTGGGGGACATGGATTGCTTTAATCTGGCCTCGAGGGCAGAGCCCCCGCATGGGGGGAAAAAGGGTACACTATACCGGGGCCCAGAGACCCTAGGGGCCCAGCCCAGGCTGCAACCCCCATGGGTATATGTATAGGAGGGTGCCGTGTTACAAGTTTGTACTTGGCCTGAAAAAATTATGGTTGGGCCCTGCCCGAGGGCAGATTTAAGGTTTAGAACTTGGTCATCATACACACAGCATGGTGCCCAACGGTCACATCCCCAGAGGCTTTTTAAAACATAAAACCTTTTTTTAAAAATCGTAAAATGAAAATCACAGGAAGCAGAATCTCACCCCAAAGCCACTTCAAAGCCGGAGATGTTGGTTTGTGTATTTCCAGGGCAACACATTTCCTTGGCAAATGGTTCCCTAACGCTGTCCAGCTCCAACCTTGCTGTCTTGTCTTTCTCAATGGCAAAGCGAGCGGGGTCACTCAGCCATGTCTCTGGTAGTGCTGAATTGCACATAATTTTTAACACATCTTAATGTATTCATTGCATGTTCAACACTAGCCACTCCAACTGAAAGAGACAATTCAACATTTCCATTTCGGCAGCATGAACCAAAGCTAAATTAATTTGATGTGCTGGGTAATGGAAGTACGATGCATATACTTTTGCATCATTGCCTGAAACATATTCTCTCATTTTTGCTTGCAGTCCTCCACAAGTTCAAGCCATAACACTGGCCCTCTCACATCCCTGTTCAGACATATTTGGGGTCTAATCCATAGTTGCAGAATAAAACATTAGTTAACTGGTCACACACAAGGATGAAGCATCTGCCTCATTTACTGCCACAAAGCTTACAAAATTCTCTTATATCTACTTGTCCGTCGATGCAATTTATATTAACAAAATGAAGCAAAATGGCCATTTGAGCAACATGGCTAATAGCAGTGCTTGCATTGTCAATGACAGTAAAAAACTTAGCTTCTTTACAGCTATTAAATATGCGCCTCCTCTCTTTGGATGCTAAAAGACTTATATGTTCATCAGTTATTGTCTTGTTCAAGTAGCTGATTCTTTTGGTGTCACTTTTGTTTGCCAAAAATTATGGCTGGGAAGTAGTTTATATGCCCAAATAAATGTCACGAGTGGTGGAGAGCAACAATTCATGGTAGCTTTGGATGGGGAGACCTCAGTTAGGTAAGGTTTTGGCTGTGTCAAGCAATATTTTTAATACTCTTTATTATTGCCATGTCTTTTTAGGTGCTTGTTTATCAAAGGATGCATTGATACTATGACTTTCATGAACTGCAGAGCTGCCCCACGAAAGCACATGTTGTTTGCTCTGCCTATGAACAGACATTGACTTTCTCATAGTCTTCCACTCATTTAAACCTGTTGCCCACATTGATTTCTGAGTTTCGGTAGCCACGAACAACCAACAAACATAACAGTACACATGACCTGAAAGAGATGAGGATGCTAGGCACTTGACGTGCCAGACTTTATGCAGAGCTTTCATTCTGTAAAAGGAAGACAAAAAATGGAGGTTGGTAGGAAAAAAAGGAAATTGTCCATTTAGCACCCAGACACAGAAGCCCAAAACTGGACTGTATGGGTAAAAACTGGACAGGTGGCAACCCTACCCAGTATGAGCACAACCAAGTAGGAAGAGTAGACCTATATAAAGTGTATTTTTGTGTTGCTTAATTTAGCCTTCAGTTGGGAGTGTCACTAAAAACCCCATTGGTTTTCTGTGTGGAATCTAGCAGAGAATGACAGGCAGTCACATACCCCTCCGTGTCCCACAGGAAGAAGAGGAGAGATGGGGGGGCGTGTGGAAACAAACACGATTGCCCAACAGCAGTCCCTTCAGCAGTGGAGCATGCCGAGTGGCTGTGACCCCTTCAAGATGAGGAAAGCCACTTTTATGCCTAGCAGCCATTGCTGGGCACATGCAAATGCTGGAGGGTTTTGCAAAGGCATTGCATGGCGGGTGAGGGTGTGTTCCCTGGGAGCCCTATAAAAATGGAGGCTGACAGCCAGGCGTGGTATTAGACCCAGGCAACCCCTGCAACCGCATTAGCCCTGAGGCAGCAAAGGGGTCCCTGGCCATGGTGACTGAGGCAGGTACTTGCGATGGTGGGGCTCCAGATTCGGCAGGAGAGGGCAGAGGGCAGGGGCAGAAGAATTGCCGATGCAGCTGCTCAAGGCCCAAGCACTTGCAGTGTCTCTGCAGACTTAGGTCTGCTTGGCCCCACAACATATGCCCAGCATTGGCTGCTGCTCTTGTTTGTGGCCAGCTGGCACCTCTCGGAAGACGCATGCGCTGGACCCACAGCCCACATGTGAATTTGCCCAAGGAGCGGGGACATCCATGGGGCTCTGCCATGAAATCTGACGAGCGGGATCACCAATCGCAGAGCCTCCATTTTGGTCAGAGGCTGCATCTACGCCTCCCAATGCCTGGGCAAATTCAAACGTGGGCAGCAGGGCGTGGCTCCTGTTCGTGCTAGAGGCTCTGACTCCTGCTCTGCTGGCGGCAGAAGCTGTGGTTCGTGGCTCTGACTCCCGGGGAGCAGGTCTGGCTTTGGCGGGAGCAGTGGTGATGGCTCCCGCAGACTGGTGCAGGGCCCAGACCAGAGGGAGCAGAAGGCCGGGCGTGTGGAAGTGGGTCTGGGCGTTGGGAGAGACGGAGGAGCAGAGCAGGGGGTCAGAGGCAGGGATGAGTGAGGAGGGGGTGATGGAAGGGAGCCTGTGGGACATGTGATGGCATATGGGGGCCCACAATAAAACCTGCACTGGGGCCCAAGAGGGAGAAGAAGGCAGGGGTAGGGAACATGAGACCTGGGGTCCACTCAGCATTTGCTGCCCTCGCTGATTGTTAAATCTTCCACTGGGGATAATACCAGCATAAATAGGGGTGAAAATGGCCAGGCCTGCCTCACAAGGAGGCAGAAGCTGGGCAGTGGGACTTTCTAGTGCCTGAGCTCCTCTCAGTGCTCTTCAGCTGGCACCATCATGCTAGCTAAACATGCTACCCTCTCTTGTACTCCTCAGTGTGGCCAGACAACTTATGTCCCCTTCTGCGCTGGGTGCACACTGCCCACCCACCCCTCTTACGTAACAATGCAGGGCCAGGAACATTTGGGCTTTAATGCTATTAAGCTGTTGGGTGTGTAAAGGCAAATCTGAGACGTGGAAATCATTGAACAGCCTTTGCTTTATTGACAGAGGGGAAGGTTCTCTAGCGGCAGCTGCAGCAGCTGAGGGTAATGATTCATTAACAGCATGGGAAGAATTGCATGACAGTGGTAGGAGCTGCAGTGGTGTTTCTGCTAATGGAATCAAGAGACAGCAGAGCCATATAGGAGCGGAGACATGAGCTAGACAGAGCTGGTTGAAATTTTTCTGTGGACAAACAGCCTTTTCAAAAAAATGAAAAATGTCATGGAATATCATGGACGTCATAATGTTTTGTTTGGAAGTAAAAAAAAAAAAAATCACATTTTATTGAATTTATACCGCAACTGTTTTTCAAAATGTTTTTCTATGAAGAAAGCCGGGTTTTTGGTAAATGAGAAAATACAATAATATTTCCGATACTACATATCAGGGAGAGGAATTGAAAAAAAATATGAAAAATTTCAAAACACAAAAGCAAAAATGGGTTCATTCAGAGCCCTTGCCAATGGAAACACAAACCTATTGTTGGTTGTGTTGACCAGCTCTAATCTCATTGCACTGTGCTGGGTAAGTGTGTGTGTGATGATGTCTGTCCCCTAGTGGCTGGCAAATCAGGAAAAAATCCTTAATGACATCGCTGGTAAATGTTCTTTATGACAGGTCTATAATTGCTATATAAGAGCTAAGGATAATTCTCAGAACTGTCTCCATCATTGGCTACACAGGTCTGATTTTCATCTCCGACCTCTTGTAGGAGTATTTGTGCCCTTTGCCTGAAGACCAGTTCACTCCATCAGCATAGCTTTCATGGGCTCCTCCTAGATATAATCCGTTCAGGTTGGCCTGATGGCAATCCCTATACCACCAGGCCCCTTTAAAGTTTGTAGCACAGTTAGTCAAAGACAGGTCATTGTCACGGTCTTTGGTTGTGAACATCATGCCGTTGTGTTCAGTTAAGGAATCCCCTGTGGAAACAATTCTGTTTATTTATTACATGTTTTGACAGAGACAAGGCGGGTGAAAATCTCTTATTATTTTTTGTTTATTTGTTATGGTTCTACCGTCCAGTTCTCACATCCCTCCCTGCACTATAAATCCAGGGTAACTCATTGCAGTCAATGTGCTCAATCAGGTGCCTGAAGTCAGTTTCCACCATTGTGATGGTATAATGTGAGCCCAACATGCTCCTGACACTTTAGGATCATAAAATCACAGAATCATAGAAATGTAGGGCTGGAAGGGACCTTGAGAAGTCATGAGGTCCAACCATCTGCACTGAGGCAGGCCAAGTAAATATAGACCATTCTGACAGGTGTGTGCTCAGCCTGTTCTTAAAAACCTCCAGTGACGGGGATTTCACAACCTCTGCTGGAAGCGTATTTCGGAGCTTAACTATCTTATATGTCGAAATTTTCTCTAATATCTAACCTAAATCTCCTTACTGCAGATTAAGCCCATCACTTCTTCTCCTACCTTCGGTGGACATGGAGAACAAGTGATCACAGCCCTCTTTATAATAGCCCTGAACGTATCTGAGGACTGTTACCAGGTTCCCCCCTTCGTCTGCTTTTCTCAAGGCTAGACCTCACCAGTTTTTTCAACATTTCCTCATAGCTCAGGTTTTCTAAACCTTTTATCATTGTTGTTGCTCTCCTCTGAACTGTTTCCTAAAGTGTGGTGCCCAGAACTGGACACTGTGTTCATTGTGGACACTGGACTGGACATTGAGGCCTCACTAGTGCTCAGTTGAACGGGACAATTACCTCCTGTTTCTTACATGCCCCGCTCTTGTTAATACACTCCAGAATGGTACTAGCTTTGCATCAGATTGTTGACTCGTATTCAATTTGTGATACACTCTAACCCCCAGCCTTTTTCAGCAGTGCTACCACCAAGCCAGTCATTCCCCATTCTTCACTTGTGCACTTGATTTGTCCTTCCTCAGGGGATCACTTTGCACTTGTCTTTACTGAATTTCAACTTGTTGAATTCAAACCAATGCCCCATTTGCCAAGGTCATTTTGCAGTCCAATCCTTTCCTCCAAAGCACTTGAAACCCCTCCCAGCTTGGTATCATCTGCAGATTTTATAAGCATACTCTCCACTCAATTTCCAATTCATTAATGAAAATGTTGAGTACTATTAGACCCAGAACTGACTCCTGTGGAACCCCATTAGATATATGCTCCCAGCTTGACAGCAAACTATTGGTAACTATTCTTTGCAAACTATTCACCAAATAGTAAGTTTTTTCAGATCGCATTTCCCCAGTTTGCTTATGAGAATGTTGTGGATTTTGTCAAAGACCTTACTAAAATCAAGTTATACCATGTCTACGGCTTCCCTTTTATCCACTAAGCTAATAGCCCTGTCAAAGAAGGAAATTAGGTTGATTTGGCATGATTTGTTCAGGACAAATCCATGGTGTTATTGCTAATTAACCCTGTTATCCTCCAGGTGCTTACAAATTGATTGTTTTATAATGAGTATCTTTCCAGGTATCAAAGTTAGGCTGACTGGTCTACAATTCCCGAGTCCTGTTTCTTCCCCTTTTTAAAGATAGGTCCTATGTTTGCCCTTCTCCAGTGCTCTGGGACCTCTACCATGCTCCAGGAGTTCTCTGGATAATTATTAATGGTTCTGAGATTGTTTCAGCTAGCCCTTTAAATCCTTTAGGATGAGTTTTGCCCAGCTCTGCTGATTTGAATACCTCTAATTTATCTAAATATTCTTTAACCTTTTCCCTCCCCTATTTTGGTTTCAGTTCCTTCCCCCTTGATGTTAATATTGTGTTGAGTATGTCAGCACCATTAACCTGTTTAGTGAAGATTGAAGCAAATTAGCCATGAAACAGCCTTCTAGATGGCATTAGTTATTAGCTCTCTATTCCTGCTAAGGAGAGAAGCTAAACTTTCTTTCATCTTCTTTTGGCTCCTAATGTATTTAAAGAACCTTTTCTTATGGCCTTTTATGTTGCTTCCTAGGTGTAACTCATTTTGTGCTTAATCTTTCTGATTTTGTCCCTACATGGTTATGCTATCCTTTTGTACTCCTTAGCACTTGGTCCACGTTTCCACTTTTTGTAGGATTCCTTTTTGATTTTCAGGTCATTAAGGACCTCCTGATGGAGTCATGATGGCCTCTTACTATTCTTCTTATCTTTCCTTCACGATGGGATAGTTTGCTGTTCTGTTTTTAATATTGTCTCCTTGAGAAACTGCCAGCTCTCCTGAACTTCATTTTCACCTAGATTGTCTTCCTATAGGACCTAACCCACAGTTCTCTGAGTTTGTTAAACTCTGCTTTTTGGAAGACCATTGTCCTTATTCTGCTGCATTTACTCCTTCCTTTGCTTAGAATCAAGACACCTGTGATTTTATTATCACTTTCATTCAAATTGTCTTCCATCTTCAGATTCACTGCTAATTCCTCCTTGTTGGTCAGAATTAAGTCTAAAATATTGATCCCCCTGGTTACTTCCTCCACAAAAAGTTGTCTCCAATACATTCCAAGGACTTTTTAAGACATTTTTAGTTTTTCTGTGTTACTTTTCTAACAAACATCTGAGTAGTTAAAGTCCCCCGTTAGTGTAGTACACCTCTATCAGGAGGTATCTCCTATTTTGAACCTTTTTTTCTTTCCCCAGAGACTGTCAACTGGTTTGCCTCTCACCCCCTTCTGCACCAGACAATGAGTATATATATTCTTGATATAGAATGCAACCCCTCCTCACGTTTTACCCTGCTGGTCCCTCCTGAACAAGTTATAGCCCACTATACCAATATTCCAGTCAGGACACTATCCCACCAGGTCTCTGTGATGCCAGTTAAGTAGTTTATGCCAGTTCTTCCTATTTATTCCCCATCCCCATGGCATTTATGTATAGGTATCTGAGATGTTGAACAGAGCCCCCACTGATTTCCCTCTTCTTCCTCCTTTGACCGTCCATGACCCTTCACACCCAATATCTAGCCCTTTGTTAAGGTGGACCTTTGTAATGCTCAACTGTGGGATTTTGTCAGCTTCCGCTTTTAAGCCTATTTTAAAGCACTTCTCCTTACTTGGCATGTGGGTACGCCAAAGCAATCCTACAGGAAGTGCAGCAGACTCTATAGGCCAGACTATTTCTGTCCCTGGTATGTGGGAGGCTGAATGCCTACTTTGCATGAAATGGGGCATATCTGCCCAATCAATGCCTTGTACCAAGTCTGGTGTGCCTACTTAATTTAATTTGGGTATTTTTATGGGGCATTAAGGTCTAATTTAGGAAAGCAACTAGCAGTAACTATGTCTATCCCTGTTCATAATTCTGCTTTCAGTCCTTCACTAGGCAGGATATCCATGTTTTACTATATTTTTCGTTGTCACGAGACTGCCTATAACAGTTCAGCAGCAGAATAATTGATGTTTCCTGAAAGATATCACTTCCACAGATTATGTCACCTTTTGCTTCTGCCATAAACTATTCTATATCTCTTTTTCTTTCCATTTTTCCAACTACCACAAAAGATGGGATCAGCTCAGAACCTACCTGCAGTGCCATAAATAAAGACTCCAAGGACCAGCTTGTATTTCTGTGTCTCATCTGCAATTCTGAATGATGCATACTTGGCAAATTGAGAAACGTGGTCAAAATCTGTGAGATCGACGCGAAGTTCATTGGTTCCTTAAGAGAACAATTTGAAAGCAAAATTTTCAACATCTTCCATTTGCGTTTATTACTATTATTGATGGTTTCTATTGTAGAAGCACCTGGGCCCCCCAACACAAATCAGGACCCATTATGTTGGGACCATCATCATCCAGGTCAACTGGATGCATGACACACATCACAGAATTTCATCTACTGATTCTTGCATCAAGCCAATATCTTCATATTGACCTTTACATATTCAATTTCCATCCGCCAACCTGGCTACCATATTAAAAAACTGCTCCGTGTTATGCTTCGCTAAGGTAGATCAGACTCTATGACCTCATCCAGTCTGTAGCACCCCTCATTGCTTTACCATCAATGAAACACCAGAGGATGAATGGTGCTTCATGAATCATGACTGGAGCCAGTTCAGCTACCCCAGCGTTATTGGTTCAATAGCTTTGTGTAGCAGGGCTGCACAGAAAGGACCAGGAAGTGCTGTCTACAGAAGCAGTGTCACCTAAACCGATGGTACAATTCTATATCCTGTAACCAAGGGAAGGGCGTGGGAACAAAACTTGGTGGAGAAGGTAACTGCAAGGAAAAGAACGCATCAGTGATGTCTTTACCAAGGGATGTTAACAGTTGGATATTGTCATTCCCCAGCCAGAATTCTGACAGTCGGCAGCCGAAACCTATTTTGTATGAATGCCAATCACGTAAAAAATCCACTGAGCCATCCATCCGTCTTTGGAAGACCTGTAGGGAAAGAGGAACTTCTTAGCTGGGAAATCCTACATTGTTTTCCATCTTACATAGAGCAGGAAACAGGAAACTCTGAGTTTATAAATCATTTCCTGAGTTTTAAAGTGGTTAGATCTATTTCAACCTCAAGTGACTATTGCAGAAGGAGGCTTGCCCCAGAGGATATTAGTAAATCTTGGCAGCAAGCGCTTCAAGGATCACATGGTCTGAAATCTATGGCACTGGACTTGAAATCAGGAGTCCTGTATTCTAGACCCATTTGGGCCATTCAGCTCACCTCAGGTTTCTCTCCTGCCCTTTGTTCATCTTGTGTATCGAGACTGAGTTCTTCAGGACAGGGACAGTCTCTCATTATGAGTTTGTACAGCACCCAGCACAATGGGGCCCTGATCTTCATCAGATTCTCAAGGCACAAGTGGAATATAAATAACCATAATAATTAGAAGCTTTAAGTGTGATACATCTACAGGGTTCAAATCCTTTGTCTCCTCAGCTCCCCAGAACGCTCTCCCCACTCAGACACAGGCTACTGGAAAAACAGAGCAGCTGATGTAGCAGGACTGTGACCGAAGTGGAAGGAAGAAGGAATTTGGATTTCAGAGTCTGGGACAGCTATTGGGGAAGCTGTGAGAGCCAGGCCGAGAATAGCCAGGAGAAGGGAAACCTGGTTAACCATGCCAGGCCAGTGAGAAACGTCCTCTCACACAGGGGGTCTTTTTGACTCTAAAGCTCCAGTTTCTGTCCATTAAACCCACTGTGTTCCCAAACGAGGTATCGGACAAACCAGAATGTTGCAGGGAAGGATTAGAAAGATTCATGAACTGTCTGTGTTTTGGTTTCAGCCAGCCATGGTGAGCAAACAGCTTCAGAGTTTCTGTCCTCACGCTTGTTTCCTTGATTCAACCCACTGGCTAAGGGCCACTTCCCATTCTTGGGACAGAAAAGTGTTTGTTGTGCAAGAGAAAATGTCCAATGAGCTCCATTCTTACAATCCATCCTCCACCATCTGTGTCCATGTCACACAGCACGGTCATGGGGTAACATTCACGGGGGTAGATGGTGTACCAGCCGCTCATGATGTTCCCTCTAGCTAACACCTCCTTGCAGTTCTTTGGTCCTGGACAAAAGAGGAATTGAAACATGTAAATTGGTTGTATCAACCTCCTTGGAGCAGGGTTTCATAGGCTGCTCTAAGTTGCACCGAAGGCCTGATCAATTGCACAGTCAGGTAACTGGAAAAGAATCTATGAGCCCTCTTCTCTCCTCCACAATGTAGTGTATGGGAGTTGGGTAGTTCATTAAACAGTTTGTGATCGCTCTAGCGGTGTTCTGTGTGTTCTATCTTTAGAAACCTACCAGAGCAGCAGTGTATGTGCCTAGCGAGGCTTTTCATGCTCTGTAGTTAGTAAACAATTATTTACACTCCACTGTGCCAGTGTGATTCATATTAAGTTTACGTGAAAGAGGAAAAGGTGCAAAACCTGCCCATCCTCATGGGTTCTGGCTCAAAGTGTCTAGAAAACTCATGGAAATTGAGGAATACTCACATGAAACAGTTTGCAAGAGAACGCATCAGTTGGAATGTATTTCCACAAAAGATTTCACTGGCCAATTGCTAACAGCAAACACATTAAAAAAATCAAAGTCTCTTTGCTGATAATTTGAGAACAGGAACTGAGGTAAATAACAGGTGTCATTTTTCCAATTTGTCTATCTCTAATGGGTTTTCATGTTTGGGTTCCCTGGATGGAATGAGATGACATTAAGTGCTCATAAGAATCTCTCACCTTTCTCACACCGTGTATTATCCAGCTCTTCCTTCCCTGGTCATGAAAAGAAACACAATGGAATCAGAAAATATTCTACCATCTTTAAAACTGTGTAAAGGGCCAACAGTCACAGTTGGGATAGCAATGTACCAGTGAGAGCAATGCCCACGAAGTCAGGGGAGTTACATCTAGCTGTGAATTTGCCTCAATATTTTTTTTAAAAATTCCCAAGTAAGAACAGGAGAATATCAGTTAAATACAGTACCAATAGAAAATGGCCATTCCATTAAATGGATATTTAAACAGGATCCATTTCTTGTGCTTCACACTCCCCACTCCAAGTATGAGAGAAATATAAGAAGGGGTAGGAGCAAGAAACCTTCTCTAGGATATACATCCAGATCTACAGATTTCATTTGCATTTCAGCTATTCTCTCTAATACCAAAGGTCATCAGCCTAGCATTATTGCAGAAGTTACAACACTTGGATGGCCACCTGTTTTTGTAGGAAAGTCTATTACTCTCTTTATACAGCCCAACTCTTAAAGAAATATCAGTGAGCTTGATAGAGTGGGCATGGTAATTATGCAAGAAGCAAGCTTCTTAAGCCACTTAATTTTTAGCTTTGCAGGAATGGAACAGAAATGATGAGTTCAGTAAAAAGGAGAGCGCGGAGGGTCTCACCAGGAATTCCAGGGGGTCCCTGTGTTCCATTATCTCCTAAAAAAAGAATAAAATTCTTGTTTTGCCTAAAAGTCACCTCCATAATTCAAGATTTCACAACAACAATCATTTGGGTTTCATTGCATAGGGGGCTCGTTCAAAGCCTATGCACCGCTTTGATGCATTTACAGGATCAACAACTCCATGATTTTGTCATGAATCTTATGATAATTATTGTTTCTGTAAATCCCCAGGTCCTGGAGTCAAGTGGATACATGATGATTTCAGCCTTTGTTCTTAAAGAAAAAATAAGTTTCTAGCGCTTTTGGCTGTGGAGAAAGCTTCAAAATGTGGCCCCACTGCATCCTAAAGGCTCAAAAAGCAGAAGGCAAATAAAAGGAACAGCAAATTTATTATTTTTCCATAATTTCATTATTCTAAAGCCAACCGTGTGATTTTTGGTGAGCCAGAATTATGATTTCTGAGCATTTGGGGTTGACAGTACTGCACTGATCTTATTTTGCATTCTGTGCTCGCTGAATTTCACCCTCAGGCTATGCCTACACTACAGCTCGGATTCCATTTCCTATGACTGCTTATGACCTTGTGACACATCAGACATGGGAACTGAGTGAAATTTTTCTCACTAATATTTTAGTCACCGAACTATCCAGTTGTGTGTCTCAAACAGTCCTTGAATTTGGATCACATTTGTCAAATACTTTCAGCCAACAAGAAAACATTTCCCACATATTCAAAAAGTTTTGTTCCAATTCTTCATTTCAAAACAACCTTTTGTTTAGTCCTTTGTCTATTAAACAGAAACAGAAAGAGGTAAAAAAACGCTTGATATTTCGTTTTCAGTCTGAACCAATCTCTTTTCTTCTTAGGAAAAATCACAGTGAAACAAGGTGGGAAGATTACAATTCCCAATTCCTCTATCACCATTAATAACACCATAAACTGCCCTGCTCTGCAGTGAGAAGAATCTCCTGAAATCCCTCACCTTTCAGTCCAGGGTGGCCAGCTGCACCTCTCTCTCCTGATTGAAGAAAAAATAAGATAATAAAGACTGATCAAAGATACAGGATCTTGACAGTGGATCCGATCTAAAGTACTGTTGCAATAGTAAACCCTTTATTGTCAAATATCGAGTGAAGGGAAGCTAGGATGTTTTTGGAGCCCTGATATTATGGGAATTGGTGTTTTATAAATAGCTTTAATTGATATATGATCACAAACTTATTTTCTGTACTTAGCTCACCTAACAGGAAAACGAAGTTGTCTACCCTTTGTTACTTTACCTTTTTCGCCAGCTGGTCCTGCCATTCCAGGGATCCCTGGAGGTCCCCGTTTTCCTGCAGACACAGAAAACTGATTGAATATTTTCCAAGGTACTCTAAATACTGAGTATATAACAACCCCTCTTCACCCCCATCTGAAAATACAATAACCCACATATGTCTAAATTCAAATAATGTATCTGGTATCAGGATCCCCATCATGGACTCTTGTATGGAAGCCCATTGATGTCAATGGAATGAGCATATCTGGCTTTAAGGTGGGAGTCAAATCAGGTAAACATCCATTTTCTACGTGCTACCATTAAAAATGTCATGGCTAATGATAAAAATCATGACTTGCTCTTCCCTAGCACCACTCATCCAATGTTCTCAGAGCACTTTACACAGATCAATGAAATATTCCTCAGATAACCTGAGGTAAAGAACCATTATCACCATTATACAGAGGAGAAAACTGAGGCTCAAAGAGAATGGCTTGTCTAAGGTCCCATAGCAAGCCAGTGAAAGAGATGGGGACAGAACTGGTGGACTTGGCTGCCAATCTGATACCCCAAAGGGAATGGACAATATCTCAGAGCTTGGTTATTCTGAAGCCCCAGTCCCTCACCACAGGATATGAGAGATTTGCCATGTGAGTTGGGCAGAATTTCCTCATATCAGAGGTGTGGGGGCTCTCCAAAGTCTGAGCATATTACAAAAGTAACTCCCATTTATGTCAGCACCTGCCATGGCTGATTCTCATTCAGTGGCTGGGAACATACCTGGGTTTCCTGTAGGTCCTGGGTCTCCTCTCGGTCCTGCAGCTCCCCGAAACCCCGGGCAGCCTTGGAGAAAGGTGTGTTTATCGGTATTTTTGAGACCCATTACCTTCACCTCTGGGGAAAGAAATGAACCCATAAACAATGACTGAGCTGGAATGTTCTTCAGAAATCCAGAGGGATAACCCAAACAAATGAGAACCTCGGTACTTCCTTTTCTTGTCTCTCTTTGCAATAAAAACATGATAAATACAAGATTGTCTTCAATTTTATGAATTTGAGAGACAATGCCCTAATATTAAAAATTGGGAGTTATTACTGCTAATCTTTATTTTTAAGTTGTAGGGAAAACAAATGATAAAAAGAAGAGTTATTAAATATTTTTATTTAAAATAAATCATTTCAGAGTTAATTTTGATGTACACAGTCCTCTGCAGTGTTGGCAACCCAACCATTGCAGCATTATGTTAGTTCATGAGAACTTCTTAACGAATTAAGTACAGTGAAACTTGAAAGCAGTACTGATGTGAAATAATACATTAATTTATTCATAAGATGGTGAAGCCAGTATGCAATCTTTTTTCAGCAAAACACCTATTTTCTTCAAAGGGAGCTTGCCTGAATGACATCTGCACAAATTTGACTAAATCCTGCATAAGGACCAAGGATTTCATGATAAACTAAAATAAATCCTAATTTTTTTTCTGGATTCTCAACCCAAAGTGCAGAAATGAATGTGTCGACATGGAAAGAGGTCTATGGTGGATTTGTGGTCATGGATACACAACAGTGGTGATTTTACAAATGATAATCTGAATTTGGTAAACAGGAATTTTAAAAAGCAGACAAGTTCCAGAAGGGTAGTCGTGTTAGTCTGTATACAGCAAAAACGAGAGTCCTGTAGCACTTTAAAGACGAACAAATTTAATTGCTGCAGGCATAAGCTTTCGTGGGCTGCAACCCACTTCTTCAGATGTGCAGGGTTGCAGCCCATGAAAACTTATGCCTGCAGCAATTAAATTTGTTAGTCTTTAAAGTGCTACAGGACTCTCGTTTTTTGTATGTTTGGTTGGTTGGTTGGTTTTTAAAGCAGAGGAATCTGAAATCATAGGATTCCTCTGAGTTTTAAAGATTGAGATTATATTATGCAGAATGTGGGTCAGATGCCTGTGGATCACAGACTCACCAGATTAGAAATGCTCCCACCCAAATATACAAAGGAGATGGGAGCTTTAGACAGAGATTCCAGCAGCAACATGTAGAGATGAGAAGATAGTAAATGATGTGTGACAGAAAGGAGATCAAGTCAAATTTCGGAGAATCTCTATGAAGAAAAGAGACAACATTTTCACAAAATCATTTGCAAAACTGTACTCTATTTCCATATTGTGCAGTTCTGCAATATGGGTTAATTTTTACAAAGTAATTTTGTAAATGAAGCTGGCTTTTTTATTATTGATATAGCACCGCGAGCAGGCAAAGAACTTTATAGACAGGTAGAACAACAAAGATTCCTGAAGATCGTACATGCTGAAGGCAGCTGAACGTAACAATTCCCAGTTCTCCAGGGTCCTGGTTGGTAAGAACCATCGTATGAAATGTTGTTGGGCATAGGATTGTCTTTCACTCACCTGAGCATGTATCCTGAGCCTTACAAACCATTGCTGCTAGACAAAGTAAAGAGAAGAGGGTTTGCTGGGCAGCTCTCCCCATGGCTGGTGCTGGTCTCTGCTATGGCAGCTCCTCTCATCTGCTTACCACCTTCTCTACTTTAGTATTTTAGTCTAGGAGAGCCTTTTATATGCAATAATGATAAAGCCAATAAAGAGCTCTGCCTCTGCGTCTCAGCGCATCCTTCCCACGCAGCACACGTGAGCAGTTTCCACTGATATTCTTATTCTGCGGAAGTCATAACTGTAGCTCATTAAATGGTCTGGTAGGACATGGTCAATATTGGACTCACAGCCATTGGTTCACCCACACAGTGAATGCAGAATTGTGCAATGGTGATTATTGAACCGAGCCAGTCTGAATCCTTTCTCACAAAGTTAATTCATGCGAATGTGTCTTCTGAAATATTCAAACAGGGTGCCAAATAATGAGCCCAACCTCACTTTCTCCTGCTCTTCAAAGCCTCCCATTGGCTTCAGTGGGAACCTTTGGGTGAACAAGGAGAGCAGGCCTGGGTGAATTTACCAGCCAGCTGCTCTATTGTTATTATTTGTCTGACAGTAGCTATAAGAGGCGTCATATTAGACTGGACTCCACTGTGCTGAATGCTCGACACACCCATAGTGGGAGACAGTAGTAGATCGATAGATCAGCTAGTCTGGCCTCCTGTGTTACACAGGCCATAAAACTTCCCAGAATCATCCCTAGAGAAGATCTTTTAGAAACACATGCAATCTTGATTTAAAAATTGCCAGTGATGGAGAATCCACCACAACCCTTGGGAAATGGTTCCAGTGGTTAATTACGCTCACGGTTCAAAATTCACACCTTATTTCCGGTTTGTATTTGTCTCGCTTCAACTTCCAGCCATCTCTGCCCCAAAAGCCTTACAAGCTAAATAGCCGGGACAATGGAAGGGTGGAGGAAAGGAATTATTATCCCATTTTTGCAGTGCTGTGTGCCTTTGGCATACAAACAATAAATAATAAAGATATATGCCCATGCCATGTTGCTACATGCACATGTGACTTTTCAGTGTCTGCTGCATGGCAGACACTCCAGGTGGCAGAGCAATGCCATGGTTCATTTCTTTATGACCACGTGTGTTTGCATGATCCCAATCTGTAAAGCAAGAATGCAGCTCCTGTTCAGCCTGTGTGCTAAGGATATTTCCTCTCCTTACACTGGGGAAGCATGATATCTTTTCCCAATGTGATATTGTGGCTTGTAAATGGAATCAGAGATATAAAGCTGCAGAAAAGACTTCTGGAACATACGGATCTTCTTTCAGACACCAGAAATCACTCAGCAGAATAAATATAATGGAAAGAAAACAGTACACTGCCACCCTGGATAGAGTGACCGGAGAGATTAAAAAACCCGCAAGCAGTAAGTCATTACAAAACAAAACCCATAAAGAAGCATGAAAAAAGCAAAGCACGAGAATTTGCAAAGCAAAGTTTCAAGGACTGCACAAGATGAGGACACAAACAGACCACTAAAATATCCAGCTTCTAGTAAGTACTGCCACTGCTTACAAATGTAAGTAATGCAATCACTGTGCGTAAGTCTGAAACCAGGATAAGCAACTGCAGAAGAGGAAACAAAGTATACATGCTGATGCAGTAATCAAAGCAGAGAGCACAGCAACAGGAGCGCTACATAGGAGCTGTATCTGAAGAGGAAGGAAAAGATGAATGGACAATTTCCAGATATTAAAGGGACTTTTATAACCTACGGATTGGACACTGGTGCTCAGGCAAATGTTTCAGGCATAGGTGCTGGAACTATGGGTTCTGTGGGGGCTACAACACCCCCTGGGTTTACAGTTTGATTCAATGGCTCTTAGTAACTCCACTGTACAAATTGTTCCAGCACCTCTGGTTTTCAAGTATTAAAAGCTTGGGGGAAAAAACCCACAACAAGGAACATGGTGAGCAAACAGGTTAAACTGAAAGCTTGTAATGGGGGAACTCATTCCTTCTAGAGGTACATGTGTACTAGCCGGGACCGTAAAAGATCAAACAGAATTGATAATCTTTGTGATAGTGAAAGGGAATAAAACACCTGTGTTGGATATAAAAACATGCTGCTACAAAGAGTGCACATGGGAGAGGAGGTGAGGGACACGTTGTCCAGAACATTGGATAAAACTGTACCAGAAATGGGGTGGAGTCACACAAAGGGCATGTCAGGCTGATAAAAAAGGAAAGGTCATGGAAAGAAAGTGCTAAGTCTACAGCTAATGATGAGACTTTTCAGAGGGCAATTAAGACTATTACCAAAGGGCGGCCAGGATATTACATACCATGTCCAGATTTACAGTTTAAAGCAGAACGATATGATATTGATGGCATGGTGTTTAGAGGATTTGGAATAGCAGTGCCTAAGATGTTACAAGCAGACATGCTCACAAGAACAAATGAAGGGCACTTGGGTATGGAGAAATGTAACTACAGAGCCAGAGAGAGACTGTATTGGCCACAAAAGAGCAATGAGATAGAGAACACTGTTAAAAAGTGTGAAACATGTCAAACATGCCAACCTAAAGAGAAAAAAACCCTATGTTGATAAACAATGACTAGCTACGGGCAAGGCCTAAAGTTGGTGTGGATTTCTTTTCCTATGCTAGTTTTAATGTTGGATTCTTATTCTCATTATCCTGAGGTTGTTTTATTAGAAAATAACACATCAAACACGTAACAATGCACATGATATTCATATTTTCCAGGCGTGGAATACCTGATGTGATCATGTCTGATAATGGGCCATAGATTGAGGGACGTGACGTTCAGTAATTGGCTAAAGGATGGGTTTAAGCCTATAATTCTTGGTCCCAGGTATCCTCAGGCCAACGGTTTTGTGGAGAATGGTGTGAAAGTTGTTAAATGACTTTTGAAGAAGGCCACGGCCACCGGCACAGACCCCTCTGTGCCCATGCTGAGCTATAGAGCAGCACCAGTGGATCCTGGGCAGTCATCTGCAGAGACCTCTAACGGCAATACTGACGTCGATGTGTGTAAGCAACATAAGTGTAAACAAAAGCTGTATGATGCCAGCGGGTCCAGTGCGTTGGGGCCTTTGAAGCCCAGAGATGCTGTGCATATTCGTGAAGGTACTTGCTGGCCACGGAGGGCAGGAACAGCTCATGAGGTCACCCCAGAAGCTTATGACCGACAGACTCCCGAAAGACTTATGGCTTGGAGGAACAGGAGTCATCTGTAAATGCATCCTCCTGAAGAAGAGGTGGACAAGGAGGCAGATATTTCACTGACAGCTCTAGGACAAAGCACTGAGAAACCACTGAGGAGCCTCAGACCAGCACACAGAGTAGTCTGCTGATTCAGCTAGTGCAAGGACGGACGTGATATCCGCTTCATCCCTCTAGTAGGCTGCACAGGTCACCTGGAAGAGTCATTGAGCACCACGAACCAAGTTGAGCATGTGAAACGGTTGGTGTATAGGGCTAGATGGTTTGGGGTTGCTTTTGCTGGAAAATGCAGATGTTAGGCGTAAATGCAATGCCTTTAAGAGCATGTGTTAGAGCAAAGGGGGTTGGGCTCAGAAAAACCACTCAAAGCAGTCTAGTCAGTTCACCAGATGCACAGCTAGGAGCACATGGCTCTCCTGGGTCTGCTGGAACCCTGTTTTAGCTCTATTAAAGCCTTACTCCTAAGAACCCACACTGTGCCTCCGTCTTATGGATCCACAAGACAACACAAACAACAGAGTCTGTAGGCACTGGAGGACAGGGCTCAATAACAGCTCGGTTCACAGGGGGACACTCGCCCATGGCCTGGGAAGATGCCCACAGCACAGACAGTGATGTCAGCCTGCCCTCAAGCTTCAGCTTCGCTGCCCCAACCAGCCTGAAGGCACTGTGGTTGTGGGTTTTATCGTAACACAGGCCGGGATCCATTTAGTCACCCTTCCTAAGTTTTTCTCCTGTTCCACGCTCCTCCCTTCGCTGCCCCTTTTCCTTTTGCAGGAAACAAACAATTGTTCTCCTTAGGAGGGTTTGATTTACTGTGTTAGTTAGTTATGCCAGAGGCCATGGGGTGTGAACCATCTGCACATCTGGCCACTAGGTGCCATCACCAGTCAACAGGGACCCAGGGTACATGGGTCTCAAGGGGGTGGGGCACAAATTACTTGAGAAGGGAGGAACAAGATCCTACACCCACATTACAGATCAGGGCTGCACTAGGAAAGGGCAACAGCAGAATAAATCCAGCGCAACTCACTGCAGTCAAAGAGGTGAATCCTTGGGTGCTCCACAGTCAGTTTACACCATTGTGTTGGTGTTATAGGCGCACAATGGACTCCCATTAGCTTATCAGTGAGCCTGCTATGACTTCACAATGTGTCTAAGCAATTCTCCAGCGCCATGCAAGAGACTCTGCATGCCAGAGAATATTTCTGCCTCCGGCGTGGGAGAGTTTGGATGTGTACTTTGTGTAAAAGGGGGCCTGTCCACCCACTCAATGACGTGTGCCAATCCAGGTGTGCCTGCTTCGTATCATTCAGATGTTTCTCAAGGGCATTAAGGTCTAATTTAGGAAACCAATCAGCAGTGGCTGTGCCTATCTCTGTTAAGGAATCTGCTTTCAGTCTCTTCACTTGGCAGGATGTCCATATAACACTATATCTGAATCGCTGTCCTGAAATAACAGCTCCAGAGCAGAGAAAATAGTATTTCCTGAAAAGAGAGAAATCATTTCCATGGATTACATCACCGTTCATTTATTCACTCAGTATCTGCATATTGAGGCAGTGGCAAAGGGTAATAATTATGACAGTATCCCATCATGAGACTCTGTGTATGAAAGAGACAGCACTTAATAGAAATATCACATTGCAGTTGGCATGGGATGTATTGGGTATGTGCCTTAGACTATTTTACATCTCATTGGCTTGCCATGTTTTTCCTCTGCCACAATGGGTACAGGACGTGCCCGGAACCTACCCGCAGTGCCGGTAACAAAGGCTTCAAGGATCAGCTTGTCCTGCAATTTTGAATGAGATGCATACGGAAAATTGAGAGTTTCCAAAATCTGCGAGTTCAACACAAAATTAGTTGCTTCCTTTTGAAAATAATTGGAAAGCAAAATATGCAGTATGTGCCATCAGCCTTTATTACTCTTATTGATTGTTTGTATTGCCCTTGGAGACCCCCTTTAGGAATCACGCCCTATTACGCCAGGGACTGTCCACACCTCTGTGACCCTAAGCACAACATATTCACCCCCTACACACTATCGTGCTACTCATTTTACAAAGCGTGACGTGCGTGGTATCATTTACAAACTAATAACTTGCTGGTCAACAATAACGTGTGAAGTATATGTAGCAACATTATATGTAAAGCTCCAGAGAGGTAACTGTGTTAGTCTGTTTTCGCCTTCCTCTGCAGCATGGGGCATGCGTCGCTTGCTGGTGTATTCCCTGCAGCTTGAGGTCCTCGAATCTCACTTTTGAGGATTTCAATAACTCAGTCATGGGTTTGGGGTTGTTATAAATATGTATGGGTAGGGTTTTGTGGCCTGCCTTGTGCAGGAGGTCAGACTAGATGATCATATTGGTCCCTTCTGACCTATGTTTCTATGTTTCTATGTAAAACAATGAGAGTTCTGTGGCACCTTAAAGACTAAAAAATTTATTTGGGCACAAACCTTTGTGGGCAGAAACCCACTTCTTCAGATGCAAAAGTTATTAATTTCCCCCTCCCTGTGATACTACTAGAACATATTTAAGACCAGATGGCCTTTCCTGGCTAAAGGCATTAAGTTTATCCTAAACAAAGGCGTGTGGGTTGTCGCAATTTACATATAATCAATAAAGAGGACCTCAGGGCAGCATGGGAAAGACACTGTAGGAAATAGAACCATTTGCCTTTTAGCACACAATAGAGGGCAGAGTGGGGACTGGGGGAAACAGAAACGGAGCGTCCTTCACCACCAGACCCTATGTCACCTTCCACGCAGCTTGAATAAACCTTACTTTGAAGGGTATCCTTCAGATGAATCATCTACAAAGACAGAAACGCTGAACTGCTGGTGACAAGCAACTGAACCGACTGATTGATTGTATACAATGTTATTATATTATGAAAGTATATAGTACATATATGGTCTTCTCTGAACACTAATGGCACACGGGGAGTTAATATCACTGTGAAATGTCTGTATTAACACTATTTGAGGAAACATGGCTACTTAATGCTATTATGCTTTAAAGTCTGTGGCCAGAGAGGAAGAAACGGGTTCCTTTTCAGACAGGAGAGAAGGCAGCTCTCTACAAGTCTCCAATGAAATGAAGTAAGATGTGACCAAAAACAATGGAAACCCCATTTACATAGAAATCAGCAAGAGACGGAAGCCTACAGGAACTGAAGAACAGCATGAGCCCATCCTGCTTCTTGAAATAAAGTCATTTTGTCATTGACCTCACAGGGAGCACGCTAGAGCCTGCCAGGCCATCAGTGTCTCTGATTCTGCAGTGAAATCAGGAGTAACTCGACTGATGGTAATGTGGTAACTTTAGGATTATACCAGCATAAGTGAATCTGGCTAATGAGGTCCTATTTCTACCCTCTGTTTCACACATGGCTGCATTTCTCACTGGGCCAGCAGAAATATAATACAATCAATACACAAAGCTCATTGATTCCATTAGAAAACAATTTGAAACCAAAGTGTTCAGCATGTCCCTTGCACATTTATTACTATTATTGATTGTATTGCACAGGCTTTTAGAGGTCCCAGTCAGATGTGATGTCCCCTTATTCTGGGACCAGTGTGATCATCTCATTTGACCTCCTGCATAACACACACTAAAGAATTTTACCCTGATATCCTTGCATCAAGCAATATCTTTGTATTGATGTTTATTAACCCAAATTCCATCCACCAACTAGGCCTCCCCGATTAAATTGCTCCATTTTGTGCTTTACTACACTAGATCAGAATCTATTGCCTCCTCCCATCTGCAGGTTCCCTCATTGCCACTCTTTGGGTAAGCCATCAGAGAACACATATTGCTCCATGAATCACGGCTGCCACAACGTTATCGGTTTCAAAACTTTCCTGGTACCACTGTGCTGTAAGGAACGAGCAGTAGAGCCTGCCGCCCCACTGCTGGTCCAACGCTGTATAATGTACCCAAGGGAAGGTTTTGGGAGAAAGATTTAATGGAGAAGGATCCCGTAAGCAAAATAATGCAATGGTGATGTCTTTACCAAGAGATGTTAACAAGTGGATATTGGATATTAATAGCTTGAGCCCAGGAGCCTCTTTCATTACAAATTAAGCCCTGAGCAAACCCATGGGCAGAACTCTATTTCCACAAAAGATTCACTGACCTAATAGCAAATAAATTCATTTGTAAAACAACACGCTTTCTTTGGTGATAGTTTGAGAACAGGAAAAGGGTAAATCTCCGATTTATTCTTTGCAACTTGTTTGTCCACCTCTAATGTGCTTTCAGGACTGGGTTCCCTGGACAGAATGAGACGACATTTGGTGATTTTTAGAAATGCTCACCTGTCTTACACTGTATATCGTCCATCTCCTCCACCCCTGGGTCTGAAGAGAAACACCATAGAAGTTAAATGAAACAAGAGAAAATGTGTTTCCTTTTAACCTGCGTAACCATCTCAGCAGCGACAGCAGGGATAGCAAAGTATTAACTATAAAAGCTTTGCAGTCGTGCAAAACTATGTTCAGCCAGCAGCACACACTTCTGTTACTTGAGCCAACCAGTCTGAAATAACATGATGCTTCCAAGTGAAAAAGGGAGAATATTGGTCAAATGAAGGGTAAAATGTCTGTAAAAAGCACTAATGGTGTGAAATGGACAATGGAATGTCATTAATAAATTCCAGAATTTTGGTGTAATTGTTGTAGTCAGAATTTGATAACAACGCCGCATAGTTGGCTAGCTGTAGTTGTAATGTGGAAGGTAAGTTTACTTTTCTGTCAAATAAAGCGAGGCATTTCCATTCCTTGTTGTAGGGCATAGACTTAAACGTGGGCTGTTTGGCTTGTTGGTTTGCTGCACATATAACAAGAGAGTTGGGAGGGGATGTGTAAAAAGAAATTCCATCCCTTTGGCGGAAACGTAGTATTTCTTTCCTCCCTCTTGCAGGTTGGTGGGATGGTAGCCGGGTGTTTGCCAGTTGTTGTTAGCCAGCTCCATTAATGCTACGATGATTGGCAGGGCAATTTTTGATGAGGCTGAAGCGTGTAGGATGCATAGCAATTTGTGATGGGTCATCACAGCTTCCTCCAGTGAAATTTCTAATTTATCAGCCACTCTCTTGAACAGTTCCAGGAACTGTCTGAAGTTATCGGCAGTACTAGGAGGAGGAGATATTACACCTCATTGGGTGAGGAAGATGAATCGTGTGCTGGAGGTGATGGATCTTGTTCGATGCTCTCCTCCCTTTCTTCAAGGGTTTCTGGTGTTGGTTCAGAAACCGTTGGAACAAATGGTATGGAGGCTTTGTGTTTGTCCTTGTAGGGGCTGGGATGTCTACTGTGACTCCTAGTAACAGATGACCATGTATCCTAGCTGGGCCATATCGACATGGTCCATACCACGGCTAGGTGTGGCATCTGGCGCATGATCTCTGTCTCCACACCTCTGGGATTGGTCTAGTAGGAGCGGAATGTTGTGAGGTGAATACACCTTCCTCTTCCTCTCCCTCATCATCATTTGCAAATGGAGTTGTGGAGAAGGCCTTGTCATGTCAAAGCCCTGGCCGGGATGATTTAGCTGAGGTTAGTCCTGCTTTGAGCAGGGGGTTGGACTAGATGACCTCTTGCGGACCCTTCCAACTCTAATCTTCTATGATTCTGTGTGCGAAGTGCACTGGAGGGGTATCTGTGCCAATCTGTGGGGACTGCGGTGAGGATGTTATAGTTATGTCTCCCGGTTGGCAGTGGTGTCGTTTTTCAGTGTGGTTGAGGAGCCGCGCCGACGTCGGTGTCATGATTAGTGTAAGCACCGTAAGAGGAATCACTGCTGAAGTGGAGGTGAGCGCCATCTTGAGTGTTGGTGCCTTGGCCACCATCGGTGCTGCAACTGCTCTCGGCGCCACAACCGAGGTCAGTGCCACTGTCCGTGTCAGTGCCACAACCGCCGTCGGTGCCGTAGTTCGTGCTATAACTGCTGTCAGTGCTGTAGTTGGTGTTATAACCGCCACTGGTGCCGTAGTTGATGCTGTAACCACTGTCGGTGCTGCAGTTGCAGAGCTTGTTTTTGTTTTATCTCTGGACTCCACACCGGGACGATGGGCATCCTTTGGTCCCTTGACACAAATGGTATCAGAAGAACCTGGTACCTCATAGGTACTGTGGTATAGCAAGGGCAGAGGGCACTGGAAAATTTCCGGAAGGGCAGTATGTAAGTGCTAGAATGCTCCATGCTTTATTCCCTGTAGACCAGCCAAGGGGTAATTAGGGTCAGCTGACACCAATTAAGGCCCCACCCAGGTGCCTGATAAAAACCCTCTACTCCTGAGAGGCAGGGTGGGAGTTGAAGGAGTAGGTGTGTGGTGAGCAGAGGAGTTTGTGAAGAAGAACAGAACGGAGTGCGGGGGGGTGTGGAGTCGTGGAGGAGAACAGCGGTGTGTGGGAGAGAGGTGGAGTCCTGAGGAAGGTACTGGGCTCAACAAGGCAGAAAGACAGAAGGGGGAAAGTAGCCCAGGGGAAAAGTCTGCAGCTGCAAGGACAGTGCCAACAGCACACAGCTGCTACTCAGAGGGCCTCTGGGCTGGGACCCGGAGGAGCGGGAAGGCCCGGGTTCCTACCCCCTCCCTGGGAAGGCAGGGCAACTGGCGACACCCTGGCCCACTAAGAGAGGAAAAAGTGCGAGACCCACTAGGGAGAAGCCAGACATTTGCCACAGCACTTAACCTTGGCACTGAAGGTATCGTTAGAAGACCTTTTGTCAATGGGCTCTTCTCTACCAGCTTTCTGTTGAAGCTCTTTTACGGGAGGCCTTTTCAATGGTTTTATCTGAATTGTCTAGGCCAGGGTCAGAGGAGGGTCCCAACGACTTTTCCCTCAGGATGAGTTTTAGTCAGAGATCCTTGTCTCTTCCAGTTCTGGCTTTGAGGTTTTTCCAGTGGGCATATTTTTTGGGGTATGTACAGCCCATCCAGACATCAGACACATTGGGAGTGCCCATCTGATGGTGGGATGGAGTCTTTATAAAACGTGCATCTTTTGACTCCCGGTGAGCTAGATATAAAGCAACAATCCCTAAAGAGGACAAAAACGTATTCTACGCTACGAGGGAAAGAAGGAAAAAAGATTTTTTTTTTTAATAATAGGGAAGATAAGTAATATCAGCTACTGACTAAAATAACTACTATATGTACAGACTGTCTAACTATTAGGACAAAGTAAAATGAGCACTGCTGAAGGATCCGTCTTGGACCACAGATGGTTGAGAAAGAATAGAAGGGGGTCACACATGCCAAAAGAGGTGCCAATGGTACCACGAGATGTCGGCTGTGCATGCATGACCCGGATGAGCACTACTGTCAAAATCTCCGATCAAGGACGTGAGGATGCATCAGCATCTAGAATGGAGCAACCACCGCGACACCACTCGAAGAAGAAACCTTGTTTTGCTTAGAAATCATCTGAACCAAGTTCTCACTTCAGCACCCACTTGGGCTTTAATTGGGCAGAGGGCTAGAGCAAGGCCCCTGCACCAATTCTATTCACTCAGTCCACCAAAGAAGATCTTAAGGGATGTATTTATTTTGTCTTGTCCTCTGCACTGGCTGATTTTCTCCCTTAGTGCTAAGTCTGACCTGCTGCAGGAAAAACACTCACTCAAATCGCCCTCATTCCTCCATTGATCAATAATTCCACAGATTCATGAATATGGCAAAGAAAACACATTATGTAGCATGGATCTGGTGTTCAGAAGTAGATGGTTAAATCTTTGTTTGTACAGTGCCTAGCGTAAGAGAAGCCTGGTCCATAACTGGGTCCTGTAGGCACTACAGGGATACAAATTCATGATAAAGAAATAAGATTATTTCTTTAGTTATCTAATAATAGTAAAGTAAGTAAGTGCAATGAGTGAAGCTGTATGAGCCACATGTGCTGGAATTCCTGCAGTTATTTCCTTTGACTAACTCAGCACTTGTGAAATAGCCATCACATGGCCTGGCCTGGCCCTGCCCTCTCAAGTACCCATGCACAGCCATACCTCAACAGGCTTGTGCTGTGGAACAGCAAGGAAAATGCAGCTCCCAGTCCCTCTATCACCATGAACAGCATCATAAAGTGCCCTGCTTTGCAATGAGAAGAAACATCTGATGTAACACTTTTCAATACAGGAGGACTAGCTTCACAACTCTTTCTCCTTGAGTAAAACATAAGCTAGTAAAGACTGATTAGAGATGCAGCGATGTGGATAAGTTCCAGAGGGGTAGCCGTGTTGGTCTGTTTGCAACAAAACGAGAGTTCTGTAGCTCCTTAAAAACTAACAGATTTATTTGGGTATAAGCTTTCTTGGGCATAGACCCACTTCGTCAGCTGCAGTGTCCTTGAGAGTAGATCAGAATGGGAGTTCAGTTCTGATAGTAAACAACAGGGTTGCACTGGTGAAACTGAGGAGAATCTGGCCCTTCTGTTCTCAAATATACAGCGAAGGGAAGCTATGGTGATTTGGGTGCCTAGCTGCAATGGAGACGGGTGTTTTACAAATAGCTCTAATTAATGTGTTTTAAAATGAAGATCCTGTTATTTACAGGAGAATGAAGCTCTCTGCCTGATGTTACTTTAACTTTTGAGCTGGCTGGCTCCACCTTCCCAGGATCCCCTGAGCTCCCCGTTCTCCTACAAACACAGAAAACTCAGACAGAATATTTTTCCAGGTATCGTAAATACTGAGAATGAAACCCCGCAACCAAATCATGTATCTGTATCAACCTCCCTGAGGCCATGACCTTATATCATGATCCACTAGCATGGACGCTTGCATGGAGGCCCACTGAAGGCACCGGGACTAGCAGAACTTGATGCAGATTTTGGACCTAAGGTGGGAAACAACCATTTGATATGTGCTACCGTTAAAAATTGCAGGACTCAGAATGATAACAATCATAATGGCTGAGGACTGGTTGAAAAATCATATTCAAAACATTGTTATCAATGGTTCACTGTCAAAGTGGGAGGCCAGAGACAGTGGGATCTTGCTGGGGGTTCTATCCTGGGTCTGTCATTGTTCAACATTTTCATTAATGACTTGGTTCATGGAGAGCAAGCGTATAACATTGGTGGGTGACACCAAGCTGTGAGGATTGCAAGAACTCTGGAGGACAGGATTAGAATTCAAAGGCCTTTGCTGAACTGGAGAATTGGTCTGAAATAAACAAAATGAAATTCAAGAGTCAAGTGCAAAACACTGCACTCAGGAAGGAAAAATCAAATGCACAACTACAAAAGGGGGGTTAAGGTTAGCTGGCCACATGGTCGTGTTACTGAAAAGGACAGCTCTTCCGACCAAAATGGAGGCTCTGCCGTTGGCCATCCTATAACAACAGGCTGCTGCTATTGCTTGTGGTTTGCTGGAACCCCTAGGAAGAGTCACACGCTCATCCCACTGAGTAGGATGACCAACGGCAGAGCCTCCATTTTGGCCAGAACCCCCCTCCACAGGGCAATTCAAATGTGGGCAGCAGAACCCAGCACCTGTTCGTGCTAGAGGCCCTGACTCCTGCTCTGCTGGCGGCAGCAGCTGTGGCTCGTGGCTCTGACTCCTGCGGCGGCAGGTCTGGCTTTGGCGGGAGCAGTGGTGATGGCTCCCGCAGACTGGTGCAGGGCCCAGACCAGAGGGAGCAGAAGGCCGGGCGTGTGGAAGTGGGTCTGGGCGTTGGGAGAGACGGAGGAGCAGAGCAGGAGTCAGAGGCAGGGATGAGTGAGGAGGGGGTGAGGAAAGGGAGCACGTGGGACCTGGGATGGCATATGGGGTCCCACAATAAAAACCTGCACCGGGGCCCGTCTTCTTCTTCCTCTGCAGCTGGCTCATGGGAGAGGGAGACAGGAGGAAGGGGCTGGGACCTGGGGTTCAGTCAGCATTTGCTGACCTTGCTGTTAAATCTTCCACTAGGGATAATACCAGCATAAACAGGTGATAATATGACCTTTTCGTCCCACAAGGCAAGAGGAGGCAGAGGCTGGGCAATGGGACTTTCTTTCTAGGGTAGGTGTAGCCTGAGATTGTCTCAGCGCTCGTCTATTTGCACCAACATGCCGCTCCTGGCACCACAACACTGCTCGTAGAGGTAGCTCGCCGCTCATGTACTCCCCACTGTGGCCAGACAACTTATGTCCCCTTCTGCGCTGGGTGCACGCTGCCCACCCACCCCTCTTATGTACACAATGCAGGGCCAGGCACATTTGGGCTTTAATGCTATTGAGCTGTCTTGAGTGTAAAGACAAATCTGAGACGTGGAAATCATTGAGCAGCCTTTGCTTTATTGACAGAGGGGAAGGTTCTCCAGAGGAAGAGGCAGCAGCTGAGGGTAATGATTCATTAACAGCATGGGAAGAATTGCATGACAGTGGTAGGAGCTGCAGTGGTGTTTCTGCTAATGGAATCAAGAGACAGCAGAGCCATATAGGAGCGGAGACATGAGCTAGACAGAGCTGGTTGAAATTTTAAAAACAAACTGTTTTTTTGTGGATAAACATATCACTGACATCCTTGTAATGTTTTGTTTGGAAGGGGGGGAAAAAAATCACATTTTTAATTGAATTTTTTCAGCAGTTATTCTGAAAATGTTCTCATGATAACGATCAAGTCATTTTCTATATAGAAAGCCAGGTTTTTGGTAAATGAGAAAATAAAATAACATTTCTGATAATGGGGAGAAAAAGTCCAAAAATAATTAGCAAAAAATTAAAAACACAAAAGCAAAAACGGGTTCATCTACAACTGTTTGAAATGAGAACAACTTAGAAATTCCTTTTTTTTTTTAACCCCACAAAATTGTTTTTGCCTTTTTTTTTACCAGCTCTAATCCTAGCACACTGCGCTGGGTAAGTGTGTGCGATGATGCCTGACCTCTAGTGAATGGCACATAAAGGAAAGATCCTTAGTGACATCTCCAGATAAATATGTTCATTATGAGAGGCCTATAATTGCTATATAAGAGCTAAATATAATTCTTATAAGTGCCTCCATGATTGGCTACACAGGTCTGATTTTCATCTCTGACATCTTGTAGGAGTACTTGTGCCCTTTGCCTGTAGACCAGATCATCCCATCAGCATAGGTTTCGAGGCTTCCTCCCATGTATAATCCATTCAGGTTGGACCAGTGACAATCCTTGTACCACCAGGCCCCTTTAAAGTTTATAGCACAGTTAGTCAAAGACAGGTCATTGTCACGGTCTGCGGTTGAAAACATCATGCCGTTGTGTTCGGTTAAGGAATCCCCTGTGGAAAGAATTCTGATTATTTATTACATGTTTTGACAGAGACAAGGTGGGTGAAAATCTCTTATTGTTTTATGTTTATTTGTTATGGTTCTACCATCCAGTTCTCACATCCCTCCCTGCAGGTTCTGCAGAAATTTCTCCTTTCACCATGCAGAAGAAATCTCCCTGGAGTCCAGGAGAGAGATTGCACTTCTACTTCCATTGAGGAATCTTTTTCACCAGGCCATATTCTGATCTCAGTTATACCATTATAAATCCAGAGTAACTTGTTGCAGTCAATGTGCTCAATCCTCAGGTGTCCTGAAGTCAGTTTACACCGTTGTGCTGCTATAGTGTGAGCCCAACGTGCTCCTGACACTTTAGGGTCATAGAATCGTATCTGGTATGTGGGTGTATGGATGCACAGTTTGCATGAAATGGGGCACATCCACCCACTCAGTGTCCTGTACCAACCCTGGTGTGCCTACTGACTTTAATTCAGCTATTTTATGGGGGCATTAAAGTCTAATTTAGCAAAGCAACCACAATAGCTATGTCTACCTCTGTTCAAAATTCTGCTTTCAATCCTTCAATAGGCAGGATATCCATATTCTACTACATATTTTGTTCTCACTAGACTTTGTGTTCCTCCTATAATAGTCAGCACCAGACTCACTGATGTTTCCTGAAAGATATCACTTCCACAGATTGTTATGACAGAAGCAAAAGGTGATGTGTATTCGACATCTCTTTTGCTTTCCATTTTTCCATCTGCCACAAAGGGTAAAGGCTGAGCTCAGAACCTACCTGCGGTGCCATTAACAAAGGCTCCAAGGAAAAGTATGTATTTCTCAGTCTCCCCTGCAATTTTGAATGATGTGTACTTGGCAAACTGAGCGTTGTAGTCAAAATCTCTGAGATCGACGCGAAGCTCATTGGTTCCTTTAGAAAACGATTTGAAAGCAAAATTATCAACATTTTACATTTGCGTTTATTACTATCTATCGCAGCAGCACCTGGAGCCCCAAACACAAATCAGGCCCCATTTTGTTGGGACTATTGCCTACATAACACATATCAAAGACTTTCACCCATTGATTCTTGCATCAAGCCAATAGCTTCACATTGACCTTTATCAATTCAATTTCCATCCGCCCGCCTGGCCGCCATATTAAAAAACTCTTCTACGTTCTGCTTCTCTAAGATATTGCAGAATCTATGACTTCACCCAGTCTGTAACATCCCTCATTGCTGTACCATGAGCGAACAACAAGAGGACAAATGCTGTTCCATGAATCTGGAGCCAGACCAGCTACCAGAGCATTACTACTTTTAATAGCTTTGTGAGGCAGGGATCCACAGTAAGGCACAAGAAGTGCTGTCTACAGCAGCAGTGTCACCTCTACCAATGGTACAACTCTATATCTGGTAATCAAGGGAAGGGCGAGGGAGCAAAACTTGGTGGAGAGGGTAGCTGTAAGGAAAACAGTGCGTCAGTGACGTCTTTACCAAGGTTTGTTAACAGGTGGATATTGTCATTCCCCAGCCAGAATTCTGACAGCCGGCAGCCAAAACCTCTTTTGTATGAATTCCAGTCACGTAAAAAATCCACTGAGCCATCCACCCGTCTTTGGAACACCTGTAGGGAAACAGGAGGTTCTTAGCTGGAAACCCCACGTTGTTTTCCATTCTATGTAGAGCAGAAGACAGGAAACTCTGAGACTATAAATCATTTGCTGAGATTTAAAGTAGTTAAATCAATTTCAGCCTCAGGAAACTATGCAGTGGGAGGCTTGTCCAAGAGCATCTTATTAAATCTTGGCAGCAGCATCTTATAGGATCACGTAGTCCAAAATCTACAGCACTGGACTGGCAATCAGAAGATCTGTGCTCTATATCAAGTTCTGCCCCTTGAGTAAATCACATCGCCTCTGGTTTCCCTCCTGCCCTTTGTCCGTTCTGTCTATTGAGACAGTGAGCTTTTAAGGACAGTCTCTCATTATGTGTTTGTACAGCACCCAGCACAATGGGGCCCTGATCTTCATCAGATTCTCTAGGTATGACTGGAAAATAAATAATCATAATAAATTAAAAGGTTTAAAGGTGAAAATCCTTTATCTCCTCAGTTCCCTAGGACTCTCTCTCCACTCAGACATTGGAAAACCAGAGCAGCTGATGTACCAGGACTGGGAATGAAGATGAAGGAAAAAGGAATTCAGGTTCCAGAGCTCTGAGAGCCAGGCAGAGAATAGTCAGAGACGGGAAAGCTGGTTAAGCATGTCAGGCCAGTGACAAATGTCCCCTTACGCATAGGGGTCTTTTTTAATCTAAAGCTCCAGGTTCCCTCTATAAAACCCATTGTGTTCCCAACCAAGATATCCAGAGACTTTGACAAGGAAGTTGGAGAATTAGAAGGGCTCAGCAAATGTCTGTGTTTTTGTTTCCACTAACCAAGGTGAGCAAACAGCTTCAGAATTTCTGTCCTCATGTTTTTTTCCTAGATTCAACCCACTGGCTAAGGGCCACTTCCCATTCTTGGGACAGAAAAGTGTTTGTTGTTCAAGAGAAAATGTCCAATGAGCTTTATTATGCTCTGTTCTTACAATCCATCCTCCACCATCTGTGTCCATGTCACACAGCACGGTCATGGGGGTACAGTCATGGGGGTAGATGGTGTACCAGTCACTCAGGATGTTCCCTCTAGCTAACAGCTCCTTGCAGTTCTTTGCTCCTGGACGAAAGAGGAATTGAAACATGTAAATTGATTGTATCACTCTTCTTGGAGCAGAGATTTATAGGCTGCTCTAAGTTGCACCGAGGGCCTGATCAATTGCACAATCAGGTAACTGGAAAAGAATCTTTGAGCCTCCTTTTTCTCTCCTCCACAGTGTAGTGCATGGGAGTTGTGTAGTCCATTAAACAGTCTGTGATCCCTCTAGCAGTGTTCTCTGTGTTCTATCTTTAGAAACCTACCAGAGCAGCAGCGTATGTGCCAAGCGAGAGGCTTTTCATGCTCTGTGGTTAGCAAACACAATTGTTTAGTGTCAGTGTGATTCAAATTAAGTGTGTTTGAAAAAGAGGAAAAAAATGCAACACGGGTCCAGCCCCCTTTGTGAGAACAGCTCAGCCTGAGCAGAGGATTGGCTCATAGTGTCTTGAAAACTCTTGAAAATTGAAATGTGCACAAAGATTTCTACTGGAAGTGCCCATGCAGCTATCTTAAAATCCTCTGTGAGTCAGAAAGGCTTCGTTATCATGGGACTTGGAATCAAAGGAATATCAAATACCGCAGGAATACTCACATGAAACAGTTTGCAAGAGAACCCATCAGCTGAAATGAATTTCCACAAAAGATTTCACTGGCCAATTGCTAACAGCAAACACATTCATTTAAAAAAAAATCAAAGTCTCTTTGCTGGTAGTTTGAGAACAGGAAATGGAATAAATCATACAGATTTATTTTTTGCAATTTGTCTACTTTAATGGGTTTTCATGTTTGGGTTCCCTAGATGGAATGAGATGACATTTAGTGGTCATAAGAATCTCTCACCTGTCTTACACAGTATATCATCCAGCTCTTCCTTCCCTGGTGATGAGAAGAAACACAACAGGAAGTAAAATGGAACTAGAAAATGTTTTGCTGTCTTTAAAACTGTGTAATGGGCCAACGGTCACAGCTGGGATGGCAATGCACTAGTTATCGTGAAAATTCACTAGACAGGTTTTTAATTGTGAAAAACCAAGTGCTAGTGGAATCACACACATATCTGATCTGAGCCTTCCAGCCTGAACCACCAAGATGACACTCATATCTAACATGGAGCCAATACTGTTTTGTAACCCTTTCATGAGGCTCCTACTTGCATGGCTAAGAATTGGTCCTTAATGGACTAAATCAATTGCTGGTCAGTGAGAGCAATGCCCACGAAGCCAGGAGAGTTATTTCTGCTTACACTAGCTGTGAATTTGACTCATTTGTTTTTAAATTCTAAGTGAGAATGGGAGAATATCAGTTAAATGAAATACCACTAGAAAAAGGCCATTTCTTTAAATAGATATTTAAACAGGAATCTTGTGATTCACACTTCCCACTCCAAGTATGTGGAAAACATAAAGAGGAGTAGGAGAAAAAAACCTTCTCTAAGGTATACATCCAGATCTATAGATTTCATTTGCATTTCAGCTATTCTCTCTAATACCAAAGGTCATCAGCCTAGCATTATTGCAGATGTTACAACACTTGGATGGCCACCTGTTTTCATAGGAAAGTCCATTTATCGCTTTATTCAGCCCAACTCTTACAGGAATATGGGTGAGCTTCATAGAGTGGGTCTGGTAATTATGCAAGAAGCAAGCTTCTTGAGCCACTTAATTTTTCACTCTGCAGAAATGGAAGTGAAATGATGGGCTCAGGATAAAGGAGAGTGCGGAGGGTCTCACCACATGCTCCACGGGCTCCTGGTGCTCCTTTTTCTCCTAAAAAAAGAAATCAGAATAAAACCTTTGTTTTGCCTAAAGATCACCTCCATAATTCAAGATCTCACTATCCCAATCACTTGGGTTTCATTGTGTAGGAGGCTCGTCCAAAGCCTATGCACCGCTTGCACGCCACACAAGCTGTTACAGTCAGCCTTTTGTGGAACTGAAGTGATGCATTTTGAGTGTTGACAACTCTCTTGATTTTGTTACCAATTTCATGATAATCATTGTTTTCCTTAAATCCCCAGCTCCTGGAGTCAAGTGGATACGTGATGATTTCAGCCTTCGTTCTTAAAGAAAAAATAAGTTTCTAGCCCTTTTGGCTGTGGAGAAAGCTTCAAATTGTGACCCCACTGCACCCTAAAGGCTCAAAAAGCAGAAGGCAAATAAAAGGAACAGCAAATTTATTATTTTTCCATAATCTCATGATTCTAAAGCCAATCTCATGATTTTTGGTGAGTCTGAATCGTAATTTTTGAACATTTGGGGTTGACGATACTGCACTGATCTTATTTTGCCTTCTGCACTAGCTGAATTTCACCCTCAGGCTATGTCTACACTATAGCTCGGATTCTATTTCCTATGACTGCATATGATCTTGTGACATATCAGACATGGGAACTGGGTGAAATTTTTCCCACTAACATTTTAGCCACTGAAAAATGAAGTTGTGTGTCTCAAACAGTTCATGAATTTGGACAACATTTGTCAAATACTGTCAGCCAACAAGAAAACATTTCCCAGATTCTCAAAACCATTCTTTCAACATTTTAAAATGTTCCAACTCTTCAATTCGAAACACCCTTTGGTTTAGTCTTTTGGCTATTAAACAAAAACAGAAATAGGTAAAAAACCACTTGATACTTCTTTTTCAGCCCGAACCAATCTCTTTTCATCGTAGGAAAACTCGCACAGAGAAATGGGGTGGGACGATTGTGACTCCCAATTCCTCTAGCGCCATGAATAGCACCATAAACTGCCCTGCTCGGCAGTGAGAAGAATCGCCTGAAGTCCCTCACCTTTCCGTCCAAGGGAGCCAAGAGCACCTCTGTCTCCTGATTGAACAAAAAATAAGATAGCAAAGACTGATCAGAGATACAGGATCATGACAATGGATCCGAACTACAGTTCTGTTGCAATAATAAACACTTTACTTTCCAATATAGAGTGAAGGAAAGCTATGTTAGTTTTGGAGACTTGATATTATAGGAACTGGTGTTATAAACAGTGCTAATTGATATTTGATTAAAAACTTATTTCCTGTTCTTAGTTCATGGAACAGAAAAACAATGTTCTCTGTCCTCTGTTACTTTACCTTTTGGACCAGCTGGGCCCACAGTTCCAGGAAACCCCTGAAGTCCCCATTGTCCTGCAAACATAGAAAACTGACTGAATATTTTCCAAGGCACCATAAATACTGAGTATATAACAACCCCTCTTCACCCCCATCTGAAAATACAATAACCCACATGTGACTAAATTCAAATAATGTATCTGCATTGAGCTCCCTGAATCCCTGATCTGGTATCAGGATCCCCAGTATGGACTCTTGCATGGAAGCCCATTGATGTCAAAGGGACGAGCACATCTGGCTGTAAGGTGGGAGCCAAATCTGGTAAACATCCGTTTTCTATGTGCTACCGTTAAAAATGTCATGGCTCATGATAAAAATCATGACTTGCTCTTCCCTAGCACCACTCATCCAATGTTCTCAGAGCACTTTACACAGATCAATGAAATATTCCTCAGATAATAAAGGACCATTATCATTATTTTATAGAGGGGGAAAGCAAGGCTCAAAGGGAGTGACTTGCCTAAAGACACACAGCAAGCCAGTGAAACAAACGGGGAAAGAACCAGTGAACTTGGCTGCCAATCTGATACCCCAAAGGGAATGGACAATATTTCAGAGCTTGGTTATTCTGAAACCCCAATCCCTCACCAAAGGATATGAGAGATTTGCCATGTGAGTTGGGCAGAGTTTCCTCATGTCAGAGTTGTGGGGACTCTCCAAAGTCTGAGCATATTACAAAAGTAACTCCCATTTATGTCAGCACCTTCCATGACTGAGTTTCATTCAGTGGCTGGGAACGTACCTGGGTTTCCTATAGGTCCTGGGTCTCCTCTGGGTCCTGCCGCTCCCGGAATCCCCGGACAGCCTTGGAGAATGGTGATTTTATCGGTACCATTGAGACCCATTACCTTCACCTCTGGGGAATAAAATGAACCCATAAACAATGACTGGTCGAAATATTCTTCAGAAATCCGGAGGGATAAGCCCAACAAATGAGAACCTAGATATTTCCTTAATTTTCTTTTCTCTCTTAGTGATGACATCATGATAAATACAAAATTGTCTTCAATTTTATGAATTTGAGAGACAATGCCCTAATATTAAAAGTTAGGACTTATTACTGTTAATCTTTGTTTTTAAGTTATAGTGAAAACAAAAGTTAAAAAAGAGTTATTAAATATATGTATTTAAAAGGAACCACAACAGTGTTAATTTTGATGTGCTCATCCCCCTGCAGTATTGGCAACCCAACCATTGCAACATTGTGCTAGTTCATGAGAATTTCTTAATGAATTAACTACAGTGAAATTTGAAAGCAGTACTGATGTGAAATAATACATTAATTAGTAAGATGTCAAAGCGTGTATTCAATCCTTTTTCAGCAAAACACCCGTTTTCTTCAAAGGGAGTTTGCCTGAGTGAATTCTGCACAAATTTCACTAAATCCTGCATAAGTACCAAGGATTTCATGATAAACTAAAATAAACACTCAAAAGTTGCTGGATTCTCAACCCAAAGTGCAGAAATGAACGTGTCAGCATGGAAAGAGTTCTATGGTGAATTTGTAATCATAGATACACAACAGTAGTGATTTTACAAATGATAGTCTTAATTTGGTAAACATGAATTTTAAAAAGCAGAGGAAACTGAAATCATAGGATTCCTCTGAGTTTAAAGATTGAGATTATATTATCAAGAGTGTGAGTCAGCTGCCTTCAGGTCACAGAATCACCCGATCTGAAATGCTTTGGCCCCAGTATATATAAGAGATGGGAGCTTTCGATAAAGATATTCCAGCAGCAACATGGAGAGGTGAGAACGTAGTGAATGATGTCTGACAGAAAGGAGATCAAGTCAAATTTCAAAAAAGCTCAGTGAAGATGAAACATTTTCACAAAATTATTTGCAAAAACTGTGTCCTATATTTTGACCACCTCTGGTCTATGTTGTGCAGTTCTGCAATATGGATTGTTTTTTACAAAGTAATTTTGTACAATGAAGCTGGGTTTTTTTATTATTTATATAGCACCATGAGCAGGCAAAGCACTTTATAGACATGTCGGACAACAAAAAGTCCTGAAGATCGTCCATGTTGAAGGCACCTGAACGTAACAGTTCCCAGTTCTCCAGGGTCCAGGTTGGTAAGAACCATAGTATGAAATGCTGTTGGGAACAGGATTGTCTTTCACTCACCTGGGCAGATATCCTGAGCCTTACAAACCGCTGTTGTTAGACAGAGTAAAGAGATGAGGGTTTGCTGGGCAGCTCTCCCCATGGCTGGTGCTGGTCTCTGCTATGGCAGCTCCACTTGTCTTCTTGCCCCCGTCTCCCCTACTTTAGTATTTCAGTCTCTGCGAGCCTTTTATATGCAATAACGATACAGCCGAAAGCCAATAAAGAGCTCTGCCTCTGGCACCTCAGTGCCTCCTTCCCACGCTCCATGTTCCAGTAGTTTCCACGGGTATTTTTATGCTGCTGAGGTTGCAACTGTAGCTAATTAGATGGTCTGATAGGACATGGTCAATATTGGACTCACAGCCATTGGTTCATCCACACAGTGAATGCAGAATTGTGCAATGGTGATTATTGAACCGAGCCAGTGTGAATCCTTTCTCACAAAGTTAATTCATGCGAATGTGTCTTCTGAAATATTCAAATAGGGTGCCAAATAATGAGCCCGCCCTCACTTTCTCCTGCTCTTCAAAGCCTCCCATTGGCTTCAGTGGGAACCTTTGGGTGAACAAGGAGAGCAGGCCTGGGTGAATTTACCAGCCAGCTGCTCTGTTGTTATTATTTGTCTGACAGTAGCTATAAGAGGCGTCATATTAGACTGGACTCCGCTGTACTAAATGCTCGACACACCCATAGTGGGAGACAGAAGTAGATCGATAGATTCCAAGACCAGAAATGACCGTTGTGATCAGCTAGTCTGGCCTCCTGTGTTACGCAGGCCATAAAACTTCCCAGAATCATCCCTAGAGAAGATCTTTTAGAAACACATGCAATCTTGATTTAAAAATTGCCAGTGATGGAGAATCCACCTCAATCCTTGGGAAATGGTTCCAGTGGTTAATTATGCTCATGGTTAAAAATTCACACCTTATTTCCGGTTTGTATTTGTCTCGCTTCAACTTCCAGCCATCTCTGCCCCAAAAGCCTTACAAGCTAAATAGCCAGGACAATGGAAGGGTGGAGGAAAGGAATTATTATCCAATTCTGCAGTGTCATTTGTACCTGTGGCATACAAATCATAAATAATAACTACGCATGTCCATGCCATGTTTGCTGAGATAGTCATTTTCCTATATGTACATGTGATTTTTTTTCAGTGACTGCTGCATGGCAGATGCTTTAGTTAGAAGATCAATGCTGTGGTTAATTTCTTTATGTACATGTGTGTTTGCAAGCAAGAATGCAGCTGCTGTTCCGCCTGCGTGCAATGGATATTTACTCTTGTTACACTGGGGAAGCATGAGAACTTTTCCCAATGTGATCTTGTGGTTTGTAATTAGAATCAGAGATACAAAGCTGCAAAAATGACTATTGGAAGCTATGGATATCTCTCTTTGGATAAAGCAGTAAGACTGAGTCGGCAGCAGAAATCACTCAGCGGAATAAAAATAATGGAAGAAAAACAGGACATTGCCACTCTGGATTGAGTGACAAGAGAGACAAAAAAATAGCAAGCAGTAAGTCATTACAGAACAAAACCCGCAGAGAAGCATGAAAAAAATCAAAGCACAAGAATTTGCAAGGCAAAGCTTTAAGGACTGCGCAAGATGCGGACACAAACAGACCGCTACAACGCCCAGCTTTTGGGAAGCGTGGCTATATTTGTAATACAATCACTGTGCCACAGTTTGCAGCCTGGAACAGCAACTGCAGAAGAGGAAACAAAGTATACATGCTGACACAGTAATCCAGGAAAAGAGCAGAGACAACAGGAGTGCTATGTAGGAGCTGTATCTGAAGAGGAAGGAAAAGATGAATGGACATTTTCCTTAGAGATAATGGGACGTTTATAACCTACGGATTGGACACTGGTGCTCAGGCAAATGTTTCAGGAATAGGTGCTGCAACTACGGGTTCTGGAGGAACTGCCACAACCCCTGGCTTGAAGTGGTTTCCAGTATATCTAGGCTTTACTGTTTGGTTCAATTGCTCTTAGTAACTCCACTATACAAATTGTTCCAGCACCTCTGGTTTCAGGTATGAGTGTTAATAGATCGAAAAAACAAAATAGGGAACATGGTGAACAAACAGGTTAAATTGAAAGTTATAATGGGGGAACTCATTCCTTCTAGAGGTACATGCTTACCATAAAAGATCAAACAGAATTGATAAACGTTATGATAGTGAAAGGGAATAAAACACCTGTGTTGGATATAAAAACATGCTGCTACAAAGAGTGCACATGGGAGAGGAGGTGAGGGACACGTTGTCCAGAACATTGGATAAAACTGTACTAGAAACGGGGTGGAGTCACACAAAGGGCATGTCAGGCTGATAAAAAAGGAAAGGACGTGGAAGGAAAGTGCTAAGTCTACAGCTAATGATGAGACTTTTCAGAGGGCAATTAAGACTATTACTACAGGGCGGCCAGGACATTACATATCATGTCCAGATTTACAGTTTAAAGCAGAACGATATGATATTGATGGCATGGTGTTTAGAGGATTTAGAATAGCAGTGCCTAAGATGTTACAAGCAGACATGCTCACAAGAACAAATGAAGGGCACTTGGGTATGGAGAAATGTAACTATAGAGCTAGAGAGAGACTGTATTGGCCACAAAAGAGCAATGAGATAGAGAACACTGTTAAAAAGTGTGAAACATGTCAAACATGCCAACCTAAAGAGAAAAAAAACCTATGTTGATAAACAATGACTAGCTACGGGCAAGGCCTAAAGTTGGTGTGGATTTCTTTTCCTATGCTAGTTTTAATGTTGGATTCTTATCCTCATTATCCTGAGGTTGTTTTATTAGAAAATAACACATTAAAACACAGGCCGGGGATCCATTTAGTCACCCTTCCTAAGTTTTTCTCCTGTTCCACGCTCCTCCCTTCGCTGCCCCTTTTCCTTTTGCAGGAAACAAACAATTGTTCTCCTTAGGAGGGTTTGATTTACTGTGTTAGTTATTTATGCCAGAGGCCATGGGGTGTGAGCCATCTGCACATCTGGCCACTAGGTGCCATCACCAGTCAACAGGGACCCAGGGTACATGGATTCCAAGGGGGGGTGGGCTACAGATTACAAGAGAAGGGAGAAACAAGATCCTACATCCACATTACAGATCAGGGCTGCACTAGAAAAGGGCGACAGCAGAATAAATCCAGAGTAACTCATTGCAGTCAAAGAGGTCAATCCTTGGGTGTTCCACAGTCAGCTAGCACCATTGTGTTGGTGTTATAGGAGCACAATGGACTCCCATTAGCTTATCAGTGAGCCTGCTATGACTTCACAATGTGCCTAAGCAATCCTCCAGCGCCGTGCAAGAGACTCTGCATGCTAGAAAATATTTCTGCCTCCGTCGTGGGGGAGTTTGGATGTGTACTTTGCGTAAAAGGGGGACTGTCCACCCACTCAATGACGTGTGCCAATCCAGGTGTGCCGGCTTTGTATCATTCAGATGTTTCTCAAGGGCATTAAGGTCTAATTTAGGAAAACAATCAGCAGTGGCTGTGCCTATCTCTGTTAAGGAATCTGCTTTCAGTCTTTTCCCTTGACCGGGTATCCAACTGACACAATATCTGCATCTCTGCTCCTGCTATAATAATCCCGGAGCAGAATAAATCATATTTCCTGAAAGAGGGAGATCATTTCCATGGATTATATCACCTTTCACTTATGCAATCAGGTTCTGCATTTTGAGGCAGTGGTGAAGAGCAATTATTCTACAGCATCCCATCCTGAGACTCCTGGTGTATGAAAGAGACAGTACTTAATAGAAATTTCACATTGTAATTGGTGTGGGATGTATTTGGCATCTGCCGTAGACTATTCTATGTCTCATTGCCTTGCCATGTTTTTCATCTGCCACAATGAGTACAGGACATGCCCTGAACCCCCCGTGCAGTGCTTCAAGGACCATCTTGTAGTTCTCAGTCCTTCCTGCAACTGTGAACGAGGTGTACTTGGAAAATTGAGAGCGGTTGTCAAAAATCTGTGAATTAGACTCAATGTTTGTTGGTTCCTTCTGAAAATAAGTGGAAGCAAAATACGCAGCACCACCCATTAGCGTTTATTACTCTTCAATACTCTTCAATACTAGAATGATCTGATAACTGCGGAGCTGGATGGGTGTAGGTGTGAGTTCATTTACATCAAGAGTAGAGATCTCCCATAATGCAGTGTGTCCCTGCCTTGCCAATCCCAGAGTTCAGTGCGGTACCTGCTTTGGAGCTTGGTTCTCCATTCTTCATGCTAATTCTTGTTCCATCTTCAATGTAAATGAGGCTCCAGTTCTCCATTCCATGTGCTAATTGAGATGCCTCTTTTTACATCTTCTATGTAGCTGAGGCATGGGGAGTTGTCTCAATCCTATCACCCTTGTTTGGAGGGTTTTAAGTGTGTTTCCCACAGCCTTTTCATAGCTTTTGTTTCTGGTTCAAGCAGAGGCTGGGGGAGATTCAGGTGAGACAGAGAGAGAATAGGGGTTTTTCACCCTGGTTCCCCAAGAACACAGAGCTGCCAGGTAACAAAGGGGAGCAGATTGCAGGAAACAGAACCATTTGCCTTTCAGCACAGCATAGGGGAAGGCGGAGTCTGGGGGAAACAAACATGGAGCTTCCTTCACACCCAGCCTCCATGTCACCTTCTTCACAGCTTGAATATCAGTTGAAGTCATTTCAAAGTATTACTAACCTATAAAGCCAGGAATCCTAAAGCTCAAATGATTAGCAACTGAACCAACTGATTGAGTATAGACAATGTTATTATATTATGAAAGTGTATAGTATACGGTCTTCTCTGAAAGCTAATGGCACACGGGTGTTAATATCGTTGTGAAATGTCTGTATTAACACTATTTGAGGAAACATGGCTACTTAATGCTATTATGCTTTAAAGTCTGTGGCCAAAGAGGAAGAAACAAGTTCCCTTCCAGACAGGAGAGAAGGCAGCTCTCTACAAGTCTCCAATGAAATGATGTAAGGTGTGACCAAAAACAATGGAAACCCCATTTACATAGAAATCAGCAAGGGACGGGAAGCCTACAGGAACTGAAGAACAGCATGAGCCCATCCTGCTTCTTGAAATAAAGTCATTTTGTCATTGACCTCACTGGAAGCACGCTAGAGCCTGCCAGGCCATCAGTGTCTCTGATTCTGCAGTGAAATCAGGAGTAACTCGGCTGATGGTAATGTAGTAACATCAGGGTTATACTAGCATAAGTGAATCTGCCTAATGAGGTCCTGTTTCTACCCTCTTTTACACAAATGGCTGCATTTCTCATTGGGCCAGCAGAAATATAGCGCATAAAAGGCAAAGACAAGGTGATGGTATAAAGAACAGGAGTGACAGAGATCTCCCGCTCAATGTTCAGTATGGCAGGCCTATAACTGCTGTATAAGAGTGAAGTGTAATTACTATAACTGCCTGCCTGATTGACTGCATGGGCCTAAATTTCATCTGACACCTTGTAGGAATACAGTGCCTCTTGCCTGTCTTCCAGTTCACCCCATCAGTCTAGCTATCATGGGCTCCTCTCAGATATAATCCATTCAGGTTGGACCAGTTACATTGCAGGTAGCACTCCCTTTAAAGGATGTGGCACATTTACTTGAATACAGGTCATTGTCATGGTCTGGGGTTGTAAACGGAATGTCGTGGATGGTTAACGAATCCCATGAGGAAACCATTGGATTTATTTAGCTCACATTTTTACAGCACAGTTCCCACAGCCCAGCCTAGCAGTTCTTCAGTGGGGTTGCTAATTTCTCCTTTAACCAGGCAACAGAAATCTTCCTGGGTTACAGAAGAGACACTCCACTTCTGCTTCCTATGATCAGCCTAGATTCAGATCTCAGTTGCACCACCATAAATCCAGAGTCACTCATTGCAGTCAATGGACTCAGTCCTTGGGTGCTCTGCTGGCCTTTTCCACCTTGGTGATGGTGTAACGTGAATGCAATGTGCTCCTAACAGCTTACCAGGGGGCCTGCTGAGGCCTCATGATGTGCCTAAGCAATCCGGCCGTAGCGTGCAACAGCCTGAACGCCAGAGACCATTTCTGCCTCCAAGGTTTGGATGTGTAGCTGGCATAAAAGGGGGCACGTCCATCCGCTCTGTGACATGCATCACTCCTGGAGTGTCTATTTGGAGTAACTAACCTCTTTCTCAGGGGTATTAAGGTCCTATTTAGGAAAGTGACTTGTAATGGCTGCACCTAACTCTGTTCAGAAGTTTGCTTTCTGTCTCTACACTAGGCAGCTGATCCAAATCACACCACACCTTCGGTGGCTCTAGAATCTCTGCTCTTGCAATAAGACTTTAGTGTCAGAACAACAAACTGCCTGAAAGAGAGAGAGAGGGCCATTATACTACCTTTTACTTCCTTAGTCTCTAGCAATAGAGGCAACAGCACAGAAGAGTTGTTACTATAGTATCCCGCCATGAGACCTCAGATGGATGAAAAGGACAGTACTTAATAGAAATCACATGTCATAATTGGTGTCACATGTATCTGGCTTCTATCACAGAGTCTTCTGCCTCTCTTTGGCTTGCCATGTTCTTCATCTGCCAGGAAAAGTACAGGACAACGAAAAACCTACCCGCAGTGCTGGCAACAACGTTTTCAAGGACAATTTGAAACCAACGGGTTCAGCCTCTCCCATGCACATTTATTACTATTATTGATTGTATTGCACAGGCCTGTAGAGGTCCCAGTCAGGTCTGATGCCCCATTATTCTGGGACCAGTGTGATCATCTCATTTGACCTCCTGCATAACACACACTATAGAATTTTACTCTGATATTCTTGCATTAAGCAATATCTTTGTATTAATATTTATTAACCTAAATTCCATCCACCAACCAGGCCTCCCTATTAAACTGCTCCATATTGTACTTTGCTACACTAGATCAGAATCTATAACCACATCCCATCTGCAGCTTCCCTGGGAAACCACCAGAGGACACATACTTCTCCAGGAATCATGGCTGCGTCCAGCACAGCTGCCACAGCATTATCAGTTTCGATAGCTTTCCTGGTATCACCGCGCTATAAGGAACAGGAAGTGGTGTCCGCAGCAGCAGTCTCACCTATACTCATGGTACAACTCCATACCCGGTAACCAAGGGAAGGGAGTGGGAACAAAGCTCGGTGGAGAAGGATGCTGTAAGGAAAAGAATACATCAGTGATGCACCAAGAGACATTAACAAATGGATATTGCAATATCCTAGCCTAGCACTAAGGGCCCCTGATCCATGACTAGGGTCTGTAGGCACTACAGCAATACAAATTCATGATAAAGGACCAAGATTATTTCTTTATTTACCTAATGATAATAAATAACAAGTAAGTAATGAGTGAAGCTCTATGAGCCACTTGTGATGCGAGTCCTGCAGTTATTTCCTTTGACTGACGGGGCACTTGTGAAACAGACATAACATGCCCTCTCTAGTACTCATGCATTGCCTTATTTCAACAGGGTTGTGCTATGGAACAGCAAGGAAAATGCAGCTCCTAGTCCCTCTGTCAGCAGCATCTCTTCCTCCTTGAGTAACAAAATAAGAGAGTAAAGACTAATTAGAGATGCAGTGATCTTGATAGTGGATTAGAACTGAAATTCTGTCCTGATGATAAACAACAGGTTTGCACCGGTGAAACTGAGGAGAATTTGGCCCCTCTGTCAATTCAGCGTAGGGAAGCTATGGTGGCTTGGGTGCCTAGACATCATAGAGATGGGTGCTTTACAAATAGCTCCAATTAATGTGTTTATAAAAATGAGGTTCCTGTTATTTACAGAGGAACAAACTTCTCTGCCTGTTCTTACTTTACCTTTTGAGCTCACTGCCCCACCTTCCCAGGGATCCCCGCAGCTCTCCGTTCTCCTACAAACATAGAAAACTCAGAGTGAGTATTTGCCAAGGTATCGTAAACACTGGGAATGAAACCCCGCAACCTGGAAATAACATAACCCACCTCTTCCTAAACCAAATCATGTATCTGCATCAACCTCCCTGAGTCCATGATTTTACATCATGATCCACTAGCATGGACTCTTGCATGGAGGCCCATTGAAGTTAACAGAACTAACAGATCTTGATGCAGCATTGAGACCTAATTTGGCAAACAACCATCTTCTGCCTGCCAGCTGTTAAACTGGGAGGACATAGCGAGTGAGATCCTGCCAGGATCTATCCTGGGTCTGGCATTGTTCAACATTTTCATTAGTGACATGGTTAATGCAGTGGAGAGCAAGCGTATAACATTTGCAGGTAACACCAAGCTGAGAGGGTTGCAAGCACTCTGGAGGACAGGATTAGGATTCAAAAGGACTTTGGAGAATTGGTTTGAAATCAACAAAATGAAATTCAATGGCTTCAAGTGCAAAGTACTACATTTCGGAAGGAAAAATCAAATGCACGACTACAAAATGGGGGCTAGCTGGCTAGGTGATAGTGTTACTGAAAAGAATCTGGGGGTTATAGCGGGTCACCAATTGAATATGAGCTAACACTGTGATGCAAAGGCTAAAAAGGTCAATGTCATTTTGGGATTTAACAGACGTGTCATATGTAAGACACTGGAGGTAACCGTCCCGCTCTACTTGGCGCTGGTGAGACCACAGCCAGAACAGGGTGTCCAGTTCAGGGCACCACACTAAGAAAGATGTGGACAAATTGCAATGTCCAGAAGAGACTAATAAAAATAATAAAAGGTTTAGAAAACCTGCCCTATGAGGAATGATTTAAAAACTGGGCATGTTTAGTCTTGAGAAAAAACAGAGGGAGGACTTTTCAAATCTCTTAAGGTCTGCTATAAAAGAGGACAGTGAGATTCTCCATGGCCACGGAAAGTAGCACAGGAAGAAATCAGGGTTAATCTGCAGCAAGGGAGATTTAGGTTAGAGATCAGGAAATACTTTGTAACTATAAGGATAGGTAAGTACTAGAATAGGCTTCCAAGGAAAGACGCTGGGATCCCCTTTATTGGAGGTTTTTAAGAGCAGATTAGACAAATACCTGTCAGGATAGTCCAGGAACCTTTAGTGCTGCCTCAGTGCTGGAGGGTAGTCCAGATGACGTCCCAAGGTCCCTTCCAGCCCTACATTTCTATGATCATTTGCCCTTTGGTAGTACCTCTCATCCGAAGATCTCGGAGCTGTTTGCAGATATCAATGAAATAAACATCCCGACGTCCTTGTAAGGTAGGGCGCCCTTATCAATATTATACAGAGGGCGAAACTAAGGCTCAACGAGTTAGTACCCGTGGTCACACAGCAAGTAGGTGACAAATGGGGGCAGAAGCAGAGGAGTGGTTGCCACGCTGAGGCTCCAAAGGGAATGGAAAATAATTCAGAAATGGGTTCTGAGGATACCTAACCACAGGATGAGAGAGCTTTGCCATGTATCCTGGGAATCAGGGTTTTTGTGGGGAATCACCAGAGTCTGAATGTATTACATAATTAATTCACATTTATACCAGCACTATCCCAACCTCATTCTTGTTCAGTGCCAGGGACCGTACCTCTCATTCCTGCAGCTACTGGATCTCCTTTGGGTCATGGACACCAGCAATCCCAGGAGGGCCTTGGAGAACAGCCAGTTTATCAGAACCACTGAACCCCACTAGCCTCATCTTTGGGGAAAGAAATGAATCCATAAACAATGTTTGTAAGATTCTCAGGATCTGAAACATTCTGCAAAAATCTGGAGGGAGAAACCCAGCAAATTAGAGTCCAGAGATTTCTATATTAACTAAATTACAGCTATTAGCTATATTAGCTATGAATTAGCTATAAATACAACTATCATTTTCTTCAGTTTAATTAATGTGAGAGACCTTGTCACATACCCGAAACCCAGTGATGATATCCCAAATTTCTAATAACCAGTTCTATGAAGGCAGGTGATATTTAAGAACCTATTCTGAATAGGTTCTTAAACATCATGCACACAGCACCCAACACACACCCACAACTACAGAGTTCCCTCCCCCGTGAAATTGACCCTCCCTGGTCAATTTCGGGGGCAGGGAGAGTCCAGGAAGACACTCTCCCCACAGTGAAATTGACCCGCCCTGGTCAATTTCGGCGGCAGGGAGAGTCCAGGAAGACACTCTCCCCACAGTGAAATTGACCCGCCCTGGTCAATTTCGGCGGCTGGGAGAATCGCGGGAGACACTCGCCGCTCGGAAATTTACTCTCCCGCCGCTAACAACCGGCTCGCTGCTCCGCCTTTTCATTGAATCTCCCCGGGCTAAGAACCGGTTCGCTGCATTTTTTCTATTTTAAGAACCGGTTCGCGCGAACCGGTGCGAACCGGTTGGATATCATCACTGCCAAAACCTAAAATTCATGTTTTTTTAATTATTATTATTTATCTGCTTTAAACTTTTGCAAAATCAAAACTTAACACAAGGAGGAAAACCTGCAAATGAAATTGACTATGGAGAAACAAAAGTGAAACTGACTTGTCTGTTCTCATTGTCCAAGAAGAGTGAAATGCAGAAGAAGAATAAATAGCTGCATTTGGTGAAGAAAAAAGTAAAAAAGTGCATTTAAAAAATAGTTGCTCTTACTGTAAGTTTTAATATGAATTAATTGTAAGATTTAATATTAATAGCGACATCAGTGGCAAAAATTAGGACTGCACCTTACAACTCCATTTAATTCTATTAAAGCAAAAGTTTTAGAGAAGAACAGAATGAGAAAATGGTTAATATTTGGCTGTGATATAGGAATATTGTCTCCTAATTTGAGGTATTTGTCATACATTGTATGACACCTAAAAATGATCATGAAGATAAGAAAAATTAATTTAGAAAGAAATACTGCTCTGAAATAATACATTAATTTATCCATAAAAAAGTTAATCCTGAATTCTGTCCTTCTTCGAGAAAGGACTCAGTTGCTTCAAAGGACTGTTCCTGAAATAAGTTTGAGTAAAACTGAGCTGAGCAATGGGTTGGACAAGATGAACTCCTGAGGTCCCTTCCAACCGTAACGTCTAGATTCTATTACTAAATCCTGTATAGGACTTTAAGATTTCTTGCTGAATTAAAAAAGAAAACCCTACATATGATGCTAGATTCTCAATCCAAAGTGCAACAATGAGAGAAAGTGAACACTGAAAGTGCTCTATAATGGATCTACGATGATAGATACAATGGCAAACATGAGTTTTAAAAAGCAGGGTAATCGGTTATCAGCAGATTCCTCTGAACTTTGAAAATTGAGATTAGATTTTCCAGAATGTGTTAATAATTGGACATTACAAGACCTATGCAGATTAGAAATACTTTGGTGCCAATATATGACAGAGATGAGAGTTCTAGCCAAAGTTTTCAGCAGTCATCTGGAGAGGTAAGCAGATAGGAGGTCAAAACACTTCTATGTTTTTAAAATTTCCAACAACAACAACAACAAGAAAAAGAAAAGTTTGCACAAAATTATTGGCAAAAATGACATCCTATTTTTTTACTCATTTGTGCTGTCCATTTCTGCCATGTAGATGGTTTTACAAAGTAATTTTGCACAAAGAAGATGTTATTTTTGTTATTTACTTAGCACCATTAGCAGACAAAGCCCTTTATAGACACAGAATAACCAGGCCCCAAGGAGCTTACATGTTGAAGGCAGCTGAATGCCAGTTCTGCGGGCTCCAGGTTGGCACAAACCAGAGAATGAAATACTGCTGCTAACACATTTGTCTCTCACTCACCTGGGCAGTGTCTTTAGCAGCACAAACCCCTGCAGTTATGCAGAGTAAAGCAAGGAAGGTTTGCTGGACAGCTTTCCACATGCTGCCCGTCTCTGAAATGGCAGATCCGCTCATCTTATTGCCACCCTCTGCTTTAGCATGTCAGTCTCCACAAGCCTTTTATATCCAATCGACATAGAGCCCTAATCTCCTATTGTAATGGTTCAGTGCCTCCTTCCTAGTCTCCACATTCCAGCAGTTTCCACTGAGATTTTTATGTTGCAGACTTCACAGCTGTCGTTGATTAAATGGTCTGATAGAACACATTCAAATACTAGATTAACAGCCATTGCTTCATCCACGGGGCAAATGCACGGTCATGCACTAATTCTGGAACTGGGCCAGTCATAACCCTTCCTTCCCAAGCTAATTCATGTGAATGTGTTTGCTGGAACATTAAAATAGGGTCCCAAATAATGAGTCTAAGCTAACCTCCTTCATCACTCCAAGTCCCTTGTTGGCATCTGTGGGAACCTTTGAGTGAACAAGGAGAACAGGACTGGGTGAATTTAATGAGAGACCATAAGAATGGCCATATAGTGTCAGACCAAAGGCCACAGCTGTCTTCCAGCAGTGGCCACTGCCAGATGTTTCAGAGGGCGTGAACAGAACAGGGCAATTACTAAGTGATCCATCCCTTGTTGCCCAGTCCAAGTTTCTAGAACTGAAATGGTGCAATGTTATTTGTATGACAGTAGCCCTTGGAGGCCTCATCTCCGATTGGAGTCCCATTGCGTTAGCTGCTGTACGTACCCATACTAGGAGACAGTCCCTGCCCCAAAGATACTACAGTGGAAATAGACAAGTCAAGGGAAGGGTGGGAGAAAGAAAATATTATGAGCCCTAGTGTTGCACTGCAATACGGCCCTGAATCTTGGTTAGAGCCTCTTAGCATTCCTGTCACGCCAATAAGTCACAGTGAAATCTTCCTTGCATGTCTTTTTCTCTTGAGATAGACAAGCTGCCTACCATGTGCAAATGGATGCCACTCACAGCCCCTTGTGAGTTTGGAACGAGCATGGCCTTGTACATTAACCGTTTCGCAACCGGCAAAAGTAAATGGTGCCAGTTGGTTGCTTTGGTCTCATCTGTTCCTGGAGAGCAGTGTGTGTTTATAAGGCTATTTTCATAGCTTCCCCAGTCAGGTGAAAAAGCCAAAAAAGCTACTGTATGTAGCCAGTGTTTTATTCTACTACCACATATATATTCAAAATGCCACACAGCCAGCGTACCAGGGTTTCCCAGTGTTCTGAAACACAGGACGACAGCTCTGATTGCATCTCATCAACTTAAGGAAAGGCATGTTTCGTAAGGGGAAATCCCTAGTGACTATTCAGTGGGCAGCAATGTTCAGGACAGCAGGGCTACGCTAGTCACACAACACTCCCCAAATGCTTAAACAGCACCAAAGCCATCAAGCTGAGCAACTGAATTGTTAATGGTTGAGGTACCCAGAAACAAAGCCTAGCCACGTATTTGCAGTCTAAAAGGCTTTTATTTTAGGTGAAGGGAAAAGAAGAAAGAACAAAAGCCACGTCTCCATGAGACAGAACACAGTGTGTGCTTTTGTTCCTTAACAGTTCACACCTGAACTAACCACAGGATGGTACCCTTGCAAGACTGCAGACACCTAGCTATTTAAAGGTGCATTACACAGAAAAACTCCTAATGATTACTTTGCGGCATACACATTCATTGCATTAAGAGGAAGCTGCTCTCCAAGCAGAAAACATGTGTTTTTTCTCACAGAAGGGAAATCACAGCTAGAGATGGATGAAAACCAGGATCACAGAACTGAACATCTCTGAAATTTGGAGAAAAGTTCACATCCAAGTCTAGATTTGGAAGCTTGGGCCCATCTTTTGTCTTAACCACATTAATATTAACTGTCCCTAAAATAAGAAAGCAAATGAAAGAAAAAAAACAGTCAACTTTTAAAAGACAGCTCCAACCGGGAGAGCAGAAGCTGGTTACATCACGTTCCCTCAATCAAGGGATGGTAGCATCCACAGTGGCAAAGGCAGCAGCGGAGGACACTGCCATAGGGCACACAAGCCTGGTTTTTAGAGCATTTCAGGGATTCCCATTCCCTGATTATCTGGAAATTGATTTGATTGCAGAAGTGACAAGCTCAGTGTCTCAGGAAGAGGAGGGAGCCAGCCAGCACTCTCGCCACGACTCCGATCTCTCTCCTGCATCTGTGTACCAGTTGGTGCATGAAGCAGTTCACTCAGCTGAAGAGGTGCTGTGCTATGAGCAGTGGCAGCAGGTGGAAATGATCAAATAAAAAATTGTGGCTGAAGAAAGATGTGGGTATCTCCCACCCTCAGGCAGGGGAGATCCTGCCACAAAAAACGCAGAATGTACATTCCAAAAAAATGGAGAAAAACCATCTAAGGGCTTGTCCACATGAACATTTAATTTGCAGCAAGCTGGGGTGTGAATCTACCTCACACAAGGCCAGCCACACACTTAGACCTTGTCTATACAGCAAAGATAAGTCAACCTATGTTAGGTCCACTTACAGCTACCACATTAATTCCTGCCGTGGCTGATGTCCACATTACCTTCCTTGGCTCAGTGGTGCGTGTCCTCACCAGGAGCGCTTCCACTAGCCTAAGAGGGGTGGCGTGGGGAGCTGAGAACAGGTTCCCAGCAGGCTGCCCCCCACTCCCTGTTCCCCATCAGGAGCAGGGGGAAGCCGCCCAAGTTCCTCTCCTCCCCGTTCTCCACTGGGAGTGGGGTCTAGCCACCCGGGGCTTCTTGTCCCACTCCCAGCCAGGAGCGGGGCCCAGCTGCTCAGCTGTCCAGGGGAGCAAAAGGCAGCTGGGCTCTACCTGCCGTGCTTGGAGCCGTGAAATTGATAAGAATGACAGGCAACAGCCGATGTAAGCAACACCGTGCCTTCACCGACACCGCATTGCCCTAACCACACCGACATAAGCCCTACACGTCTCATTGAGGTGGTTTCATGTTGTCGGCACAGCAGGGGAGTTACACTGGTGGGAGGAGCATTTCGGTGCGTACACCTCCACTGTGTTGTCGACAAAAGTCCGTAGAGTAGACCGGCCCTAACTGTCCGTGTCTCCCCTGCTGATGGACGCTCCCAGTTCACTAGCCCCTGTTTCAAAGCAGCATAGATCAAAGTGCACTAATGAACTGTTTGTGTGGATGCTCCTGACACGCACTCTTAGTGCCTGGCAGGCTAGCGAGTGGTAGGGTCACATCCTGCCTTGCTGTGAACTAAGTCCTCATGTAGACAAAAGTCCTTTGTGGCCTGACCGGAGCGGAATGTTCTCTTCAATGGGAGCAGCCCGCAGTTGTCCTCCCGCTGGGCTAAACCGGCCTAAATTTCATTTCAGAGAACTTGTAGGAATAACCGTGCCCTTTCCCTGCTAACCAGTTTATGCCAGTAGCATGCTTCTCTTGTCTCCCCTGCCAGTAAAAGCCATTCAGGTTGGAGTGATGACATCCTTTGTACCACCATGCCCCCTGGAAGGCTGTAGCACAGTTCTCCGTGCTCTGATCATTGTCCCGGTCCTTGGTTGAAAAGGCCATGCCTTTGTGAATCGATAGAGAATCACCTGGAGAAAAACACAAATGCCGTTGTTTCCACGTATTGCAGGCTAGTATTGTGCTTTGGTTCTCCAGATGCTGGGCCGGACCCTTCTCCGGTCTCTTTCGTAGAATCGGTTTTTACATGAGGCCAGATTTTCCAAAGACCTCAGGGTCAAATATTCAGGCCCAGCAGCCACAACTGGTGCCAGATTTTTCAAGACCTTTCCTCCCATTTGAGCACCAAAATAAGGGCCAAGTTTTCATCAGTGCTCAGCACCCAATGTGCTGATCTCTCCTGGAGACCGAACCACTTATTTAGATGCCTCACTGGGATCTAAGGTCTTCAGCAACCTGGCCCATAACATCAACCCCTATTAACTGTTTATGCATGTTTTTGATATTTGCATTCTGCACGCATCTAGGTTTACACTAACTGTGTTGGCACTAACAGAGCCACGAACACCCCCCCCCTTTCTACCAAGAGGCGCTTCAGCCTGATACATTACCCATTTAAATATTAAAATTCAAGTCTGTCTGTACTTTGTATAATTTTAAGATTGTTTGTAACTGTCTGTACTATGTCCACTGGCCAGTTTATCTGTTAATTTTACCTGCTTCCAATATATTTGTAAAAATCCTATTTTAAGTACAAAAAGCCACACTGTGCAATGTAATGTATTTTTCTAATTGTAAAAGACACTGTTAAAAAAAATGAAATAATGTTTGCTTTAAAAATACTATGTAAGTTCTTCAGCTAGGAGTTGGCACTGAGTGATTGGAGTGTGAATGGCTGAGCAATTGAGTTGAGTGTAGACAGGGAGAGTGATTGAACACTTGGTCTGAGTGAGGGATATCAAACCGACATGAAGAAAACACCAGCCTCACCTAAAACACTTAAGGAAAGAAGAAAGGAGTGAAGATGATCAAAAGGCTGAAAAGGAACCCACCCTAATGACTTTGGAGCCAGCTCATTTCAAAGGACAAAATCTGATCAGGCTTGCAACAATGTGGGTGATTGAGGATCACACCAAAAATGCAGTCGCAGCATGATGATGCAAAACCCATAGAGTTACATGGGGTCCTCTCCCTACAAAATGGGACAGAAAGATGAAGGCTGGAGGTTCAGGTCTACATCACCAACCAGCCAGGAGTACCGGTGCGCATTGGCAGAACCTTGCTCCTCACCCTCGTGCTACAGTCACCTGGCCAGGGACTTCCATGAGCACCAAGAGGCTGGTAACTATAACATCTGTGGGACCCTTGTGTATGTCTGTCTGTCTCCCTGTCTGTGTGTGCCTGTCAGTGTGTATGAGTGGGAATGAAAGTTCCAATTGAAACGTGTGTCAACAAAGTCACAATATTGATATTGTTACAGTGTGGATCCTTTTCTTTTTTTTTTGATAGGATTTACCAAGTTTCCATGTTCACAATAAACGCAGCTTGTTGCCTTGTCCCCTAAAAAGAACCTGTGATATTTGTTATTTGGGTAACAACTACATTATACAAACGGATTATCTGATCAAATTATCTCTGTGGGTACTGACGGTAGAGTTATCTCATTGTGAAAAGTAGGCACGGATTTAAAGGTTCAGAAAAATAATGCTCTTCTTAAAGACATACCTTCACCCTATGTTATCTAGTATATTTGCATGTACAGTACTTTAATTGTAAAAAACTTTTTCCAGGAAAAAAAGCTGTCTTATGAAAACAATTAACCTACCTGCTTTGGGAAAAAATCCCATAACTTTGGGCAGGAAAGTATTTGGGGTTGAATTGATGATGGTATTATCAACCTCTTCATGTAGTGTCCATGGAACTAACCATCTCTGAATGAGGTTACTGTACTTAAAAATCTCCATCATTTTCAATATTGCACTGGAAATTGGTGGGAGGGTGGGGGAAAGGATGGTCTACAGTAGGTATGACTGTGGCAAATCAGCTCAAACTTCTGCTCCCAGGAAGGAACAGTGTTTAATGGGACCTTTACAGAATTTCAGAGCAATGTTAATTTTATCAGGTTCAGAATTCCTAAAAATAATATTTAGTTGCCTCTGCACATGCACAGCTCTGGAAGATCTGAGAGCAAATATTATAAAGTGACCAGACATCCCTTTTTCTAAATACACAGTTTGCTTGAGGAAGCCCCTTAAAAATGTAATGTTTAGGTTTAGCATTACCAGACCTAGGCTAAGATTCAAGGGCACATATTTCCCAAAGAGGCTTTGCCAATGGGAAGTAATTTATTTTGCTTCTGGCAAAAGACAGCGTCCATCTCTCTTCACCTTGCAGGATTTCCAGCTGCTATGAACACTAGAGAACAAATGCAGAACCCACCTGCTGTGCCGCCGAGAAAGTCTCCAAGGATCAGCTTGTATTTCTCCGTCTCCCCTAATATTTTGAATGACTTGTACTTGGCAAACACATGGTTGTTTTCAAAATCCCTGAGATCAATGCGCAGTTCATTGGTTCCTATTACAAAACAATTTGATGATAAAATGGTCAGTAGATTCCATTAAGGTTTCTGCACAGACTTTAGAGAGCTTTGCTGGTGGGATCTTGGCCATGGGAAATTTAGATGCATGTGTTCCATACACAGCTGCTTTCTAACTGTTTCAGTCTGCTAATCCCTTTTCTCATTGGAGCTGGCAGAATGATAACTCTCCCGAGAGGGCTGTAAATAGACAGCTGTCTTTGACAGCACTTTCACCGGCTTGCTACTCTATGAGTGTGGGGAAGGGCTTGGTGGAAAATAACATGTAGCATTTTTCTAGGGACTGAGCCAACGACCTCTGAAGTCAAGTAAAGACTCCCAGAGGCTGTGGATCAAATCTCCATTATATTTCATCTCTGGGTGTCAACATGCTTTGAAAAGGATGGTCAGCATCGTTATCCCTACTTACAAATGGGATAATTGTTTCGCAGAGCGTTCAGTAGCAGAGACAAGCTTACAACCAGGAGACCTGGCTACCCACCCACAGTCCATCAGCCATCTCTACCGGCAGGTACCACTCTACCCTCTTTAGCTAAAGGGAGAAGTGGAGGAGGGTTTCCTGAAAAGACCCGTAAGAAAAAATGCATCAGTGATTTATTCACCAAGGGACGTCAGCAGGTGAATATTGTCGTTCCCTAGCCAGAATTCTGACAGCCGACTGCCGAATCCTCTCTTGTAAGAGTTCCAGTCACGGAAAAAATCCACCAAACCATCCACCCGTTTCTGGAAAACCTGCAGGTAAACAAAAGGGACTTCAGCTGTCAAATTTCCCATTTTTTTTCCCCTTTTCTTAGGACAGACTCCAATTTACACGGGCCAAATCCACTTCAGTCTTATGCGACTAACCGCACAGCTCTGCTGTTGCCAGAATGGTGTGTTTTGAATACTTTCCCTAGGCCAAAGAACAAAGGGATACAAAGCGAAAACTGTCCAGCAGTTAGTTACATTCAGTATGGCCACTGTTTCCACAAGCACAGGTGAGATCTGGCTGCAGTTCTACACCCAAGAAAAAAGATTACGGTGGGTTGGGATTTTTAAGAGGGTTCAGTGTCAAACTAATTCATTCCCACTGATGTCATGGGTAAAATTCCCTTTGACTGCAGCAGGAGCCAGTTTGGTCCACTGCTGAATACGTATTGAAAGACCAGCTCCGCAGTTCCAGAGATTGCTTTGGACACCAACGCCCCAGTCCTCAAAGATGTTTAGGCACCAACTTCCACTGAAATTAATAGGAGTTAGGCCACCTGAATCCCTTTGAAGATCCGGGCTTAAATGCACAGAAGTATTCATACCCCTGTCCTCCATTCCTGGACAGATACGTTACTCCTGACTACTGCGGTCTCATCAAACACCCGCAGGAGGCCACACCATCACGTGATATATACGATGGTTTCCACAATAGGAGTGGAAGGTGCTAAAACAAAATGTTTTCAGTGTAATTCAAATCTGCAGGCTAAATCCAAGCCAGGCTCTCTGCCAGCTTCTGCATGCATTGACTCTGACAGAGGGCCCTGGAGTGGAAAGTCTAGCAGCAGGAGGAAACCAAGGAAAAAAGGAACAGCAGCCTCTCCTTCAGCTGTAGTGGCCAATGCAGCCCCAAAAGTGGCTGCCCTGGCCCAGGAAATGTGGTGTGAGGATGACCCAAGCAGGACAGCCTTGCTGCCATCCATGCTGGCTTGGATCCTGTGGAGCAATGAAATTTCCTGAAGGACGGCAACCCAGGGTACATCTCGACAAGGTTCCAGGGGTTTAAATTAGGCAGAGAGATGATCTTTACATCATCCTGCACCAGCATGAGGGAATCTGGCCTGACATCAGGCCTGACATAAGTAAAACCTGCAGAAAAGCAAAACGCAGCGTCTAACTGGCTGCAATGGGGCGAAGAGCAACCACCGTGCTTTATTCTGACTTACAATCCATCCACCGCCATCCGTGTCCATGTCACACAGCACAGTCACAGCAACACAGTCCTGAGTAAAAATGGTGTACCAGCCACTCAGAGCAATCCCTTTGCTTAAAAGCTGCTTGCAGTTCCGTGCTCCTGTGCAGAAGGGGAATTTAAAAGCAAAGGTCTTTCCTGGAGTAAAAGGAATTGTTTTCTGATAGCTTTTGACAGATTTTGCTTTTCTGCAGAGTTGGGCTTCTTATCTATTTATACACATACATACACATTTTGCAAAACTATTGAGAAATTCACACACACAGCCAGATTTTGCTCTCAGTTCCCCTGTACAACTCCATTTACTTCAATGCGGTTTCACTAGTGTAAATGAGAGCAGAATTTGACCAAGAGTATTTAGTGAAGTCTGGCATGGGGGTTCAAAGGACTGTCAGACAATGTACTTCATAAGGAAGTGATTTTTCTGTATCAAATCAAATCTGAGTATCAATCAGTTTAATCAACTGGAGCCTTGCTGCCTTTGGCAATTAGCCCAAGTTATACGGGGTAACCTGCAGTCTGTTAATTTCATTGGGATCAGGTCTAGTGTAACATGACCCATCCACATGACCCATCTTTGAAGGTACAACTTGTGGGCTGCTGTCAAGAGGATGAGACTCTTGGAAACACTCACCTTTCCTGCACTGTACATCATCCAGCTGCTTCTCGCCTGTGCAGGAGAAGAAAAACAATAGAAGTGGATTGAAAGCGGAAAAATGGAGTCCCCCCCCCGATATTTAATCATACATTCAAAGAGTTGTGTATATTTTATTTTCTCCACAACAGACTTAGCTAGGCAAAGGATCAGGCCCAAAAGAGGAAAACGAATAGAAAATAATTTAAAAATAAATATTCATTCTTCAGAACTGCTGTAACCCACTAGTGAGTGTTACAGGGCCCCCTCTGTTGAGGAGAAGAGTCCATTATAGCCATGGCTGAGGAACTTGAGCTCAAACTACATGTTCGTGCTTTTAGCTTGGAGATGGCCAGTTCAGTCTCCAGCGTGCCAGCCAAAGCTATAGCTGAGCATGTCCATGAGGTGTATTCATGCCTCCCTGGGAGAACAGACCCATGTACACCGAATGTACGCAATGGAAAGGTTGGGATAGTGCTGTCAAGTTCCCTTAAATGCTTGTGAGAGTCCCAACGGTGACCAATTTAACACGTTTCTTTTTTGACATTTTGTTCCTTCTTCAAAGTTTTAACATATAGCTGTACTCTGAGATCCTTGTCTTTCATGCTGACCACTATTGGCTTCTTGTTTCCTTGGGGTCCACTGTCTGTCTGTATCCACCCGTTGTCTCTGGTCAAACTCAGATCGTACTCCTTGAAGAAAAGACCCATCTTTCTGTTCTGAGTTTCTCTAGCCCCAACACATTGGAGTCCCAATCCTTGATTAGGACTCCTAGATACTACCTTAATACAAATACCAGCAATCATATAGGCACCCATCCAGTATTGTGGCTGCTTAGCCCATAAGTTAAAAATCACAACGCAAACATAGATAAAGGACTGCCCATAAATCTCCACATCTCCATCCCCACTCGCCTTAAGAAAGAGGAGGGAGAAAAATGGGTTTTGCAGAAGACTTGGAAGGTTAAATCTGGGCTCTGGAGGACCAAGTGCAGAGCAAGTTCCAAAACTGAAGACCCCTTCCAGCAAACAGGCCTCACCTTTATATTGCGGGAGCTCCAGGTCGAGCACCTGTACTGATCTCAGCTGCAGCAGGAAATCATGGGGAGAGAGGTAGCCTGCTTCCTCTCCTTCCCTGCTGCTGGAGTCCCAGCGTGGCTGCCTGCTTTGCAGACTGCCTGTGAGATGAGTCAGGGACTGGAAACTGAGGCAATGTGTGCAGCTCCAGCAGTAGGGAAGAAGCAGCAGCAGGCTGTAGCTGTAGGGGTGGGGGGAGGAAGAACTCACCTGGCAGCCAGATGCATCCCAGACTGCAGGGACACAGAGATCTGGGGGGCTGGGGTATGCCTCTGCTTGCACACCCCTGCATGGGCTTGCATGTACCAGAGTACAGGGAATGTAACAACTTTCCACAGTACCTGCTTCAAAAATTCAATAGCTATCGGTCCTGATGCCCCAAATGGATTTGCTGTTGGAAAAAGGGACTAGTGGCAGGCCCATGGAGATGTCAGCATGGGAAGCAGTAACTTGCTACATCTATTGTTAGTGCCTTTCTTTTGGAATAATTATTATTAAATAGTACCCATCGGCCCAACTGCGATCAGACCCTGGTGTGCTGGGTGTCAGGAACCACAGGGCAGCTGAGCTCGTGGCTAGCACTTCAGCTTTCAGGCAGGTTAATGAACCCAGATGGGCTGAAGCACGATCAGCTGGTCGGCCAGCCCACCTGAGTGCATTCAACAGCTCCCCATTTAAGCGCAGGAGCAGGTTGCTGGCACCTCAACCCTTATGCAGGAAGCTCTGATGGCTCCTGCTCCAGTCCACCCCACCCCAGCCCTGTTCCTTTGCCCACCTTCTGACTCCAGATCTGACCCTGGGCTTGTTTCCGGGCTCCTGTCCCTGGCTCTAACCGCTCACTCAGAGTGCCCATGTCCCAGTCCTGACACGAAATGTTGTACATGCACGTATAAGAGATGGTCATTGCCACAAAGAGGTTACAATTAGGACTGGCTTAAAATTTTCTGTGAAACATTTTTCAGCAGAAAATTGAGTTTTCAATTACATGAACATTTCCCTGGGACACGTCTGCTTTTGTCAAAAGTTTTCAATTTTTCATTGGAAAATGAAAATTTGTTTTTCATTATTTTTGACAAAATGTTGACATTTTGCGCTACTTTCCCTCAAAAACACTTTACTTAGAATGTCTGTGTGGGGAACAGAGGCTCAAGATTCTTAGTGTTATATTTCCAATCCTTGTTTGGTTGGTTTTCTTCTTTGTAACCTGGCTAAACCCATTCCCACCACTTACATAATTACTGTCCTAAACAAAAGAAACAAACAAGGAACAAGACAAGGCAAAAGATGCTATAAAAGCGATGTCTCAATACGTTGAAAAGCAGAGTAGATCAGCCGCATACAGCATGAAATAGCCATAATAAGAACAAAGCTAAGAAAGAAAAACGTATTTAACTGGCCACAGAAGAAACACCCTCCTTGTCTGAGTTCATAACCCTCACACGTGGGAACTTGTAAGGAATTTATAGCCTTGGTCTTTTGGCAATTATTGCAGATGATGCAAGATTTTGATGGCCACACACTAACATGGCTATTATGCTCTTCATTTATTGTATCATTTGAGCCAGTGTTAATGAGCTCCTTCCTGCACACAGAAGAATTGCATTGAGAAGGATTCATCATTGTTCAAGTGCTAAACAAATGCTTTATAAATTACACTTAATAGTTATTTGAAAAGGAACAGAAAAGAGATTTTGCCTTTTTTCACTTCTTTGTGACATCTAAGGAAGCCTAAACTGTTTCTTTAGCTGTTGGGGTTCTCTTCTGTTGCCTTTTGTCCTTAGAAGTAGCATGTCATGCCTTGTCTTCTGTTTTGATGGCTGTCTCCTATGGCAACCCAGATATGGACTGGGAGAAAGTACCCATTTTTTCCAGTTCAGCTTCTGAATCAAAACATTCAAGCTGACCCAGAACAAAAGGCAAAAAAAAAAAGTGATTTTTTTTTTGGCAAACTGAAAAAGGAGTGTTAATTTCACGTCAAATGAATTATTTGGTTTCCTTTTGTTTTCACATTTTTCACCTTTAAAAATATATTTAAATTGAGATGGAATTCGAAACAGAAACTCATTTTGAACTGAAAATTCAAAATATTTTTGTTTAAAAAATGTCAAAACAAAATGTTTTCACTTTTCCCCAGTTTTTTTTGTGGGGGAAGGGGTTCAAAATGAAACAATTTGCCAAATCCATCCTAAATATGCAAAATGTTTTGGTGGACCTGAATCTGTATTTTTTGGTGAAAAAGAACTTTTTGTTTGAAAAAATCTCCCCCTGCTTTAGCTACGAGCTCTCTCAGCTTTTAACTTAAGTTACAACAAATTTGTACAGAGACAAGACCTGGATTTCTCATATGAATAGCATGGGGAAGCAGGAAATAGCAAACAGAGACAAGATGGTGTTGTGTAGTGTTCCCAACCTTTCAGGCTTGAGGACCACAAATATCATTTTTACAGCCATGAAGAGCCACCAGTCAATCACCTCATAAAAATGTATTGACACACACACTATTAAGGACTACAAATCACTACATATTTACAGTAAACATTTTGATGCTACTGTGCTCATTTTTACATTCACTATTTTACACCTACAGTTACTCACAGTAGGTCGCACACACGCAGACAAAGCACCAGTGTAGACGAGTGACTGTCACCACACACTGAAGCACGTGGCCTGGCAGCTAAGTCACAGTGTGTGGCCTGCTAAGTGCAGGTCAAACCAGAAGGCACAGATTTTTTTGAATCCTGCCCTTCCTCAAGCATGGTAGGTCCTGGCCGCTCCACCATCAACCTTCTCCCCCAGACACACAGCCAGACAGAAGGAGTTCAGCGAGGAGGCTACTTCCCTGCTGATCTCCTGTCCCCCTGGCTGCAGCAGCAAAACCGCACATGTCCTGTATCCCTGTGTGCTCCATTTGGGTCCCTAGGTAGTGGCTCTCTTCTACAGCCAGGGGGATGGGAGATCACTACTCCCCTCCCCCTGGCTCCAGCAGAACCCAGGCAGAGCACTTTGCCGTGCTTCCTGCAACAGCCAGGGGTGGGGAGCGCTAATCTCCCATCCCCTTGGGTGCAGCAAGGATCCTCAACCAGTCTTGTAGCCCAGCAGCAAGGCGCTCCACCTGGGTCCTTAGTCAGCGGCTCCCTTCTGCAGCAACCAGAGGGAGGGGAGCCGTGGGCCATTTTGAAAAAACCCGCGGGCCACTTTTGGCCCCTGGGCCATAGGCTGGAAACCAGGTTAGACAGCTAGTCTAAAACTTGGAAAAGCTGAATTTAAGCCCTGGCTCTCCTATCAAGTGTTTGTGGGATCCTGGGCTCATCTATACAACATGGATAATAACACTGTCCTTCTTCACAGGGGAGAGGGGAGGATACGTACATTTTACTGATCGTGACGTGCTGTAATTGGGAACTACACAAGTATCTGAGACAGAAAAGAGAACAGGAGCAAACCCTCTGCTTATCTCCACTGTTCTGAGACCAGAGATTCTTACCCACTGTTGCTGGGGATCCCGGGGCGCCTTTATCTCCTAAAGAAAGATCACATGGTAAGATCCCTGAGTTATTCAGACATGTCTACACTACAAAATTAAGTTGACTTAAGTTCCATCGACATACAGTCACCGCAACAATTGAATCACGCTATGCTCCTTGTGTCACCAGGAGGGCTTGCACTGCTTGAACAGCCAGTCAGGAGCATTGTGGTTCAGTTTCTGAAAGGCAGCGACAGTCGATGCAAGCAACACGGTGTATACATTGACACTGGGTTGACCTAACTACATCGTCTTAAGCGCTACGCCTCTTGCGGAGGTGCAGGTAGTAAGTCGGTGTAGTGAGGCCTTACATCGGCAGTCACACTACATTGTAGGGTAGATGACTACATAGTTAGGTCATTGTAAACTGCCTTACATTGACCGAACTCTGCAGTGTAGACCAGGCCTCAGAGGAAATCCCCTGACCAGTGTCATCACACTGACTTGGTTTCGCTAGTTAGATCATTCATAATGAAGTTCTTCTAGATCACTCAGTCTATACAGAAATGTGGTGGGGCTGGAGCTGTGACATGCCCTGTCCTGGCCAGCAGGAGTTGTATTTGTAACACAGGTTTTCATGACATTTTTGATTAATTGAAAACCTCCAAAACAGTCCCAAGAACATTGACTTCTTGTTGTTGACCAAATGCCTGTTTTTCAGTAAACAAAAACCACCACCTTTTCTATAACAGTTTGGATTACGCCTTTAATTAACAATATTAATAGAAGAAGAAAGCAGCAAGTCTTTAGAACCCCATGAAATGCCCACGGAGGGGAGCGGGAGATCTAAATGTCCCGATTTTTCTCAACATTTTTATTTTTTAGCCCATTCTACACAGTGATGAGGCCACAGTGACTAGTTCAGGGAGCTCATAATCTGTGTTTGAAACTAACATGTAATCTTGTTGAGCTGAAATTCCTCTCTCGTTATGTGGCATTGAGATTTTTCAGTTATGTGCTAAGTAGGGGGAAAAAAAACCCTTACTGCTTTAAACTCTGCAAAGCGCAAAGTGAAGAGTTAAAGACAAAATCCCACTGCCCTGCTCTGTGAGCATATTAGCCAAGCTGGGCTGATTCATGAATCTGTGGCAGAGTTCTGTCTGGGGCGGTATGAAGTGTCTTGATGCTCCAGATTTTACTGTTATGGATAGATTCTCTCTGCTTCCATGAATGGTACAATAAGGGCCAGTGTGCAGATTATCAGTGACAAGATGTATTTGAGTTCCCTCACCTTTCAGTCCAGCGCGGCCAGCATCTCCCTTTTCTCCTGATAAACAGAGGGAAAGATTTAGCAAGAATGCACCTATAATTGATGGATATTTCATAACTGGGGTTCTCTCAGTGATCTCAATCAACTACAGACTGGATTTACAATGAGACAATCAAATCCTGGGTCCAAATGCCCCTAAACCTTGTGGAGCAAAAGGAATGGAAGTTAGATCCAGATCCACAATTTGTGAATGGCCCTAATATCAACCTGGATCCAATCCACTCCCAATGGGGTGTTTAAAATCTAATCCTAGATTTGAATTTCGCATTCGAATCCATCTCTGATTTTGGCAAACATGCCATGAAGTGAAGATGTGAATGTGTTAAAAGTTCTACTGTATTTTAAATCACATACTGTACCATACAGAGAGACAAAAAATTAACTTTAACTAATTAACTAATATTACTTTACCTTTCATCCCAGATGGTCCCACTTTTCCAGGGATCCCCTGAGCTCCCCGATCTCCTAAAAACATATTTTTTTAAAAAATCTCACAGATTAAACATTTGACAGCTACAATTAGAGAATCTGTTTTAAGGACTCACTCTGAAAATCCCCAATAGCCTAGGTTCCATCCCAACCCAAATCCAAAATGTAGACAGTGTTAAACTGAAAGAAAAACAATGTCAGTGCATGGCAAACTGCCCTCTGCAGTCCACCCATGCAGTCTTTACTCAGGCAAAACTGCCATTGAGCTCACGGGGCTCACATATTCCAAGCTGGCTGTCAAAAAAACTTGAAAGTAAAATGACTTGGTTTGGCCTTTGAGTGTCCATTGCCCAGACCAAAATGAAAGAGGTACTTGAATGCTTGCTATTTCCATTAGTGGGTATCTTCTTGAACACCACCCTTTTCAAAGTGATATGTAAACATTTATGTTAAGGCTTGGGAGAATTAGATTTTTATTGGTAAATGTCACTAAATGTCAATTTCACTGTGCACGCAGAAACTGACGAAAAAATATTTCCATTGATAACAAGCAAAATTTAAAGATCAACAACATAAGAAAAATGCTGCTTGAAAACTTGGGTTTGAACTGAAGATATTTGCTTTGTATATTTTTACATGTGATGTAGACAGTTTGTGTTTTAATGGTCCTAAAGTTTTAACTTTTTGAATCTCACTGTCTACTGTCATTAAACAATTATTGTGTGAGCCTCCAAATGTTTGATCCTCCATAATTTCTTGCAACTGTAAACATGTAAATTGATAAAAATAGAAAAATGCTTTAAAACAAACAATAGTAAGCTTCTCCGCCAAAATTTTTTTTTTTAAATTGGATTCTGCCAAGCATAAAAGGAGTGTAGACCGTAAGTGGAGCATCATGACAGAGTTCTCTCAATCCTGACAGCAAACAATGGAAAGAAAACAGATTTTCAGAGCAGATTTATACATCTGCAGTCCCATAGCACAGGCGGGGAGATGTGTCATGTGACGGATGAGTTTCAGGCAGCTTTTCCTTAGATGGAGTCTTGCATGGATCTCCAAAGGCTGAACATTTTTCCCATAAGTCATTCAATGTTTCTGCCTTCCCAACAGAAAAGTGATTCTCATTCAGCAACTAGGAACATACCTTTCATTCCTACAGCTCCAGGTTCTCCTTTGGGACCTGCAGCTCCAGGAATCCCAGGGCATCCTTGGAGAATGGCAAGTTTCTCAGAACCGCTGAGACCCACGATTTTTACATCTAGAAAAAGAAATAACACAATAAATGACATTTTAGAGAGTAACAGGAGCCGTAATAGTCCACAAATGTCAGACAAGAAACAAGCTCTGAATCACAATCAATCAACAGATTTGTTGGCTGTAAACATACACCGAGTCACCCTCCATTTTAGGAATTAAGAGAATACTATTTAACATACCAGTTTAAGAATTTGGCTAGAGATAATCCCGATGTTGCTTGATCTGCTAGGAAGCGACATCCTTTTGAAATTGCCATGATGAGGGTTTGTTTTTTAAACTCACTAATTTCTAGGTACAGGTACAATCAAATATTTTGATTCCTTTTAATTTATATTTGTAGCAGGGTTTTTATGAGGTTGATGCAATATTTTGAGGATTTATTTTTTATGATATACTATCTATTTGGTTACTCGTCCGTGCTGCTTTTAGAAATAATTTTCTTTAGATCTGTATGTGGTAGGCTCTGTGGATCCAAGCACCTTATAAACAAATGTTTTTAATTTGTATTAGTATTAACTGCAGAGCAAGAGCGACCCTGAATGGCACTGGTGCGGCGAGCACCAGGCACAATAGGGAAAACTATGAAATGGAGATTTTACATTTAAAACAACAACAATGAAAATATTCAGACCTTTACTGGGATTTAAATGTAACACTGTAGTAGTATTGTCCCTCTCTCTCTCTGTGTGTGTGTGAACACGCACTTGTGAATTTTGACACAAACAGAATTCTGTCAGCACTCAACTCCATATTCATTCCAGTCCTCGAGTAACTGCCTACCAATGCAAAGTGTTGCTGTGTGGGAGATGGCATGGAGTGGCTTGACAGGGACTAATACATGGCATCAACATGCTTTTATATGGACTATCCAAAAAGAAAACTTGTGCTAAAGGAATAGATCTGGGAGGATAGGGAAAATTACTTCAGTAAAGAATATCGGTTTTTCCTAAAGCACTCCTGTAATGTGACAGTTCCAGACTTCTGCCTTATCCTTCCCACCCTCCCAAGTCTGAAACCCATCATACAAGAGATCAGCAGCAGCAGAGGAAAGTTGGAAGCTTTAAAATAAATTTGCAAAATGCTTTTTTCCCCCTTGTGCATTTATTCTTGACAAAATAATTGTAAGGAAAGGACAAACCTAGTTACTGAGGATGAATCTAAGGGTTGCTACGTTTGCATGGTATCACTTGATTAGAACCATTGTTAATTATTATTGAACATTGCTTCTACAATGATGCCCACAGGCCTCAATCAAGGTCAAGACCCTACTGCCACTGTATAGACACAAAAAGATTAGTTCCTACCCTAAAAAGATTAGAATCTGTATAGGCAAGAGACACACAGAGCAGGAGAAAGGGAATGTTAACCTCATTCAGAAACACTAACAAGGTTTGTTTCTCACTCACCTGGGCAGGTATCTTTGGCGACACAAACCACTGCAGTTACACACAGTAAAGCGATGAGGGTTTGCAGGGCAACTCTCCCCATGGCTGGAGTGGGTCTCTGCAATGGCAGCTCCACTTGTTCTCTCTCCGCTTCCCCTTCTCTGCTTTAGAATTTCATCACTTGGAGCGCTGTATAAGCAATAAAGCACACATGCAATCTCCACCTCGTAATGCTCAATTTCTCAATTGTGTGGCTAGTTTCTCCATTGTGGCTCTTCATACGTTCTTCTGAGAGATTTTCACAGTAACAAATCCATAGTAACTTTTCCATTTAATACACCTGGATCTCCTTCAGGAGACAGTGTTATAGATTGTCCTTGCACAACAAAGTTTCTCAGGGTGGTGACCCATTTTTGCAGAACATGATGTAAAAGAACTAAACCTGGTGGATGGAGTGTTAAAAAACCCTCAAAGTTACAAATCCACTGACAGGGTCCCCAGTGTGCAACCTGGAACTGGGTTATCACTTTGTCCCCTTATCTCTCCAGCCTGGGCTGTATCTCACAATGCTTTGCTAGGGACAAACAGCAAATCTCTCCAGGTGCTGTTATCACTCAGCATGACAGCACGTGGAGCCCCACAGCCAGGTAGATTGAGTGAATGCTCCCTGAGCCACTCCCAAATCACACAGAAAAAGGCACCAGCCAATTCCCCCAACTCCCAGCCTTAAACCCCAGAACTGTCCTGTGTCCTGGTCAGAAATCTGACCAGTGTAAGTTTATTACCCAGTCCGCCCCTCCCCTCATGTGGAGCAGACACACACAAGCCTTTGTAACTGAGCTGAGATTTCCCAAGCACTTCAGCCAAAACACATTGTTTTCCATCAAATATAAAACAAGTTTATTAACGACTGAATGATAGATTTTAAGCGATTATAAGTGGTAGGAATAAGAGATCAGAGATAGTTACTAAAGAAAATAAAAGATAAATGCACAAGCTAAACTTTAAACCTCATAACACTAGGCAGTATTTAGATCAAGCAGTTCTCACCTACAAGATGTTATAGTTTTCCTTACACAAGCTTCTCCCTAAAACTTGAGGCCAGTCTCCTGTTGAAGTCTTTTGTCTTCCAGGGTTCTTGTTGCTTCCGGCATAGGTGAAAGGAGGAGAAAGGCCAAAGCATGATACCACTGTCCCCCATTTTATATCTTTAGTCCAGGTGCCTGGAAGACACTAGGCCAGACATGTCCTGGTGGGCTTTGCTGAGTCAGAGAGTCGAGCAATCCTCCTGGTGTGGTCGTGTGCAACTGAGTCCTGGAGCTGAGCAATCCCATTGTGTGGTGCTTGTGCAACTATCATTAAATTGCCAGTGTCCTGGTTAATCTCCTTCTGGGTAATAATCACTTAACACCCACCTGGGCGGGGACCACCACCCTTGTAGAAGAGACTTAAATTTACAACATATTTCACTAATGACAATACAGCAAAATCTCATAACTGGATACATACTAATGATATTCATATTGGACAGCACAATAGATTTTAGCAAATCATGGCTTTTCCTACGATATCTTACATGCCATGCTTTGTATGAAATACATCCTAATTATATATGAATGATGACTATGGGGGTCACCATGTGTCACATCCACATTTTATACTGTTTATATTCCTAAGTCCAAAGAGACCAATTGCCTTTAACTCATTGAACCTCTTGATATCACTTCACCATCTTTCATCAGTTGCATCAGAGCTCAGAAAGAAGCAGTTGTAGATTTACTCTAGTCTGATTCAGTGGCTCTTAAACATTTTACGTCCAAGATACTATTAATCAAGGGACCCCAACTTTAGAAACAAAACAAATCCAAAAATATAAAGTGTGATTCTAATACAGGCAGAGACCTAGGGTTGGAGCTCCAAACCCCCCCAAATTGCAGGTATTCTTAATCTGGACTCAGATCAGAATTTTGCAACCTGAGCCCCTCTCTCAGGGTTTATTAACCGACTACTGTTATATACTTTTCCCCCTTGATTAGCAGGGAGATTTTTGTTTTCCTCTGCAGCATGGGCCACAGCACATTTCCTAGGCTCATCTGGGCACATCTCAGTTAATCAATTTTCAGCCATTGCAGGGACCTCAGATATTGCTGCACCTTGGACCCTCCTATTCTCTGCTTCTTGTACACAATAGTCTCCTGAGAGCTGTAATACTTTAGTTTAATTCTGGTACTGGGCTTGGTGTTGGGGTGATTGGGTGGCATTTGGTGGCTGTGATAAACCAGAGAGCAGATCAGTTAATCCGGTGGTCCCTTCTGGCCTTAAACTCCATGATTGGAGTCAATCAGTGTGATGAACGCACTCTGCCCAATATGAACTCTGCCCACCCTGCATAGAAGTGTAACAGTAGAAAAACAAACAGTCTTCTCCCTTTTGAAGGGAGAGACAAATTACATTTTCTGTGCTGGTGGCAAACTCCAGCATTCTCCGTATGCGCTCGACAAAGAGAAGGGATGGTATTGTGGTTAGGGCGGTAGCCCGAGACTCAGAAAACCTGTGTAAAATGAACTGCTCCACCACAGCTTTCCTGTGTGACTGTGAGCAAAGCATTTAGTCTCTCTGTGCCTCAGTTCCCCAATGGGGATAATAGCAAGGCCCTTCCTTGCTGAGGCATGCGAGGACAAGCAAAGCAAAGATGGTGAGATGCTCCAATACTAGGGTGATGAAGGCCATAAAAGTATTTAATAGTGATAGCTGCAGAGCAAATACCCACACTCAAAAACCAGCACCTTGCCAGCCCACCTGCGGAAGAGGGGTGCACACTCTCAATTTTCATTGTGACACATTTGAGAAAAATGCAAGAATTTTGTCCACATTTCACCAAAGTAACTTTTGGGCCCGGGCCCTGCTGTAGCCTCCCCACCGGCTATGTTGGTTTCAATGGGAGATACGGCAACATATTCAATGGCTGGACTGGGAACCTTTTCCTTTTCCTTCGTTGCCTTTTTTTTTTTGGTCGTCATCATGAGACTACTTGACCCATGGGCTTGAGGGTTAAGCATTTGGCCCAGTGCAAAGATATAAACTACAGCACTTTCCCCAGTGCTACCTGGTCATGGGGGCACACCGCATATTAATTGCTGTATGAATTGCCTGCAAGGAAAGGACAAGATGACTTGTACTTTTTCAGGAAGTACAGTAGCACGTGCTGTCCCCACCAGGATATTGCTTCATCCAAGTAAAGTGATTTCCCCTTTTTTACTATGGAAGGAGCTGGAGATATCTTTGTTGGCCAGAATTTCTCAATATATTAAAAAGGGCATTGACAACTTGAAACGTGTTCAGTTCTGTCCTGCCAACCTCCTGTGTTAAAAAAAAAATGGAGTCAAGCCCCCAAAACCCACAAGATTTTTAAGCCAATCATGTAACTTCTTCAAAAAAATAATACAAATGGGGATCTTTTTATTTGCCTTTAGGGTTCACATTTTTTGAGCTTTTCTCTGCAAATGCGAGAGCCAGAAACATTCTTTTATCAGAATGAATGCAGCGATGCTCATGGGACGGTATGACTCCAAAAGCTGTGGCTCTCAGCGAACCACTAGATAGCGCAAGACTCATGATAAAATTGAGAGAATTGGCAACACTGGAAATAAAAAAAAAAAACAACCAGAAGTAGGTAGTATCAGCCCATATAATCACTTGTGAATCAGCCCTGGAAGTTTTTTATAATTTTACAGTTGCTCTTGCCCCATTTTTAAAATCTCTGTTCTCAGCTTCAGTATGAAAGACACACAGAGAGCAAAGAAACTGAAAAGCTGACAGTACACCGGATATAACAAAGAAACTGTACCCAAAGTATTGTAGGATACATAGAGCGAACAGTTTGAAGAGACAGGGAAAGAAGCATTTATTTCCCTTTAATGTCTTGCAGCTAGAGCCATGCCCTCAGAATGTTCATTTGCAATCGATTTAGAACAATGCTAGAACTATCAAGCAACAAGCAAACATTAAATGAAAGCTGCAGTTATTTAAACTGCACCCCCGCTTCCTTTATCAAACAGACTTCAAAAAGAACTGGAAACATAATACTAAGCCAGATCCCCAGATCAGTGCTCTGAATACAAGCTGGAGCTTTAAAGGGACAGCATGCTAAGCTGAAGTCAGAGCCTTAAAGAGGCTGTTATAATTTAATTAGGGTCTTTTTTTATTTTTCTTTATTTTATAAGCTTGATGCTGCAGTCCTGGGCCAGCCTTGTACAGCCTGGGTGGGATTTGTTTGGTTTCTGCAGCAGGATGTCCTATGTCTCTGTTGGATGGCCATGTTTTTCCTCTGCTGTGAGCACAGCTAGCACCTTCCTGTATCTCCTGCCATCATGTCCCCTAGAATCGGTTTATATCGCTCAGATTCTCCCAAAGTGTTGAGTGACTCATACTTGGCAAAACAGGTCTTGTTGTCAATGTCTCGGAGGTTGATGCACAGCTCATTATTTCCTGGTGAACACAGGAGCAATGTGAAATATTCATTACATGCCGTTAACACTTTGCACAATGCTGGATTTATTTGTAGGAGACCCTTACCCACCTTACCTTGACTGGCCAGCCTGTCACCCCTCTGCTGACTCTGGAACTGCCTTAGCTAACCCAGTGTCCATCCCCCTCACATCTTTTCACTGACAACCAGAACTCACATCTAACATCCTTCCCTCCAGCAGATCAGAATCTCTAGCATCCATCCCTCTATGGCCACCACCAGCCCCAAGCCAGCGGAGAGGCAGCAAGACACACATGCAATTTCTGTCCTGCCTCCAGTGGTCCAAATGAGCCCCCCTGCCACAGTGATTAGGACAGAATGCTAGATCTCCGGGTCAAATGGGAGAAAGGAGAGAACCATCAGTAACCAGGGGAAGGGCCGGGAGGGGGAGTGTGACTTGAGACAGAGCTGAGCAGAGCTGCAAAGGCTGGATGCCCTGACGCAAGGTCTGTGTCATTTAACGCAGCTGCCAGACCACACAGTAATGCTGTTACCACACTGGTTTAATAAGTTCTCATTTTAGTACCCAACCTAATGCTTTTAACCGGTCCATAACTTCCTCAGTTTCTGTGCAGTCCAGGCCCATCTCCTTTCCACCTCATCTCGACAGAGCCCTCAGCACTGTTCAAGCTTCCTAGGTACACAAGATTCTACTTGCTCTACGACTTCAGCGCTGCTATATTTCAACACAATCCATTATCCCTTTTCCAAGATGCAGCCACTTTTTCTTCTTGACTACACCAATTTTCCAAGGCAACTAAGAGGACTGTCATTACTTCCAATATGTCTGCCCGTTCTCTGACCTACAGATAGGAAGGAGCTTGCCTCTAGATCATCCAATGTCACGGCCGCCAATTCAGCTAACATTCTTAATGTTCAGTTTAAGATCTAGATGAAAAATGATGGTGATTCCCTACCCCTTCAGCTTACTCCAAACTTTGGCTTGAACCATTTGCTTATTTTTCCACCAATTCTTACTGTCCTGTAGCTTTCATACACAGCTGTTACGCTGCATTATCTTCTCTGGAATGTCATATGATGTTGCTCCTTTCCTTAATGCTTCCCTCCAAACCAAATCAAATGCTTTGGAGAAGTTGATGAAAACAGCAAATCTTTTTAATCCCCATTCGTGCTGCGAATCTGATGTCTGAACATGTTGTATCAGATCATTTAATGAGCCAGGGTTGGGAAACTTGCAACATGAGACTCTCAGAGGAAACTCCTGGAATACAGAGTAATGGAAGGTGGTGCTGAGATGGCAGAGAATTGCTCTGTAGGTTCATTGCATATCGAAGACTCGCGGCACTTAAAACATTAATGCAGAGGAGAGGGTGGTGAGAAGTCGAGGGGGAGCTGTATTGCAGAGACCAGCACGAGCCACAGGGAGAGCTGCACAGCCAGTCCTCATTGCTTCACTCTGTCTAGCAGCAGCAGTTTGAGGCTGAGGGCACCTGCCAGCAACAGCGTTTCATACTTAGCAAAACTGGGATGGATTAATTCACCATCCATGTATTTGCTACCTAGAACAGGAACCTTGTTCCCTATATTTCTGTAAAGTGCTTCGCTTACTGTTGCTATTAAATAAATGATCATAGAAGCCTAGGGTTGGAAGGGTATATTTATCCTGCTTAAGTTAAGAAGTTTTAATGTACACTTTAAAAGAACAGCAAACTTAATGTCATCTGGGAATGAACAATGCATTGCAGAGAAACATCTGAGGAGCCCAGGGACTGCAGTTCACTGATTGTTACCTGCTAGGCAAAGTTTGGGCCAGGAGAGCTTTGAGGAGTTTGCTGGTGAGGAAAACACACTGGGATGGCAGGGAGCTGACGAACACAACCTCCAGCAAAGCCCACTCTTGCTGCAGCAGAGGGGCTCACAGTTCTAGGTACCTCCAGCAGCAATGCTACCTTGGTGAAGTCAAAAAGGATTAATGCACAGCTTGCTATTTTAACTGAGGTTAACACTTCAAGTGCTGGTAAGATAGCCTTAAGTGATTCTCAAGGGCAGAGGCTAGGAAAAGTTAAAGAAGGGTTACCGTTATTTCCTGTTTACTTCGGGTGAGGAACAGAACAGAGGAAACGTAAAACTGAGTGGACACGCTGAAGGCAATGAGGGCAAAGCCACCCGACACCAACTGGCTGCGATAGAGTTGCAGAAGCTGGAGGGGTTGAATGGGCCCAAAGGATGTAAACGTCCAGTATAGAAATGGACTGCGACCACCAAAGGTAGGAAGTAGACCAACAAGCCAAAGAAGCTGACCTGAGAGCCAAGGAAAGGGAGGCAGAAAACCAGCAGCATGTTGTAGTGCTGGTTTCTTAGGCCCTGTCTACACGAGTGCTTATGCTGGCAAAATGTATGTTGCACGGGGGAGGGGGAGAAGGGAGGAGACACAAAAGTTTTGCGGACAAAAGTGTTAGTGAAGACGAGGCTCATGAGTTACCACCGCCATCACCATCACCTCGGTACAGGCTACCTGGATCTTGGGTGTGGACACTGCTCCTCTACTCCCCCACTCGTACCAAAGCAAGTGGGAAGGGTGGGTAGAGCCACGGCTACAGTGACCAGCACAGCTGAGCTGGTGCAAAGGGTGTTGTAATTTGCTGCTGGTACAGATGATGAAAATTGGGCCAATAGAAGCAAAGCGAATGATCAGGCTGAGAGATCAACCTAAGTGAACCAAAAGGGAGCCCAAAGATTGTGACGAATCTTTCATTTCCAAACAGTTGGACAGGAAATCATGAGCTACACATCCATCTTGGAGTTCTGACAACCCAGCGTTTGCCAAGTACAAACAATTCAGAATTTCCGCAGAATAAGGGATACAACGGCTTTCTGGAGATTCTGCTAATGGTGCGTCAGGTATGTTCTGGGCACATTCCGATCCTTTCATAACACAGGGGAAAGCCCCAAAGCCAATAGTGATGCAAGACATCCTGTTAAGGAAAAACAATTCCTCCCTGTCTGCAAGAACTGAGAATTTCTTAGAATAAAGAGCGAGCAACTAAGCAACTGGATTAGGTTTCTGTCCAGCATCTGGAAAGCTGTCCCAGCCCGTGACCTGGGCAAAGAACAATCTCAAGCTTGAGGGTAAACATCAAGAATTTTCTACAATGAGGCAAATTTTGCCCCTCTACACCTGGTGCAATCCCACTGACTTCACTGGAGGGTTGTGGAAAAAATTAGCCCTTTCTTGATTTCTCCCATCTCTGGTTCGCCAAATGCCTTTGCCCCAGATCCACAGGATCTGTGTTATGTCCCAGCTCTTAAGCAGGCTCTTGGAAGAGCCCCTTTAATGTGCCAGAGCCACAAGGGGTCCTAGTCTTCTGCAAGGGCAGACCATGCAGCTTTAACATCTCAAGCTCAGGGCTTGTCCACTCTACATGTTATTTCGGTATAACTTATGTTGCCCAGGAGTGTGAATAAGCCACCCCCTGCAATGTAAGTTACACAGATCTAAACACCGGAGCCGTAGAATCCATTTTGGCTCCATCTCCCTCTGGTTCTCTATCTCAGTGCCAGGTTTCTGTGTCTGTGTCCAAAGGACAACTCTTAACAAAGCTACTTGACACCTTTTGGTCCATTGTCCTCCTTTGGCAGAACCTGTCTGGGTTTACATGTTCCACGTGCCAGCGCTCCCCAGGGTTTGGTGTTATTTGTTCAGTTCTGGAGGTTCTCAGTCTTTCCATATCAGTGAGGATATGGGTCAGTTTCAGCCAGTCCTTAATCCATTAAACCTCTGTGTGAACATCTTCATTCAAAATTAAAGTGGCCCTAATTAGGTTTAGTGTACTTCTCTTTCAAAGTGAATTAAGGTAAATCAAATGAAGGCCACTTTAATTCTCAGTAATGGCATATACACAGGGATTTAGTGTTGTTTAAACTAACCCACTTCAAATTCACACCTTTAGTTAATTCAGATTAAGTTATGTGGATTCCCTTGTGTAGACAAGCCCTAACTGATAGCTCTTTCTTTTTAACCTCAAAAGATCATAGTGAAGGTGAATTGTCTGAAGCAGAGACTCGAGATTGATATTTCAGGTATTTTCTCAAAACCCAGTTCACCAAATGTAGCATGTCACATGAGAACCGGTCAAGCCATTGGGAAATCTCGGAATTTACTGAAACACTCCTATAAAGCACACCCAAAGCCAGATTACAGGAACATAAGCAAGTCTGAATTTTAAAATTATATATCATCATGCCTATTGCGTGACTACATCTTTGTAGTTTTCCCCTGCAGCAATCTCAGGGGAAACAGAATGTGGAGAAGGAATGAGTGAGGAACTGCGAGGTGGAGTTTGCTATTTTATGTAATGCCTATATAAGGCCTGTACTGCCCTGAAATGCTGAAGCAGAGACTGGGACAAGGAGACTGGAGTTGCCATTACAGAGGAAGCACCTGCCATGGGGACAGCTACGCAGCAATCCCTCATCACTTTACTCTCCATAGCAGCAGTGGTTGCCATGGTGGAAGACACCTGCCCAGGTGAGTGAGAGACATCTGCTACTTTTAAAAATATGGTCCTTCCTACTTCTTCCTTTGCACTATTGAGAGCAGAGTGGATTTGAACGGACTCTTTATAGATTCATTTTATACGCTGATTCTTAACAACTCTCCATTGTGGCTAGCTTCTTCGGGTATGAGAGAGACCCCAGAGTACATAGACTTATCATATTTTCTAGAGAAAAAATTCTGAAGAGAAGATAGTTTGCAATTGTAATATAGTCACAGCACTGTTGTCTAACCCCCTCTAATCAACAACAGTGCTGTTCAAAGCATATTCCTAGCATTCTGTACTAGATAACAGATCCATGGGACTCCATACACTGGCATTTGCTGTGGATAGTGTGTTCCAGAAAGACTTCAAGAGTGCTGGAATTTATATAAGTTTAGTCTCTCAACAGTATTAAAAATTGCACACACCCTTCCATTTAAATCCCATGACAATATTTGGATTGCTACAATAGAGAAATGCAGAAGGAAATTCCATCCTTCATGAGCTCTCTTGTGCCTCGAGATTACAACACTTGAGATAAGCACGTTAGAGAAGGTCAACAGGGTTTTGGATAAATAACCCAACCCAAACTTCCACCCCCAGACCTCCCTCCCCCTACCAAATCTAGCTTTTCTGAGGTTTGAAGAATTCACTTGACTGATTTGGTGTCAATTGCCTGGTTTCATCCAAGACCAGAAGCCATGTTAATGAGACACCATTAGCAAATCTATTTCTTGTGAGATTCTGACATGACCAAAATCAGTGAATACAAGAAATCTCATCAGCTCTTGCTTAATTTCAGGACCTAGAAGAGTCTGATAAATTTTGAAACATTTCAAAGAACCATCCATACAGCTATGGTTCTCCCCCTGCTAGATTAGGATCAGCCTAACTTTGAAGCTGAACCAGTTTAATAAATACATGTGGATATAATGGTAATAGATCTTTACAAACTTAGTGCTTTCCCCATCAGCTTGACAGCAATTTTGATGGTATTGCATGTGTTTAATTTCTGAAAGTGAGATGATTATTTCTGCATTTATAGCTAAGAAAGGAAATACGTATGTTCTGATCGGGATTTGATCAGGGGGATGGCTGGTGTTGGGGTCTGGTCACTAACCTAGGAGGCAGGAGATGATGGTTAAGTTCCTGCCATGCCACAGACTTCCTGTGACCTTAGGCAAGACCTACCTCACAGGGGCATTGTGGGGTTTAATATATTAGAGTATGAAGTGGCAACAGGGTCATATAAGTTCTCAGTGTCTGCCAAGTTTCCCCCTCCCCCAACCACCCTTTGAAGACTCTTACAGGAGTCATTTCTTGATTTGATTTACTCCAGAGGTGAGGATAGTGGGTCTCAGCGGTTCCGATAAACTCGCCGTTCTCCAAGGGTGCCCTGGCCTAGCTGGTGCCGCAGGTCCCAAAGGTGACCCAGGTGCTGCAGGAATGAGAGGTACGTTCCCAGGCGCTGAATGAGGACCTGGTCTGAGTGATGATGTTAGAAGTGTGAACGATTTCTCAATTTGTTCTCATTTTAATAGCCTGTTGGCATGAACCAGCGAAAAAGGCTGGTGCCAATTGTTCTTGTTACTTAGTTTGGGATCTCTATGATTTAGTGTTTGGGTTTATTTAGGGATCTATTATAGGTCATGTCTTCTCTTGGCCAGCATTTAGCAACATTATCTGTAGCTCAGCTCTGTTTTGGACACGGTTCTGTTTTAAAGAGTAGCTGTACTAGGACATTTATAGCAGAAGTAATCAAGCTCTGTAGAAAACAGACATACCAAAGCGACTCCCACATCTTGACCTTCCTAAAACCTCAGCTAACCCTGAACAAACTACAGTCAAAAACCTGGCTGGATGAGTCCAACAGCACACCGTGAAGGTTACCAACCTCAAGATCTAACAGACTATTAGGAGGACTGGTTTCCAAAGGCAGGAGCCATTTACACAGGGTTTGTCTAGACTAGACTATGGTCCTGTTTTAGCTAGAGTTAACTGGTTAATATCAGTTAATTGGCAATTAGCACAACTTAGGCACTAGTTTAAATGCTCCACAAGTGTTTGTTCCGGCAAATGTTTGTGGTTCAACCCAGGGGAATAACAAATGTTTGTGTCCAGTAAACGGATGGTCATGCCCAGCTTCCTCAGTGCCTCCTCCCCTTCCCTGAAGGGTGACTTAATTGAACTCCATCAAAGAAGAGCCATGGTCATCTCCTGTTCTGACACTGATTCTGGACCACGTGTCCAAAGGCTCATGCTATGGATTATTTCCATAGGTGGAAAAGTCTTCCCTCTGGAAGAAGTCATATACTGTCCCAGAAGGAAAGGCTGACGTCTCCTGGATGCTGGAGCAGAGGAGAAGTCAGGTCTCTCTTTGCCCTTAGTGCTAGACCCACACTGCATCTAATGGACTGAGAAATGGAGACTTTCGCATTTCTTTAGTTTCCACCAAAGTCGTAGTCCTCTTATCACCTCCACATCTCTTACATCCATCACAAGCCCCATGGTGACCTGTAAGAACCTCTGGGCAGCAATCTGTCAATGACTGGGCAAAAGAGCAATCACTGTTCCTCACTAAGCCACTGTCAGAGTAGACCTGTTGCTGAATAATATGGAGACACACTCAGGCCATCAACTTTTGACATCAGACCATGCACAGAGGTACAACCACACACGTGCATGGGAGTCATCGCCTCTCCCCCCACCCACACCGGAGGTGATAACTGTGCCCCAAATAATGGTGTCCCCCCATTTCCAATACTATCCTAAAGACAGCGCCCAGAGCATGCCTGTAAAGATGAGTTTAGCTCCCCCCCCCAAACCATCTGATGTAGTAACAGGTCATGGAGCCAACACTCTAGTTAGCCTGGATCTGGACTCTGAGGCCCCCAAAGACAATAAGTCACTTCAGTGCATGGAAAGGCCCCCATCATAGGAATAATTGCCTTAAATATCCTGATTACAGGGTAAGGCTCACTCTGCAACAAAGCATGAGCTTAAAAATAACGTTGCTCTCTTATAGTGTCCATTTCCCCCAACCGGCAGTGCACAATGGAAACACAAGGGGTGCCATCTTTGGAGAAATTAGCTGTTGGTCTTCTAGGTCCCACACGCTGGTGACAATACAATATACATGAATTTTAGTTGATGTCAGCAAGAAATAGGCAACAAATATTGAAATCTTTGAGATATTCACTGGGTCAATTTTACAGAAGAGCTCACTAAGGTACTGAGCTAAGTGGCAGGGGGACGGGGAGGGGCAGGGTTGTTAAACCCAGCATGGTGGGTGTGAGCTATTTCGAAATTTTAACCCATCAAGATTAGGCCTTTAGGGTTACTCAAACTTCCCACTTTGATTTCACAGCAACACTCCCACATAAACTTTGCTGCCAGAGCATTATTTTCATGGCCTTTTGACATAAAAAAATAGCAAATTTAGCATTTCAGTTCATTTCCAGTTATGCATTTTTTTAAAGGCCCCCATCACCATGGTGTCTGGTTACAGATTACATGGCTTAACTAGATCATTAACATTTCCAGTAAGAGCAACTGCTCCCTACAGCCTCTGCATTTAAGGCAGAGGACAAAAAGGGATGTTACATTCGTGCAAACCATTTAGTCTCTTTCCGTGTTGTATAGGTGAACGGGGACTCCAGGGAATCCCTGGGAAGGCAGGACCAGAGGGGCCAAAAGGTAAAGTAAAAAGGAGAAAACCTTGTGCTCTTGGTATGGGATGGAGATAACAGCCTCTGTTTTAAAAGCATGTGTGTCTTTTCCCCAAAGAGCATTTGCTCCTTTGAATAAACAAGGTGGCTAAATCCCAGGCCCAATCCTGTAGTCACAGAAGAACTGATGCAATTTTCCATCCAGGGAGCAGCGATTGAATACCAAGAGTCCACACAGGGCTCTAAACGCCTGTGCCTCATGGAATCCTGCTCTGGAGGATCTCTTGCCATGGAGAGAGAGACGGGACAGGGCAGGGAGGACGTGGGCAAAGGCAAGACGGAGGGTAGGTCTCACAGATCAGTGCAGAACCGCTGGCCATTTTCCCAGGCAGGGAGAAGGAGCAGCAGCAGGTTTGGGGGCTGCTGGTGGTCTGAGGATGCAGTAGTGATCAGAGAGCACTCCATGGCCCGGGGAGGGTGCGGTGAGCTCCTAAGCCAAACCAAGTAGGTCTTGGGGAGGGGACCAGGACTTGCCTTCAGATGTTTATCCTAAAAGAAATTCAGCTCTGAGCCCACAGCGCCAAGATCGCTGCAACTCTGCTAAGCCTTTCCATTCTCTTGTCAGGGGACAGAGGTGGTGTTGGTCACGCTGGTCCAAAAGGTGAGAGCTCAGATCATTCATCTTGCCTGATTTCACAAAGCCGCGTTGTTTATGGTGATGGGCTGTGACCGCTAGTAGAGTCCAGTGTGAGACCAATTTTCTGATGTGCCAGGCCTTATCAGGACTTCCAAGTCCTGCCTTTGGACGCTGCAATCAAACATCTAGGCACACAGAAAAGGCACTCTGAAATCCTTCTTGGCTGACATTCAACAAGATTCATCAGCAGGGTTCTGATTTAGCAACTCCATTCGTAGCACATCCATGTTTTACACTGGGGCCACGTTTTCAAGGTTGGATTCTTTAAAGTTAGGCATTGCTTAAGCCCAATACAGATCAGGGCATGATCGCCAAATAGCACAAGGATTTGACCCTGTGTTCTTTCTTTAGGTGATAAAGGATCTTCTGGAGCACCTGGAACAATAGGTGAGAACCTCTGCCCTCTTTCATACCAAAAGCCTTTGCATGTTCATCTTTAAAGCGCAGCTCAATGCTAAAAAGGAATTCCTTAGAAGTATCACTGTCGGGGGGGCTCTCATCTCTCAAGGGTCCCATTTAAATTTGTTTAGTTTACATGTAAGAGATTTCTTTTCCCTAGTTACCAGCCTTGCAAATTCAACCTGAGATCTGAGAGTCATGCTGGGTTCTTCCTTTTTGTTCATCACCACAAGTAACAAGTGCCTTCATTTATACCCATGGAACACCGCAGTGTTCAAATAAAGTCTATGCAATCCTATTGATTTCAATAGTTTTACACAATTCTTAGTGACCAGAGTTTAGTAAACAGTGCTCTTGATGCTGCAGCAGATGAAGACTTGAAGACCACCTACCACAGAGGTGGTAACATGAATAAATGGCCATTTGAAGACGTTTGTGTGTTCAGAATAATATCTATTAAGCTGGTGACCGTGTCAAAGGGCCATTTGCACATCATCACTTTTCAGAGTAGAACTGCATTTAAAAGCCCAAGACAAGAATCACAAAGAAACTGACGTCTCCTCTCTCCCTCTGCCTCCTTCCCCCGCCCCTCCAATTATGAATGTTAGAAATGTAGAGAAATATTTTGAAGTGAAGCCTGCAGATACAGGTCAACCTGTGGTCATCCAAGTGTTGCAACAGCTCCCCTAATTACACACAGATGGCATTTTGGCCAATGCCAGAACTCAAGGAACAGGACTATTTCTAATGTACAAATTCATCAGGTGTGAGCCAGCACCATTCTAGGTATGGGGCTCAGTTAAGATGACCCAGTTGCCCCGTAATTCCCATTCCCATGTGAATCCTGGGAGAAAGGCCAGTTTTCTGCTTAAAGAAAGAAGTATCCTTCAAAGACAGGTGACAACTAATCACAACCCTTTCCTCTCCTGTAGCTCCTTTCCTCCAAGGATTTCAAAGAGCAATTTATAGATCTAAATTAAGTCTTACAACAGCCTACCCATGCTCCCTAGTGCACAGGGACGAGGCTACATTCTGAGAGCACCAGGCGGAGAAGGGATAGTGCAACCTGCTTCCTGAAACAGGGTTGGCTTGCTCCAGGGTCCAGCAAAACCAAAAAACATGAAGCTATTTGTACCTCAAGGTACTCCACTGTGTGTGTAAGATTCCCACAAGTGCACAGACTAAAACTGACTCTGGCTCTTGCCTAGGACATCCATCTCATCTAAGGAGGGAAGGTGTCTTGCAACCTCCTCTCCTTTGGTGGGAATGCATCAGCCGGTTGACAATGAAAGAAACACCTAGGAATAATGGCTCGTGAAAATACAAACCCAGCCAACTGAACACTGAACTTACAGCACTTTGTGCCTCTCCAAACCAGAGGAATGTATGTGCAATCTACAGCATTTTTATTATAGTCACAGAGTCACTCCTTTTTTATTTCTTTTTCCTGTACAGAAGGGAAAGAACTGGACAGCATACAATGCAAGAAAGGTGAGCGTTTCTTGTCATTACTGGTCAGTCAGTTCATTCTGCTCCAAGAGACAGAGAACCTCACTTCAGAATGTGGCGTCACAGTTGATTTCCTCCAGCTTTTGTAGGGATTGTAGTGTTTGTCACCCTCTTCTTGGTCATCACAAACACAATAGTGAAGCTCGTTTTACATTGGATCTTCTTTTTAAAGAACCTGCCTCAATTTCAGAACTGAAACCACAGAGTGGAGTTTTCAGCTCTTGCCTTCACCCAAACCAACAGAAGATTAACAAAGCAGGAGCCAGTAAGATGGCTACAGTACTCAAACATCATGCTGATCAATGGGATGGCCGCATAGATTGAGGTGGTGGCACTCAGACAGTTAAGAGTTGAGGATTTTTCCAGTTTGACAAACTCTGAGGGAGGACAGCTGACTTTGTTGTTAAGGCAATAGACTGGTACATAGAAGATCTAAGATCACTACCTGGTTCTGTCACAGATGTTCGGTTTTAGTAAAGTGGGGTTGGTGAGCTCTCTTACTCCTTGTTATTGTTCTAGACAGTTTGCAGTAATGATTAATTGTAACCATCATTTTCAATTCTGGTTCTGGCCAGGAGCAAAAAACTGCAAGGAGCTGTTAGCCAGAGGGAATGTCCTGAGTGGCTGGTACACGATCTACCCCCATGACTGCAATGCCATGGCCGTGCTGTGCGACATGGACACAGATGGTGGGGGATGGATCGTAAGTGAGAATGGCATGCACACAAATATCAGACCCCCCTCATGCAGAACAAGCTTCTGTCCCAGGATGTGAGAACCTGGAACCTTTGCAAGCTAATCAGTAGCCCATGACATTGAATTACAGCCCTATGGGTTTGGCTGATGTTAGTTTGAAGACACTAGCTCAATTCACCTTTTTTGGTAATAGCTGATGCAAAGGACTTTAAAACTATTGAATGCTGCCACTAAGCTCTTCCCTGGGGTGCCACAGTGGCCTGATCACCAGCAGGGGTGGGAGCCAGAGAAAACACACTAGCTGTTCTTAAAAAGGTGTGTCAGTATTTAGTCAGTCCTCTACACCAAAAACCTTTAGCCCGATTTCCTCATAAATTCTCCTGCCTCTCAGGCAAGTCAAAAGTTTTTTAGGGAGGCAGCCCTGAAGCCTGTACCCAGCTCTCCCCAGCCTTAGTACCTTTACCCCAAAGGCGATTGCCACGTCTTGCTGAGGCTGTTTTCCCTGTAGCATTGCTCCAGCATGCCCAGGTCTCTTACACACCATCTCTCCTCCTCTGAGATTAGCTGGATCTGAGTTTTATAGGCCCAGATCCCTCCCCCTCCCAGCAGCCTCTGAGGGGATTGGTTCATTAGAACAAACCTCTTGGGTTTCCCGCCCCCACGTGGCAGTTCACGCTGTCGCACGTACATTTTCAGTGCTCTCCATAGAGGATTAAACGCACCATTCTCATGACTGTTGCCACATTGAACATTTACCCCAGAGGGGCTGAGCTGTTATTCACATGAGACTGAAATGAATAGGAGCCATTTAGGCTTGGGAACCTGATGTACATTTGGAGACCAGGGGAAGGTCTTTTTTTTTTTTAAACTCCTTTCCCCAGCTCTTATTAAGGGCAGACTCTGCCCTTCAGTTTCCTACCTGAGCCCCTCTTGTGTCCTTATAGGTTTTCCAGAAACGGGTGGATGGATCAGAGGATTTTTTCCGTGACTGGGCTTCATACAAGAGAGGGTTTGGCAACCAGCTGTCAGAATTCTGGCTGGGGAATGACAATATCCACCTGTTAACATCATTAGGTAAGAAATCACAGATGCAGTTTTTCAGTCTAATCCCTCCTCATTACAGGGAACAAAGGGACACACTAGCAATGGTGAAAATAACAACCAGGGGACTACGCCTGTTTTTCACAACCCTTCCGGTGAAAGCTACGTACTGAAGCAGAGAACACTGTAGCTCTAACATAAAGAATGGATCATTTAAAACATTGAAAGGTCTTCAAACAGGCTGTCAGCCATATGATGGCTGAACTATGTACTGACACTGATGAACTTCAGGGAAGGAAATGACTCTGGAGACTCTGGGCCAGATTTTTCTCTGCTCTGCAATGCAAAATGACTGTAAAATGCTCCCGTTCTGCCTTGCAGTGGTATAAATGGTTACAGAAGGTGCAAAGCAATGGAAAATCAGGCTCTCTCTTCTCACCTGTGGGTCGGCTGCTTTGGCACTGTTTGCTAATAGTCCATTGTAGGATAGAAATCAGATTGGTAACGCCAGCCCTGCAGCAAACATTGGGCTGACTTAGCTGCAAAAAGGACCCCAAAGGTAGGGTAAAAAGAGAATGTGCTCAATGTTTCATGCTCACATTGTTTTTAATAGGAAACTCTGAACTCCGCATTGACCTCAAAGACTTTGAAAACAACAAGCAGTTTGCCAAGTACAAGTCATTCAAGATTGCAGGAGAGACGGAGAAATACAAACTGATTCTTGGAGATTTTCTTGGAGGTACTGCAGGTAGGCTGTGGTTCTGGGCACGTCTGATACCTTAGACAGCTCAAGGAAAACAGGCCCAACCAGCAGAGAGATGACACCTTCTGGCAAAGCAAAATAAATTCCTCCCTAATTGTCATAACTGTTTCATTGCAATGCAGTTGGCAAGGAAACACTGACCGAGGGAATGGAGAACAGGAATCTTCCCTATCTGCATTGGAACAGATGCTGTATTGATTAACACTGTACAACTGGTGGGGTGGCACAAGTTGTAAATCAGCACAGAAGATGGCCCATTGCTTTTGTATTTAGCCTCCAAGTCTCTACATTGAGTTCATTAGTGACAACTGAAATTTTAGAAATTCTGAATCGAACACCACGGATTTGAAATTCCATCAGGGCTCTATTAACCACTTGTCTGGTTAGAGATGGCTGTCCTTAATGGAGCACCAGAAAAGAAACCCTAAGGCCATGAGGTGGGAGGCCAGCAAAGTCTCTGTTCTAAACTACAGCATTCATGCACCCCTCATGGCCCAATCAGCACACAGCTGCAGCCCATGTGACACCCGTAGGGCCCTACAGACAGTATATATATACTGTGTGGCTGCGGCCCACGTAGAGTTGCATATGCAGCCCACAATGGTAAATAGGTTGAGACCCACTACCCTACAAAGACAGACACTGTAACAGCTCTTTAGTGAAGTAATACAATTATTTTCCACAGGTGATTCACTAACCCAGCACAAGGACATGCCGTTTTCAACCAGAGATCGTGACAATGACCTGGGCTCAAATGCTAGAAACTGTGCTGAAGTCTTCAAAGGGGCCTGGTGGTACAAGGACTGTCACTGGTCCAACCTGAATGGGATGTACTTGGCTGGGACCCATTCCAGCTTTGCAGATGGGGTGAACTGGAGGACGGGCAAAGGATATAACTATTCCTATAAATGGTCAGAAATGAAATTTAGGCCTGCCTAACTCAGCCAGCAGGCACACAATGAGAGAGAACTGCTCTCTGTTTCTTGCCTGTAATGCGTTTCTGCCGTCTGTATTTTTGCTGGCAGTGTCTCCTCCCTTTTCCCTCCAATGCCTGGATCCTGAGTGTGGGGGATGCCCAGATCTTCATTTTGGTATCACTGATTTCACTTGTTTCCTCCTGCTTTCACCTGTGACTGTGCCTTGGCTGCCCAACAGAGCTGTTCCATGTTCTGTAGGGTTCATGGCTGGGTTCAAGTCAAACAGTGGCACCCTCTCTCTAGACAATAAGAAGCAATACACGTAATCTCCATTGAGCCAGGCTTTGAAGCCTGCATGTGTGGTTAAGGTAGTGGGTTGGGACTCCAGAGATGTGGCTTCGGGTATTGCTTCTGCAATCCATTTTCTGTGTTGTCTTTGGCAAGTAATGTAGTCTATGACCACACCGCAGCTGGGAGGTGTAAGTCCCAGCTTGGGTAGACGTACGTGTACTAGCTCTGGTCAGCAGCACTTTGGCCACGACACCTTGGGCTGCCCATCTGAGTGCATGCCAAGGACCTTGGATAGGATGGTATAAGCTCGAGAGCTTCTCTCTCACCAGCAGAAGTTGGCCCAATAAAAGATATTCCCTCACCCACCTTGTCTCTCTACGATTGTACTCAGGCAGCTTCCCTGAGCCTCTGCTCACATCACCGCAACCACACAACTACTTTTAGTGCATTTGCTCGACCAGAGCTACAGCGTGTACATCTCCCCGAGCTGGGAATGGCACCTCCAGTCCCAGTGCAGACATGCCTTTAATCTCTCTGTGCCCATCTGAAACATAGGGACTGTACTACTTGCATTCGCTCACCTTTTGTCTACGTAGACTGCAAGCTCTTTGGGGCAGGAAGTCTTTAATAGTATTTGTACTGGACTTAGTGCAAGGGGGGGCCGTTCCATGTCCCACTGTAATGCAGATACTAATGGGAGTCCTTAGACTTCTCTCAGAGCCAGACCCATGCCTTCCTCTGCCTTTGCCTGCTCACCTCAACACTGGTGAGACAGGGCCCTCGGATGGTGGCTCATCACTGATGAAACTTCCATTTTCTTCTCAATAAGCATTTGCCGAGTGCATGTCTGGGGTGTAGACTCTCCTTTGCAGAAGAAAAGAGCCTGTAAAATAATGATTGTTCTATCTATTTATGGAGCACCCCATCACCATAGTAGCTAAGCATTTCCTGCTACCCCCAGGTTTAACATGGTGAATATTTCCTAGCATTAATCCTCTCTCGGGTCACAGCTGCGATGAGCCTCCATGAGCGAGCAGCTCTCTCGGTCCCTTGCTAGGGTTTCAGGCTCCTGCCGACGTTGGCTCTGGTTCCATTCAGACCGCTCTGGAACGTGGCATGGTTTGTGGAAAATTGCTCACCTGGAGATTGCTGCCCGACTGAGTGACAACCGTGCTTTAGGGCTGCTTCAGTCCCAGGGAGGTGTCTTCATGTTAATCCAAAGCCACAGAAGCCATGGTGGGCAACGGAGCTGTGACCACAGGGAGTGAGAACACAGGGAAAATTCCACCCCCCATCCGCCCCACATGGCTGAGCATTTAAAACACTAAATAAAACACTGTACTGTATATCCAAGTCTCCTTTGCACTGTGTTCCTAGCTCAATGGAGAGTGCCCTGACTCCTCGAGCCTCACCCTGTGTGTCCTAGAAAGGAACAGTTCATCCAGCGGTGCTAGCCAACCCCAAAACGCACGCTGTGCAGCAAAGAGACCCGTCGGACCTGGGATAGACACGGTTGCACGTGTGCAACACCATCGAAATTATAACTAGTGATGCTCAAGGGCTGCACACTTCATTGTTTCTGTCACCCAAGTGCGTTGCACACACCACAAGCTCCCTGTATTCCCCCTTGGTACCGCCCGTTGTTTCAGGGACTCACTTCAACTTTCCATCCCTATCTCAGGGGCTGTGTGTGTGTCCCCCCTACACTCATACCATCGTCCCCATTCTCCCCCCATGCCAGAAGGTTTGTGCCCCCATGCCTCTCTTTCCCACATGCCCACATTCTCCCCACCTTCACAGTGGTTCCATGTGCCTCCCATGGCAGCGTTCCCCATTCTCCCCTCCACGCCAGGGGCTCACTATGCACTTCCGTTCACCCTTCCTCCACCTACTCCCCCATTCCTTCCTCCACCATTCTTACGTCTTTTCTTTCTGTCTGGACTCTACTTCCGGGTATCAACATCCTGGAAGAGCTGAGATAGGGCTATTGTTAGGACATGGTGTTAATGGCTGCCAACAGCCATCTTTTCGATCTGTAGACAGTTACAAAGGTGTTTGAAGCTGGCCAGGGGCTCTGTGTGCCCCATAGTTCTGGTTTTCCCATTTTTCACCAAAAATCACTAGGGATCTTCTTGTGTCCTGCCGAGCTTGCTGTAGCTTGTATTTTGTGTCCTGCTTAGCTTGTTGCTGTAGCCTGTCCTGGCTGGTCTCAGAGTAGTCGAATAAGCCCCTGTCTGTGTGTGTTCCCCTCTCTTTCCGTGTTCCTGTCTGCTGGTTTCTCTCTGAGTGCAAGTAACTTCCAAATATCTAAACATAACAGTTCTGCCTCCCCGGAGATGTTGTTATGAATTGGCTGCAGCATTCAAAAGTTCCTGCATTACAGCCGAAAGGAAAAAAAGTCACTGAGTGGCACGTGAGACATGGCTTTGCTTGGCTAAATAGTAATAGTGTCAATGCTCACGTATGCCACGGCTCCTACTGCAGCCAGTGTTCAGTTCTGACTGCGTCGTGCTGCCATTTTTCTTTCCTTCTCTCCCGAAGGAGGCACAGCCAGTGTGAACTGTACAAAACGGACACTTGTGGCCGGCGTTTATGATGTCTTGTTAAAAACCAGTCCAATGAGCACAGACACATCACATCAATCCTGGAGAGAGACACAGACTGCCTTGGGAAACTGTGAACTAAAGGTAGACTCACTGAAATGCTCCGGTGTCGGAAACCCAGCCAGGTTACATAAGAAAATTGATTTCTAAAGCACATACTATTGGCCCTCCGAGGACATTGCATCTGTTTAATTTTCCACAGTGCAACCTCATAGGAAACAGAATGTGTCAAGAGAGTGGGCAGAGCTAAGAATTAGGAGGTGCGAGTGAACGTCGCATTCTCTTTGGCTATTTAAAGCCCAATATATACAGTAGCACTCAAATGCTGAAGCAGAGACAAGAATGCGGTGAAGACAAATGGGGCTCCCGTTGCCAGGACCAGCACCAGTCATGGGGAGAACCGTGCAGCAAATCCTCATCTCTTTACTCTGTCTAGCAGCAGCACTTTGTGAGGTTCAGGACACATGCCCAGGTGAGTGAGAGACTAACCTGTTACCCTAAAAACAACATGCTCCTTTCTACTCCTCTTGTAGAAGTATTATGAGCTCATTGGAGATAGCAGTGAATAGCACATTTTTATTGTGTCGGAAATAACTCTTCATAGAGGAAAATGGAGATCTCAAAGATGCACTTGGTAGCTTCTCTACTGGCCCTTTTGGACTAACTTGTAATTTGCGAATTGCCAGTTATTAGCAAGGATGTAAGAAAAACTCTCACTCTAAAGTGATCATTTGTAATATCAGGCTGCATTTTCAAACTGAATTTTATCCTGTTAAAAGTATGTTAAAATAACGTCTGCATCATTAATGAGTCAGTCTGTTGGACTTTACAAAATGGGCTAATGATTGAGTGAAAATCACCTTGTATCAACAAATTGGGTTTTTTCGCCAGGGAAAAGTAACCCATTCATTGATTTCTCATTAAACAAATTTGTTGGGAATGGAAACGGGGTGGGGCGGGGTTGTGAAATGACAGAAAAGGAAAGTGAAAAAAACGGTGTGAGTTCTGTGAAAGGAAAATTGTGAATTTTGCTCACCTAAGGACCTGTCAGTCCCTTTCAGCTAAGTATTGGAAGGTCTAAGGTTAGTTCTCCTGGTGGTAGGTCTTAATCCTTATAAAGCCATTCCTCTATTACTGTTTTCTATGATATCTTTAAAGATCCATCTAATTCCTAAATGCAAGAGGACTGCTCAGTAATAGGTCAGGGATCTATTACAGGAGTGTGTGGGGGAGGTTCTGTGACCTGCGTTGTACAGGAGGTCAGACTAGATTCTCATACTGGTTCCATCTGACCTTAAAGTCTATGAGTCCATGAGAAAGATCCATAAAGTCCCGTAAGCACTGATCCGAGGTGGTCACTGACAGCTGGAATTTGCAGAATATTTCAGACCCCAAGGTCCTTCTTACAAATGTCCTCCATTTCTTTCTTTCCCCAGAGGTGAGAATAGTGGGCCTCAGCGGCTCGGATAAACTTGCCATTCTCCAAGGCTGTCCTGGGACCGCAGGATCACCAGGTCCCAAAGGAGAACCTGGAGCTGTAGGAATGAAAGGTACGTCTCTGACCCCAAGTGACAATCAGTGCAAGCTATCCCCGCCCAATCTCCTCCTGACAGCAATGTGCCCATTTGACACTTCACGAGTCCCAGGTGTTGGGATGCACAGTTGAGACTAGAAAACCAGTGAGTCACTCACTCAGTTACAGGCTTCTAGGCTGCAAACGGGCCGTAATGCACAAGGGGGCTGGAACCATTTGTATAGTGAGGGGTGCTGAGAGCCATTGAACCAAACTGTAAAACCTGGATATGACAGGAACCATGTCAAGGCGAGGGCACCCCTGGCACCTATGGTAATGCATCTTCGGAAACGGACACGCAGAACATCTGAGCCAGGGGTTCTGAAGCTGGAGGGTCACAACGTCCCGACCCTTCCCGTATTGCTAAATGGAAACACATCCCAGCTAGATGGGAAGGGTGATCTGAACACCTGGTACGGAAAAGGTTGAGAATCACTATCCAAAACCACCCATAGAATATCAACAAGATACATGTCCTCAGGATAAAACACATAGGACTCAATCTTGCTGTCTTAACAGCTCTTACTCGTTACAAAATTCTGCCTGAACTCAATGGGAGATTAGCTTGAATAGTGATAACAGGGCCAGGGCCAGACAAAATTTTTAAAAATTAGATATTGTGACTCTAGATGTAGGTACCTTTTCCCACATGCCCTATAGACACAGGCGATTGTAAATGAGCGATTTGGGAGTCTGGTTCATTTTGTGCATTTAGAGTTTTATAAACGTAAGGAAATATTTCTTCCCCGTTCTCTGTGTTTGTAGGAGAAAGGGGAACTCCGGGGAGCCCTGGGAAGGCTGGACCAGCAGGGGCAAAAGGTAAAGCACTAAAGAGCAGAGAACGCTCTTCATTCTGCTTGTCATTTAAATAACGGAAAGACTTTTTTTATATATAAATTCATACATTTAAAGCCAGACAGGACCCTAGGACTTCTAGTCTGACCTCGTGTAGAACACAGGCAGAGAACTTCTGGTTGAGCATATCTTTGAGAAAGATATCCAGTCTTGACTTAAAGACTGTAAATGATGGACAGTCCTCACACATCCCTAGGTAAGTTGCTCCAATGGTTAATTACCCTCTTTTATTTTTAAACCAGGTGCCTTTTTTCCTGGTCTGAATTTGTCTGTCTAGCTTTGGCTTCCAAGCATTGCATCTCATTTTGCCTTTTTTCTGCTAGATGAAAAAGCTGTGTACTAACCAAAATCTTTTGCTCATGGAGGTACTTTCCACACCTCAAATCATTCTTGTGGCTTTTTCTGAACCCTTTCCAACTTTGCAACTTTTTTGCAAGACTATTCAGAGCTATAATGCTAAACGCTTTAAAATAAAGTTTGGGAAGGTATAGAATCCCCCTATTTCAGGGTTTAAACTAATCGCTAATGCTTCAAGATCAGGAGGAAATGTCCTTGGAAGGCAAACCGCACCAGCTCTGCCCATTGCAGGGTTTCTTGCATCTCTCACTGGAGCATCTGGTACTGACCATTGTCAGAGACAGGACACTGGACTAGATAGACCACAGAGCTGATCCATTCGGGCAGTGCCTATGTTCTTACACACAACATATGAAGTGAGTTAGGGCCCAGTCCAGTTGTCACTGAAATAAATGGGATTCTTACAATAGACTTTATTGGGAGATGGATCATGCCCTCCAGGTGAAATTCATCGCTGTGTAGGTGGACACCACTTATACACCACTTACATCCTGCTTCAGCTTTACTTAGTGGTCTTAAGCTATGCCTAAGCCTTTTGCTGGCCTTCCGCACAGGGGTGAATTCCTTATTGAGCAAATTATTAGCTGCTATATCCTTTTTGCCAGAACTATCCTGTTCTGGAATTAGCAGCATTATTTTTCCCCATGGAATAGTAAATGGACTTGGAAGGATTGGGTTTTCCCAGCACCACAACAGGATTAGCACCTAGGTGAGAACAATAAGCAAAGTGTGACTGATGCCTCAAATGAGGATTTCAGGCTGTTTTCTTTCTTTAGGAGAAAAAGGAGGACCCGGATCCCTTGGGACTATAGGTAAGAACCTCTGCCCTCTCCTGTATACCAAGATAACTATTTAAGATTAACTTTTAAAGCACTAAACTAGAGTAACATGGAAATATAACAAATTCTTTGTGTACAATTTTCTCTGTTATGCCCCTAAGTGCTTTTTTCCTAAATGGTGAAACCTTCTTGAATCGACTAAAGATGTGGCTGTCCCGATGATGCAACATCTGTAATAATTGCTCATAGGTTATATTAGGCCCATTTCAGAGTAACCTGGAATATAACTAAAATCCCAGCTGGATAGGAATATGGCACAAAAGGGATGTATGTAATTTTTAACCCGCTCAGAGCTAAACCCCACCTCCCATGTAGTACAGATGGTATGGAGCACTTTATGCAACCTCAGGCCGCATTCACTTTCTACTGGTGCCCAGTGGAGAGAATACAGGCTCACCTGTCTTGATCTCTCTACCTCTTCCACAGCCCTTGATCCCCAACCTCACTAAGGAGCTCTCTGCAGGCAGGTTCTAGTGTAAGGGAAATCATGCTGCCATCAGCTGTCCCTAACCCTCTTCAGAGGACAAAAGAGATCTGCTCAGTGAGAACCCACCCATCTACTAAAGTTTGGGGTACAATGGGGACCCTGAGTCCAAATAACCAGGCCTTAAAGGCCATGTATACACTGCACTTTTTTCTTAACATTTTCTACCGGATCCACCCATAGGAACACTGTGTACACAGGTCACTGTCTAGACTGGCTGTCAGTGGAGTCAGAAGACATGGTGCCAAAAACTCTTGCACAGCTGCTCTATGGTTGCACTTTCACCCTTACTCGTACTGGGGGAGGTGCAACACAGGAAGCACGAGGACAGGCAGGTTTTTTGCTTTTATTTTTAAACAGCAGCTATTTGAAGTCCTGGGGGACCTGTGTGAGTGGACACTGCAAGTGAGCTGATCCACGACATTAGTGTCCTACTAGATATGTTTCTGAGGCATAATAGACTGAAGTTGGTAAAGCACTTGAACAGTGTCACATGGGAGACGCGAGAGAAGTTCCAGGCATTACTGGGTTTAGATACTCGACCCTCAAGGTACCTTTTGCTCTTCCCCACTTGGGTGAATTCTTAGACCACCCTCAAGCCAGGCTGCTTCATTGAGATTTCAGTTCATTTTAGCATTTCCTTCCTTGCATCCATACCTGGTTTACTCTCTTTTGAAAGCAAATTGTTCATGGAGTGAGAATGTGTTCGCCAAGGCAGAAGAAAGATGCAAAATGGGAATCGTTTAGGGCTAAAACGAGTCTTTGTTTCCAGGCTTGAGCATGGGGTGCAGCATAGATTTACCATTCCAAGAGCAACCCAGGGGAAAGGATTGCTCCAGGTGGGATGTAAATTTGCCACCCCTTTACTGTGTTAAGATTGATCTTCCTCTATCCCTGGTGCGGGCTCAGCTCCATTCTTCAGTGAACTTGGGGCATATAAATTAAGACTTGGTCCATTCCCCTCTTCTGCAGAGGGCAGGAAATATTAGGTGCACAGCTGCTGCACCAGGCACCCAAGATGAGAGGAGACCACAGAGGGGGTTATTTATGCACTCTTATACCCCACCATCACCACCACATTAGGTTCAGCTACAATATGGACCCCAGGAAGCACCACTGCAATGTTTAAAATATAAGTTTCCGAGCAGCAGCCTTGAGATACAACTCTGAAGATCAAACTACGACATTGACTGTCAGATGCATGATAACCTCATGGTATAACACCGCTTGGGTAATATTTCACTGTTGCTAGTTAGTTAACAAAGTTTCTGATTTCCAGTCATTTTCATTGTATTCCTTTTTATACACAGGAGAGACGGAGCTGGACAATATACTGTGCAAAAAAGGTGAGTGTCCTTTTTATTAGTCTGTTGGCTCACCCCATGTTCCAATAGCATAGCCCTCACTTCACAGTATCTTAATGCAATCCAAGTCAACTCTTGTATTTCTAATGCACCTACCACCAGAGTAGTTTGGTGCACATGTGTAACAGGGATGCCATGGAAGGATTTTAGAGTTCAATTTGGGCCTGGTTTTCACAAGGGCTGAAAACCCACAGCTCCAGTTGAAATCAAGCGAGAACTGCAAACGAAGCTCATTCACTGTAATTTTCTAATGAGAGCTCAACTGAGCCATTTCCTCGGATGCACGTAAAAATCCTTCTGCTCAAGGAAAGCCCTTCAAGTGTTCACACCTTCCAATTCCACATCCCCATCCTACCCAGGAGCAAAGAACTGCAGAGATCTGATGAGCAAAGGGCACATCCTGAGTGGCTGGTACACCATCTACCCCCGGGAGTGCAACGCCATGACCGTGCTGTGTGACATGGACACAGATGGTGGAGGATGGACTGTGAGTACAAATCAAGAGAAAGAACATGTCCAAGCACCCTTCAGCTGACCAGGCGACTGCTCCTGTTCTAAATTGGGACTGGCGCCCTTATCAGATGAGTTGAGAAAAATCAAATACCTCGGGCAAGGAAATAACTATACAAACAAGTATACCATGGAATATTAATCTAATTAGTTTTCAAGTTAAAAGCTTGATTCCAATATCTACAGCTCAGGATGCACAAAATCACAATTCAGATTGGGACCAGTGTCTAAAACTCTCCTGTGTTTACCCAACTCCCACTCAGATTAAAACTATCTGGGCCTTACAATTTAAACCAATGGCCCCAATCCTCACATCAGAGGAAATTAGGAGCCTCAATACTTGAGGATCTGGGCCAGTGCTGCTAATTGCACTCCCAGAAGAGTAACTAGCCAGTACAGATCACTGAGTGGAACAATCACACGCTCCCATGGAGCACGTGCTCTCAGCTGCTCAGGAGTGGCATTGTGTGCTAGCTGAAGAACACGTGTTTTTACAGAGCATAACACTGGGGGGCTGGACTCTGCAGTCTAACGTGGACAGCGCAGTGGATTTAATGGGGTTAAGTTGTTTGCAAATCCTGATCGAAATGATCAGACACCAAAATATCTCTGCCTTACCTACAAAGTGTGATGAGAGCGCACAGAAGTGGAACCGCGTTACTGTTGACTTTAACGGTAACTGAGCCGTTCCACATTTTTGAATGTTTGTTTAAGTGGAATGTTCATTTTGCATTTGAAAGTTTTATCACATTTTTTTGAGAAAAAACACAATGTTCCCTTAAGAGATTCTCCCACCCATCCCCCCAGATTAACAAAGATTTTTTTTCTCTTGAAGTTACTGTGGGTGCTACTTTCGGTCAGACTTTTCGTTACATTACCTCCTTCTAAAAGTTCTGGTGTAAAGGGGGATAGTATCATATGGTCAGCTGCCATCCCTGTGCATGGGGAGGCCCACAATTCTGGGTTATGACAATACACACCATTCTGGCCTTTAGCCCAAGAGAGCTGAGTATTTATTCATGGGAAACAAATGGATTTGAACAATGAGTAATATGCTTCTTCTCAATTAAGGATACAAGCCACTGTGCTGTTCCCGAGCCTGTGCCCTGCTCTTTTCCCTATAGGTTTTCCAGAGACGGGTGGATGGTTCAGTGGATTTTTTCCGTGACTGGAATTCGTACAAGAGCGGTTTTGGGAACCAGCTGACAGAATTCTGGCTGGGGAACGACAACATCCACCTGTTAACATCATTTGGTAACTAAATTACTGACTTTTTTTTTCTTATCTTCGCCACGTGAACTGAGTGAGACACAGCAGTAGCTCTGAAACTGAAGCCAGAAAATACCCCTGGCAAAGAGACTGCAAAACAGTCCTACAGCCCCCTGGGAGAATACACCCAATGGGGATGATCCTCCAGACCAGGCAGAGAGCCGCTCTGGGAACCCTGCAAGAAGCTTGGCTCAGGGGGTGATATGCAACTTGCCAGGCTTGGACGGGGCCTGCTCCAAGGCTGGGAAAGTGTGTGCCCTGTATGGGTCTGCTCCCTGGATAGTCCTGCCGCGAAGCTCATAAAAGTCTCGAGAAGTGAGCTACAAGTTGGGCAATCTTTGGGGCACCCCTGTCTGGAGCGGGGGGCTGAACTACCCTCAGGCAGACCCAGGATTGGGGAGGGGAGCACAAGGCACCCCGCTTCCCTGTGGCAGGCTCTGCACTGGCAGAGGGATGAACCGGGCCCCGATTGCATGATTTACCCACAGCCATGCCCTGGGAGTGGAGCACAATCGCTTCCTGAGATCCTCAGCGTGCAGGGGGACTGCAGCTGGCTCTGCGCAGCTTGTTCAGAGTGGAGGCTGGGCGCTGGCCTTGCATCCTTTGCACCTTTCCCTGCCCCCTTTGGAGCAATGTGCATTCCCAGGGGCATAGAGAGTGAATGGTCCCCACCGCACAGCTGCACAAGGGACAGCCACAACCTTGCCTTTGGACTGCAAGTTGTTCAGGGCAGGGCGTCCATTGGGGTTGGGATTGTAAAGCACCATGTGCATTGATAGCAATGGGCAAGCCGTAAATAATAAGGATCTTCTGCTAACTCAACGGAGCCAGGACAGGAGCGAACGTCTCCTTCTGCTCACTGCGTCATGAGGGGGAAGAGGCAGATAAAGCTTCTCCTTTTTGCTAGAGAGAAAGCTCTTTGTTAACAGGCAGGCGAGACGGGGGGGATTGAGGTGGTTATAATAAGGGCAGTGGGTGGTCAGCTGCTGGCCCCGCTCAAAGCTCTGAGGGCCCCCACTAAAGAACCCTACGGTTCTGCAAAATACAATCCATGCAAGATTTTCCTGATTCGTTATTTCCTCGACAGGAAACAATGAACTGCGTATTGACCTCAGAGACTTTGCAAACAACCATGTGTTTGCCAAGTACAGATCATTCAGGATTTCAGGGGAGACTGAAAAATACAAGCTGATCCTTGGAGACTTTGCTGGTGGAGACGCAGGTAAGTGCTGGACAGCTTCTGAACCTTTAAAGCAGAGGAAAAACAGGCAAGGCCAACAGAGCAGTACAGTTCTTCCCCATCCCCAATCTATGTGCTTAAGCTTTAAGGGAAAAAACAAGCACAAGATTAGGTTACATTATAGCATCTGGACACTCCATGCCCCACCATGCAATGGGAAAGTGCATCATCTTCATATGCGATGACCCCCAGGGGTGGGGTGATCTATTGTCAGAGGAAGAGGGATCTCTGGATCTAAAAGCATGAGCCTCTAGTACTGTAGTTAAAGGATTAGCTCGGTAAGCTTGGAGAGAACAGCAGACTCAGAAACCAGCATATAAGGCCCAACCGCTAGCAGGGGACAAAACTCCATAATGGGTTGACGTAAATTACACTCGATTTGAATCTTCAGATGCACTGTTGCAAGAAGGGTAGAGCTTTCCTGTGATGTAATCCCAGTTCTGATCACATCCAAACATGACGAGATTAGGTTATCGTGTCTAATGGGACACGACACGGACAAAGGGCTTCCCAGCTCTTCCTACTTTGGGTTAATCTGGGTTCTGTGATTTGCAAGCACTGCCCTCCGCTATTGAGAGGGGCTGCAGTTTTTTTTAAAAAATGCCCTGCCTCAAGCTTTCAGGATGTGTCCTTCTTTCCCAAAGAAACCCAGAACATAGCTGCAGCCTCTCTGCATTGCCAGGGAGTTCTGGAGGGTAGCGAAACGGGAGGTGGGCAATGGGGAATGAAAGTGGCCTCTTGGAATAGACCAGCAACATTGTTTTGCCACAGGGGATTCCTTCAGCTACCACAACAACATGCCGTTCACAACCAGGGACCAGGACAACGATCACAATTCCGGCAACTGCGCCGTAGGCTGCAAGGGAGCCTGGTGGTACAACAGTTGTCATTTCTCTAACCTCAACGGGAAGTACTGGCTGGGAGCCCATGAAAGCAATGCAGATGGTGTGAACTGGAAAACTGGCAAAGGGTACAAGTATTCCTACAGGCTGACAGAGATGAAATTCCGGCCTGTGTAGGCCCCCCAGGAAAACCAGTACGCTTGCTCTGATCATGCTACTTTGGTATTTTTCCTTTCCAGGATGTATCTGAGGTTTCTTTTCCATCTACTCTGTATTAATTGTTATTTCGCTACTGCCCAAGCCCACAACCTGCCTCTGTTTTGGGACTGTACCTTTTCCCTTGGTAAATTTCCACCCTTCTCCTCCTCCCTCCACCACTTCTGCTGTGACCCTCAAGCAAAGGCAGCTGCTCCAGACCTCAGCTTGTGTGAGGCAGTTTGGAGAGAGATCTGGGAAACTTCCTCTCCCCTGAGCAACACACACATCACTCTTTGCAATAAACGTCAACCTCCCTGACTCAGAGTGGGAGTCCCCACGCAGCCCTGAAACACAAAGTCTTGACTCTGCCACTCTCTGACTTCCGATGTCACCGTTATAGGCCCTACCTCTTTTATTCACGCTTGTTGAATGGGCGGCGGTGTTTAGCAGCTGAAGCCATGCTGTAAATGATTGTTTCAGAAGGGAAAACAATGCTTTAAAAACATGATTCACTTTTATATGTCTGATGTTTCCTGGCCCTGATCCTCTCAGGATATAAACCTGGAGTGATGTTCTGCCCCGAGAGCCACTCCCTATTAATAGAGTTAGCATTTCAGGCCTCTAATACAATGACCCAGAAATGATCCTCTAAAACCAGCAGTATCTGCACTTTAAGGGATGTTTCTCTTCTGCAGGATGTAAGAAACATATACTCACATGATGGGAAACAGAAGGGAGTGAGTAACTGACATTCTGCACTGATAATTCTTGTAATTACTGTAAATAAAAGAGAGCTCTGTAGAAAAAGGTGCTGTGCTTTTTGGTGTTATTAATGGGAGTTGTGGATTTAAATCGCTTGAGCTGTGTCTACACTTATAGCGGAGAGCAAAATACAGGCTCTCCACACGCAGCTACATGCCGCAGAGAACGGCAGGCTGCATTCACACCTGTCACTGCCGAGTGAAGCTACATACCACAGTGAAAGGCTCTGGCAACAGGGAGTTGCCAAAGTCTTTTCCAGCTGCTTCTCCACAGCTGGAGCCTTTCCCCAGAGCCTTTCACAGCAATGGAGAAAGGCTCCATAGGCAGGGAAGCTGTGGGACACTACACTGCTAAAATAGCAATGTAGATGTGGGAGGCACTGCTCGGGTGTGTAGAAAGCTGTATAAGATATGTACCCTGGGGATTTAGGTGCATAGGGCACTCTAAGCCACGTCTGACCATCTACACTCCTATTTATACCAGCACTAGCTGGATTTGCACCATCTGTACTCCACACACTTCCATAAGCATAGATGTAGCCTAAATCAGCTTTGGAAATGTCCACCCCTACATCTCTTTGTATAAGGAACATGAGAATCTGAAGCCAACAGTACTTGAAAGTACACCACCACCAGGAAAAACAACTCTGGAATCAGTGTTCCCTTTCCTTCCTGTAGGGCTCCAGGGCCGTTAAAGAGCAGAGCAAGGGCTCACAGCCAGATGGGAAAGTAACGTTGTCCCAAATCTGTTAAGAGGGAGGACCCAACTGGATGCAGTAAAATGGTGTGGAACTAGAGGTGCTATCCTCCACACACCTGTCGTTGTAGATGCACCCGGTCCCTGAAAATGCTTAACCTAAACTCTCTGGAACTTTTAACCCAAACTCTGCATTTTTTAATTGTAAAAATCACAAGTTTGTGAACTGGTAAATTTGGTAGCCAAGTAATTCACTTGGGTGGAAGGATGCTTTCGCAGGTAGGGCACTAAACTGGCCGTCAAGAGATTTGGGTTTAAATCTCGCCCTTTCCAGACTTCTTGTTTGATCTTTTCTCTTTAGATCATGAACTCTTGGGCAGTACTGCCTATTTAGTGTGTGTATGTTCACTGCCTAGCACAATGGTACAACAATAATGTCGCCTGAATTTCTTTATAAAGTTAGTTCCTTTAGTTACAAAGAGTCATCTAAATTCCTCCTGCTCCAGTCGCCTTCTGTAGCATTTATAACCAGCCAAAAAGTCTTGAAAAGATGTGTAGGTTTTAATTTACTGAGCTTTATTCCTCTTGAGAATTTGCAAAGCATTTCTGATCCAAAGACCTTTGCAATTATTTTTTTTATTTCCTTCATTCTTATAATCATGCTATTTGCATATTACGCTAACGTCACTCCTAAAGCTGAGGTTGACACTTATTGGAGTTATAGCCAGGCGGCAGGACAAAGGGAGGCTTGCTTCTGAAATTATTTCAATTCCTGCAACCCTGCCGGTATCATTTCTTTCCCCAGGGATGAGGACTGTGGGTCTCTGTGATTCTTATAAACTCTCCAGTCTCCACGGCTGCCCTGGAATACCCAGTGCAACCATTCCCAAAGGAGAACCTGGAGCTGCAAGAACGAGAAGTATCTCCCCAAGCACTGAGCAAGAACTTAGGGTCCTACCTGCATTTTAAGGCACCTGAATCGACCATGTAGGTGCCAGACAGACATTCTCAAAGCCACTGCTCAGCTGCTGCCTAACCGTTAAGGTGCGTAATTTTCCGCCAGTAATCGCGCAAAGCCTCCTAAGTGTTGATGCCACTCCACAGCTAACAAGGGAATTTTCTGGCTTCTCAAACTAGGTGTTCCCCCACCTCGCTCACCAGTGGGGCCCAATCATATAGGCAGTGTCAGAGTACACCTAACCTGCACAAAATAATGGGGTACCTGTGCTCCCTCCAGCCCTTTGTCTGGTGGTTAGGGTGTAGGAGATCTAAGTTCAAATCCTTTCTCTGCCTGATGTGAAGCAGAGACTTCAGTGTAGGTCTCCTCTATCCCCAACGAGTGCCCTAATCGCTTGGCTTTTGTGCCGTGGGTCTCTCTCAATTTCTCCTGTTGAAGCTGGTCCACTTTGGATACATAAATATTAACTGGGCCAAAGAGCAAGAGCAAGAATGACTCTATAGCCTAATGGTTAGGATCCTCAGCCAGGATGTGGGAGAGTCAGGTTCAAGCCCCTTACTCCAATCTATATCTAATTATTTGTGTGAAGTGGAACAGCTGCAACAGGAAAGGTTGATAGATGCTTGCCCCAGGGTAGCCAACAGCTTGCTGATTAAATGCAGTCTGCTGGAATGGGAGCTCCAAATCAAGATCATCCCACCCCGTCCAAAGAAAAAAAATGTGGAGATGAGGATAATTGATATAAACAACAACGATCCTTCCCCCCCATCTTCAGCCCACTTCCCTCCTGAGTAGCCTGAGGGAAAAGGGGTTGCCTGAGAGGCTGACAAATCCAAGGCAGGGGATGAATCTCATAGCTGAGGGACTCGGATAGCTTGCCCAAAGCTCCTTCCTTCTCACGGGGAGGAGGCTGATCGCTGCTCTGGCAGTAGGGCCCAGTGGAGAAAGCGTCTCTCATGGAACCAGGTTCCAGATCTCTATAAGTTCTCACACACACAGAATTCCACCCAGAAGCCAGGACAGATCCTGGAATACTGATGTCAAGTTCTTCTGACATGGAGCTCCATGTAACAAGGGCTGTCCTGAGGCAAGACCTGGCCCCCAAAAGATTATCTATAGATACCTTTGTATATTAATACCTTTGTGCTTTATAAGTGATTATATTAACTGGCCTGTATTTACCCCTTTGTCCCTATTAGAATACCATTGTAATTACAAGTTAGAAGGATTGCAAAATTTCCCCAGTTTTCCGGTACTAACACTTGCACAGCAGTTGCCCAACTTCCCCACTTTAACACTACTTCAGCACTTTATTCATAGACTCATAGGTCAGAAGGGACCAATATGATCATCTAGTCTGACCTCCAAATCAATTATCAATTACCCCATGTTAGTTTATGGTCAGGCAAACCTCGGCCTGCCCCCCCCTTATCAAACTTTCTCTGTGCCTCATAGAAGGAGCATGGCTTTGTGGTTACAGATACCCGGCCCTGTCTCTGTCCTTTTGACCCTGATCTAATATTGTAACTGTAAGGCTGCTGACTTCCCTTAATTCAGTAATTTCTTAAGCAACTCTTCAGAAAGCCCCTTCACCGACTTCCCCCTAGTAACAACAATTCAGCAATTTTGTCTAAATTGCCAATAAACTAATGAAAAACAAGTTAAGGCCCACTCCCACAAGAAGGTGCGAATGCTGTTAAATAATAACGAGCCAATCATGCTATGTAATGTGTAATGATGCTATGTATGAATATTCATGTAAACCTAAAATGTATTTAAGGCAACGCCCCAGTACAATCGGGGCTCAGCCTTTGGAAGTGATTCCGCTGAGCTGGTTGGCGCCAATCAATAAACTGCTGTTTCCTCATTTCGGTGTCCGTCTCGCAAGTGTTCCTAAAATCTTGCAATAGTCCAACCCTCAGAGAGCTCACAGGGATTCTGGAAATAAGATAAGCAGGGAATGCTAAAAAGCCATCCCCATCGTGGTATAAACTTCTCTCACCCTGCAGTGAAGGACACAAACTGCACAATATCCCTGCTCCGAAATGCTGTCTGTTTCCTTTTCTTTATCATGGCAGAGATAGAAGACAATAGAAGTCGGAGAGGTGTTGCATAGAGGCTGGCTACTTGTGTATCTTCCAGGTTGCAAAGGCTGATGTCAGGACACTAGGGTTAGAGTTTTCAAAGGAAGCCACGGGAGTTTGAAGATTCCTGCCTACACATTATGAGGCAGAAGACTAGATAAAACAGGAAACTAGTTGTGCAAATGTGTAAACAGCTGGAACATTCCCTATTTTAACAGTATTTATCATTTTCCAACATGCCCTGTGCTCTTTTGCCAAGTCTATTGTATTTCAGTCTTTAAGAGTACATTCGTACTCTTCTCATTTGCCTTTATTCATAGCATTGACATGTACTAAAATTGCATCAGTCAGTTATTTAGACCCTCATGGGGTTAGTTTATAGAACTCCCGGTTATGTGAGCTCAGGACGATTCCCATTAGAGATTTGCACCAGAGTAACACTGGGTGAAGGAGACCAGTGTGAGGCCAGGAAACTAGAAAGCAGATCTGGGAGCGTGCTCCATTCTGCGATTGCGCATGTGTAGTTTGCAGCTTTGTTATTGTCACAGCATACACACAGTGAGCTGAGATAAAAACCATAAAATATTCTTGCTGTAAGGCTGCAAGATCACTATGTTATTTCTTATTGCTTTGAATTCTAAACAGAGGAATCCCAGACCAGAGGAAGAAAGCAGGCTGCTCCCTAAAACAGAGAGGCACAACTTAGACAACCTAAAGTAAGGTGGGGTATCACCTAGATTGCACACTTCCCTGCAGAGCGTGCCAGGACCAAGAAAACCCTGGGAAGCGATAGATCAGTTATGGCAATACACCGCAAGTGTCATCAAATATTCAAGTCTTAATCATCTATCTTTCAAGTTGCTCATGCACATGGGCAAGGTGGGGCCAGCAGAGCAGAAAGGTAAAGCAATAAAGAACAGGTAATTGCGTTGGTGCAGCATGTTCTTGAAATACCAAGAGAGATTTGTAAATATTTGGATGTGCCCTTCTGAGCACGTTTGTCAAATGTTTTATTCTCCATGAGGCAGATCCTCTGCCTAGTGGCCATGGAAGGCCGCTCAGTGAGGAGATAAGATTTGGAGATGTGCAGAGAGGCAGGTGATGGGGCAATGGCAGCCTTAGAGTGTAGACAATTAATTTGCTGGCCCTCCATCCTGCAGCTAGGGTGCGGAGGGCCACTTCAGCCAATAGTCTGAAATAGGGGGGTGTTGATACTGGACAGTGCGAATACCAGTGGGACACGGTGTGCCCCATTTGCAGATCAATAAGGTTTAATGTGCAAGGTTTTCTGTATACTAGTTGAATACAAAACCTAAAATTAACTGCAATATCATACTCTCTAAGCCTGGACAATAACATAGTCCTATCTGAAATGGGATTATGTTAGCATCAACTAGATACCTTTGAGCTAGCGGTGTCTACATTGAGCAGTCACAGAGCAACACTACAGAACATGCTGTAGATCACACTCATGCAGTCCTCACTAGAGAGCCCTGTAGACAAACCCCCAGTCTTGATTTGAAGACTTCAAGCAATGGAGAGTCGCCACTTCAATTTCTGCCAATGGTTAATCAGCCTCACTGTTAAAAATGTATGCCTTCTTTCTCATTTGAATTTGTCTTGCCTTACCTTCCCACCGTTTGTTCTGGTCATGCCTTTCTCCACTAGGTTAAAGAACCCTTTAGTACGCATGGTTTACCTGAAAGGTTAGGCATTTGGGGGAATTCAATTTGTAATAAACCATTAAGGTTGTTTTAATCCAAATGATTCCTTCAGTAACCTAAAGGACATGCTGTTTTCAACCACAGACAACATCCACCATTCACAGAACTGTGTCTATAAGAGAGCCTGGTGGCATAATTTCTCTAACCTGAACGGGAATTACTGTCAAAGCCAATGAGAGCAATACAGACAGGGTAACCTGGAAGTCTGGCAAAGGGTACAAATATTCTTACCAGCTGTCAGAGATAAATATAGGCCTGTTTCGATCAGTAAGAAGGCTAGCTGTGCTATAGGAACCACTCATCTCTGTTCATGCTACTGTGTTCAGCTCAGCTGTAGCTCATATTGTCTTGAGTTTTGTATTTTTATGGAAGATGTTGGGGTCTGAAAGTGGTGAGTATCTATAACTACATGGTGGGGTACAGCTTGTGCTGGATATCTTCCTGCTTACCCACGTTCTCTTGATGGGAAGGGTGATCATTTGTTGCACCTGCAATTCAGTGAGCCGGAGCATGTGGAAGAGACACGATGTCGAATACCAAAACACACAGCTTTGATGGCAAACCAAACTTTGTCATCTACAGACCAAGCCAAGAGCCTACAAATATGGAATTAAGAACAGAAATCTTTTGGCCTGGATCACCAGATGAGAAGGATCAGCAAGACACATTACTGAGACAGACCGAGCAGAACCAGTGACTTTTTTTTTTAGAAGAGGCAGATATCCCTGATTTGCTGGATCAGGGCCTTCCTAGTCATTCCTACTGTCATTCCTTCCTAGTTCAGTAAAATACTCCTTGGCTACTACTGAGGATTCTCTAACAGCAGCATTTGCTTATATCTTTCTTTACACAGGTTGATGGAATCCCACAATCAATCTCACCAGAGCCATAGAGGAAGGGGTCCCTTGTCTTCTTGACTTTCTACCATTGTTATTCAACTTTAAAATCTCTGCCTCTGGTTTGAGGGCCTCACAAAAACCTCCACCAAGCAAATATCAAGCTGCAGTCCCCCTACACAGCACAGTAGGGAAATGCTCACAGCCAGGGAAATGAGTCTACGTAGGGAAGCTGAAGTTCGTTTGCCCCTGAGCTTGGTGGGAACTGTTTCATACCATGCTGAATGTTCCCAGCTATAACAAGACCATTGCTAACACTTCCAAGAGAAAACACAAGATGATCCTTACCATTCATACATGGCTAATGTGTTTGTAACAACGCAGGGCATCTCTCCAGCCTGCTAAGGACTCACTGCCACACCCATCGTCTAAGAAAGCTTCACTGTCCTAACTTTAAACAAAAAAAAATCCCCCACGAACAGTTCCTCAGCTCACCCTTTAAATTTTAGGCTTTCACTGCCTCTCCTCCCAGGGGAACTCTGACAGTCCCATGGGACACCCCCCAGAAGCTGTGCAAATGACTCAGAAGGATATGCCTTGTTTTCTAAGTGAGATAGTGGTAGATATATGTTTCCTTTACTGTTATGATAATGGCATAGTACTGTTTACTGTGGCATAAGTGGACTCCATCTTGTTAGTTTCTTGAAGTAAGCTCTTTCCTGAAACTTGTGCCATCGAACCTAAAGATAGCTTGAAAAATTCTCTTTATGTGTGTGTGTGAGGAATGTATGTGCAGGGCATAAAAAGGCAGCAACCTAAACTGCTCTAACAGCAGAAAGGGTAGTAAAGACACCAACTGCCATCTTAACCCTGAAGGCCGAAGAATTCCTATCAAGGACCCGAAAGTGCAAATAAACACCCCTTAAGTACAGAAGGATCCACCCTGGGAACAAGCCAAATACAGAAATAAAAGGTTAGTCATGCTTGCAACTTGCTGGCGATTAACTATATGGAACCTAGAGGCAGCATGACACAGCAAGGCCCATAGGCTTACATGAGAGCCAGCAAGTATAAAAGATGGGGTTAAAAACATGGAAACTTTGGGTCTCATTCTGCAATTGTCATCTTGGAGCATCAGATTTGCAACCGACAGAGGCCTGGCTCCCTTGTCATGCCTAGCCTAGCTGGCCATTAGGCTGTCTCAAGCAATGCATAAGAGGACTGGTAATTATATGACACTAGCTTGCAGAACTTCTTGGTATGAATGTGAGAGAATGTGACTGCTTTTTAATACTCTTACATTTATAATAAACACTGTGTATTGCCTTGTCCCCCTGAATAAGATCCTGCTAGTCTTTTCTTTTCCAAGTATAACAGCCCTCCCTTCTGCAGCTTCCTGGCCCTCTGTCGGCCAGCTCTAGCTCATTGGCGCTCTTTGACCCTTTATAGCCGCAGCTGCAGCCCTGCCCACTTAATTGGCCCAACTGGGAACACCTGTTCTAGCACAGAGACACTGGACCTACTTCAGTTACAGGGGTCACCCACTTTCTGGCAGTGTTCCTCTAGGAAGGAAGGAAAAATGGAAATAGCTAAGCTCTGGAAAGAGATGCAGAAGGTTGAATTTTTCACAATTTAGCCACACAGCCACTATTAGTTTGGACAGAAGTTATGTGGCTAAATTTCCTCTGACCTGATTCAACTGCCACTGAAGTCAATAAAGGAGCCATTTCATTAGCTTCTGTGGGGGGTGGAACAGGATGTTACTCTGCTTTGAAAGCCTAAACCAGAAAGGAAGACAGTTAAGTTACATCCATACCAGGAAAACAAACAAACAAAAACAAAACACCCTGGCTTCTATTTCACTGCAATGGGTTCCCTCTCTATCCTTGAAGGAAGAGGCAGAATTTGCCCCTAGACGAAAGCTGAAACAAACACTCAGCTCATAGGATGTTCAAGTAATAAATATCTGTTCTTCCTTTAAGAGATACAGGAGACTCTGGAGCACCTGGAATGATAGGGGAGTGTATCTGTATTTCCAACTGGTCAGTGAATAGGTTTTCTGGCTCTGAGTCATCATGTTGGGGTTGCATGTACCTGTTTCCTGGACAGTCACAGAACCTGCTAGTAAATGGGCTGCATACGGAGAACTGAGTGGGAATAATTTAATCTGGGGAAATTAGCTTCGGGCACTTTGAGAACTAAGAAAATTTCCAAAACACTGGTGTCTTTTAAGACAAACTTTTATTGAGAATTTTTAAAATTTCAAACCCAAAATTCCAAGGACGAAGTGCAACAAATAAAGACTTTACTGAAACTGGAACCAAATTCACCGGAAAACCTCCTAACCCTGAGGTTTAACCTGAACAACACTCAACCCACTCTAGAGTAATACCCCCTAATTCCAGGAAAAGCCCCCTGATGACAGCTGAGCAGAGCCCTCTCCTATAAACAAGGACAAGAGACTCTCATTATTCTCATCTCTCTTTTCACGGAGGTGCAAGACGCAGCACAGAGAGCTGAAGTGACTTGCTGAAGTCATAAGAGCGAGTGCATTACACTGGCTCTTGTCCTGCCGCTCCATCAGTGGGGTTTCTGCTGCATGTGGTTTCTCGGATGGATGCTGAGGGTTGAGCTCGGGCTGTAGTGTTCCATGCACAGGCCACACCCGGAGGGTCTCTGGCCCACGTGCACTCTCTGGTGTTTAATGAGGGCTGAGTTCCAGCTGAAGCTTTTCAAGCAGCAAGGGCATTCGTAGGGCCGCTCTCCCGAGTGGGTTCTCTGATGTTTGATAAGGTCTGTGCTCTGGCTGAAGCACTTCCCGCATTCGGCGCACTTGTAGGGCCGCTCCCCAGTGTGGACCCTCTGATGCTGGAGGAGGTGGGAGCTCTGACTGAAGCCCCGCCCACATGCAGCGCACACATAGGGCCGCTCCCCAGTGTGAATCCGCTGGTGCTGCACGAGGTGAGAACTCACGCTGAAGCGCTTCCCGCACTCGGCGCAGACGTAGGGCCGCTCCCCCGTGTGGATGCGCTGGTGCCTGATGAGGGCGGAGCTTAGGCTGAAGCGCTTCCCGCACTCGGCGCACGCGTAGGGTCTCTCACCTGTGTGGGTTTTCTGGTGCCTGATGAGGGCGGAGCTCACACTGAAACTCTTCCCGCAGTCAGGGCATTCAAATGGCCTTTCGCCCGTGTGGATCTTCCAGTGCTGAATGAGGTGCGAGCGCTGGCGGAAGCTCTTCCCACAGTCAGTGCATTCATAAGGCCTCTCCCCTGTGTGGATCCTCTGATGTTGAATGAGGTTTGAGCTCCCTCTGAAGCTTTTCCCACACTCGTTGCATATCGCTGGCCTATCATCTGCAGGATTCCTCCGGAGGGCGACGTCATCACCTGCGGGAACGGAAAGAGAATCCAGACAAGTCATCTCCTGCAAGGGGAGAAAAGGAAACCTACGAAAAGGGAACTGGATTTGCAAAGCCCTGTGTCACGTTTGTTCCTTTGTTACTTGCTACAAGTAACCCCATCGTTTAATTGTTTCCTTCTGCTCCTCCCATCTCGCTGTCTGTCTGTATCCATCTGTCGTCTCTTGTCTGATCCCTAGACTGTAACCTCTTTTTGTTGTGTTTACACACCACCTAGCACAATGGGGTTTCAGTCCATACCAGGGGTTCTTTGGTGCAATTGCAATCCATGTAATACATCAGAAAAACAGAAAGAGATTAGAAGGGGAATGGCTGATACCCCGCTAGAGATGGTTTATCAGTAACAGCAGCAACAGAGATGAAATTGAACAGGCAAGGGTGTGCACAGAGAGGCCCGAGGGGGCCCAGGAATCTTTGGCTATTTTTCTCTCATGCCCATCCAAACCCTCTTCAAAATAGAACCAGGGGAGCAGGAAGCTCCTTGTTACAATTTTAAACTACATTTTAAGACATACTGCTAGAAGGCTGTATCAGAAAACAGGGTTGTCGTTTTTTTAAATTAAAAACAGGGTTTGTTGCAAATGAGAGACTGACAATCAGGAATCGAATCCCTGAACTGTCCCCAGAAGAAGGGAACAATTCTGATGTCACATCGCTTCTGAATTGACACAAAAAGGATGGATGAAGAGAAACATCCCTTCCACAGCTGAATTACGATGCGTAGGTAGCCCTGGGTGACATCAGCCATGTGGGCCTCACCCACTCCAGCTACAGTAGTGAAAGAGATGAGAGGGAGATGAGGGAATAAGTAGGTGCTGATGCAATCCCAGATCTTCACTCCCCTCACTGACAGTTCCTGAGGTGCTTTAGCTCAATCCTCACCTGTTTGGGTGCCTCTTGGGATCTCCCTTTCCTCAGAGATCTGGAGGTCTGGGACCCATGGCTCTTCCCCTCGTTCCAGCTGGGAAATCACGTCAGGTTTGGGAATGGCAGATCCTTCTGCAAGAGAAAGGACACAGATGAAGTCAGCATTTGTCAAATTATTCCTTGACTATTTACTGCAAAGAGTGGCCCCTGATTAAACCCCGCACCTTTCTGCTAGGAGGGACGTTTCACCTGAATGGAGGGGGAATGTTCCCCAAGGCCCTTGGGAAAGGTGCACGTTTGCTGGGAGATGTGCTGTGCCCCCAATAGCTGAATCAGGTTGCTGCACGCACTCTGGGGACATAGGCAAAGAGAAACTAATAAGCCTGGTATTTGCTGCTATCTGTACTGCAGTAGGACCAGGGCCTCTCAGGACTTGGAACCACCCCAGGAGGCGAGGCACAAATTGATCCTCTGGGTGGGAGCCTCTTGGGCTCAAACTGGCACAGCTGTAACACTAGAGGTCCACAGTTCAATCCCTGGTGCGTGGGCCAAGGTGGCACCATCATATCTGCCGCTGCTCACGCATCCTGGACAGCCACCTCGTCTTCAAGGAGGGACTCGGACTTCTCTGCACTACTTACTCCAGCTCCTCTGCAGGGCAGGGATGGATGTGACTGGAAGCAAATCCTGTAACCCCTCAAGAGGCTTCTTCTGGCCCAGGAGGCACCTGTGGTGGGATGTTAGTGGGGGAAGGGGAGCATCTGATGAGAGTGACTTGCACAAAGAAGCCAGTGACTGGTGTGTGTCTCTATGACTCTGGAAGCAGCTGGTACTGTATACATTCATCAGGGAACAAGGGGTGCCTGTGGCATGTGTGCATTAGATTGAGGGTGGCGTGGCTATGACGAGACAGCGGTGATTTCAGGGGGGAGGCATTGGCCCAAGGGGAGGCTGAGGGAAGGGGTGAAGATGATCGACAAGAGAAGAGATTGTGGGAGGAGGAAGCAGAACCAAGAACGGGGTAAATGGAGGGAAAGTGCACAGCAAAGGGCAAACAAGGGAGATCAAGGAAGAGAAGAGAAGAGAAGAGAAGAGAAGAGAAGAGAAGAGAAGAGAAGAGAAGAGAAGAGAAGAGAA
>ML675655.1:17619862-17792981 GCA_007922155.1 Mesoclemmys tuberculata
AAGAGAAGAGAAGAGAAGAGAAGAGAAGAGAAGAGAAGAGAAGAGAAAGCAAAATACAAAGAAGAGAAGCTCATAGGAATTGCCAGACTGGATCAGACTCAAGGCCCATCTAGGCCAGTATCATGTCACAGTTACCTGAACCAGCTGTTTCAGAGGATGGAGCAAGAAATCTTGCTTTAGGCAAAGGTGGGACAATCTGCTCCCCGCATTAGGTCTCACCCTCATCTCTAGAGGTTCGCGTAAACCCTGAATCATGAGGGTGGTTGTTGTTAAAATGGCAACTCTTGAGACAAGACCATTGTGATCACCTAGTCTGACCTCCTGGATAACACAGGCCATAGGACTTCCTGGAATTAATTCCTGTTTGAACTAAAGCCGCTGTTTTAGAAAAACATCCAATCTTAATTTAAAACAGTGCCCGTGACGGGGAATCCTTCACAGCCCTCAGGAAATTGTTCCAATGTTCAATTGCCCTCATTGTTAAAAACCGTGCCTTATTTCTAGTCTGAATTTGGCTAGTTTCAACTTCCCGATATTGGATCCTGTTATACCTTTGTCTACTAGCCTGAAGAGTTCATGGTCAATTTTTTGTTCCCCCTGTAGGTACTTATAAACTGTGATCAAGTCACCACTTCACCTTCTCTCAAGACATCCGTCTTGAATTATGTATGCCACAACTAGACACAGCGTTCCACTAGTGATCACACCTGTGCCAGAGGGAAGTAATATAACCTCCCTGTGCTTACCGGATATTCCCATTTATACATCCTAATCTCTCCCTCTTTTAAATACGACATACAGTCTTTGTCCCTAGCTGAGTAATTTCACATTTGGCCAAAATATAACAAATATTGTTGGCTTGCACCCAGTTTATCAAGTGAATCAGATTGCTCTGTATCAATGACCTGTCCTGTGTCACCTGGAAATTTTATCAGTAATAATTTTATTCTTTTTATCCATATAACTGTTCCATCCCCCAGGAATCATGCCTTAATGATTTCCTGCGGCACTAAGTTTCACAGTCTCATTTATGCATGGTGTGAAAAAAGTATTTATTTTAAATCATTTTTTAATAAGACACCTTTTTCATTTTGTTGAATGTCCCCTTAACAGTAGGCTGGGGAAAGGGAAAGAAGGGAGAAAACTCAAAGGGGAAAGGTTTTAAACAAGTTATTTAACAGAAAGGCAGTGAGAATGTAACAATTAAATCCATGTGAATAACATTGGTGTGTAAAGGGGTGGGGCGGAATACGAACAAGGGTTCCCCACCCGCACAATTTGCACACTCACTTATGGGGTCCTTGAAAGATGTAGCCTGGGGTCTCCCCCTGCCACCCCAGACATCTAAGGCTATGTCTACAGTGCACACTAAGCCCAAACTCTGACTCATGTTTCAGGCCAAGCCCCATTTCCATCCGCACACAAATCAGTCTGACTCATGTAGAAAACATTCAACACCTGGGTTCTGGGCTGTAGGTGGTGGGTGTAATAGGCTCCAGGAAGCTAAGCCTCCTCAAACAGCCGCCGCTGGAAGTTCTTGGTCTGCCTCTCTGTCCCATCCATGCTGCGTCCCTGCTTCTCCCCAGACCCAAGTCCTGCTTGGCCCCCTGCTTTGAGGGTCCCCCACCAACCATTTGCTGAGAGTGGATAATCTGGCCCCAGAGGCTTGAGCAGCAGGCGGGGGACCTTGGGAGAGGGGGCTGTGCAGGAGTGGGGCAGAGCAGGGGGTGGGGCCATGGTCCCAGCGCCAGTGCCCAGCCTCCCCAAAGGCAAGAGCGACCCGTACCACCCACATCCTGGACCCCGCTAGCGGGGTGGGTCAGAGCCTGAGTCCCGAGATCCAAACCCTGACATTCGGAACGCAGGCCAAGCTGCCAACCCAAGTCAGAAGGTTTGTGTGGTGCACTGTGGATGCACTGGCATGGCTGTGGGACCTGGGCTGAGCAATGGCGAACCCAGGTGTACAGTGCAGTGTGGACGACAAGCATGGGCTTGGAAACACAAAGTCCACAAGCCGGGTCCCCACAGAAAAGAAGAATCCGCAGACCGAGTCTCAGAGCGCCAGCCCAAGCGGGAACGGCCACACTGCTATTTTGAGCCCCACGAGCTTGACCCAGGCTCTCAGACTCGGCGCCGCAGGTTTTTCTTTGCAGTGCAGACATACCCTAAAGGGCCAGGGGCCTGAGCTGAGACCGCCCCCGGCACTTCAGCAAGCACAGAGCTTCAAATCAAGGAGAAGAGCTGAACCCTCACGCAGCGAGACCAGCGTCTGGTAATTCTCCTGCATGACGTCCCTGTAGAGAGCCCTCTGCGTTTCGTCCATAAGGCCCCACTGCTCCCGAGAGAAATACACGGCCACGTCCTCAAACCTCACCAGGACCTGAAATCACAAGCATTGCCCGCTCAGTGCCTGCTGCTCCATGAACAGCCCCACCGCTCAGGCCATGTGCCCCAGTCTCCCATACCGTATGCTCTGGGGCATGGCTCACATAAAGCCCAGGCTAGACTCACCTGGCACCATGTTCTCAGCGGACCCCTCAGTGCAGGCCTGTTTTCCCCATGTGTAACCCCCCCTCCCGCCTTCCCATACCCTGCCTCAGACCTCACTGAAGCCCAAAACGCTAACACTGGGAACCGCAGAGGCAGAAAATAGTCTTTGTGGCTGTGTCCTGAACTCCAGGCACTTCCCTTATTTTGCCCCCACACTTCCCTCTCTCACAGTTGGGTCTGGGCAAGACTGGGCGATTCAATCAGAAAACGCCTTAAGGCTGCTTTCTTGTTCACCAACTCTGCGAGGGCTAGAAATGATTCCCACCAGCCCTTGCCCAGCACAGAGGAAAGCGCTGGGATCTGATCCATACACTATAGCTCTGAGATTTCGCCCTTCCCCTAATAATCTCCCTGGCCCTACAAGTCAGCCCCTGTTTTGAACACATCCTGGTAGGCGGCTTGCACTCTCTTCCCTCCTCTCCCTGTATAACAAACCCCCAGCTCCATGAAAACACCTTACCTGAGCTAGCTTTAATGCAGCCATTTCCCCTCTCTGTCTTCCTGGAAGGATCAAAAGGTGGCTGTTATTCCTCGTGAACATTTTAAAGCCTGGTTCTCTCTAGAGTCTTTGCCTGCATGCAAAAGTCCCCAGTTCTGTGGTGCTGGTAAAACACTTGATCACTTTATGATAATGCAAAGCTGGCACCTTTCACCGGGGCTAAAGGCCTCCAAATATTTTAAACCCTCCCTTTAATTAGGGTGGCCAGATAGCAAGTGTGAAAAATCGGGACAGGGGGTGAGGGGCTATATAATAAAAATCTCCGAATAGCAGGACTGTCCCTATAAAATCAGGACATCTGGTCATGCTCCCTTTAACAGCCCCTGAAAAAAGCAGAGTAAAAGAAGCTGATTTGGTGACGCTCCCCTGAAGCTCTCCCTCCGGGAAGGCAGCCTGTTCCCTTAGCATATTTACTAGACAGAAGTAGAAAACTAACTACAGGGGAGGGGGAGAGAGAGATTGATTCTCATTTCTCCTTCCCTGTCCACTTCCTCAGGCTGGGAGCCTGGGTTATGGTTCCATTCCTGGAAGCGCTTGTCTCTCGGATCCAGCAAGTGCGAACAGGACTGAGAGCCTGTGTGTGTGTCAGTGAAGACAGCACTTCCGAGACTCAGAGACACCCAGGGAGCTGTGATGGGAGAGAAGGCACAGCCAATTTTACCGAGCCACCTTCCTGCCCATCACCAATGTTTGAGCTGTCTCTCAATTACCTGCAGAGTCCTGTGTCTCCCTAGGAGGCTAGTTACTCAGCCAGAGACAGTCCCCACCCAGGCTAGGAACAGGGACTTTGCTGTCAGGTCTCTCCCTGGTGCGAGGCAGCAGAGCGGCTCAAGGAGGTTTCTGGGCACAGCAGAGGCTGTTGCAATTGCAAATTACAGGCATCAGCAGCTACATCTCACTCAGGAAGTTCAACTGCTGGTATCCAAAGCACAGGAACACACAGGAGAGGAGAGACAGGCACAGTTTCTCCTCCTGCCACAATAGCCATCACCCTCTAGCGGCAATCACTGCAGAAAGCTGGACACGCAACCTCCCCCCAGAGTGTGAGGGGTCCAGGATCCTTTCCTCATTGTTTTACTAATAGAAGGTAAGAGGGGAAAGAACACTTTGTGACAGGGAGATCTGTGTCCAGGGCTGTGGGCGGCCTCGCCGGGACCAGGTTCCCATCAGCCCAGTGTCCCTTTTAGTTTAGGGTCTCCCTAGAGCAGGCCGGAATCACTGCCGACTTGCCTCCTCGTTTCTGTCAGAAGCTGCTGTGTCCGAGGACTGGGGGAGGTAATGATCAATGGGGATTTCTATCACAGCTCTCTCTGCTGAGCGCTTTCTGATGCTTTTAAGTGGGGTTGCTTTGTTCTAAATGAACTCCTACGAAGCCTCCTATCTCTATAGCTGAGCTTAGCAGGATTAGGTTTTTATCTGTAAACGTCAATGAATGAGAGACAAGGCGGGTGAGGTCATATCTTTTTTTGGACCAACTTTGTTGGTGAATGACACAAGCTTTTGAGCTCCACAGACCTGAAGAAAAGTTGGTCTCTCTCCCATCCTGGGACCAACCCAGCTACAAACACTGCAGGTGTCCATAAACATTGATTTCACCGTACACACGCAAACCAACGATACAATATTTCCGTCAATGATGATCAACATCTAGAGACAGGCAAAGTAAGAGAAATGCCGCTTGAGAACTTATTTGAATTTGATTTGAGGATACTTACTTTGTATATCTTGACCCGTGATGCTGACAATTTGTATTTTAGTGCTTATAAAGCTTTAACTTTAGGAATCTCAGTTTCTATTGTAATTAAATAATTCTTCTCTGACCCCCACAATGTATCCGTACCCTACAACTGGGAAAATGTAGATCGATAGAAATCAAAACCAATGCTTAAAAACAAAAATCAATATTACCCTTTACAATTATTTTAAAAACTTGAATTCTGCCAAGCTTATCTCTGTCTCTCTGCCTCCCCCATCCCAGGTGTATCCTGCACAATTCCCTCTCTGAATCTCTCGGTCCCTCTCGCCCTTCTCTTGGGGATCTGTGTAGAAATGTTAATAGCCCATTTTCCAGGGCTTTATCCAATTTTACCTAGATTTCAATGTCCCCATTGATAAAGCCACTGCTCCTTCCCTTGCGAGGAGGTGGGGGGGAACTAGTTCATATTTGGCCAGAGATGCCTCGTCATTAGGAGTTGTTTTCTTGTAGCCTGTCACAAACTTCCACTGGAGAAGCAAATGATTCTTATGAGTGAGACTGAATGAGGGGAAGTAACCCAACCTCAGCCAGTCTGTGGGGGAGGGGGCTAGCAAACTGGGGAATTAGCTAGATTTTATATGTTTTTAATGAGATTTTTTTTAATTGAAACTAGATTGCAAACTCCCCAAACATCTCCCCATCCTGAATTTCAAGAGATTCAACACCCTGAGCCAACAGCAAGAGGAAGAGAACCCCCTGGAAAAGGAAGAAACAATAGTTAGTGCCTAACAACGGGACCCGAGCCCCACCTTATAGATGAGGATATGGGAAACCATGACAAAACACTATATACAAAATAATGAATGGTCTCGGGGGAGATGTTATTCATCCTCTCTCATAGTACAAGAACACGGGGACATTCAGGGAAACTGAAAGGTTCAAAACTGATCAAAGAAAACACTTTTACAGAGAATGAACAAATAGCCTGTGGAACTCATTGCCACAATGTGCTTTTGAAGTAAAAAAAACTAGAGGAGGAAGGATGTCCAGTGGCTAGACGGTGCCTTCTGTGTACAGTGGGGACAATAGCACCCCCCTACCACAAATAATAGAAATACTTTACAGGTCGTGAGGTGCTCAGATACTATAGCAGTGTGGGGTATAAAAAGACCTTAGATAGCTCTGGGGAATTTAAAGAAGGATTGGTATACGAGTAACAAGATCTTGTAACAATAATAACAGCCCCTAAAACCAGGAATATTGGAAATGATACAAACCCTCATGTTTCCCCTGAGTTCTCCGCTCAGCCCCCTAGACAGAGACTATGAGCGTGGTAGCATAGAGGTAGTCAATCGACAGACCCTGGGTCAAATCTGGACTGCCAGGCCCTTGAAATCTTTTTGTTTACCTATTATTAACACTATTCTTCTTATTTTTGTATTTTTTTCCTCTGGAGTCTGGACCTTGACTATGCCTTGACCAAGAAATCTGGCCCTTGACAAATAATTGATCACTCCTGGCATACGCTCATTCTGCCTGGGTCTCTTCTTGTGGGTTACGCTGAACTGCTCACAGAGTCGCATCGACACCTGTTAATGGTGTAAAGTTCCAGAGGGGTGGCCGTGTTAGTCTGCATACAGCAAAAGCAACGAGAGTCCTGTAGCCCTTTACAGACTAACACATTTAATTTTTGCAGGCATCAGAAAGCTTCTTTTTTTTTTGGTTAAGGGTGTGAAATTCACAAGCGTTCCCCTAGCCGTTGCCACTAGAGGGTGATGGCTGTTGGGAAAAGACAGGAGGCTGCTTCTCTTTCTGCCTCTGGATTGCCTGTCCTCGGGATTTGAAGGATGAGCTTCCTGGGTGAGTAGGTCCCTTGCCTTCCTAGCTCCCTTCTATCCAGGAGCCCAGAGCGAGGAGCTGTTTATTAATCTCCCATCACAGGGGGCTCTGTGCTGCTGAGAGACAGGATTTAAAATTCCTTTACAAGCCAAAATGGGCACCGTCTCAGGCTGTAGCTGCCTTCTTAGGGAAGCAAACAGATTCTACAGACATCTTCTCAGCCAGGAGCTCCAGGTAATTGACAGAGAAGGCAGGGAAAGAGTGGCCAGGAAAGTGGCCATAAACGCCTTGTCCTTCGCCCCTACCCCACTCCCTGTGTGCCTGAACCCCAGATCCGCTGACTGCCCGGAGGCAGGGATGCTGGAACAGTTTGTATGGGGGGGTTATCTGAGAGCCATTGAACCACACTGTAAACCCTGTATATAATGGAAACCACTTCAAGCCAAGGGCTGCCGGAGCATCCCCCCACCCCTTGCGCTTCTAGTTCCAGTACCTGTGCACACAGGCTCTTCTGGGCAGAGGTAGGGCAGACCGATCAGAGTGGAAATGTAACAGTAATCAACCTCCCAGCTGCAGGGGAGTGGAAACAGGAAAGGGAGAGACCCAAAGGGGCAGAAGGAGAAATAAGGGCCAAAATAAACGATGCTTTCTCAGACCTAGCAACTGCATGGTCACTGGGTCAGCTTAATTTCCTTTTAACCGGGGAGGGAGTGGGGGAAACAAAGCCAGTTCCCTTCCTCTTCATAGTCAACATGCTTCTGAGGGAATATGCTGTCCTGGGGAACAATGTCCCCAGAGCAGCTCGTTTTATTCTGTGGTTTTATGGCGTTTTGTTCACGCAATCTCAGTATTTCAGATTTCTAACGTCAGGGTGAACTCCTGCCCCCCAGTGACTTCGAGAATTTCCCCCGTGATTGTTTTTGAATATTATTTTTTATGTTTGACTGATCCATCTTCTGCAGTGTCGGGGTGGGCGCTGTAAACGAAGGATATCTGACCAGCTGCGCTTTTGGTCTGAGTCAAGCTCACGAGTTCAAGCGTGGCATGCTCGGGGTCTGCCTTTCAGTGAGCTCTTTAGTGTCACATTCGTGTTTGATATCATACATTGGCAGTGCTTGATAAATAAAATAGGAGGCTGATCTCCCCATCCTCAGAGCTTCCCGTGAAGACAAGAATGTGGTGTTTGTGTGGTCACTCACGTGTAGAGAGTTCCTATGTCCTCTCCTAACCGGGCTTCTCCACGGTCTCTCAGAAGATTTGGAGATGAACAAGCAACAGGGTTTGTACTTGATTTTTGCCTAAGCCATCAGGTCCCCTTCAGAGGGAGGTCTCCAAATTTTCTACAAGGGAGCAAAACTCATCTGCCAGCAGAGAGGCGATGTCCCCAAATGGTCTGGTTGCAGGGAACAGTTGCAGAGCACACCACCTCACTGTGTAGCACTGTAGTCAGCTTGCCTCAGTTTCCCCACTTGGTTCGCCAGTTAACTGAGGTGTAGCCAGGAGTTCTGAAATAATATTGCCGCTCTTAGGAACTTACAGTTCTTTTGGCCCTTCCAGGCTCAAACCGTTCTTTCCATTCCGGGCACAGGGTCTCCACAAACCTTCTTCTAGGGGCGGTGCTTGAATCTCAGCAGGTTTCTTCAGCTATCCGTTGCCCTGACTGTTACATCAGGCTCTCCCTGTAGGGGCTGTACCCTGGAATATGGTTGGCTGGCTCTGAACTCCCACAGCTCACTCCCTTACCATCTGCAACCAGGGTGTAGTGCTGGGGGGGCCACAGCCACCCACTAGGTCTGCCCATATTTGAAGAGGTAAGTAGCAGTGATGGAACCTGGCTCCGGTCCCTGAAATACACTCCAGCAGCTCTGGCTTTTCATTTTTTGAGAAACCTGCCACTCGTGCCCAGCTCGGCAGGCGAAGCCCCACATCTGGCAGGGCCAGGAAGGGAGCAGGGTGCGGGGAGGGCCCCACATGCACACACGCACCCTATGATGTTGTGGCCGGCTGCTCCAGGTGTGTTAGTGGCCAGGGAGCCAGGGCCAGCCCCGTGGGACAGGAGTTGTCAGTGTGGGGTGAGAGCGGACAGACTCGCTCTCCAACCCCCATCCCTTGGGGCCTTCCCCCTCCCCGCATAGAGCCAAGACAGAGGCTGCACAATGACATACACAGCAGACCATGGGGCCTGACACTCCCACTGGAAATGGGTTTCTCCCACCCACGCACAGGGGACTTCCCCACAGAGCTGGGAGCCTGGTCGCTCCCTCACACTCAGAGAGAGATGCCCCCAGGATTAGACGCCCCCCAACAGACACCCCCTTCCTGTGCAGGTATCAGGGCAGCTCTTCGGCCTCAAGGGACCCAGGCAGCATCTCACACCCCATGTTTCACTCCCAGATCTGTGCACGTACTGGGGGAGACATGTCCTTTAGCCAGTTTAATTTCTCTTGCTTTTTCCATTTCTCAGACCCAAGGGGTTGGCGGCCTTAGATTCAGGCAGCAAGCCCATGCCACAATGTCCACACTGCAACGTCCACCCATCACCGAGAGCTGAGCTAGCGCGAGTCTGTCATTGTCTACCCACCAAAGGTTGGGGTCCACCCAAATTTCCACTCCTAGCTATGCCAACAGTCTCCAAAGACATGTTCCCTCCTGTTGAGATGAGATATACCTGCCTTCAAAAAGAAAGAACTTAGAACCGCACACCATTTTTGTAACAGACGTTCTGCAAATATCTGACCCAGATCTCACCCACTTCCTTTCCCCTGAGTAGGAATGCCCATTCCAAAACCTGATGTGATCTCCAGGGCACAACAAGGAGAAGAGCCGTGGGTCCCAGACGTTCCAGGCCACGAGGAGATCATGAGTGGTGCCCGCACAGGTGAGGAATAAGCTGGGAACGGAGAAGTGTGGAATTCCATCCGAGTTGTTGCAAGACCTCGCCATTCAGTCACCCCACCAGCATTTCTCATCTAGTCGATCAGGGCTTCCCACCCATCCAGACTGATACGAAACGGGGTCCTTCCCCTTCCCCATTCTTTATCTATGGTCAGGTGGGATTTTGAGGCCACGTTAGTCCCCGCCTCTGGCGCAGGGTTTTTGTGGAGTTTAGCTCTGGTGACTTCATATTCATGACCAGCCCCGCTGCCCTTCTTCTCCCTCAGCTTCTCTTTCTCCCCAGCGCAGGGAGAAAATCACGTCTGCGTTCTCTTTCCATTCCAGCAGGTGAGAGGATGCTGAGAGAAAATGTGGAGCAGAACTCCCTGCATGAAGCCCCTGTGATGGGGGAGCCTCCCAGGGCTTTGCCCACGAGATCCCAGAGCCCTGAGGGTGGAGGAGCCCATGAGACTCGACGCGGATCAGAAAGGCGGCGGAGGAACCCGCTGGAGCAGAGCCAGGGTAAATCAGCTCAGGTGCCTGGCGGCCTCGCCCGCCAGGGGAGACCAACCACCTGCACGGACTGCGGGAAGAGCTTCAATAAAAGCTCCTCTCTGATTATCCATCAGAGGACCCACACGGGGGAACGGCCCTATGCCTGCGCCGAGTGCGGGAAGCGCTTCACCCAGAGCGCCACCTTCCTGCGGCACCACCGGATCCACACAGGCGAGCGGCCCTACGACTGCGCCGAGTGCGGGAAGAGCTTCCGGGTCAGCTCCCACCTGGTCCGACACCAGCGGATCCACACGGGGGAGCGGCCTTACGCGTGCGCCGAGTGCGGGCGGAGGTTCAGCGTCAGCTCGCACCTGGTGCAGCACCGGCGGACCCACACGGGCGAGCGGCCCTACCGCTGCGCCTGCGGGAAGCGCTTCAGCGTCAGCTCCCACCTGGTGCAGCATTGGACCATCCACACGGGCGAGCGGCCCTACCAGTGCGCCCAGTGTGGGCGGAGCTTCTCCATGAGCTCTGCCCTCATCCGGCACCAGAGGCTCCACGCGGCGGACGCGCCCCGCCAGTGCCCCCAGTGTGGGAAACACTTCAGCCGCACCTCGGAGCTGAGCGAGCACCAGAAGATCCACACGGGGGAGCGGCAGCATGAGTGCGCCCAGTGCGGGAGGAGCTTCGGCGCGAGGTCCAATCTCCTCCAGCATCAGCGGACCCATGCGGGTGAGAGGCCCTACGCCTGTGCCCACTGTGGGCGGCGCTTCAGCCGGAGCTCAAACCTTATCACGCACCAGAGAATCCACACGGGCTAGGCGCCCGGCCGGCGTGAAAGCCACGAGCCAGCAGCCGCCGGCCACATTCCATCCAAGACGCCTCATGGCATGGAAGCCGGGCCATTTCCTCCCCCTTGGGCTCTTTCCCACTCGCGGGCCGTTCTTGGGATTCAGCGGGATGAGGAGACAATGAGGAGAAGCTGTGGGAAGGGATCCTTTGCGGGTCAGGGTGTGAGGTGATGGGAACCCAGAAAGGAAGCAGGGGTGGGTGTTGTTGGAGGGTCGTGAGTGGTTTGGGTTGGGTAAGTATAGATGAATGGAGCAGGGTTCCCAGGTAACTCGGCCTGTTTGACTATCGGTGGATTTGCATGCTTACGTTTTTTCTTTTTCCTTTTCATCAGCTAACAAAATCTTTTTTTTTTGGCGGGGGGTGGGGGGTGGAGGGGTTGCTTGGGAGAATCCTGGGCCAGGCACATCTTGGCCTGGGCCAGGGAGTGAGATGGTCAGAGAAGGGAATTCTGAGATGCCTTCCAATTAAGGAAAGTTTAGAATATTAAAAGGAGCTCTTCTTGAGACAAGAAAACACATCAGAGGCTACATGCACGAGACACCGGGCCATGTAAATGGCTGGTGTAAACAGCAGAGCTGGCTGAAAAATGACAAACTGGTTTTATAGATCACATATCCATAGAGGCGTTTTCAACAGGACTTTGGCTGTATGGTGATGTCAAGTTAAAACAGCCCAATTAAATAAAAGCCCTCCCGTTTCTCTTTTGGGGACACAGTTAATACCACGCAGGCTGCTTACTGACATACACCATCCCATTGACTTCAATGTGACTGCACACTCAAGTAAGTACTAGGCCCAATAAGCTTTGGCATGACTGGGCCCTTCGTTTGTAAGAGTTTCCCTTGTGCTTGTACAGAATGCATGGTCTCCATCTAGTTTCATGTAATAGTGTTTGTGCTGATTTCCAACAGTTAATGATATGTTTGAGCATCGAAACCACAACATAAATAAATGTTACTGTATGGTAATGGTGATATGTTATCATTAGCTGAAGATAGTCCTGCTTTGAGCAGGGGGTTGGACTAGATACCTCCTGAGGTCCCTTCCAACTCTAATATTCTGTGATTCTATGATTCTATCCCAGCTGTAACAAAGTGGGAGTGAAAGGCTGGGTGGGTAATAAATTGGGATAGTCCCATAACATGAAAAAGGACATCTGGGAATTGCGCACCTTGAACAATCAGGAACGAAGCAACTCGGAGAGCAACTGAACTGATTTTATGCAACATACTAAAGAAAAAGAATCCCACGGCTCTGGGCAGCCACTGGAGTCTGGAGCTCCACGTTGCTCACTAAAGGAAAAAGCATTCTGTCTCCCCCAGGTTCTTCTGCACAATGCCCAAGGAGTTACCAGGGTTTCCTAAGCCTGCTCCAGAGCTGGTACAATAAAGCTGAGTTAATCTCCACCCTAACCCTGTTTGGAGCTAATTAGAGAGAAGGGAAAACAAGCAAGGAAACAGAATGGGATGAAAAGACATATTAAAAAGGGGGAGCAAACGTTTTAACCGATGTAAATTGTAGAGACAGGAGCCATCTTTTTGGGCTCTGTCTGTTCAGTGCCTAGAACAAGGGGGCCTGACTCTGTGTCTAAAGTGATACGTTAAATGAACACGCCCACCCTGTTTGCTCTCAAATGCAGAGAAATGGAAATTGGCTGTAGACTGAGTCGACTGACAACAAAAGCCTGTTGCGGCTCAGCAGGAGAGGCAAGAAGAGGGTGTCGGAAGCTGCATTTTAAGATCGTGGGGCTACATGCAGGCTTGGACTGCACTTACTGAACCATTGGTGATTGGCCAAATGGCTCCAGATTCCTAAGCTAAGTATGTCAACTGGCTGTGATCCTTTTTATTAGATACTTGTGTAACAACATGCATGTGCATTGTGTTTTGAAGCAGTCCCTTCCCTGAAGAGCATAAACTTGTCATAGTCATGTGTCTACCTTACATAAACATTCTACAAGCTCATGGGTATAATGGGCAGATTTAAGGATTAACACTACTTTTCCATACTTTCCCAAGTGCTATTTAAATATAATTTTAACTAGAGATGAGCAATATTTCTCTGCTGAAACATTTTTCCAGGAAAAAGAAAAAAAACATGGATTAGGTGACACCAAAATATTTTGCAAATATGTGTCAGTTTTGCTGACCTGTTTTGGTCAAACAGACTCCCCCTCACACACACACACACACATCCCTCCCCAACAATTTTTTTTTTAAAAAACTAAGATATTTCTTTGCCACGTTTTCAGAATGAAACATTTCAGTTTTTTGGTTGAAAAATGACTTTTCATTTCAAAACTTCCTTTGATTTGATTATTTTTAAATGTAAAACATTGAAAGGTAGTCAAAATCAAAACAAGCCATTCTGATTTTGTCAAAACAAAATGTTTCAGTTGACCCAAAACAAATTTTTGTTTTGATTTGTCAAAAATTTCAAAATAATTCATTTTCAATTCAACTCCAAACACAAATTCGTTCAGAATTATCGGTGAACCCCAAAAAATCCATTCTTCACCCAGGTGAAACTTTACAATTCCTGGTAGGTTGGTTGGTTGGTTGAACTACGGGATACTATTACATTTGAGATGTGTTTACAAATTTAACTCCAGCTTAATAAAGGTTTTTGTTTGTTTGTTTGTTTCTCTGGACATTTTGTATGTAAGCCTTAAATGTTCTGTGGACCATGAATATGGAAATTGTAACAACACTATGGGCCCTATGCAAACTCCATCCGTACATGTTTGGCAGGTCTTCTGTGATGGTAAAAATATCACAGTCCACTAGCAGGCTACAGTTCATAAGTAGGGAAATCACTAACTTACCCCCTTAAGATTGCACTGTGACTGGCTAACACCAAATGTCCACATGTCATATCAGATGGTCTCTCTCTCCAGTCTGAGCACCGGTTACGGTCACCCAAGGCAGCCTATACAGCTGACCAATCCTTTGAAAAAGCAGGGAAATATCCTCAACTTGGAGAGATCACATGGTATTTGGGGGAAAATGTAAGAAGGAAAGATGTATTATTCAAGCCAGAAAACTTTATATGGGATAAAGGAGAACAAGGCATTGGTCAAAGTGAGGTGATCCCTGACTGTAGATTCTGGGTGGTAACAGAAGGCAAACTTCAACACTTTCTCATGTTTTAGTCATCTGCCAAAACCAATTTAAACTGGGGGAGGGAGAGGAAATAACAGTTTTTATGAAAGCTAGTCAACAGCAGGGTCATTGCGACTAACCTAAGGCGGTAAGAGTCGCAGAGATAATGAACAATAACAGAGTTGTATGCAGTGGTGTAGCCGTGGGGGTTCCAGGATATTAGAGAGACAAGGTAGATGAGGTAATATATTTTATTGGACGAACCTTAAGCCTTGAGGACGAGCTCTGTGTAGATCGAAAGCTTGTCTCTCTCACCAACAGAAGTTGGTCCAATAAAAGATACTCACTTAACGACAGCAGAGAACAGCAGGAGTACAATATCAGGCAAACAGGTGATATGTCCAGGGGAATCCCCATGAGAAATAAGCATTTCACACTTCATCAGGGTATCCACCAAGGGTGCCCACTGCTAGGCATGCACCGAGCCCACAGAAGGTTATCTGCACCTTGTACACTCTCTCCACTTGGTACTGGAACGGAGGTTGTCTCCAGTGCCAGATGGACCACTGGTCTGACCCAGTATGGCCATTCTTATGTTCACTGTGTGTTGGCCAGATGTGGTGTTTGTTCTCCTTCCATCCCCTGCCCAGTATCATTGACTATGCTGTTCACAGACCCGTGTAGGGAATCTTTCGGGCCATTTTCCTCCTTTGGCCAAGTGTGATCTAACCAGCTCCTGCTAGATCAGTTGATCACAATCTGGGGTGTCTCAGATATGATTTCCCATGGCAGAAGCTGTTCTCTCTCGGGAGCCAGGCAAAGCAAATGGAATACATGAGAGATGGATTACCTGCAAGTGGAAGGCTGATTCCAAAAGCATGTCAAAGGAAGCGAGGGTGACCTGTGTACCATCTGTTAACCAGTTAAACCGACAGGGGAGGATGGTCTGACCAGGGGAGAAGAGTCTCTTCTTTCTCACTCCGCTGTGGAAAGAGACATCTGCGTCCTCGGTCTCCATGCCTGAACCGGTGGAAGTGAGTGACTATGAAGATCCCTCTGAGGAAGGGATCTAGCTCCTGGGACACTAGCCTTGGTGAAGTGTTGGTGTTGCTGGGCCAGAGAGCAGGTTTCCTGGACACACAAAGCACCTGTGACAAAGGGGAAAGGCAAAATCTCTTTCAAAGAACCCCAACCCTACCGGAACAGGCCCGGGAAAAGGCCACTGAGGTAGGGAAACAGCCAGTACAGGGAATATAAGATACAGCTCTGGGGCTTGATCATGACATCCGTCTTCCTGGACAGCTGGGAGGTGGATCCGGACTCAGTAAACGTTCTGTGGCTATCCTCATGCCTGACTTCATTATCACAGCGTGGGGAAAACTGGGATCTAGGGACTGGCGGTTAGAGTAGCTCTGCCCAGCTATAACAGAAGATCCCTCACTCGTGGGGCAGGTTGTCTTAGCAGGGTCCCCCCACACCCTGAGCTCTGCAGGGAAACCATGTATTTAGCAGGGGATCATGCCACAAGATATAAAACACTGCATTTCCTTAGCTCCCTCCACCTCGTGAGCTCAGATTTCATTCCTGTAACTGATTATTTGTCTTACAGAGGCACCTCGAGATCCCCACTGTGCTGGATGCGGCACAGACTTATACTAAGAGACGGTCCCCACCCTAGAACTTACCATCTCTCTCTGCCAGAGAGGAAACAGGTGAAGGGCAGAAGACAGCTCTCCTGAGTCCCACTAGACCTTGATACTGACAAATTAACCTGCACAACCCCATGTGAGGCATGTTTTATATTCAAATGTGGACTCAGGTTTGAACATGCCAACTTGAGTAAGGCCTACACAGGCCGAATTCACTCTCCATAGCACCACAGGGGAGGCCTGGTCCCAGCACTGAACTGAACTGTTCGAGCCAAAGACATAGGGGGGGTTAAACGGGTTATATGATACTGAGCCGACAGAAGAGCCACTGTTAGCAGCTTCAGATGGCAAGACACAAACATATTAGAAAGAATCAGACGATGCCTCCAGTGACCTGGCCTATATGAACTCAGCATGGACAATGAGGTGGTTCATCAGCCTGGATGAGCTACTTGGGGGGCGGGAGGGTGACTGAGGGGAGGCCAAGCTCTCAAACATGATGTAAAACAGGATAGTTTTTAACCCATTAGAGACGCAAAGTTTGTGGGAGTCACACATGCGTGCACACACTGCAGTGTGCATTCCTTGCCACTCAGACTGACAGCAGTAAAGCTCCTCCGTGTGGGAGACAGAACCTTCTCTGGGGGTCTCTCCGAGACTGCGCAGTGAATTCCCCCACAAACTAAGGACTGTCACGTACCTCACCCGCCTCCACTGCAAATACCAGGTGCATTTCTTCAACTTGCTGGTTCTAATATAAAGATGGAATAATATCTACATTAATAAACAAACAGCACACAACACACACTACCGAAACAAAACAAGCCACAGCACGCAGTCTCCCCTGGGGAAGGGATCAAAGAGAACAAACCACACATGACAGATGTCAGTCATGGAATGAACTACTGGAAGGTGCTCAAACACTATAGTGAGGAACACAGTATAAGAACGTGTGAATAGAATAGAATAGAATAGAATAGAATAGAATAGAATAGGCTTCTGATGTCATACACTATGTATCACTGAAGACTCCATGAAATCAACTTCATCTAGGGGCATTATCATGGAACAATTTAACAACAAACAAGTAAGTTAGAGCTGAGACCAATTAAAAGAGTAGAACATCAGACCTCCAGTTCACTGCGTAAAGCACTAGGAAGCAAATTAAAAACTAGGATTATAAAGGTATGTGTTCAACCCTGTGAAATCTTTCTCAAGCTCTAATGATCTAACAGCCCCGCCAGTCTTGGAGCAGATGTAAACCATAATCTCCAAGGTTTTGCAATGCTTAGGCTGTCAAGAGAAATAATTGCATGTCCTTCTCTAGATTGATCTTCCACCTTCACATCTCTGGAATGAAGCTCTAACTGGAAAATAATCTCAACTTGTTGGTCTAAAGGAGTTAAGTGAAGACTTGCTGACACCAACACTTAAAGGAAAACAAGTAAAATTAATGGGACGCAGACACACTGGCACCAAAGTATATGCTAAGAGTCATACAGTAGGTGCAATGTGACAGGAAACTTTCTGATCAGATTCTTGACATTGTGAAACTTTCCAAACAACACGTCAAGGGAAACAATTTTACAGCTGGAATGTGGAAATTAGAATGGGAGGGAGATTAGAGTTCAAAGGTGAAGTTTGCTATTGTAGTTTCATGCCATATGAAAGGCTCCCCGGGCTGAGATGCTCACACAGCACGAAGATAAGAAGACGAGTGGAGTTACCCTTGCAGCGACCAGCACCAGCCATGGGGAAAGCTGCCCAGCAAACCCTCATCACTTTCTTCTGTCTAGCTGCAGCAGTTTGTGAGGTTCAAGACACCTGCCCAGGTGAGTCAGAGACAAACCTTTTAGCTTTTCGTAACAGAGCTGACTAGTCCCCACCTTGCAAATGCAGAATTTAGAATGCACAGAATTGCTCCTCAGTCAGAATATGACATTTACTGTTAGCCCTTCTAATTTTCTTCCTTACTTAAGTCACTTTTAATCAAGAAACCAAACAGTTCACATAGGCACTGTATAACTAATGCTTTTCCATTGCCTCTGGGCTGTTCCATGGCGAAATATGAGACAGGGCAAAGGGGCTGTGAAAACCCCAGCTAGCTACTAAATGAAATTGGAGGAGAATGGCATTCACGAGATGAGATGCTTTTTCTTACATCATCCCTGATTTTACTCCTTCGCAGGCCTTGAACAATAACATTCTCCAGTTAAAGAAAAATCATGATCAAATCAAAATCTTGCTGTGCTTCATTCCCCCTGTGATTCTGTCCAGTGAGCTCAGCTGCCACAGAGATGGACATGAGAAAAGGAATAGAATATGAGGGGCGTCATATAAAGTGGAATAGAACAGATTTGATCTAAGGAATGGAACAGAATCAATCTGACATGAGAAGTAAATTAGGATAGAATAGATCCCGCTGCCCCCAGCTACTTTCTGTTTACTCCTGGGGAGATGTTATTCAGATCTTTGGAACCGATGTTCAAGTCAGAAAGTCTCTGACATTTATGGAAATTCACATATGCACAATGTTATGGCATTTCTCAAATGTTCCCTTAGTAAGGCTTAGTTCACACTTAAGAGATGCTCAGAGACACTTTTCCTCCCAGCCTCCTGACCCTTGGTTACTATCTTTCTCACAGCAGTACATGGTTGTAGGAAAAGGTACCTGGAATAGCATCAATAAGACAAGGTGAAAGCAATGGCTGTGGCTTTGTGTTTAACACTGTGGGTGAGACTGCCTGGTTTCATCCTTTGTAGCTTTCTGGGTTTTCTCTCCCCAGATCTAGAGGCACAATCCTGTTCCCAGTGAAGTCAATGACAAAGCTTCCATGATTTCACATTTACAAGCATTCAATTTCCTCATGTTGCTTGCAGTCCCCTCTGCTCTAACCTAGCCAGATCACATGGCAGTTCGACCAGTTTTCACCCAGAAAAGAAAAGAAAAGACGTGATATACTTAACTTTAGCAAAGCTTTTGATACAGTCTCTCACAGTATTCTTGTCAGCACATTAAAGAAGTATGGGTTGGATGAATGAACTATAGGGTGTATAGAAAGCTGGCTAGATCATCGGGCTCAATGGGTAGTGATGAACAGCTTGATGTCTAGTTGGCAGCCGGTAACAAGCGGAGTGCCCCAGGCGTCAGTGCTCGGGACGGTTTTTTTCAACATCTTCATTTATGATCTGGAGGATGGGGTGGATTGCACCCTCGGCAAGTTTGCAGATGACACTAAGCTGGGAGGAGTGGTAGATACACTGGAGGGCAGCGATAGGACACAGAGGAAAAATTAGAGGATTGGGTCAAAAGAAATCTGATGCGCTTCAACTGCACTTAGGACGGAAGAATTCCATGCACTGTTACAGACTGGGGACTGGCTGGCTAGGCAGCAGTTCTCCAGCAAAAGGACCTGGGGGTTACACTGGACAGAAGCTGGATATGAGTCAATAGTGTGCCCTTATTACCAAGCAGTCTAATGGTATATTAGGCTGCATTAGTAGGAGCATTGCCAGCAGATCGCAGGAAGTGATTATTCCCCTCTATTCGGCATTGGTGAGGCCTCATTTGGAGTATTGTGTCCAGTTTTGGGCTCCCCACTATAGAAAGGATGTGGACAAATTGGAAAGAGTCCAGCAGAGGGCAACAAAAATGATTAGGGGGCTGTATCCCATGCCTTATGAGGAGAGGCTGAGGAAACTAGGCTTGTTTAGTCTGCAGAAGAGAAGAATGAGGAGGGATTTGATAGCAGCCTTTAACTACCTGAAAGGGGGATCCAGGAAGGATGGAGCTAGGCTGTTTTCAATGGTAGTATATGGCAGAACTAGGAGCAATCGTCTCAAGTTGCAATGGGGGCGGTCTAGGTTGGATATTAGGGAAAATGTTTTCCCTAGGAGGGTGGTGAAACACGGAATGGGTTACTTAGGGAGGTGATGGAATCTCCATCCTTAGAGGTTTTTAAGGTGCAGCTTGACAAAGCGCTGGTTGGGATGATTTAGTTGGAGTTGGTTCTGCTTTGAGCAGGGGCTTGGACTAGACACCTCCTGAGTTTCCTTCCAACCCTCATCTTCTATGATTCTCTGAAAAGAAAGCTTGTGTAGGTTCTGCAGAATGGTTCGATCCTATGGACCTTCTCACATGTCATTTATTTCTCCAGAGGTGAAAATAGTGGGTCTCAGCAGTTCAGAGAGGGTTGCCGTTCTCCAAGGATGCCCTGGGATTCCTGGAGCCGCGGGGCCCAAAGGTGACCCTGGACAGGCAGGAACGAAAGGTATGTACCCAGGTGCATACCCAGATGAATTACTAATGTTATAATTGTTCAGCCTTTGGAGATCCTTATGAGTCCCCAACAGGAGGAAAAGGTGCCTGAAACAGGCTGGTCACTATACAGATCTCTAACTCCAAACTGAGGGCCCAGGGATATCTCTATAACAAGCTTGCTCTAAAACACTGTCAGCGTCTTTTTCCCCTGCCCAGAACAATGGTTGTGTAAGGGGTGCTGTGGAAGGGAAGCCAGCTGCGTGTCTTTGGTGGCCGCCACCTTGGCCAACACACCGAGGCGCTCCAGAGTTAAGAATGTGAGCTGCTCATAGCAGGAGCTAAAGAAGCAAGCCTCTCTATCTGCGGTAATAGATTCACATCCCCCCTCACCAGTGGTCACAGATCTAGCTGCCAGGTCACGTATGCCAATAAACTATTTGATCATATCGAAAGATTTGTTAAAACTAAGAGCTAGCTACTGAATTGCACCCATGACAAGGACTTATTGGAAGCAGCTGTGTGATACGTTCTTTGGGATGGATACCCCAGCTGGCCACAGGCTGTGATGTGAAAATCCGATAGTGGAGGATCATCTCGCTGGGCTCTACGCTGCAATCTCCTCAGTCAGATCAGAAATGGCAGCTGTGTTTTCAGTTCATTTCTACGTGGCATGTTTGAATTATTCAGGGCTTGCATCGTCAAAATATTTTCTTGTGTTTGTAGGAGAACGGGGAGCTCCAGGGATCCCTGGGAAGATGGGGCCAGCAGGGCAGAAAGGTAAAGTAAGATAGAGCAAGTCACTGAACATGCTTATCTTCAGGTTACATTTGTGCAAACTTTTACCCCAGGAGAACCTTAGTTCCGAGCCCCTCCACTGAAATTGCTGCACCGCAGATGAATCTTTCCACAGTTTGATAATGAGGAAAAAGGACTGAAAGGTGATTGACTGAGCATATCAAATAATTCTGTACTTTAATGACATACGTGGGCAGCTACAGTGCAGTCAGGGGCATGATTTGTAGTTCACATAGATGTGCCCACGTTAGCTTTAATCTAGCTAGTTTGCTCACAACCAAAGTGAACACCTGGTAGCAGGGGATTCAGCGCAAGCTATAAATGTGAGTTTGTAGCCAGAGGGGTCAGGCAGCCTTGTGCAGCCCGGGGCTGAATCTTGCACCATTGCACTGTCACATCTATTTTCAGTGAGCCAGCAAGATGAAAGCTAGCATGAGTACCTCTACAAGAGCTACAAATCACCTCTCTGGCTGCAATGTAGACGTATCCACAGTGACAGGCACGCGAGGCACGGTAGCTCTGGAATGCCTGCTGTTTCACACACGTACTTACAAATATTTCCTTGCACTTCCAGGAATTCCTGCTCAGCTAACACAATCCCGAGCATGACGGGGATTGTGACTCAGCCTTGTTACAAATACCATTTTTACCCTCTTTGTTCTTTGCAGCCACCCACTGCTTTGCTTCAGGTAGACTCCCTGGAGAGCAAGGCTCTCCTAGGCGGGTGATCAGGGCACTGGCCTGTGATAGGGGGAGCCAGGAGTAAATTCCTCCTCTGTCTGATTCAGAGCACCGTTTTTCATCATCCTGACTCAGGAAGAGCTGAGCCTTGCCCTCCCTTCTCCCACATCCCAGTGTTTTAAGCACCAGGTCATAAAGTGTGAGAATGTCTTGGCAGAAGTAACCAGCCAGCCCTAAACCTGAACAGCCTTCTTAAATTGAAGAGCTCGGGTTTGGATCGGAACAGCGACAGCTCATCACAATTTCATTTTCGCTAAAACCTTCGGAAGGTTTTGTTCTCAGCCCGACGTGGAACACAAACAAAACCCAAAGCCTCGAAAGTTGCTGCGAAATGGAATTGCCGTGCTCTGGACGGCTCTGCGTTTGAATGGGACTTCGGCTTGTAAGTTATTTATGTGCTTCTGAAAATGTGACCCGTTGCGTCTGGCTTGAAGGCTCGTTGAAGACTACCCATTGAAGTCTCAGGACGATCAGCCATGAGCGATTCTGCGCCAATCTACTTTAGTCTTCTTTTCCCGAGTGAATTAATTTGTACAAATTAAGAACAAACCCCCAAATACTAATTTTTCCAACAAAAAAAGAAATGGACTCTACGTACTTCCCAGGCTTCCAAATGCAATGTCCTTTGCCTGCCCTCCTATTCTGTATTGTACCATCTATGCCAAATTCATGCAGCTCTGGAGATGTTGTAAGGGTGTTAGTGTATTTTCCAAGACAGGCTGACACCACATGAGTTCTGAGGTGAAGAATTGCATTGAATAGGGTGTGATCTCCAACTAACGCAAGGATTTGAACCTGTGCTCCGTTTTAGGAGAGAAGGGAGACTTCGGACAACAAGAAACAACAGGTAAGAACCTCTGCACTCTCCGTATGGCAAAAGAAAGATTTAACTGACAGCAGCAGCTGTGTTAGCCAGGGGATAAATTCCGTTTATCAGGCACCTCTGAGCTGCGGTCTTTCTCTGCTCCATCTCTGTCAGGAGGGTGGTTAACCACTGAGATAGCCGCCATTTCATAACAAAACAACCTATTACAAAAACATTTCCTTCTCCCCCTTCAGGGGAGCAATTACTGCTCCCACGCTGCCTCCCCTGCCCCCGGTATTACAGTGGCCCAAGGCTCAGAATGAGTAAAAGTATTATTTAAGGTGACCAGAGCAGTCCCTGTAAAAAGGTGCCTCCTGGACCCTTCTCAGACTGTGTGGGAATGCCAGCTCCCCTCACACACACTGACGGGTCACAGGGTACACAGTGCAGAGCCATGGCCTTCACCCTCCTCTTCCCCATGCCCTTTGGGGATGCTCTTGGCACTCGGGGGGCAGGGACTGGGTTTAGGAGGAGGGCATGAAAGTCCAGGTGCCTTCCCTGCACTTACGCACTAGCCAGGGCCAGGCACGGCCTCTCCCTAGTGAAAAGAGATGAAACAACGCAACTGTCTAAAAATGCACACACTCACTGCCGCGTGCTGAGTTAACCCCCTGGTGAGTGTGTGTCCCGGGTCCCCCTCTGTGCCCGATCCCCACAGGATAGGAGTCTGGTGTAGCACGAGCAAGGGAGCCTGGGCCATTTAGTTTAAAGTGTAGCAGCACATGCTTTTACTTCTGAAGGCCCCAATATAGCTATCAAGAGTCACAGACTCCCTTCACCCACCCCTTGCATGATCAGCTCCAAATTCAATCAATGCAAGTTTGATTTTCCATTCAACCTAGGACCCAGAAACTGCAAGGAGCTGCTAGCCCAAGGCAGAACACTGAGTGGCTGGTACGTCATCTCCCGAGGAGATGCTGCCGAGTCCATCACCGTCTTCTGTGACATGGATACAGATGGCGGAGGATGGATTGTGAGTGAGAAGGCGTGTGCACAGACGGAGGGTGGCCCGGGCAGGGTGCTATAGAGAATGTGTTTGATTTTAATCAGAGGTGTGAGGATTGCCGCTTGCTGGCAGCTGTAAATCTGTCGTAAACAGGAAACGTGGAGACAGAGCTGAAATAATTCCTCCAGTTATGCAACTATGTCATCACAGATGTCATAGCCCCTCAGTTTAAAGGGGAGAAACCGGGTTTGTGGAAACTGGGAAGTTTTTGTGTTTGTTTGGGCTGGGCTTTGGATTTTTTTGGCTTTTCACATTTGCTATTTAGGTCTCATCTGTCCTGGAAGTCTCTATAGGTGACTTCAGGTGTAATAAGATGCCTAGTGCATGTGATCATATCCTCCTTCTGGTGCCTGGGAGGGCTACACCTGGCTTCCTGGATCTGCTGACCTGGCTTCCTTTGGAGCTGATAACGCCTTAAATCAACCCATGAGGCCTGGGCACTCCCCGGGTATGTGTGCAGTGAAGGGGAGAACAAGTCTTCCAGCCCAGGTCGACAGACTCACATTAGCAGGGTTTCAGCCAGCACACTAAAAATAGCAGCGTGGGTGCAGCGGCTCAGGGGGCAGCTTGAGACCCCTTGCATCTGAGCTCAGCTGGCCAGCTCGACTCTCGGCTGGAGCCATGCAGACATACCCCAGAGGTTAAGCACAGCGCCTAGAAAGCGTTCTCATCACCTGGCAGCCTGGCCGTGGCATGAATGACCCTTGTGTGATGGCAAAAGACTGCCAGGCAGTAACTTTGTGGTATCCCAACGACTGAAGGGTTTTTTCGTTCCTCAAGCCACTGAGTGAGAGACAGATGGGGCATGGAGCAGAAAAAAGGTTAACCAGCTAGGAGGGTGTTTGCAACACTTCCTAGTCTGAAGAGTGAGCTCCATCAATCTAATGTGTAGTTAAAAGAAGTAGATAGAAATGGAATTGCCCAGTTAAATGAGCTGATAGGAGAAACAATCATTCTTCGAACTTGGCCAGGTCACATCCCATCTCTGCTCCTCAGCCTCCCCCACCACTGCAAATGAAGGTAATGGTACCCATCGCTGTAGAGCAGGACTGATCTACTGCAGGGAGATCTACTGGAAAGCATTACATGAATGCAAAATATAGTGGCTGTGTGTGCAGGTATGACATAATGGTACGTCAGGCAGCTGCTTTATTATGGCTAGAAATGGTGCAGTTTTCGGTCTCTCACCCTCTCATTTCCTTGCAGGTTTTCCAGCGACGTGCAGATGGTTCGGTGGATTTTTTCCGTGACTGGGATTCATACAAGAAAGGTTTTGGGAACCAGCTGACGGAATTCTGGCTGGGGAACGAAAATATCCACCTGTTAACATCCCATGGTAACAAAATCACTGATGCATTCTTTTCTGATCTGTGTTCTCTGCCAAACCATCTCCTTGGAGACAGGATGCATAGAGTGATTCATCTGCTTATATTTCTGGGGTTGGACAGACTTGTCAGAAACCCCTCCCTACTAAGATTAAGCAGAACGTTAATGGAATGTGATTGACGTTTTTGTTTCCGTTTTGTCTCTAGAAACCTGTGAACTTCGTGTCGATCTCAGTGACATGGAAAACAATAAATCCTTTGCCAGCTATGAGACCTTCAGCATTTCAGGAGAGTCTGACAAATACAGATTGAACCTAGGAAAATTCCTTACAGGCACTGCAGGTAAGTTCAAGGCCCATTCTGCACCTTCCATTCAAGGGAGGTATTGTGAACAACCAGCAAAAGGGTAGAGTATCTCTGGCAGTTCCACCAGCTCAGAAACTATCTGAAAGTCCATATAACATTCCAGCGCAGGCCTTCAGCATGATGTTTTCACCGCACTCATGCAAAGTGGAATCAGAATGTTAACTGGCGTGGATCTCAGAATTCTTGGTCCTCCAGTGTCTAGAGAGAAGATGTTTTGTCGGGGGAACTTAATAAAGTGAGGGCCTGCTGGGCAGGGGGTCATTTCTACAACTAGCTCCCTATTTTTAAATGTTGTTTGGGAAGGGGAAAGGAGACTAGATCAGACTAGATGATCATATTGGTCCCTTCTGACCTATGAGTCTATGAGTGATTTAGGGGCACATTACATATGAAACAAAAGGAACATAAAAGTGTGGAAGAGAGAATTCCTGGTACTTGATTAATAGTCAAATTCAGGGGAGCAGGACATTTCTCGGAGCCTGAAAGTGCTTGGTCCACACACAATCATGTTTGTCCTTCATGTGTCTTAACAGGCGATTCCTTGACTGGCCATAAAAATATGACATTTACAACCAAAGACAACGACAATGATATGCATTCGGGGAACTGTGCTCTACTGTACAAGGGAGGCTGGTGGTACAACAAATGTCATGGTTCCAATCTGAACGGGCTGTACCTGCGGGGACCCCATAAGAGCTACGCAGATAGCGTTATCTGGGCAACGGGCAAAGGGGCTTACTACTCCTACAAAGTGTCGGAGATGAAGTTCAGGCCGGTTTAGGACAAGGAAAGCGCAGCTGGAGGTTGCACTCCAGCAAAGTACGGTTATGGACCCTCAAAAGGTATTTTAATGCATAAATCCCATTTATTTCCATGGGAATTCCATGCCTGGAGGACCTGGGCCTTAGAGCCTGATCTGAACCCAATGAAGTTAATGGGAGGCTTTCCATTGATATCAGGGGGCTTGGATGAGGCCCATAGCTGGAAGTACCCAAGAAAAAACACTGACGTTTAATACCAAGCCTTTCTTTTCCTCCTCACATTGAGATGTCAGGAGCTCTCGATTCAAATGTGAGTGCTGGTACCTTATAGCCCATTCCATTCTACTTCTGCTAGAATTAAAGCAGAGCTATTACTGCCTGCGCAAGTGAAAGAGCTTGTGACCACAAGTCAGGGCAAAGTCAGGACCAAAAGTCAGCTGAGAGCCCACTGAGCATTTGTCACAATTACAGAGCCACACCCCAAAATCCCTGCTCCATCTTTAGTCCAGCTAAATTAACGGAAAATTCCCACTGACGTCAGTGAAAGTGTTTCCATTGTAAGAGCTGAGTAAAGGCTTTAAGATTTGGCGCTTGGTAACTAAACAAAACATTGCATCTGAAGTCATAATATGATGATGCATCTGCAGTTAACTGGAGAAGACAAAAAGAAACTGGTGACACAAAATTTAAGATCATGGAGAAAGCAATGTGTTCGCCCCTTGCTAACTTGCAAACTTGATCATACACCCCGAGATTATTAGGTTCTCCCCACTCCACAACAAACACTGAACACCCCGTGTGAAATCTGGACACCAAGGAATTCCATGAGAGTTCTGTCATTCAATAGGGCCAGGATGCCCCCCAGCGCTCTGTAGTGAAATCTCTAAGACCCTTTTACTTCTGCAGTTGTGCTATGGTAGACTATGACATATAATCCCCACTGGTTAAAAGAAAAATGCATATGTCACAGTAAATTAATAAAGTATGTTTAACCAGCCACGTAACCATGCAGCACAAAATGTACTTCACAGATTTTGCATTCCATTCGTTTTCTTAGCGGTTTTACTCATCACGGGCCTCCCAGTCATTCGTGTGGATTTTTATATTAATAAAATAAGACATAGGAAAATAAATACAGGGTTCTTTTCAGCAGAAGATATCAAAGTGCCTGACAAAAGTGGGTAAACACATGGTCCCTGTGTTACAGGTGGGGAAATTGATGTACTGATAGTTCAAATGATTTGTCCCAATGTATATGCACTGAACGAAAAGAGTCGGGGATAGACACTGGGTTGTAGTTCTGTGATCCAGCCACTGGCCACAGGTGTCTGCCATGGAGAGGTTGCACTCGGTGCTGAAGATTTGGAGAGCAGAAGAAATTCTCAATGAAGTAGCTGCACTTTATTGACTTTAATGGTGAAAAAGAACTGTAAATATTACACAGACAGGCATTGTTTAAGGAGGCTTATGTAAGGCTGTAGTAGATGTCAACATACAGGAGGAAACTGTGATATAGAAAATTAACCGCCATTGTATCTTTTGTCCACTCTGTAGTATGGAGTTTGCTCTTCTCTGGTCTGTTAAACACTGACACATCTGAGAATCATTGACAGTTTTGACACATTCCTGGCGTTGACTGGGTAAGCAAAGTGAGTTCAGCGCCACCTTCTGTCAAAAAGTGAAAACTCTTCAAAAAGAAGACGATTAAATTTGCATTAGCACTGGGGAAAAACTGGGCATGGAAATGATTCACGGACATGTATTGCATTTAGAAAGGAATTCAATTCTCTTGCTTTAGCTTTCCCCAAATATTATAATGAAGGAGTTTACTGCCAGGAACATTCAGCAAGGGACTCTAAGCGAATATTCACTGAAAACCATTTTACCATGTGTACTTGTGTAACCTACTGATAAGTGTGTGCTACATGTCCCTGTCTGTGCCCAACCCTCAGAGGACAGACGTCTGTTACAGCAACTCCTAGAGAGCCTTGGCTCATTAGTTCAAGCTATAGTAGCTCATGTTTTTCGCTCTGGGGGTCCCTGTTTCAGTCCCTGCTGTGGTGGCCTGGAGTGGAAGAGTGATTCTCCAAATTCCGTTCATAGATAGGTATTTCCTCTTTAGATCATTTCCCACCTCCTCTCCCTCTGCACTGATCAGTTACATAGCATGTTGCTGTGCTTAAAGTTCCTTAACTAGCCTCCTTTCCAATCTTCCAGCAGCAGAGAATTGTTCTCAATATCATTGCACAGAGGTTAGGATTAAACATCCCACCCGCTGAGTTCAGTGCGGTGTTTGCCTTGGGATTGGGGGGTGACAATACATAAGTTCCAATACAGGGAGCCCCGTTGCTCCTTTGAACATGATGGCCAGACAACTGTCCAGGCAACCCAGTAAGATAAGCAGGTCAGGGGACAACATTGTGAATTCCAACAGTGAGTAACAGAGATGGTTAATCCATCCCCCAGCCAGAGCCAACAGTGACCCCCGAGATTCTCAGGCTCTAGACCCTCGCCAACCTCAGTCCAGTAAATGATGCTACTATGCTTCAACCCGAAACCTGGAAAAAGATTTGATTAAAATCAGGGGAACCGGAACCCCAGAGACATCTGGGCGGTTTTAAAACTGAACGAACTCTAATTTTCAACCTCCTTTGCCAAAACCAACGTACACGTTTCCCTTCGTCAGTGAAGGTTTTTTTCTAGGAAGCTGATTCAACACAGGAGCGTTGTTAACAAATCAAGGCGGTGTAGCCAAGAATAAAAGATATTAAGTGTATTTCACCTCAATATCCTAATATAAGTATTAATGAATGTTGTAACACAGGGCCTACAGACCTCAGGCCTCTCAGATATTCCGCTTAGCTACTTGACTAAAAGATAACCCTGTACCAGTAAAGGGTAAGATTACAGTAAAATATGCTGTAAGTGCTGATAGTCTGGAAACTATGAAGCACTAGACCGGAAAATATGCCCCAATGTGCCAATTAATACCGCAAGATACCCGAGAATAACATTTCAGGGGATTCTGTAATAAGCTCATGTTTCTATGGTAACTCACTGACTACTCACGAGAATAAGTGGAAGTAAGAGGATAGCCAGTGAGAAATGGGGCACTCCTAAATTAGTGGTGTGTGGAAGCATGGACAAGGAAAGACAGACTGGACCCCTTATGCGTATGCATGAGCCTTAGTGAACGTAAGCATAACTCAGGATTTTAAAAAAGTGTTGCCTGGCCTGTGGGCTGGTAGCGGGGGGGAATACACAGAGAAATGCCAAGATGAAAACCATGAGTGGTGATGATAAGAAAGACAATAATTGAAACTCCAGGGTCCCTGAGCAGGAGATGCAAGTTATGCTAGCCGTAGTGTAATGTGTGTAGCCCTATCTTTCTATCTGTGAAGGGATAACTGGAAAATGTCTTCATTTTCCAGGCCTCTTGAGGAAAATATCAGAAGAGGTTCCCTTCTCAGCCTGGATGAGCCGATAAAGGTGTTTGAGTGAAAAGCATGAGGGAAAATAGGATGGTTTAACCTTTTGTGATTGGGTGTACCAACCCCACACTGGTAAAGTGAGGGTTAAAGAGTTGCTCTGGGCCCAAGAGGCCATGCCTCCTCGCCTCTGCCAGTGGAGGGAACATTTAAAAGGGAGTGACTCCGCTCCGGCTGGGCTGACCATGGAGGAGAGCAGTTGGGTGCAGCAGCTGAGCCGCGCACAGAGAAAAGACGTGTGGTAAAGGTGCCATTCTGGGATGCTGGAGATCTGAGATCAGTGCCCTGCTCTTCCACAGACTTCCAGTGTGAACATGGGCAGGTCACTTAGTTCTCCTATGCCTCAGTTGCCCATCTACAAAATGGGCATAATTTAAGTTAAACCACTGAAAACCCCTGCAAGGTCACACACATGCACATAACTGGTTGTGTCTGTAAATTATAAGGGCATGTGAAACTGATGTCAGTGTGTACCCAGGTACACCACAATTTGATAGCCCCACAGCCGCAGCCCCAGTCAGCTGACATGGGTCTGCTGCTGGTGTTTAATTGCTGTGTAGACACACAGGTTTAGCTGAACCAGTTTAAAAATCACAGTTTTGAGCCTTATGCCTCAACCAGCAAAACTGAAGTAAAACTACAACTTGCCCCATCTACACTAGGGTTTCGCACTGGTTGGTTCTCACATGTTAGTGATCATGTAAAAACCCAAAGCTCATGGCTTTTCAATGAGAGTTGGGCATTTAGCAACACATGGAGTTAGGCAGTAATACTTAGCTAGGGATAGCTCCATGGGTAGACAAGCAAACTCCCTTAGGCCCTTCAGAAATCTCACCTGTCATGTCTAGGCACAGTTCAAGGAAGCAGTGAGGGTTTGTTTATTTTTATATATATATTCACAGACACTGTCTGTCCAATGCACAGGAGATGATGATCTGGACATTATTCTCTGCATAACAGGTGGGTGATCTCTCTATTAGCAGTAACTTGCAGTCAGTTCCTACAGGGAACACGATGCCCTCACACTCCGGGCTTTCTACATTCCCGAATCAGGAAAGCTTTGGCACTCACGCTGATCATTTGCTTGCTTGTAGTTTTTCTCAGAGCACCTCTATGCACTGGGCAGGTATTTCTCTCCTGGGCCACGGTCATGCCACTCTGAAATCTCGGGGCCAGAATGCAAAGATTAAGATGCTTTCATGCTAATTCGCATGCCTGTGACAGATTCTGGGGGAAGTTTTCAAAAGTCTTTTACCCTGTGTAGATTCTCAAACCATGCTCCTCACGGCAGTAACTGCGTGCCTTCCAGTCGATGCGCAGTCAGGATGCTTAGAAGCGTCACCTGCTGCTTGTTCTCTCATGCTCTGCCCAGGGGGAGAAGTGTGTATAGTGAAGTGTCTTGTTTTGGTCCGTGTCCCTGCTGGAGGGAGAGAGGAGAGACTAGCTGGAAAAGCAGGGACCCAGCCTTGGGTCTCAGGCTCCCCTGTTGCTCCCAGTGGCGTGGACCTCATGTAGGGCCAGCTGGAGCTCATACAGTCACTTAGGTGCAGTCTTCAGCCTGCTGTCTAATCATCCAGTGTACTACCGCACCTGGGCCACGTTCAGAGTCAAATGGAAGGGGAAACGACATCAGCAGCAGAACCGTAACTTCGGCGTTTTCTACTTTAATATTGCAGCCTTGTGGCTTTTGCCATTTTGTTTCCATAGTATTTCTGAACCATGGGAATCAAAATGTAGCTGAGCCTGAAGTGATATGCAGCAGACTCGTTTATTTCGTGCAGCACTTCACCCTGCAGCTGTTTGATACACAAAAGCCCAGCTTTTGGATCCATGGAGTTACACAACTGGTTTCCCATGACCCGGGGTTTAAATGACCCTGCTCCCTTAGTTGCAGGAAACGCCAGTTGTGGCTGTCTGGAGTTCTACGGCATCAGCAGCACAACGCTAAAGAAGCTGCACCCATGTATCTGGAAGCAAAATTTGGTCCATTACCTATTTTTAAATGTTTCAAGCTTATCAAATAGCTGGGGCTCAGGGAGGCCCAGAGGATTAGTCACATGAGAGATGGCAAGTTTTAAAGTTGGTGCTTGAGTAATCTGTGCACATAAATGTCCTAGAAAATGTGGGGAAATGGAGCACCCCCAGGAACGGAGGGTGAAATTCCAGCCCCATTAAAGTCAATGGGAGTTTTGCCGTTGCAAACCTATTTACAAAACTCCTAAAAGGTAACGGTGCTGGATAGCCACGTATTCCCTTTGCTGCAGGCCTCTCACACCATGCATGGCACCTGGGAATTGCAGGTACCGCACTTGGCCATCAGATGTCACTGCATCTCCTTCAATGACAGAGAAGCGTTTTTTGCTGTTGGTTTCCAATCCCCAATCTCGTTCGATTCATTAGCAAAACGCCCCTTTTCTCCAGCAGGGCAGGATCAGGCCTTGGGTAAATCATACTGAACATGGTGGAAAAGCGGTGCCCTTCTGAACTCACTGGAAAGTAGCAAAGACATGGGGCCAGATCTGACACTGCTGTAAACTGCTGCAGCTCTGTTGATGCTCGTATGATTAATCTTAGACGTCTCTAATAAGATGTCATGATTTGATTCACATCCACTGGGACCCTGGAAGGGAGCAGTGATTTTTCAGGTGTGTGGCTGCTCCTTTCTAAGTTGATCCTAACTCCCTTATTGCTCCTTCATTTTGACCCCCTCTGTTGGTTGCATCCACCTCTTGGCATGTACAGAGATCATAAGCCCTTTGGGGCAGGGACTGCCTTTCATTATATACATGCATAGAACCCACACAATTATGGTGATGACTCCCAATAAGAGCAATGTGGACCAGTGTCGTGGTCTAGTGCTGAGATTGCGGGTCAGGTCGCTGACCAATATCGTCTCATTGTTCCCGTGCTCCCCCTTCTGTCTGTCTCTGCTTGTCGCTCGTCTCAAACTCAGATCATAAACTCTGTAGCGTAGGGATCCTGATTTTGTTCTGTGTTTGTACAGCACCTAACACTGCGCCTGGTCCATGACTTTGGCCCCTATGCACGACAAGTAACAACAAGAACACACCAGTAGTTGGGAAACTGATTTTGCATGGCCTGGGAGCCTCAGGAAGATTGTGATCACAGCTTTGCAAGAGGCAGTGAACTCGCACCCCAAAAGCCGATAAACCCCAGCCCACACTACGTGCAACATTTGATGCATTGAAAGACTGTGAAAAGGGGTGGGGGATGGGCACTGGTCTCTTTGGAACAGGCAGGTTATTACAAACCTATTGACCTTCAGGAACTGAGAAAACCTTCTAGAGACCACATGGGATTCAATGGAAACTGAGCACCGCACATTGGACTGGAACAAACGTTCCTAGCGGCTTCTTTCCTAGCAATCTTACAGACCAGGAAGGCTTCTGAGCGCTACAAAAATCAGTTTCCCAAGGGATGTAAAATTGCCATACAGCACGCAGGACACAGCACGGGCAAGTGCCATGGTTCCTTCTGACACTCCAACAGAGACAGGAACCAGTTGATGATGAGACAACGAATACAGCCAGACAAGAGCACACCAGCTGCTGCTGGGTTTGTTTTGTGTTATTTCTTCTTGTTAATTGGCTAAGTTAACATTTGCCTCAGTTATCACTGAAATCCTGCTACCTGCATCACCCACCAATGGGCAGAGACAGGTTACAAGGAAGCTAGATGTAGCAACGCCCTCAGTTTAAGATGCTCTACATGTTTGATGCATCTCTCCCACTCACCACCACTGCTGGGCCGAAGTTCCTTCTTACATCGTGACTCGAATACAGCTGGTGGTAAATCCAACACGGGGCAGTGCAGAAGTCACCTTCCAGCAGGTTTTTATTCATTTTTATTTGCAGTGTACACAGAATGACAATGTGGAAGGAGAGAGCCATCTAAACCTGCTGAGTTAGGGATGACGAGGATGGTCCACTTAATTTAAAAGAGTGACCACTTCCCACAGTTGAGTTTGTGCTTAATTAATTAATGTTCACATTACAGTAGCACCGGAGAGGTGCTAGCTGCTGCGCAGTCTAATCGGGAAGATCCAGGTCCTGCGCCAAAGACTTCGCAGTCCCAGGGTAGATATGTCACAAGGGGAAGGAGGACAGGCCGGGGAAGATTACCAAAGGAAGGCTGCACAATGCAGACACTTCGTAGGAACCAGTTCTACAACCCTTGCTCAGCCCCAGTGGCGTTTACTCAACATGCATAAGGGCTGCAGACTCCATGGCTAAGGCCCCCATTCAGGGAAGCACATGCTTAAATCCAGCTCTATTCAGAAGAGCACAGAAGTACAGGCTTGACTTTCACACATGCTGGTGAGCCGTTGATTTCACTGGGATTTAAGCATGTGCTCGTGTGCTGACCTGAACAGGGATGCAGCACAGCTGTCAGCAGTAGATGCTGTGGCATGAAGTCTATTTTCCCTGGCACAGCTGATCCTCCTCTTACTTCCCTCCCTCCCCCCCCACACATCTTTCTCCCCCTCCGCATGACGTACTGCGCAGGGTGAGCCTGATTGCCCCTTTATTTTCCTCTGTCGGAGGGTTTTGGAGGGTCCCAGCTCTGAGATGGTCTTAGCCCCAGTGTCACATTTTTAACATTTACAAATGGAGAGAAAGATTTTTAAAACACAGCCGTGATCTAAGGAACTTGGCCAGGATTGCCCCCTACTTGGGAAAACACCTGGGGATTCCAGTGGGGCTGCTCTAGGGAGGTAGGTGCCTTGTGTGTTTTCCATTTTGGGGGCAGCAGCTTCCACAGTGCTGCACAGAACAGGACAGCGATCGCTCAGGAACTGACCTCACGGGGCAGCTTCTCCGCTGCGCGACTCCACCCCGGGATTGAGGTTCCACTCTGCCATTTGCACGGCTAGGTCCCATAACTCACTGACTACGGAACGGCTGGAAAGACACTGATTTCCACTGGGCTCGGCAAGACGTTCTACATCGGCTTCCCTTGTCCATTGTTACACTGCTCTTCCCACCTCTCGTACCTACAAAGCCTCCTCCTCCCAGCCGGCGAGCCCCCAGATTTCAGACGCAGGCTTCGTGATCACCTGCGCAGCAGTGGCACAAAACGCTGCCCTCACGTGACGCGCAGCTCGCTCCTTTATGGACTGATCACATTCCCCCGAGAGTCAACAGCAGGTGGGTCGGGGCCTTTGTGCTGGATAGCCCGCGATGGGCTCTGTACGTCAGTCTCTCCAGCACGTTCTCTTTGGTTGTTTACCAGGTGCATGAAAGATATTTTTAATGGCTGATGTGAAATCAGCGGCTGGCTCTCAGCCCAGTTGCTAGGTGACAGGTGTCCCCAGTTCAGGTTGTAAGCTCCCTGGGCAGGGGCCGGTAGTGGGGTTCCTGGGCGCTCTGATAATACAATGGGAACACTAAGAATAATGGCAAAAGCTATCATTAGCTGTCACTACCCCACGGTGTCTCCGCAGAGGGGCTGAATGGGCTACGGGGGCTGAATGACCCAGTCATGGGGTCCACTCACCACAGTGGCACCTCCTCCTGGCCATCCTGGTTGGTGCACCCTCTTCAGCTGGTGCGGCTTCCATTGTCCTCACGCCGTGGACCCGCGTCACTCCGGGAACCACAGCATCCTCATCAAGACTCGGCCTTCCAGCCAGGTCACCAGCCATTTCCCCCTTCCAGGGTTACCCCAAAGTCTTTCTATGCAAACGGTCCCAAGCAGTGTTCTCCTGCGCTGCCCTGATAATGCCACTTCCCCAGGGGCCAGCCAGGGAACCCGGACCTGCCCTCTAGACCAAGTTCCAGTCCAGGGTCCCTCAGCTCAGCAGATGTGGGCTCTACCCGCTCAGCCCCTGGACCGATTCCTCTTCTTCCTGGTCCCCCACTTCTCCAAGAGTACCAGCTCCAAGCCACCTCCCTCTTCCCAGGCAGCGACTACAGCCGGCTTTCCAGAAGCCCTGTCTGTTTTCAGCTCCTGGCTTTATAGGCCCCACCTATTCCTGCCCAGCTGAGCCTCCAAGCAAATCCCTGCATGCTGGCTATTCCCCCAGGTGCAACCTGGGTAGTTAATTGGCCTACCTGGCCACTTTAACCCCTTCTAATCCGGTGTGGGGTCAACACCCCATCACATACCCCCTCACCCATACACGCAGATCGGCCCCAGGAAGGGAGTCACGGACACAGATGTCGCGGTCCGTGGTTATTCTGTGCACGGTAGCAAGGTGGACTTTACAGTCATTAGCAAGGGTTTCTTTTCCCAAAACAGCCCCACTCCCACCTGCCCGGGGGAAATCCCTGCTAGCAGCCGTGGCACTGAGACATATACTGCAGGGGGCAGTTGTGGGTCTATGTAGCACAGGGAGAGGGCCCTATTGTCTGGTTAGGTGTGAACAGGGAGCCGGGGTGTATGCCCAGGACTATAAACTCCCCGTCATGGTCAGGGAATGCCCCCCCACATCACTAGGAGGCAGGAACAGAGATCAGTGGGACAATGCAGCCTTTACATAACAACTAATCCTTTTATTTAGTGTTTGAGCAGGGTCTTCCCTCACTCGCTGCGCGATTCTGCTGCCCCATGGGGACAGAGCAGTTTCTGCCCTTTGTTCTTCATCCTTCCCCACCCTCCTCTGTGTTTCTCTCTCCTTTCCCACTTGGTGAGACTTCTCTGCTCTTTTCCCTCTGTTTCCTTCCCCACAGCAGCTCCCACTTCCCACACCAGTGGCCTTCCCCTATCCCCCAATTCCAGCCACTAAAACGAGCAGTCATTCGTTAGTAGATGTAGGCAATGAAGTGTCATCACTGGGTTTTCAAGCTATCCAGCTGAATTAGTAGGGGGCAGATCCATCAATGCCACTGTTTCAGGCTCTCTACAGACTCTGGCAAACACCCCTGCATCGATTACACTCAGCTCACGTTAGGAGAGGTGTTGCCTTCTAGCCCTCATGGCTGCACTTACTCGTTCTCCAGAATCGTAAGGAGTATGTCATGTGGGCCACAAAATACTGTGGCCGATGGGGGACCAGGGAAGAGGAAAGAGTTCAAACGGCCATACTGAAATGTGCCAGAAACACACGGATAAACGTGCAGGACTTTTCGGACAACAGATGGGAGATGGATTTCCTGAGATAACCACCAGTTATACAAAAACCTAGCCTTCTGAATCTACATGCTGAGGAAAGGGCCAGAGGCTGGTGATTAACTGTTCCCAGAGACTGGAGATCGAAGCTGTATAAAGAAATGGCTCATCTGCCCAGCCTTCATCTTGGTTTCTCATCTGACACGACCTGGTGGCCACATGGGAAACCCAGCCATGGGGTTTGAAGGACTAACACCCACCAGAGCTTTGTTGGAGTTGGCGATGAGCTCCGGTAAGCTTGTTAGCACACGTGTATGTTCTTTTATTTTCTACGCCGTCTCGGCCGTGCTTTTACCTTGAGAATAAATGGGCTGGCTTGGAAGGAGCTGTGGAGTAACTTGAGCTGGAGGCACGTTGGTCATAGCCCAGCAAAGCCTCTCCGAGAGTCTGGCTTGCTGGGAGAAGGGAGCTGTGCAGCCTTGAAAACCTCTGGTCAGAAGGCAGTGGGACACTGGTCTTTGTCCAGGCAAAGTGACAGCTGGAAACCTTTAAGCCGATGCCCTTGAGGGACCACAGAGGAGCAAACACAGGTGCCCTGAAACTGTGACAAATACATCATGTGGGCCAGATACAGCCCCTGCGAGAGCACATCATCATCACACATACACAGGCCTATCGGGCTTCCATCCAGCCAAGGGCACTGGTACCCTGTGAGGACAGGGCAGGGGCAGGGCTTCTCTCCTCTAGCACCCCCATCGACTGCCCCGTTGGTCCTGCAGGGGCCTGCTTTTCTGTCCACAATTGAACCCACCAGGCAACTCACGCCTAGTCCAGACCTCTCCTGGGGTAACAGGAGTCCACACGAGAGACTTCCACCCCTCTCGGGGTGCTCCTCAACCCCACCCTGGGCTCTGGAGTTCTTCTGTCCAAGCTATTGCACCTCTTCCCTGGGCTGGGGGAGGAACCCAGCCACGCGCTCTGCTTCAGCTCAGGGACCCGGTGTTAAGCATAGAAGTGTGTGTCTTCAGATGTGCTGCTGCTGCCTCTTTCCTGGGCCACTTCCTACCTCCACGCCCCTCGTGCTGCTTCCCCGAAGCCTGTGGCTGATACAGCTTCTCCTCTGGCTCGCAGGCTTCTCCCCATATCCTCTCCACTCCTTGTTCCTCCCCTGGGATGCTGACCCACAGCACAGCCCCCGTGAGCCTTGCCCCTTCTCCAGGGCCCACAACAGAGATTAACTACACCCTTGGGCCCTCTTCAGCCTGGATTCCCCCCTTTCTGTAGCTCGCCTTGACCCTTTCACAGCTGGGGTCACTAATGGCAATTAAAGCACCCAATTAGGATCAGCTGAGAGTTAACTGCTAGGCCACAGGCAAATCTGAACACACCACCACCTGCCCCCCCCCGCCCCCTCCCGTCTCCAAGCACCAGCCTGCCTGTGACACACCCATAAAGGCTAAGGAATAGTTTTTGTTTTGTTCTTTCAATGCTGCTACTAAACTCCTCTTCTTACAAGTCATTTTACACTACAAAGGCTGCAGCATTTTAGAATTTAGAGCACGGGACTGAAGGAGTGAAGAAGTTCAAATATAAAGCAGTCTGAAGGCAATGCTATTTTCAATATACAGTTAACACTGTGGCATGTAATCCTCCGGATAGGGAACATCACAATCCAGGATTGCCACCACGGTCTTTCCCCTGCACCACATCCCCTTTAAAAGAAGCGTTCCCAATAATCAACCATCAGTTTTTAATTCTAGCTCTCCAGAGACCAGCATGTGGCTTTGCCCCCACGTTGGTTCTGTGACAGCTAAAGTGAGCCAGGATCCTTGGCTTTAAACTCTTTTCAGGATCCATTTTACCCCAAGCAACCATTTCCCTCCTGGGAAAAGCACCAGCTTAGAAGAGAAAAATGAATAAATAACCCCAGGCATTTCCTCAATTAGCACAGCCCTGTCCTCTCCAGCACCTGTGGTGGATTCTTCCCTGCAGCTTGTTTTTGAAACCCCCTCTTCCTTGTTAAAGTGCTAGAAAGAAGCAATCAAGAAGGGGGGGGAAGGGGGGCGGAGCACGTGCAGCCACTCTCTGAATGCAAATGATGGGCAATTAGGCTGTTGTTGACACGAGGGGAGACGAATGTCTCTGATTGCCCACTAAAGCTCATTTCAAGAGTTGCAGGCTCACATATGCTTTGACAATTGCTGCTTCCACCACCTCAAGTGACAGACCCACAGCAAGGAAACTTCAAGTGGATCACAAGCTTCTCCTGCCAAAAAACCGGCCACTGGAAAATGCTGACTGGCGTGGCCCACTGATTAGTGTGTGTGTCCCCCTCAGTGCCTGACCAATGAAGGATATAGGTCTACTACAGCCCCTGTACATTACATTCCCCACTCTGTGCCCCATCCGCAGAGGATGAGGCTGTTACAGCTTGATCTAAAGAGACAAGGCTCTCTAGCTGAGGGATGTCATATTCACGTCCTGTGTGCATTGGACACGTAGCACACCCGGACCAGTGGGTAATACCTCCATGGCTTTCCACCTGCAGGACAATGAATGGGTTACTCTAGTGATGCAGCGAATCTCTGTTCAGGGCAGGTCATTGGTGCAGAACCAGTTCTCGTTACTGCACATCTTCTCTGCCATAGAAGAGAGTGATGAAAAAGACCTAACAGGTCCCACGTTGTGCATAGCTCTAGCACGAAGACAACACCATCCCTACAATCTCTACTCTTGTGTTTTGTCCTGCCCAATTCTAAGTTGTTCAAGACCGGCTTCCATCACATCCCCTGGGAGATGGCCCAACATCTCCACTGACAGGAGAGCTGCTTTACCTTCAGCCTAAATGTCCTTGTGCTCAGGTCTGATCCCCAGGCCTCTTGAGATGAGGCAGGTGTAGTCACACAGAGCTGTAGGCACAAGTGAAACACAGGTAAGGAATGCGGTGCCAGGCCCCCACCTCCAGCGGTTTTCAGCTTATACAGCTAAACCACTGCACCTACAAGAGACTCATAGACTCATAGGTCAGAAGGGACCAATATGATCATCTAGTCTGACCTCCTGCACAAGGCAGGCCACAAAACCCTACCCATACACATTTATAACAACCCCGAACCCATGACTGAGTTATTGAAATCCTCAAAAGTGAGATTTGAAGACCTCAAACTGCAGGGAATCCATCAGCAAGCGACCCATGCCCCACGCTGCGGAGGAAGGCGAAAAACCTCCAGGGCCTCTGCCAATCCGCCCCGGAGGAAAATTCCTTCCCGACCCCAAATATGGCGATCAGCTAAACCCTAAGAGACTCATCCCTGGAGCTCTGTTTGGCCCACTGTGCACACAGGCTGCCTGGAGGCAGCTTTCATGGATGAACTCTGTGATTTTAACCAGTGTCAACTCAAGGGGGTTTCACTAACTGTAACACTGGGCCATTCCTGGTCTGCATATGACTTTCCATTGCCAGAGCCAGATGCTGGGCTCCTCTGGAAGTCAGTAACTTCAGCGGGACCCACATTTGGATCTAAAAGTTTAGGCAAAGATTTTCCAAAGCAAGAGCCTCCCCGGAGCTGCCGAGTGCATGGCGGTTTTGAAAAGGGTCACAGTGTAAGGTACAGATCATCTAGTCTGACCTCCTCTATATCGCAGACCTGCATCCCACCCAAACCACCGAAATTAGAGCAAAGAATTACAGCCCACCAGAGACTAGACAAATATGTGCCAGAGACAGAGAACAGGAGACCCAAGATGCACCAATGCCCGAGCCCGCTACAAGGGCAGGGAAATGATTAAGTGAGATACACCCAGATGTGTGATCGTGTTACCATTTGCATTTAGTGGATGGCTGCAGAAGCATCAAAAGGTTTTTCTTCCCTTGCTTCTTGGTTACTCCTTTCCTGCACTTAGGTGCCTAAATACGGATTTCCGAACCTCATTTTAGACTTCCGCTTTCTAGGGCCAGATGCTCATTTACGCTAGGGCCCCTTTACACAGTTCTGGAGATTGGGTGTAAACTCCTTTCACCACGACTTCACCTTACTGCGTGAGTGGGAAATGAGAATCAGCTGCTTTAAAATTGTCCACCTAGCACAAATGAAAGTTTGGAAGGAGGGGAGAGGAATGGCTGAAGAAGTTGGTCCAGGGGGCTGCTATTCCTCGATGCCACCTCAGTTTCAGCTGGACACAGGAGGAGCCTGTTAGTTCACAACCTTGCAAAACAAAACACATGCTCCTCCGACTTTACTGTGGGTTCCTGTGAGTGGGTTGCATCTGAAAAAGCAATTAATGCTGCTGTTTGCCATGTATGAGTCAGAAAGCGTAACATGTAAATGTGATTGGGAAGGAAAATCATTTTACTGTCGCTGGGGCCATTTGAATTAGCCTTGGTTGCCAGGAAGGAACAGTCTATTTGCTTTTCTTTGCTAGTCCCAAGTGTTGTTTTCTTGATCTTCTATCTCAAACTAATGGGCAGGGGTATGATTTACTCTGGATCAGTTGACCCCATCACAGAAGGAAGAACAACAGAAGATGTGGCCTTCTCACAGTTAAACCGTTTTGCAAGTGCATTTTAATGCAAGATTTATAATGTCAATTACACAGACAAATAGAGCATGAACTATCTTTATAGATGCCAGAGCTGCCTCAGAGAGGAAACAGACAGGCTTTCTGTGACGCTACTCAATAGACCCAGGAGAACAAAACACACACAGCACCCGAGGACTGAGTGGGAAAGAAGCACTGGACTTTATTCCAAAGTGGCATTTTTTAAAAAGACATCATGTGACAGAAACACATTGGATACTGTACATACACCGTGTGCCCTCGAGGCTTCTGTGGAATGCAGAGAGAGCTGGAAGGGAGGGCTCCTGCTAGGAACAGATGGGCCTAGCCTGTGATTGATTAGGACTGGGAGGTCTCAAGGACAATGGCCATGCTACGCAGGATCCCCCAGAATCATGACTCCCTTATTTCAGAGGCAGGACTCTGAGCTGTGAAGTTCGGCTACTGAACTAGACTTTTCCAAAGAGCTGGATGAGAGTCCAAGCCGGCTTCTTAGAGACAGAGTCCAGAAACGCTGTTCACTTCTGGGGTGGAATTTCCCCAGGTTTCAGGGTTTTCAGAATCAGCGCATTTGCTTTGGCTACCTCTAGCTTTAACTCTTTTAAGGCCTTGGGAGAAATCCTGGCTCTATTGAAGGAACTGGCAAAATTCCCATTGACTTCACTCGAGCCACTTTTTCACCCGATGTCTAGAAAGGACTTGGCTGGCATCCAATTGCCCTCCATCAGCTTTCCAGGACTGGCTGAGTACCATTACCAGACATTACTGCACTCAGCTACACATCGGTCTGGTTAACACTACCAATGACACCAATGGACACCTACTACCTCTGCTTTGTACAGCCTCAGTGTGTACAAAACATATCCCTTTAACCAATGCACTCTCTGTACAGGCATCCATTAGAAGAATACGCTCCTGTTCAGAGCAATGCAATTAAAAGCAGCCGATGAAACTTTATTAGACCTTCAACAGAGAGTTTCCATTCATGTTGCAATTCTGCTCTACTTTGTACTTTTCACTGCGTTCAGACCTTGTGCTCATTAATCTGCAATAAGAGATCTGGATTCCATGCGCCAGAGCCGGAACTGTTTGTAGTAGTGTCCGTTGACCCGCATGTGCATCGTGTGTCCGCCAGGAGGTACATCTGAGGCTTTAGGAGGCTGTGTGGGTTGACGTTGCTCCAGGTCCCTTACCTGCTAGCGATGGAGTCTGCAGCTGATGGGATGGAGGGTGGGACTGGAATCCAAATAGGGACCACGCATCTTTACAAACACCGAGTTACAGTAAGCACCCCCCTCTTCGAGTGATGGTCCCTATGTGGACTCCAGACATGGGAAAATAATAAGCCGTATTCAGTGTGAAGGTGGGTGTGAGGACACGGAAGATGTCCCGGTCTGCAGGACGGCATGTCCGACTGCCGCACCTGCCACTGTCGTCAGGGTGATGGCATAGTGTGTGGCAAAGGTGTGGATGGAGGACCAGGTGGCTGCCCTACAAATGTCCTGCCACAGGACATCCGCAAGGAAGGCTGACATGGCGGCATGTGCTTGTGTGGAGTGTGCTGTGACTCCTGGGGGTGGAGGAATGAGAGAAAGAGAGAGTACAATGGGAGATCCATTTAGAGAAGCGTTGTGAGGAGAGGGCATGGCCCCGGCAGCGCTACTTGATGGCGAGGAAGAGGCGGGGTAGGCACAGAAGGCATGGGTGGGTTTGAGGTAAAGGGCCAGCGCCCAGCGGACATCAAGAGAAGCAGTTCATACCAGGGGGTGGGGTGCGCATTTGGGTAGAAGATCGGGAGGCTTATGCACAGGTTTGGGTGGAAAGGAGAGGCCACCTTTGGGAGAAATATAGAGTACAGTCGCAGGGAGACCTTGTCCTTGCAGAAGACAGTCAAGGGTGGGTTGGGGATCGTGGCCACCAGCTCACTAATCGTCTTGCCAAGGTGATCGCCCCGAAAAAGAAAAAGATCATCTTCGTGGAGAGGTGGGCAAGAGACCAGGTCACGAGAGGTTCAAAGGGCAGCTTAGCAATGGCGGAGGGGACAAGCGTCAGGTCTTAGGAGCGCGTAGGCTTCCACACTGACAGGCAGGTGTTGAGGAACCCGCAAAGGAAGCAGAAGGTGTTTGGATGAGTGAAGACAGAAGAACTATCACAGGGTGAAGGAAGACACTGAGCACTATGGACGTGGATGGAGGAGTGGGCAAAGCCCAACAGCCGGAGGTAGAGAAGATTGTCCTGGAGGATGGGAATGGAAATGGAGTCCAGGGATTATCGGTGGCGGTGTGCCCAGGAGGTGAAACATGGCCTGTTAGTTTGGTAGCAGGCTTTCGTAGATGGTCATCTGCTGTGTGAGAGGATGTTGCATATAGGGGTGGAGCACGCCTTGTCTACATGCAAGCCCCATCCAAATACCAAGCCGTGACATGAAGCAACCCTGTGTAAGGAGATCTGGATGGGTGGGAAGGAGGACCAAGGGGCAATTGGAGAGGTGGAGGAGATGGGTGAACCAGCACGGGCGCGGCCAGAAAGAGGCTACGCAACTGAATATCACGTGATCCTGCCACACCTTGCACAGGATTTGTGGAAGCAAGGGAACGGGCAGGAAGCCATAGGTGGGTATCCAGGGGAAGAGAAGAGCATCATTCTGTGAGCCCAGCCTGAAAAGGGGAAGTTTGAGCTTCACAGAAGAAAGGGCTGGAACTCCATCAACCTGGAGTAGGAGAGAAAATTGTATTTCGCCAAGATGGCCTGATAATCAGCGATACGGAACTGGAGGCCCACAGAACAGTAAACTTTGCACCCCAGAAGGTCCATCTTCTTCACCACCTGGTCCAGAGGGGTGGCCTTGAGATGCTGCTGCTGGGCATACTCAGTCACCACATGGACTACAAGCGATGAGGATGAGTGAAGAAGTCTGTGCCCATCGACAGGCTGAAGCAGCGGCGTTCAGTGCACTTCACGGTGGGGGCACAGGAAGACAGGGTGTGCCAGACCACCTGGGCTGGTTGCAGCATGGCCTTGTGAATCGGAAAAGCCATCTGGGAGGGCCCTGACTGTTGGAGAATTTCCAGGAACTGGTTTTGCATGTCCTCGATTTCCTACAATGGGAGGATGTGGGCTGTCATGTGGTCACCCAGAGGAGGTAGAATGAGGGGCGTTATCCGGGGACAAAGAGGCCCCAGTGGGGACGGAGAGTCTGGAGGGGCCCAGAGGCATGGACAGCACCAGCTGTGAAGGCGGCGGATGTGGCTGGAGGCAGTGCAGAGGGCTCACAGTGGTGCCTCAACTTATGCTCCATGCAGGATTTCTTGGGAAGCAGAGTGTCTGACTCTCCGCACGACATCTCACCCAACCTGGATCGGGAAGGTAGCACTGCACGTAGGGGCAGTCCTGGTGGGGATCCGCCCTTATGTCCGTGTTTCTTATGGGCACAGTGCTTCTGCGGGAGAGGCGGTACTGCGGGCACCGGCAAGTGGGAGGAAACCAGTGGGTCACTTACTGGCAGTGATGGGTGCCGCTCCGGTGAATCCGCCAATCCCAGGTCCAATTGCGTATGTGGGCACATAGCCCTCTCCATCAGATACTTGTGGAGGCAGAAATCTCTGGTTTCCCAAGTGCAAGGCGGGAACAAACGGCAGATGGAGCAAGCGGGCAATGACATGAGCTTTGCCGAGGCAGTAGAGACACCGTTGATGCTTGTTGTTCGCAGGGAAGACGCGCGGGCAAGAAGCACAGTTCTTGAAGCCGGCCTGCCAGGGCACAGTTCCTGGAAGTGGGGCGGGGTCACCCTGCAGGAACAAAGTCCAACAGGAGATCAGACCTAACCAACCAACCAACTATAGACAACTGGAGAAACTATAAAACTATGTACAATGGTAGGAACGGACAAAGAGTTCTCTTAGCAAGCTAAGAGCACCAAGGAACACGGGTTCCCACTCTGGCCATGCGACAGTAAGAGGGGACTGGAGCGGCGTCAACCCGCCCAGCCTCTCAAAGCCTCAGACAAACCACGCAGCCACGTTGGACACCACTGCGAACAGTTCTGGCTCTGGTGCACCATGGCATGCATGTGCACCCACGCCTGGAATCCATAGAGGGACCAGCAGTCAAAGAATTTATCCCTTTCAGTTATTCCCTTCTCTGGTCTTCATCTCATTGGGGGCCACAGGGGGTTGCAGTGAATAGATCGAGAGCAGGTTCATCTCACAATGACTGCCCCAGTCCCCAAAGAGGAGCCAGTCGCATGGCAAGCAGGCAGTTCGACTAAGGAGCAGATTCCCTTAGGTGGGATCCACCGACAAGAGGATCCTTCGTCATGCACCGAGGAAGTTGTTCCAGGAGACGAGGTTACAAGTGTGAAAATCCTGCGGAGACCACTCAGCGCAGCCCAGCCCCACACATGGTGTTACCCATGTCCCCTCCGCCCCAGAACTCTGTTCAATCTAGAGTGGGGCCTCTAAAATCCATTTGGTCCAGAATCCAGTGGGACTTGAGCACTAAATCCCACAGGGGCCTTTGCAAATTACAACCTGCACCTTTAGAAGCGGGCCTGCCCCCGTGCCCCGCAGCACTCCCAATCAGCAGGGACCTACCTCATTTTAGCCCTACATGTGCCTGCTTCCCATGCCCATTGGGGTTCCTCTTGCTGTTCTCGCTGTTCAGCGTGTGCAACACAGGAGAGACGCTCGCGCAGCTGAAATCCCAGATGCTGTGGGGAGGAGGCAAGGGGAGGGTCTCTGCTAATGTCATTCAAGCAATCGAAGGCCTGGTCCAAAGCCTACTGAAGTCAATATTTAAACACACGGGGGGGGGAAAGGGGGAAATCCAAGGGAGGGAGAAGAGCTACTGAAGCTACGGGACAACTTTGGCCCAAGAACAAAGAGGGATGAACTGTCCGTGAGCACATGTGGGCTGGAGATTAGAAGGCGGCTTCTAGCCATCAGAGGATGAGGGTCTGGCCCAGCCTCCCCACAGAAGCAGTGTGGGGCAAACAACCCAACTGGCTCTAGGTGGACCTGGATAACTGCATGAAGGGGATAATGGCAGCGGACTGGACCTGATGGCCCAGGAGGTCCCTTCCAGTCCTAGGCTCCATGGGACTCTTATCTCGTGTCTTCAGTGGGCTTTGGAACAGGCCCTGTATCATTCAGTTATGACGTACCCTTGTGTCCCTCATTCAGGGTCCAGTCCAGCTCTGCTGGAGCCAACGGGAGCTATACATGGACATTAGATTGGGCCATAGTTTTGCTCCATGATGACACCACACTTGGACTCAAGAGATTAAGAGACACATCCCACCCCCGGCTGACTGTATAGACTGGCTGATTTGAAGGGGGCAGGGGGACTCCTCAGAAGGTCTCCGCCTCTCCCACTGCTTTCCCACCAGGCATCATCCTTTCATAGCTAAAAGCAAACCCGGTTATTTGCCTTTTACTACCCTGCACTTTGCTGTGACACAGGCGGGGCCTGGCTCACATTGAAGATACACAGTGCATATCAATGCTGTTTGCACTGCCAGGCAGTAAAACACAAGCCCCAGTGACTTCCACTCAGCTGGTACAGAGACTCCAATTTGGGAAGCAAATCAAAGAGCACCAGCGAAGCTGGCCAAGGTCTCCCTCCTGGGCAGAATAATTAAGGACTCTCATCCCACTGCTCCTTAAGACTTTGCTCCTCGGAGCTCACTGTTCAGAAAGCCATATTTGCTGAACATATTAAGTCCCTGGTGTATTAACGCATCAGGAATTGACAAAAGCATGACGGCGACACAGAGAAAAATGGAGCAACAAATAATCTTCCAGAAACATGTATGAACTAGTAAATCTCTCACTGTAAATTGCATCTTTGCTGCATTAAGTGTATTTCTTGAAGACATCCAGTTCCTTGCAGTCCCTTGAGGCAATGCCAAACCATTTTCTGTTCCGGCTCTGTCCCTTTACATCACAGATGTTCACTCGCACAGATGTCAGTGCACTTTTCCCATATAGCCGTTCTGTGTTCACAGGACACAGAATCCACCCGCAGCCGAAGCCTCTGCACGGAGCACCCAGAGGAAAGACATCTGAAAACACTCATCTGGACATTTGCAAACAGTGTGAAACAGACAATAAGAAATGGCTGGGCGTCAGGTTACAGGGCACCACGGCAGTGCGGGAACTGGTCCCTGCTTGTGCGTTCTCATTTGCATTACAGCAGCGCCCGAGGGCTCCATGCAGGATTGAGACCCCCTTATGTTCAACTTTACCACGCAGACCGTCCCCGCCCCAAGGAGCTTACGATTTAGGGGCAGAGGCATCAGCCTGAACAAACAGGTATAACTCCATGACATTCAGTGGAAACTTGCCAGTTTAAACCAGCAGAGGAGTTGGCCCTACTGCTGAGAAGTCACCAACATACGAGACCTCACCATGTGATGGGAGAAGCCCAGATCAAGTCAGATGCTAGATTTGCCGCTTGCCTTTCGTTTGTTAAGGTTTACACTAAAAAGAGTTGCTGCTATTGTTAGTTAAGGCTAATTAACCCCTCCCCTTCCTGCCCCTAATTCGGAATCCCTGTCACGTCAGTCCACCCCCCTCCTCCAACTATTTCCCTAACTACATTTAACCTCCTTCTGCAGGATCCGAGCCCAGAAGAAAATATAACCCTTAGACCGTAGCAGCTGCAAAGCATGTTAGACCTGCGAGTTAAGGACACAACACCCTGCGAAGTGGGTCAGTGTCATCACACACAAAGACACGCACAGGGCGAAATGGCCTTGCAAAGCGGTCGGCTGATTGGCACGTTCTTCATTTCTCCTCCTGAGTCCCGAAATCCATCCACTGAAGAACTGAGAACACCAGAGCTTCCTTTTGGGTCTTTAATAACATAAGGCAGAACCATGAGCTGGGTATCATGGTGCTGTGGTCTGAATGCATCTGCCGGGGAGCACTGGGTGTCTGCGTCAGCCCCTGGAGAGGGCAGCTGGGGATGGACCCAGAACAGTGATGCAGCCAAATGGGACCCGAGACGGATCCCAAAATCAGTGAGGACCAGGGCTGCCACTCCAATACACTCAGGAGATGTATTTCCAGCTGTCCCAAAAGCCTGCCTCACGAGCCCGCGCCCCAGCGCCCCAGGTGTGCCTTACAACATCACTGCAAGGGGCATCAAGACCCGAACACAGCAAGGAACTTAAAGGGCTTGCCCCAGCATGGAGGTGCTCAGCGTTATCCTGCCCACTTGCCAATCAGTAGCAGCCACCGGAGACTGGCCACCTCATGGTCCCCTCACCGGTGGCTAGCAACCTCCCAACAGATCTGCCCCAGAGCCGGTGGTTCGTATTTGTGTGGTGTCCCGGGTGTGTGAGAGCCACGGGATTAACCCAGACAGCCTAGCACCTGCCGGAAGGAAAGTAGGCCACTTCTGTACCAGACAGAGCCTCTCTGTTGGTTCGGGCACGCCTGTAACACAGCAAGCCCTCCCTCCCCATTGGTGCAGGCACACCTGTAACATAGCAACCCCCCTCTGTTGGTACGAGCACGCCTGTAACACGGCAAGGCCCCCCCTCACCTGTTGGTACGGGCACGCCTGTAACACGGCAAGCCTGCACCATTGGTACAAGCACATCTGTAATACAGCAAGCCCCTCTGTTGGCATAGGCACGCCTGTAACAGAGCCAGCATCCCTGATGCAGCTTTTCCAAAGATATGTATTAGTTCATTAGTTTATATTTTGTATTTTTTTTACAGCAAATGCCTCGTCTCAGTGGAATGTTCCATTAACAGGCAATTTTAATTGCCTCTGCAGCCAATCGGGATCCCCCAAACATCACCCCATCCACACAAAACCCCCACGTGCTCTGAGCACAAGAAGCACGCTTGGACGCTGGCTGGTTTTCTAGGAAGGTCACGTGACCAGGGACATTACAGACCGTCGTCCCCTCTCAAGGCTACTGGAGGATGGTTTTAAGGCGCTGGGTTGTAAGGCGAATTTACTGGCTCACAATCTGCCAGGTCACCCCTCCTCTTTAAACCATGTTAATTCCACAGCCTCCAGAGGTGGCACTGATGGAAGCTGCGGAGCTGAGACACAGGTAGGACTATGGGGAAGAGGTGGGGGGAAGCCACACTTTTTCCCAGGCTTCACAGAGCATCCCCAGCTGGGATTCAATTGCCCACCATTCCCTCCAGAGAATCTTTCACCTTCTGTATTTACATCGGAAGCTGGTATTTCCCTCTTTAAAAAAAAACCACCACCAAGCAAAAACTGCTCAACCTCCGAGGTATTTCTGTTAAAAACCTCAGCTGGAAAAAAAACCCTTGGAAATGCCCTCCTTGCATTTTCCACGCCACAATTTCCATGTGAGAATGAGAATACAATTAAATAAATACCAGTGCATTACTTTGCTCTTTCACCCTTGCTGTCTTTCTCCTCTCTCATTTTCTGATGTACAGGTAATTTACAGTTTGAGTCTGACTCCATCAGGACTCAGAAGAGCCCGGGCAATCATCCAAGCAGCTGATTGTCCGTTATAGCCTCCAAACTCTCTGCTACGTCTTCCAGTTCATCCAGCAGTTCGGAGAAAGAGGGCCTCTTGAATGCTTCCACCTGAAAGGGGGAGAAGGAAAGAGAGGCTGATGGGAACATCCTGCTGGGATGGGACATGGGAAAAGAGGGCCATGACTCTCCCCCGTGCTGCAAGCTAGGCCAGTGGGACATCAAAGCTGCAGAGCTGACTGGAGTCTCGACCCTGCATGTCCTCCCATGGTGCACACAGCAAGGAGCTCCGGGGCAAGTGTGCACGGAAGCTATTTGTAGACACTGGGCATAGCCCTTCATGCTGAGTGCTGGGGAAGTCCCAAGACCCTCTGCTCCCTTATTTGCAAGGCAGCGGGGTCCAAAAGGAGTAAGGTGTGGGAGTGTTGGTGGTGTGGCCATCACCCCGAACCCATCCTGCTGCCAAGGTGCACAACGAACCTGTCCCCTCTTTGCCCCTTGGCAGGGGTAGCTTCTTAGCAGCTGTATCACAGTAACACAGGACCAAGGCCACCTGCTCACCCATTTTGCCGTGAACTTGTTTGCACAATGCTCTGCACCGGTTCTGCGGAGCATCAAGCCCCTGGTTACGGCTGACCCTGGCACAGCATTTGAATGGCACCATCAAGGACATTGAGATTTAAGAGTCTCCCCATTCTCCTCCCTCCTGCACCTCCATGGCATACAGTGGGTCTCCAGCGCCCGGAGGCCAAACCTGCATTTGCGCCCCTCCCCCAGGTCACACGTGCCGCCCCTCAGCCCCCTCGTGCAGGGCAGGAGGGGTCCCCTGATCCCACCAGACAGCACAGCCCCCCAGCTGCCCCGGGGAGGGGAGAGGGACACCACTTACCTCCTTCTGTCCAGGGGACTTTCTGGTCCTCGTTACACTGCCAGGGCGGGTGAGGGGGTGAGGGAGGGTGAGGGGGGGCGGAGGGAAGTTCCTCCTGGTCAGCCACAGCTCCACTTCCCCCCTCCCTCCCCTGGCTTCCATCCAGCCGTCCCTCAGAGCCTCCTGCGTGTCGTGAAGGGCTGGCCTGGCACCTCCCTCCAGGCTGGCGCCCAGGCCCCCCCCGCCATCTGTTCGCCACTGCTGCACCCATCTGACACTCCACCGATCCCAGCGCGAGAGGAGACACAGGCTCTCTCCAGGGAACTTGCCGCTATGCTGCAGTTCTTTTGCACCCCTAACCCAGTGCAAAGGAGCCACAAAGGGGTCATCAGGCACCAGAGCTGCGGAGCTGACGCAGGCCTGGGACGGGGGATGTTCCAAGGCAGGGGTCGGGACGAGTGGCTGGAGAGGCCCTGCATGCTGTTAACTCCGTACCCCTGCCAGGGCAGCAGAGGTGCCAAGGAGGCTGCTCGTGGCACTGCGCTCACCTGGCTGAGTGGCTGAACTGGGGCCCACTGCACCCAAACGGGATGCGCCAGGTGTCTCTCCTCTGCACGGGGAAGAATCAGGCCAGACATGTTTCTAGATGACCAGGATTGGGCCTTGAAACTAGCCAGGCAAAAGCCCTGATCCTCAACGACAGGCACCTAATTCTCACAGAAATCCATGGGGGTTAGGTGCCTTTGAGGCTCTAGACCACAAACCAACCCCAAATGTGCAGGGCCCGGGCATTTTAGGGGGAGGTTTTCAAAGCCACAAGCAGAGAGGTGACCAGTTCCCATTGCCTTCCACCCTGGGCATCTTTGAAAAGCTCCCCCTAAATTCCTCCTGACTTCTCACCCTGGGCAGGCCTGACTCCTCAAGGTGTTTTACATCGTCAAGGAGAAGCTCAGGATCCTCAAGGAGGAGATGGTTTTTGACTTTTCCCTTTAAAGTGCAGTGCAGCGTGAGGCCTGAAAGCAGCTCCTCTGTCTCATATGACACAGACCAGCCCCTGCAAGCCACCCGAATCATCACTTCTGCTAGAGTCATCCTTAGAGACGCAGGAGCTGAAGCTACGTGAACTGAAGCCAGAGACCCGCTCTGACTCACCATTTGGATTCTGGAATAAGTTATTGACACATCATTGGGACTGTTGCAGCAGCTTCTTTTAATTTGCTGCCTTTGCGTTCCAAAGCAATTAGCTGGAAGATATTCACAGGACCTCTCTGCTCTCTGGGTGAGAAACGGCTTCTGTTTCTTCCTTTTTGGCATTCACAGAATCATAGAAGTGGGCCCAGTGCCCTGGCCAGTGACTCACTGGGTGGGAGGATAGGGGAGGAATGTTGGCGGGCCCATTTCTTGCTCTCCCACTTCCCTGCCCCGCTGTGAGGGTGGCGGGGAGTGAGAGGGGGGAAGGTTGCCTGGTCCCTGCACGCCCAGGATCCCAGGAAGCGGGACGTGGCCCTGCTTGGGGTTGGGAGTGGCGTGGCTCTAGCCACTTGGGAGAGAGGTGGGACTGGAAGGGGGGAGCGGCCGCCCCGCGGCCCTGTGTGGGAGGTAGGATAAAACCTACCTCTACAGTACTGCCAAGCACCTGCATCGCTTCTTTCACCCACGTGGCAGAGATGAAGGTGTAGGGTTCAGTCCCCACTGGGGTGGACGTGCACTTCATGTTCTCTTACACAGCAAGTGAGGTGTGAAAATTGAAAGGAAACCAAGCGAGAAACCTACCCGGCAGCAACTAGCGGCTAGGTCCAAAACCCGCTTGGGACATTCACTGATCATTCCTTGGAAAGCAGCCACGTCCAGGCCGTAATCCTGGTGGAGACAACAGACAATGAGATCCTGGGGCAACGATAAGCCTGGGTGAGGGGATGGTTGTGACTGGATGGGATGGAGGCTGTAGGCAAGAGCTTTGGTAGAAAGGGAGGAATGGGACTGTGACACCTCAGAACAATTCGAGGGCTCGGGATATGGCTCCTTCCACTTGTCTGGCCGTGGAAAAGGAACCTGCTGGATGTTTTCCCCAGTCCCGGAAGCTCGACCCCACAAGTGGAAACATGGACTTCAATGAGAAGCGGGAGACGTGGTATGGAACCGTCGGGTCACAAACCAACCCGTGCCCTTCCTTCGCGCCTCTCAGCGGGGAAGCTCAAAGCACTGATCCACGCATCAAGATTCACAAGCTCTCTCTCAGCCTCGACACTAGTGGCTAAGCACACAGACTACCAAAGCCAGAGGCACTTTAGCAATACAATCAATCGACCGAGAAGTTGCAGAGCCAGGAAAAGATCCAAAGACTCCCCGTTCCTAGCTGAGTGCGCTCAGCCTTAGGCAACACTTCTCCTCTAGAGTAAATGATTTGAAAGGGTCTCAGAAATGACAAGGAAGTGTGGTCCAGTGCTTAGGGCACTTGGCTAGAACTCATCTGACCCAGAGTCAGTTCTCTGCTCTTCCAAACCTCCTCTGACACTTGGGGCCAGATATTCATAAGTATCCAGACACCTAACTCTGCAGATAGGCCTCTAGTGGGGTTTTTAATGTTCCTTGTGGTGCCTAGTTCCCAAACAGGCACCTCTGAAAATCCCACTGGGTGCCCATCTGCAAATGTAGGCACCTAAGGATCTTTACAATCCAGTCCTTAGCCTCTGGGTGCCTTAGTTCCCTGTCTGTAAACGGGGATGCACAGGGAGAGGACAAATACATTAAAGATTATGAGGTGCTTAGGTACCATGGTGATAGCGGCCATGTCCGTAGCCAAGATGGAGATGGGTAAGTAGCAGCCAATCAGTGGGCTCCATCCTGGGAGGTGCTGAGCACCCACTGTCAGTGTGAGGTCCAGGCTTCCAGCCGGAGCTCAGCCCTTCACAGCATCTCAATGTTTCAGTACCTGCCACTTCGTCCCTTGAGGCACCACTTTCTGGCGTCTCCGACGCAGAATTCCCTCCCTCTTGTGCGCACAGAGGGAGGCGTAGGGCAGCGGTTCTCAAACAGGGGGTCGGGGCCCCTTAGGGAGTTGTGAGATTATTATGCGGTGGCTGCGGCTGTCAGCCCTGTGCATGGCTGATAGCCAGAGCCCTTCCGAGTTGGGTGGCCAGAGAGCAGCGGCTGCTGGCCGGGCGCTCTGAAGACAGCACTGCCCTCAGCAGCAGGAAGGGTGGCATGGCATGGGGGAGTCGCCTCTACTTTGGGAGGGGGGTCATCACAGCCTGAAATATTTTCAAAGGGGGTCCACGCAAAAAAAATGTTGAGAATCCCTGATTTCATGTCTCCGCAGTTTCAGTTTATTCTGAGATCTTTCCTGCCTTCTTTCAAATATAAGCAGAGCTGCTCAGGAAAGGACATTTCTATCCCAGAGGAAATTCCAGTATCTCCACATTTGTTCCAGTATCTCCACAGCTGAAACATAAAAGGACTTGTGGACTGGGAATTCCCGCCTGAACATTTTTGACTCCGAAAAGCTGAAACGAACAAACCATGCTGACATTTTTTAACGGAAACAAAATATTTCCACCTTTCCAAGCAAAACGCCACCATGTTTCCATTCCAAATAGCGATTTGGAATGAAGATTTTTGCTTTGAATTGATAATTCTGCTTAAAAGATGAAACGTCAATTCAAAATGGAAGGTCTCGAAGAGCAGTTTGAGATGAAAACGTATGGTTTCAAAATGGCACTTCGGAAAAACTGATCACGTGTCATCAGAGCTGATGATTTTCCCACTGAAAATTTAGATTGCAATAAACGACATTTTCTGACCTGAAAAACCCACCACAACAAACTGGGCACTGGAAAATTTTCAACCAGCTTGAGGAGGGTGGTGTGTGTGTATGTGTGCATGCACGTGTGTGCTTTTGGGGATGAAAGCCAAGGCTCTGTGAGCTGAAAAACCACTGGTACCAAATCTGTTCACTTCAGATGCTGCGAGGCACTCCAGTCAGATCTGGGCTGCAATAATTACCTGCGTCCTTGGAAGCACTTCCGGGTCAGCGGGGATTCTGCCCAATATTTCACACAGAACGATGCCAAATGAGAACACATCCACCTGCAAGTGGAGGCAGAAACACACAGTGAGAGGAGCTCTGGTGTATACAGAAGCAAAGGGTCAGAAAGAGGAGGGCAGATGGAGTAACCCTGCTTTGAGGTCACACAAAAGCAGACCAAGGGTGTGTCAGCCATAGACAGCGAAACGTGTAAGAAGAGAACAATCCCTTGCCTTGCTTTCTCTGCCTGCATTCACCGATCTGCTCTCTTCCTTTCAATATATAGCCCAGGGAACTATACGAGGTGCTGTCTTTCGGCTGAGACATAAAACAGAGGGACTCACTGCCCATGGCCAAACATCCACTGATACTCTTTAATAGAGTCACAGATGCCAAGGCCAGAAGAGATCGTTGTGACCTTCTAGTCTGGCCTCCTGCAAAACACAGGCCATAGAACATCCCCAAAATAATTCCTAGAGAAGATCTTTTATCAAAACATCCAAATCCCCCAGGTCTCAGTCCCCTCTGGCGTGAAGCTGAACCTGCCAGGGACCCATATATTCATAACCAAGTCAGAGCCACTGGCCCACGGTCTGGAAGAGAAGCTAACACTCATCATTGCGCAGGAGGCTCGGAGGGCAAGACCGTATCGTACCTTCCTGTCGTACGGCTCCCCCCGCAGCATTTCGGGTGCCATCCAGAAAGCGGAGCCCACCAGGGACAGCTTCCTCTCTGGGTCCTTCACGGGCAGCTCCACCACCTCTCTGGCCAGGCCGAAATCTGTCACCAAGGCTTCCCGGCCCCGCTGGGTCACTCGAATGAGGCAGTTCTGAAATGAGCCCCATCAAGCTGCCAGTCTGAGATTCCCATGCACAGAGCAGGTGAGCCTTTATCTCCCCATCCACCCCCCTCCCAACCCCAGACCTCTTGCAACGCACCCACATCGCACGCTTGACCCGCTTCCAGCCAAGCTGGGGAAGCAGCGAGTGCCCAGTAACATCGATGGGTGTGGAGGGGACAGAACGCTTTCGGGATGCCCATGAAGGATGGAGCCTTTTGAACAACAGGTCCCAGCCACAGCTTGCAGCAGCACATAGGCAGCCCTGTATAGACCCTGACTGACACTCCCCATCCCTGTGGGGCTGTGACCCCAGAAATGTGAGAGGTTTGGGCTGAGATTTTTAAGGCCACCTAAGGGAGATCCAGGCAAAAATCCCTTCAATTTTAATGAGAACTAGGCATCTAAATCTAAGCCTTGTTCCGTGGTCTTAAATAGAGGCGATGATAGTTTAATAGCAGGACAGCTCCCCCACAGCTGAACTTTGGGAGGGGTTTCATATAATAGGACCTGGATCTCTGGTTTGGGTTTTTCAAATTGCACAGTGCACATCCATGCATGCACACTCCATCTCATGGCAAAGTCCTATGGAATTTGACAGAAAACAAGGCCATTTCTAGAGGATTTTTTTTGGATCAGGCTGCACAAGTGAGCAGAGAAATATATCCTTACTATAGAATGGTTCATGCAATCTCGAGAAAGGAGATCATTTTCTATTAAAACCTATGCCAGTAGGCTTTGGGGAGAAATTCCTATAGAATCCTATTCAGTTTCTACAGAAACCTATTGGTTTCATCTCTGTCAAATTCTAAAGGAATTTGCCCTTAAAGTCTGGTCAGAGTAAAGCAGGTTTGGAAAAAGCAAACAAACAGATGGCTGAATTTCGCTAACAAGTGGATTTCATGCCTGCTTCTCCTCCCCATCCTCCCATACCCTAGGCTGTCAACACTGCAGGGAGATGGAGGAATTCATACAAGGCCAAACAACTGCAGTGAGGTGCAAATGTCGTGCAGTGACATTCTGAAATGTGACTGACTTTCTGGGGCAGGACCGGGGCCGCACTGATTTTGCAGTGAGTTTATGCAACATCCAGATAAATTTATGGGGAAATACATTTCAATGGATTTTATAGGACATCAGCAAGGAAAACCACTGTCAGAGTGAACCTGGCTGCCACCCTGTTCTCCAGGGGAGTTTCTGTTTTGATGATTGATGATGCAGCTGGGCAAACAGCTGCGGGGATGATGAAGCCAAGCGAGCATCCTGTATTGATATTCCTCAGGCTTCACCACAGCCAAACTCCATCAATATTTCAAGGTTCCATGGAGAAGCTCAAAGAACACGGAAGGAGGAGTCATGACACGACACCAGCAAACAGATTACTACGTGCCTAGCTTCAACTGCAAAGGATCATGGGAGTTGCTTCAGTAAATGGTCCGGTGGGCCCGCGGCTCAGTGGACCTGTCAGATCCAGGCTGGAGGCCAGACACTGGTCTGTGAGTGGGTAGTGCACAGGCCTAGCCCTCTGTCCACAGATGATGATCACCCCCCTCTGAGCGCAGCCTACCTTGGAGTTGAGATCCCGGTGGTAGATGTTCTTAGAGTGCAAGTAAATCATTCCCCTCGTGATGTCGGAAGCCAAGTCCACCTTTTCCTTCCAGCTGAGGGCGATATCTTTGCTAGCCAGGAGCTCTTCCAGGCACCCACCGTTAACGTACTGCAAACAAGAGCCAAAGAGGGAGGCTATGGAGACCATGCTCGGCTGGAATGGAGGCCGTGCAAACGCTCCTGCTGCAGGGTCAAGCAATTCCCCAGACAGAGATGAACCAGTCTCATCAGCCCCACAGTGACAAACGCAGTAGTGCCTAGTGGCCCCAAGCAAGATCAGAGCAGCAATGTGCTGGGCGCTGTACAAACACCCCCATTAGGAGAGAATGACCGATTGTAGCAGTATCTGAGAGTTTTGCACCACGAGGACTATTGCAGTTCAAGCAAACCATTACTGCGCAGTGCAGAACGACAACGGTGCATCGGGAAAGCCCTAGAGTGCAGCACCAGACCAACCCTCCAAAGCACCAGCTTGCCACACCCACTCAAGGGCCATGCAATTTGCAGTGCCACGGGGAACTACAAGGATACCCAGGGGTAACAGGACAGGGCAGGGCAGGAGCTCTTTTGCCCTCTGTCATTTAATTTAAACCTGAGTGAGTGAATTTCAGTGTAGGGGCTCCGAGCTCTGCTAAAAGTCAGGCCCGCTGTGTGGGCGCTGCCCCGTAATATTCCCCCTCCAACCTCTGTTGATGCAGCTGGATCATGACTTACAGCTTCCCTGGACCTTTCCCAAAGCCCCTGGACCTTTCCTGATCCTGCCTTCTTTAGTCAGCCAAGACACCTATTGCTGTCAATGTGAATTCTGCCAGAGAACACTGTGCAGGACTGGTCCCATTATTGTGTTACGGCGAACACAGTCTGCATTTATAGTACAATTCCCCTCGGTCTCTTTCTCTGCAGCGAAAGTGTCTTATGCAACCTGTGAGCTACACCACCCACGTGCCAAAGCAGAACCCAGGATCTCTTGCTCTAAAAGCACGAACGCTTACTCCCAGGACTACAGACCAGCTCTGTTAGCGCAAAGGCAGATTGAGACTCGTATGAGAGGGGGACAAAGAGCCCTAGTGCAATGGCGTGGGTTACATGGGCTCTGGAAAGTGAAATTCCAAGAGTTCCTTCCCTATGACCCTGACTGCCCTCACCCAGTTAAAAGCAAGAAGTGTCCCAGCAACAAGCCTTTACCTCCAGAATCGGGTACAGCTTCTCGTCCTTCACACAGATCCCAAGGTACCTAAGAGACAGGACAAAAACTCTGGTTTAGGTTTCTTCCCTTAGCACAAAACTAAAATTCAGCCAAAGATTCAAACTCTGGCTCTTGCCTTTAAAACCCAGACTGGCACATGTCTACCAGCACCCGCTTCCCCCAGCCACTGCCTCTCCTGTGGCGCCACCCACCTGACAATGTTAGGATGGGAGAGCTTCTGAAGCAGGGTTATCTCACGCACTATCACCTCCTGGTCCACATCGTTCTTGTAGATTTTCACCACCATCACTTTGCATGTGGAACTCTGAGATACCTGGGGCAACGTAAAAAACGACACAATGAGGTGCATTTTATCTCAGTAGCAAACACCAGCCCCCACAAAGAGACGAAATCCTTCCCAAGATCCCCCCAATGCAAACACACGAGGCCTTGGTGCCCGCTGCCTTGTGCAACAGGGGGGTTAAAATGCCACCACACCCACTTTGCACAGGCGTAAATTACTGCACAAGGCGCAGGGCCCTCAAGTATCAGGCCCAAGCTCTAAAAGACCCAGATCCAGCAGATCCAAATGAGGCCATTCGTGCGCTTAAAAGTTAAGCACGTAACCAAGGGCTTCACTTAATCAGGGCCGACGTCACAATGCACTACCAAGTCACTGAATGAACTGTGGAATCTGGGCTTCCCTCTCTCCGCCGCCTTAAGGGGTGCATGTTAGTAGGCAAAGTTACTCTACCATGCATCGCCCTGTACACCTCCTTTGTAAATAGCTGGAGAATTTAATTTCCAGGGCTTCCCACACAGATAGACCATGTGGTTCTGAGGGCTCTATAGGTCCCAGACTGATTTAACACTGTTAGAGATGGTGCCATCTAGTGTCTCCACAAGGGTTCTGCCTAAATCCTGGGTCGGCCCCCCAAGTCACAGAATGGACTGACGACTACAGCTGGTTGGGAATTTTTTTTTATTTTTGACCATTTTTTAATTTTTGTCAAGAAATGCTGATTCATCAAAACCGAAACCATTCACGCAACTAGGCCAGGTTCCACAAATCTCCCAACTCCCCAAAATTTGCAGAAAACAGTTTCAAGATTGTCAAAACAAAACATTTAGAAACAAAATACCACGGTCTTCCAGTTCAAACTTTTTGTTTTAAAAAAATCTAAGCTAATTTTGATTTTTAAAAGGTTAAAAAAAAGGTCATAACTGAAACAAAATGTTTCCAAATTACTGAAACAAAATGTTTCAGGTGACTAAAACAAAAAAACAAACCAGTTTTTCAGTTTGCAAATATTGTCAAGATTTGAACCTTTCATTGTGATTAGAGACAGGAAAAATGTTGAATGCTCAAAAATATTTCCAGGATGGGAAAACCATTTCCTGCCCAACTCTGTAGCTGACCACACTACAGGGGGGCTGTCCCTTTATTTTTTTATTTTTAACCAAGGTGATTGTAAAGTGGAGGAAATCAGCTGGCACTGCCTCGATAAGTCTCTTGACATTACTGTTGGGGTTATCAGGGTGAACCGAAGCACGCTGTTCAACTTTCTGCCCTTTTTGTCCTTTGTTCAAAGGACAAAACAGTTCAAACTCCGAATAAGTTGGCACCATGACAGCATTCAATGCCCCAAAACGTCATCTGTGGTATGGCTACCTCCATGAACCACCTTGCAGATAAGGTTACCACCCCGCACAGCAGGTGGACAGAACAAAAAGACTCACGTCAATGCAGTTTGGCTTGAAAGAGGAATGCTAATTGTAACCAGGGCTGCAAGGTAAATTAGTCTTGGGGCAATGTTAATTCTGGTCCTGCTTTCCTCCGAGAAACACCCACTGCCCGTGACCGGAATAACCCTGCATCTGTGTTTAAACTGACTGCAAAAAAGTTTTGCATCTGGCATTATCTAACCATGGCATTTGTGAATCTATAACCAGACTTTACAGTGTACATTATTATTACGTGCACTGTCATTACAATATATGGATAGAAATGCACTGTAAGAACTCTAGGGTTCTGGGCTGCCAAAACTCCCATATCACCATTGGACACTTAGGCTGGGTAGGTTTCTGCGGGAGGATATTGTGAAGCTAGGCACTGCAGGAAGTACCGCCCAGCAGGGTCTGAGTGGCAGCCCTTCACAACCAATGATTGGCTCATGCTGCTATATAAACCAGGGAGCCATCATGGGGAGCAGGCTGAACAATGAGACGGACCACCTGCTTGCTTCTGCTCCTGACTTTGCCTTGCTGCAGACCCTAGACGCTGGCTCCTGACCCCAGCTTGACTCTGCTACTCGCCTGCTGTCTGTTACCTGGCCCCTCATCCCGACTTCCTGGTATCCTAACCCAGCTCGACCCCGACCCCGCTACTCGTCTCCTGACCACATTTGGTAACTGACTGGTACGCACAGGCCACCCATGGCCCGGCCCTGACTCACAGCGTGAATGACATTTTACTCCATAGGCTGCGGGCTTTCCTGAAATGTGCCGCTCTGCAAAAGGGGTAGATAGCATTTAAGATGCTCACAGCTGTGTGACACCTTCTCAGGGCACCCAGGATCGGGTATGACCTTGTTATACCCCAGCCTCCAGCCAGCCTCCAGACTGAGAGAGTCTATCTGGTGGCAGCTGGGTGTTGGCTCTTGTACAGCCTTAGCCTTTCAGCCACTCAAGCCCTCTCCTGAGTCAGGACTCTGCCAGGCCTAGTTTGCTTTGCAGGTTAACATTAGGTGTACCCCAATCACAGATCATTCCAGGTGCAGCCCCCTGCAGGGTCCAGCCCCCGTATTGTGAATAATTACCAGCTAAGCTGTCCCCAGAGAGACAGTGTACAACAGCTGGGAGGCTACTAGTCAGGATCGGGTCCTTTGTAACAATGCAGGGCTGTGAGTTCTTTATGAAGAAAACAAATATACGTTTATTAAGAAAGAACAGCGATCCACTGATGCCAGTGCGTGCTGAATAATAATAGGAACGGCAATGGTTACAAATGAAGATAATTCTAGTCTTGTAGAAGCGAGTTACCTCTCGCAAATTAATCATATCTAAAGCAACTTCTCACCTAAAACCTTTTCGGCTGAGCTAGCTGGTTTACAGTCATACCAGGGTCCAGATTCTCATGATTCCCCTACGCCCTTCAAGGGGTTTCATCAGTAAACTGATAACAAAGGAGTTCTTTTTCCTGCTTTTTGAAGTGCGGCACACCTTTGAAATGTATCCTTTTGAAGTGTACCCCCAACCAGGGCTCTTCTCTCTGGTGTGGCAGCGCCACGCTGCCTTAGCATCCCCAAGTTAACTTGTTTGTCCCTTTGACATCACTTCCAAGTGTAACTCCCTTTGTATCTGGTTCACAATGCTTCATTTACACAGAGATTGGGACAGTTGACATCACGTCCAAGTGTAACTCCCTTTGTATCTGGTTCACAATGCTTCATTTACACAGAGATTGGGACAGTTGACATCACGTCCAAGTGTAACTCCCTTTGTATTTGGTTCACAATGCTTCATTTACATGGAGATGTAGATAGCTGCACAGACGTGCTTTTGTCTGGCAGAAGACCTGTTTGTCCACTCTGCCTTGTTTGACTTGAAAGCATAATGTCAATAGACATAGATACTTTCTCATATAGGATTAATACGTCTATTTCATAATGATATTAATGACTTCATATTCATATGATACCTCACAAGATACTTTCTGGATAAACGTTATGAATAGAAACTGTTGGATATAATGAGTTTGTCAGGCCTGACTGGAATTGCTGACAAAACAGTGAATGCACTCTTTGCCAGCTGGCATCGAGAGGTTCTTAGACTCACAAGCTGCAAGTTCTAAAAAGCTTTCAGAAGAGCTACTATCTAGTCCTAGTGAAATGTATTAGCTCCAGCAGAGATATTAAGCTCCACATGGATTCCAGCTGAGTTTGTAAACTCTAATTAGACTTGGTGGCATTTATAGGCTCTGCAAGAATTTCTCCAATGGGCTCCACAAACGCGGACATAAAATACATTCGGTGTCTCTAAATCAATCAAGTACAACAAAGTGTCAGAGAAGAACAATTAGTGACAACTAAGGAAATATTCCCGTTAAAAAATTCTGGTAAAAAGAAAACTGAGGATGTAAATATCAATAACTTAGAGGGATGGGGAGAAAATAATGTAATACTTTTTTTAAAAAAATATAGACGCAAACTTTTGCAATATTCAGGGTGCTTGTGTCTGGGGTTTTGATCTGGGCCTGCGTCTAAAATCTGTACAGCACAGCAAGGAAACGGACGGCTGGATAAGCTGCCTACGCGCTAGTTTGACATGACACAGGAGAGAGGAGAACGCATCGGAGTGCTGGGAAACTGCAACTGGACAGAAACACGCAACCCCATTCTGCAAATTCCACCCTTGTTTTGTGCAAAACCAACAACAGTGGCAATTGTCTCCCACACCTGCGCAGCACTTCTGGAGACATGCCACGGCACACATCACCTGGGTTTCTGAGCCACCCCACCCTCCTCCCTACCGAGCTTTTACAGCCCTCAGATATGCATCACACCACTTCGATCAGATGCAGAATGGCAGAGCAGTCTTTCAAAACTGCTGGCACGGGATGAGTCACCAGGGATCTCAATAGTATCATCCTTTATTATACAGAAAGGTTTTGCTGTCAGGATTGCAAGGTACTGCTTAATAAGCTGGTGCCATTTCCAGTGTCATTCATTTTTAATTCCTCCACTCCCCCTCTCTCCTTCTCCAAAGCTGGGTTGGTGCTGGCACTGTAACGAAAGTAAAGGAGAGCTTTCCTGGCACTGCCAACCTCACTTCGGTCACAGATGGCTCTTTACCAAACTGCTTTATTGCTCAATAACCTGTCTCCCCCGCCCCCTTCCTTCCATCTGCTTATCCTGTTACACACGTTATTAGTTTATGCTGAAAGGTGGGAGCTATCGAGGTGGAAATAGACAACTACTAGCATGAGACCACCAGACCTGCTTCTGATGGAGACGTAGGCCCTACATTTAAACCCAGGTGCCCAAGACTAAAACGACTGGGATATTAATAATCCTGTGCCTTTCTATGGGCCAGATCCCAAAGGGAGTTGCCCTAACCAGCTTCCAGGAATTCCCCTGACATAAGGGGAACAGCCAGGTGGTGTACAGCCGGCAGAAGCAGCTCTGTGCAACGTGCTCTCCATCGCCCAGTGGAGGGGACGTTCCTATGTGGAATAGGGGCATGGCTGGAGCACACAGCATTCCCCAGCAGTGCGGTCCTCAGCCAGCACAACTTACAGCAGCCCTTTGGCAGTTCAGTTATGTGGGGGTCCAGTTTTGCCCCGGTTTGGCCTAAGGATCAGAGGGATGGAAAAGTATCTCCAGGGCTTTCCTGCCACTGAACGCGAGCTGAAGAGTGATAAAGGGGCTTGTGCAAGGCCTAAGTCAGGGACAGAGAGATGGCGTTTAAACTCTGCTCATCGAAAAGGAGCACGACAGGGAGTTGTGAGGCCTAATTAATAAATGCCGCGGAGCTCTTTGAAGTCCTTAGCTAAACGCAGCTGTAGAAGTTCAAAGTCTTATCTCCAGGGGTGTCTAAAGCCAGGACCGACAACAATCCATCAATGGCTTTGCCTTTAACTAGCTCCATCATCACAGGATCTTAAGTACTAGATAGCTATTTGTGAACTACAGCTCACACACACCCTGAGACACAATGCCTGAATACCACATGTCACAGGTGGGGAAACTGAGGCACTCAGCGGAAAAGCGACCTGTTCCAAGGTCACAGAATGAGTCAGGACAGGGCCGGTAACAGAACTCAGAGCTCCTGAGACTGTCTCATGCTAAAACCCAAGTCGAGCCTGCCTCTGTAGCACCTGTTTGTGTGCACAAATGAGAGAGAAATGAGAGCAAATGGGGGGCGGGACACAAACACCACAGGCAACATTTAAATGTCCACATCGGAAACATGGCCTTTTTGAGTCAGGAGGCTGCATTAATGTGTGTGAAGCTCTCTGGAGGAGAGCGGCTACCAGTAAAAAACGTCCAAGTGCTTTCCTCAATGGTACTTTAAACCAGGAGCAGCAGAAATGCCACAGTTACAGGATACAGGGTCCAAAGGAGACGGCCAGACCTATGAGGTAGACTGGGGGTCTGGAATGCAAATAATCAGCATGCTTAATAACCGTAAAGCTTGAGACTCCAATCAAATGTCAAGTCCTAGTGAAGAACAATAGCTGAGCCCCGTCCCCCTCCGCATTTCGAGTCTCCGAACCAAGGCATCTCATTCAACCTTTATTTTCTGATATATTTGCTTAACAAACAGTATTTTATTTTCATTCAAACTCTGTCGCTCCAACTTGCCTACTGCTGGAATCCCATTCAGCAGCTGGACAGACGGGAAATGTCACGCACAATAGATAGAGCAACTGTTACTACAGCAGTTTGCTAAAGAAAGGCAGGAGAGAGAGAGAAGAGGCAGTAGGCACTCAGTGTACGTGGGGAGGAGTGATTCAGCCAAAGCTCTTGTGGGAAGTGGGGAAGGACCTTGCATAGGTTTGAAAAAAGCTACTGTACCATTTGGGCTGGAGATACCCTTTAAAACAGATCTCTCTCTCTCTCCTCCCTCCCTATCTCTCTCAACCAGAAATCCAAACTGATCTTTATACAGACACTGTGCCCAGATACTGCAGTGATGGGTGTAAGATAAGACAGAACCTTGAAAGGTCAACACACAGTTGTATTTCCAATTAACTGCTAAAGTTGGTACACCTCGAGGGCCAGAACCTCCACTGGTGTAGGTCAGCATGCCACAATTTGCTTCAACAGAGCAACACTGTGCATACCAGTTGGGGATCTGGCCCAAAGTGTCTACACATTGATCTGGGGGTAGCATCTTGCATTTGCATGAAGTAGACCAGAGATCACTGTCTTGTTCCTTGGGCTAACCATTCTATATACTCCCAACCTGCCTTTTTTTCAAGTCACACCAAGATGACCCTGCTGCAGACATGGGAGATTTGTTTCCATCTAATGCACGTGTCACGTCCCCGTTAACAAGACTGCTGCGAGCTGCAGCGTTCTGGAGAGCTACTGTAAAATAAAGTCGTAGAGAAGCAAGTTGGGCTGGAAGGTGGCATCGTGAAAAGGGCAGAGGAAAGGAAATGGGCAGCTTCTCCTGGAGCTAAGGGTTTGAGCCCCATTCCCCTAAAGAAATGAACCTCACCCAGGGCCATTTACACAGGAGCCACAAGGCACTGGATGTGGAGGCCAGACAGGAAAGAGGTGTGGGGCCCATCCACACCCCAAACTAAGCATTATTTCCACATGATCCACCATCACGTGCATGCCTCCATCCCAGCATGAGGCAATCTAAGCACTGGCCATGGGAGGAAGGTGCACAGGTGATACATGGAGAGCAGCACTCCGAGTTTGCACAGAGAGATGTTTAAACAACCTCCCACTTCAGCCTGATGCAGCAAGTGAATCAGAAGCTCCTACATTCAAAACAGCAGTAACCCACTGGTGCGTCACAAGGCATCACCCGCTGGTACATCATGAGGCATTAAAGACCAGCCTGCGGTGATCCATGGGACTCCTGCCCTGAGGCTAGGAGCGGGAAATAACCAATCCCAACCGGACTGCGCCGTAGGACCCATTGGCCCATAACACCGGGCCAGGTGGTCTAACGCGCTGTGAGGACACATGCATCGAGAGCGAAGCGTGTGGGCTGGAGCTTCCAGAGTGGGTGGGAGGCTGCTACTTTGGGAAGCACGTGGGATTTAATTTTAGATTCTTTCTCACTGCGCATTTTGGTTTTGGTTTTGACAGCTAATCTGCACTCAGCGTAAACACCCTCAAACCTTGTATCGGCCAAGACACAGTCACAATTCTTATCTTCCCTGTAGCTCCCCTTTTATCTGAGCATTTGGTGAGTGGGGGAGAACTGGGCTCCTCCTTGGGGAAGCTAGGACAGAGGGGCAGTGGCTCCCCCCAAAATCACCCAGTGAATCTGTGGCACAATCAGAGACAGAACTCCTGGCTTCTAGGTCCATGCTTCAGGCACAAGACCTTCTTTCCCTTCATTATAGACCAAAGTGAACCCCTCAGAGCTTCCAGGGAGGGGTAAATTGAGGGGGTTCCCCTCCTCCCCAACTCCAAGCAGCCTCACAGGGTGAGGCCGTGTGGGGATAAAGTCTGGCAAGCAAGTTGGCGGAGCAGAAGCCTGCCGAGAAAGACATTAGGAAGAGGAGTTCTCAGCATGGACACATTTATCCCACACCCCACATGCGGAGAGCTGTTCCACATCCCAGGGCAGATCATCTCACGCTATGTCGGGCCGCCCCTGTTTCTTTACCTTGTACACTTTAGAGAAGAAGCCACTGCCTATCAGTTCGGCCTTGAAGTTTTCCCAGAACTCCAGCTTCCTGACAGCCGTCCGGAGTTTCTGCCAGCGGTCAACATGGTAGTAGGTGTCGGAGGATTCGCCGTAGTACTGCGTCGGACTGGAAGGCTCCGGGGAGCTCAGCCCCGTCTCGCACATCATGGGGACAGCTGCTAAAACAAATCACATTGCACCATGGAAGTTGAAGCAAGAAAAGCCAGACTGCAAAAAAGGCATACATTTCTAACCGTGAGAGTGATAAACCACTGAAACAATTTACCAAGGGGGGGGATGGTGGATTCTTGAATCACTGACCATTTCTAACTTGAGATGGGATGGTTTTCTAAAAGATTGCCTCTAGAAATGGCTTTAGGAATGTTCTCAGGACTGTGTTATACAGGAGGCCAGACTAGATGACGACAATGGTCCCTTCTGGCCTTGGCATCTATGAATCTATGAGCTGATGGGGACAACAGCTGTGGCTGGTCCAGGTTAAACAACCAGCTGGGATGGATTCAGGCAGCACATCCTTTTAGGCCTTCTCCTGATAGGAAAAGAGGTCGTCTTTGGCCTTGTTTAGACCAGGGCTTAAAGGTGTGATGCCAACAGACGTTGGCTAGCATGGTTTAAACATCTAGTGTGGACAAGGTACATGCTAAACTGGGCCAGTGAAAGCCTGGGGAAGGAGGCAGGGAGTTGCCGAGATTTTAACTCACCCAACTTCAGGTGTGTTGAAGTCCTCCCTGCCGTCTCTACATTAGACTTTTAAAATGAAGTAGTTAGCCCACAATTAGCCACCACATAAGAGACAACACACCTTTTATCCTAGTCTAGACAAGGCCTTGGACATCATATTAGCTACCACAGCTCTCCTGCTGGCGCAGACACAGGTTAACATCTTTCCAGATGTGTGAGCGGGTCATGGCCAACCCTGGAGGAGGGTAGGGCCGCTTAAAATTGAGTCAACCACCCCTTGCCCTAGTCCAGACAAGGCCTGGGACAGCTCAGGAACCCTTTCCTTCCCTTATGAACCAGTGAACTCATGTACCAGGGAAAGGCCCCTAGAATTATTCCCTGTCTGTGTATCCGAGCCGTGTGTCTCCAAACCCTCCCCACTCCAGTTTATCCATAATGCCGCTGCTAGAGTCACGCTCACGCCCCACTGCTCTGATCAAGTCACATCCCTCCTCAAATCCCTTCACTGGCTTCCCGTCTTTGCAGCATCAAGTTCAAACTCCTCACTCTCACCTGCGTGTCAGCTCACTCCCTGTGGACGACTCTGCTCTCATTGCCTTGCCGGCACCTTCGGCTCCCTGCTCAAGTCGGGGTATGTAAAACCGGAGTGAGCGAGAAATGAACCGGCTGACGCTGGGACGAGGCCTGCGTGAGCGAGATCTGAATCGGGCCCGCTTACTGCCTATTTTTGCAAAAACTACTCGCTGGTTACCAACTAATCTGACAACATTCCATATGCGTGCGTGTTGATGGGCAAAACCAGGCACGCAGTGGACGGCTCTCTCGGCTAGTCTGTACACAAACACACCACAGTCCTTTGCTAGTCACCAAACAAACCCCCGAGTCACAGAAGGGAGATTCTGCATCTGCTGCACTTCCGAAATGCCACTATCTTTGGCTGACGGCAATTCACTCGGCTCTGACACCGAACAGATGGGTGTAACTCTAGAAATCAGGACCTACTAACCCTGCCTGGTGCACGGCTCCTTCGACCCTGCAGAGCTGGGGTCAAATCTGTGTTCAGACGCACAGGAAATGAGTACCCCCGTCTCAGCCTAGCCCACCGCACAACTCAACATGACAACCAAGGAGATCTCTTCAGAACAGACTCAAAGAAGAGAGGGCTGAAGTCCAGGAGGGCGGTGCATTGTTAAAGCAAGGCAGGGGGTGAGGATTTCAATGCAGGCGTGAGGTGCACCAGTACAGTTGGGAGGCGAGGGGGAAGTGCAGGAATGGGATAGCCCAGAGGGCTACAGGAACTGCAAGAGGATGCTATGCATTGGCAGAACTGCTTCAGGGTCCACGACTTGAACAGCAGAGGTGCCACAGGTTGCATGGAAAAACTGCAAAGGGGCTGGGTAATGACAGCCCAAACCTTGATGATGGCTAAGGCCCCAATCCTGCAAACACTTATGCACACTCTGAACATGGAGCGTGTGAGTCCGGTGTGACACGTGCTTCAAGACATGTGTGTGTCTGCAGAATCGAGGTAGAGGGTGCCCCTCTCCTTTGGGCCTGAGAGAAAGCCAAACAAGGCAGGCCACCTTGAGCTGGGAACACTTGGATCTGCCAGGCAGGGCTGGCCCTAGACCAGGGGTCGGCAACCCGCGGCTCCGGAGCGGCATGCGGCTCTTCAGCTGCGGTAAGCTATGTTTTGCGGCTCCAGACTATTTTTCTTTAGTCAGTGGAAGAGGCAAAATGGCTCTTTTGATAGTAAAGGTTGCCGACCCCTGCCCTAGACCAAAGGGTGCCCAGGCAAAGAGTGTCTTTGGCGCCACCCCCACCCCTCCCCATACCCGTGAGGGCCTGGCGGGATAACATTCAATGGGGTTCGAGGAAAATGAAGTTCTCAGACCGTCTGGAAGCTTCCATGAGATTCTACAAAGGCCCAGAACATTTTAGGAAGTCAGTGACAATTGAATCCACACACAGAATACCTGAAACATTTTCCTTCAAACAATCTATTTCCCCTTTTGTCATTAACAACAGCCCCCCATGCCTGGCACCCCAGGCAGTCACCTGCCCCCAAATCCGGCCCTGCTTCCAGGTAGCGTGAAAGCATAGGAAGGGCTATAGGAGAGATCAGCACCAAATGAAATCATCTCCAGGTAGCCACAAAAGGGGCTGTGACATTTTCCTTATGAGCTGCTGCTGGTGATATTTGTAAATGGCTTTTCTCCCCCCCAAGCCTTTGTGCTTGAGGTGGGAGGGGATTTCCTGTTGTTGTTATTAAAGCTTCAGTTCCTGGTGCTGGCTTTTCCTGGAGGGAAACTAATTGCTCTGGCCCAGCACTTTGACGGCAGGTCGCAGGAAGGTCGCCGCTGGGAGCAGCGCTGGGAGAGCTGTGCACATCGGCACCATGCAGACACACAAAACGCAAAGTCTGAAGTCTCCCCACCCTAGGAAACCACAAGGCTCTTTCTTCTGCAAGATACAGATCCAAAAGAGCAGGCAGGAGCTAAGTCGACTCAGAGGAGGAGGAAGGGATGCAGCCTGCCTGATGAAATAGTAACTATCTGCTCTAGTGTGCACCTTGGAGCTGGGAACCTCCACTTTCCAAAGGCTGATTAGTGCCTGGGAGGGAGGGATTGCCCTCAACAGAAGGGTCCATACCACCAAACCTCCAGGTAATGCAGGATGGGGTAAACCCAGTGGACTCACTGCCAATGGACCAGGCTCCTGCGTCCTGCCCTGCATGAACCACACTCTCCAGAACCGTCCCACTCTATGCAAAGCAGGTTAGCATCCTCAATTCCATTATGCCCCTAGGAAACAGCCACGGAGCAATTTACCCAAAAATCACACAGCGAGTCAGTGGCAGAGCTGGGTATGGAACTCATGCATTCTGACTCCTCAACCGCTGCTCTAGCCAGCCCACCACACAAAACCCTCTCGCCCAGAGGGCTTTCAATCCTTTTTCTCACTGCTATCGTTACTTTTGGGATCATTATTCAAGCAACACAGCAGAGCGTTCCCCTTTTTCCTTCCCAGCCTCATCTGACTTTGTCCTGTTCCTCGGGTGCACCAGGCACAATAGATACAAGTTTCTCTTAAATGACAAGTGACCTCCCAGGAGGTGGCTCCTTTATGGGAAAAAGCTTCCTTTTCAGAGCCTCTCTACTCAGCTTTTTCCCACATACCATCTCCTCCCGGCCTGACCTTGTTCATCAATCACCTCTTTGTATGCAGGAAGACTACAACAGCATCCTCAAGGGGCTAGAAACGGCCCCCTGCATTATTCTGCAGAGTGCAGTGGATTTTTTCTTTTAATATAAATGGGGCCGATTGTCCTCAGATTAGACATATAGGGTGGAGGGAAATGGCCTTTTAAAATGCCAAGATTTATGTGAAGGCTTCCTAGGAACCTGGGGGTGCTTGGAACAGTGTCCGTAGGGAGATTGGTGAATGGAGCAGAGCCCACGGCCACAGGGGAAGGGTCGGGGGGAGAGGGGGGAAGGGGAGAACACATCATTGCTTCCCTATGGAAGTCTGTAGCTTGTAAAGTTGTGCTGTTGTGTGAGCACATACAAGTCATCCCATCTGGAATTAATTTATGCATTGGAAACAACGGGGCCAGATACGTGAGCAGGAAAACAAGTTGGTTTATAAATCAGCATGGCTCCCTAGAGGTCAATGGTGAATTACACCCGCTGAGAATCTGGCCCCCTTTTAGGAATTGAAAATAATTAATTAGAAGACATCATCATCGTGGGACACTTGGCTCCCCCGGGGATCCAACCATCAAGTTTGGACCCTGACACCATCAATGGCGATCGGGGCTGAGCTCGGCATGGCAGACGTACATGAAAACATGAATGGGACAGAGGCAGGAGATGGATGCTCCCCTTTACTCTCTCATACGACGGGAACAAGGTGACATGCAGTGATGCTGAAAGGCAGCGCATTTAAAGCTCGTGTTTTTAACACAGTGCATTGTTCGCATGCGAAACTCATATGCCACAAGATATCATTGAAGCCGAGACCTTAGCAGGCTTACAAAATGGGTAAGAAATGTACACAGACAACAGGCACAGCCATGGTTATATTAGTTGGGTTTCATTTTTTTTTTTTAATAGGAAGGGCTATAGAAACACGCTTGCTTCAGGGCATGAAGCAGCCACTAAGTGACAGAGGTGAGGAATTTCCCCCGTGGGCACACCAGTCCACCACACCACCCTTCTCACCAAGGACCATCCAACGAATTTTTAAAAATGCCATTGGCTGACTACCACTTTGCTCATCTGTTCTACTGCTTTCCCCGCCCCTTTCCTTGGCCTGTCCATTTAGATGGTAAAACTCTCTCATTACGTGTCACTGCATCACGCAGCACAAACAGTTCTTGGTCATGGAGGGCCCCTAGACATTACCACAACACAAACCAAAAAAATGGTTACCTGCCGTCAGTAGCTGCTGTTCTTCAAGATGTGTGGCTCATGGCCCTTCCAAGTAGCTGGGCACAGGCCGTGTGCAGTTCGCCATAAAGTTTTCCCTCAGAAGTAACCATAGGGTTGGCATTGGGGCCCCCTGGAATTGCACCCTCATGGCACTCTATATAGGGCCCTGCCAACTTCTCAGTTCCTTCTTGCCCATTGGCTCCGACAGAGGGGTAGGTGGGTGGGTCTTGGAATGGACATGAGCGACGCATCTCAAAGAACACAGCTACGGGAGGTAGGTCACCATTTTTTCTTCTTTGAGTGCTTGCTCCATGTCGATTCCAAGTAGGTGACTGGATGGAGGGGTCAGAGCTTAGAGAACTACGGACTGGAGAACTGCTCTGCCAAATGCAGCATCATTTCTGGCCCGCTGGGCAATAGCATAGTGAGCAGTGAATGTATGTCTGGTGGACCACGTTGCTGCTCTGCAGATGTCTGGAATCGGTGCTTGGGCCAGACAGGCTGCAGAAGAGGCCTGTGCTCTAGTAGAATGTGCCGTAAGCTTTGGGGCTGGCATTCCCGCCAACTCATAACAGGTCCTAATGCACGAGGTAATCCAAGAGGACATCCTCTGAGACAAAAGTGGGACCTTTCAGCCTCTCTGCCAGTGCCATGAAGAGCTGAGAAGTCTTCCTGAATGGTTTTGTTCTTTCTATATAGAAGACCAATGCCCATCTAACATCCAGCGAGTGCAGCCTCCATTCTCGACTGTTAGCATGCGGTTTCGGGTAGAAAACCGGTAGAAAGATTCAGGTGGAAGTAGGACGCCATCTTAGGTAGGAAGGCAGGGTGAGGACGGAGCTGGACCTTAACCTTAAAGACGATGGCGTCAGGCAACTCCGACATCAGTCCCCTGAGTTTGGAGGCCCTTCTGGCCGAAGCGACGGCCACCAGACACACCTACTTCCCGGATAAGTATAGTAAGGAACGTGCCACTAGAGGATCAAAATGGGGAGCCTGTCAGTCATGAGAGGATGAGGTTGAGGTCCCACTGGGGAAATGGTTGATGAGTCGGGGGGGGAGGTTTCAGTCTGTCGAGACCCTTCAGGAATCGAGATACCAAGGAGCTGGCAAACACCGAGCACCCCGCTTCACCCCGGTGGAAGGCCCAGGCTGCCGCCAGATGAACCCTAATCGAGGGCCGTGCCAGGCCCTGCTGTTTCAAGTGTAACAGATAATCCAGGATCACAGGAACCGATGTCGACCTGACCTAACAACCCCTTTGGCTGGACCAAAACGAGAACCTTTTCCATTTGGCCAGGTAGGTGGCCCTTGTGGAGGGTTCCCTGCTACTGAAGGGTACCTCCCTCATTCGCTCAGAGCATGTCTACTCCAGAGGGTTCAGCCATGGAGCTTCCATGCTGTGAGGTGAAGGGACCCTCGGCTGGAATGAAATAGGGCCCCGTGATCCTGGGTAATGAGGTCCCGAAGCAGTGGCAGGGTAATTGGGGGGGCTACCGACAGGCTGAGCATGGTCAACCAGTGCTGCCGCGCGAGGCCGGAGCTATTAGAATCACTGACGCCCTGTCCCGCTTGATCTTTTGCAATACACTGTGAACGAGCGGGGTAGGTGGGAAAGCTGACCGGTCCATGGAAGGAGAAAAGCGTCTGCAATCGACCCGTGACTGTGCCTCTGAAAAGAGCAGAACTGAAGCCACTTCCTACTGGAGCACATGGCCAATAGGTGCACTTGGGGAACCCCCCACCCCTGGAAGACAGTGTTCAATACGTCCGGGCAGATGGACCGTTTGTAAGTGAGACATGATCTGCTGAGGCACAAGAGAGAGGAGTTAGCTCCACCCTGTCTGTTTATATAAAACATCGCTGTCGTGTTGTCTGTTAGCACCGATGCCACACCTCCAGACGACCCTGGAAAGCCTGAGATGCTAGGAGTGCTGCCCTCAGCTCTCTCACATTGATATGAAGCAAGAAGTCCAATTGGGACCAGAGCCTCTGAGTCCTCATGTCCCCCACTCCCTAGCCCACTGCTGAGGCATCTGTTACGAGACATAACGATGGCTGGGGGGGCCAGGAAGGGAACTCCTATACAAACGTTGTCCAGGATGCACCACCAACTCACGGATCGTAGCACTGAGAGCGTGGGGATGGGGGGGAACTATCCTGTCTGTGCTGTGGCAGGCTGGGCGGTATACCAAAGCCAACCAAGCCTGAAGGCGCCTGAGGTGGAGCCTTGCGCACTGCACCACCTATGTGCACGATGCCATGTATCCCAGAAGCAGTGGTGTGCCGAGAGAGACATGGGTTCTCTATGATGCCCCGAATGGTATGGGAGTGAGCCTCCAGGAGGTACGCTCTGGCTTGATCTGCCTCTACCACCAACCCAATGAATTTTATTCATCTGGTGGGGGTAATAGTTGGCTTCTGCACATTGAGCATAAGCCCCAACCTGTCGAACGTGGCCCTTATAAACCCCACGTCCCGTTCCACTTGGCCTTTGGAACGACCAGTGACCAGCCAGTCATCAAGGTAGGGACATTGAATTCCTCAGGAACGCTGCCACCACTGCCACGCACTTGGTGAAAACATGGGGAGCTGCTGAAAGGCAGAACTGTGAACTGGTAACGTACTTGGTGGACCATACAATGGAGAAACCTCCTGTGGGCTGGGAGGATGGCCACATGGAAACATGCATCCTTCAAATCAAGGGTGGCATACCAATGGCCCGGATCCAGAGACGGGAAAACTGAGGCCAGGGTGACCATGCAAAACTTCTTCATGGATCAGTTGAGATTTCGCAGGTCGAGGACAGGACAGAGCCCCCCTTTTGTCTTCAGGATTAGAAAATAGCAGGAATAGAAACCCTTTCCCTGAAAATCCTGAGGCACCTCCTCTACCACTCCACTTCTAAGAGAGCCCTAAACCACCTGTTGAAGGAGTTGCTCATGAGAGGGGTCCCTGAAGAGAGACATGGAGGAGGAAGGAGGCTGGGAGCGTGGGCATGAGGAGAACTGGAGGGAGGACCCATTCAAGGTGATCCGGGGAAGCGAATGCTACACCATCCTCAGGCACATCTTCAAAAGTTCTGCTTGCCCCCTGAGAACTTCCTTGCTTGGCCAGAGCCCCTACTGGAGGAGGGATTTGGGGGCCTCCATCTGTTATTTCTACCTCTCCTCCAGTTACTGTTCTGCCCGGAGGAGCCCCCGGTAGAAATAAGGCAGGAATTGTGGTCTAAACAGTCTCCTTTGTGGAGCCGGGGTTTGGAGCTCCAACGATTTGAGCATGGCTCATGAGTCCTTCAGACTGCGCAGCTTCTTGTCAGTCTGTGATGAGAAAAAGGCTGGCCCCTCACACAGGAGGTCCTGGATGCTGGTCTGGACCTCATGTAGAAGTCCAGATGCTTGAAGCCAGGAGCTTTGTCTCCTCACGACCCCTGAAGACATTGTCCTAGTGGCTGCATCACACTATCCAGTGTGGCCTGCAGAAGGGTCTTTGACACAGCTTTGCCTCCTTGACCTGCCCCGCAAACTCCGCCTTAGAGTCGGGAGGCAACAACCCAATGAACGTTTCCATGGATAGGAATGAATTAAAGGCATATCTACTGAGGATAGCCTGTTGATTTGCTATTCAAAGTTGGAGCCCCCAGTGGAATATACTTTTCTCCCAAAGAGGTCCAACTTCTTGGCCTCCTTCGCCTTTGGGATAGGACCGTTGACCTTGGCGTTCTCTCGTTAGCAGCCACTACCACTAGAAAGCCCAGAGGTGGGTGAGTATAGAAGTGCTCGTGCCCCTTTGAGGGGACAAAGGACTTTCTCTCTACCCTTTTGGCTGCAGGAGTCAGAGAGATGGGTGTCTGCCACAAAGCCGCAGTGTTGTCACAGATTGTCTTTATTTAGAGGAGTTCCACCCTAGAAAGGCCTTTGGGAGTCAATATGTCCACCATGGGATCCACTCCCTCTACAATCTCCCCCGCCTGAAAGCCCATATTTCATGCGACCCTGGGGAATAGCTCCTGATGGGCCCTGCTGTTGTTGGGTATTGGAGCAGGTGAGGCCCCCCGCCACTGCCTCATCAGGGTCGAAGACAATGACGCCCTCATCTCAAGGTCCTGCATTCCCGACAAAGTCCCTGATGCTGGATCCTCGACCTCAGTGCCAAGATCCCGAATGGCGATGGTGCCAGTGTCCAAGCCTTTCACGGTGCCACGCAGAGCACGCCCCACTGAATGGGAGGGCTGGGTTCTCCCCTCCGATGCAAGTGAGTGGGATCTCACAGAGAAGGACTCCTGGGCTTGGTGGAACGCCCATATTGTCCAAAAGGGACACTGTGAGGGCACCTGCCACTGCGGTGCCCACGGGACCACACACGGTTGCGTCTCCCTCTGTTGCTGCCCGCCACGGTGCCAGCTTTTCCACGAGACGTACGACTCTGCCTCTGAGACTGAAGAGTGCTCGCTCCTTGGTGACTTGGGGGGATGCCAGGCAGTGCCAGGGAGCAGTGCCATGGGGACTGAGACCTAGCCATCATGGCTGGTTTACCCCTGGACAGTACCGAAGACCTCTTTGGTACCAGATCCCGACTTTGTTGAGCGGCCAGAGGTGGTGCGGTCTGCTCGATAAGGTCCCTGGCTCCCTGAAAGGTTTCAGGACTGGAGGGAAGCTGGATATCCTCTCCCCTTGTCTCCACAAGGAGAGTCCATTGGTTCCAGACTCAACAAGACCCTTCTCTGCCCCAGAGTCAACAGAACCAACATCGCTGGCTCAGAGCCTGAGAGGCCTGACGCTACTGAGAGTTCACACGCTACTGGCCTCCACCGATGAAGACTTAGGCGTCGGAGAGCGACCCCCATTCGTCTTACTCTTCTTTTGAGGCACCGGGGAGTGGGAGCAGTGCCAATAACTACGGCGCACCGGACCCTTCAGTGCTGGGGATGCATGCCGGTGCCAAGTTCCTTCTTGCCGGCTCCTTGATGGAGGCTGGGGCACTGCACACTGGTGCAGAGGAGCCCTGTTTGGGACGAAGGACGGCCTCCGTTAAGAGTCTTTGACTGTGCTCTTTCTGGGTCCTGGGCTTGAAATCTCTGCAGATCTTCCACTTCTCCCACTGGTGAGACTCCCTGAGACACCTAAAGCAGGCCGAGTGCACGTCGTCTCTTGGCATAGGTTTCAGGCGGGACCCACACGGCTCAAGTCGGGCATTCCCCGGGGGAGATTAACAACCCGGTAAGCGGGAACACCGAACTACACTACAAAAACAACAAAGATCTACTATAAAAAACTATTTACAGGTCCTTGAGTCAATGACTCGGGAAGAAAGCACTTGCTAAGCAAGAGATAAGCATTCCAGTGCCCAGAGCTGAGGGGGCGGAGGGTCGGCAGGGCCCTATAGAGAGTGCCATGAGGGCGTGACTCCAGGGGTCTCCAGTGCCGACCCTACGGGTACTTCTGAGGGAAGACTTTCTGGCAAACTGTGCACGTGGCGCACACATACCTACTTGGAATGGACATGAGCAAGTACTCGAAAAAGAACCATAAATTAGACCAACAACTGGCATTCAATCTCTTTCCTCCCCGTGTTCTTCCTGAACATCCCATGGCACAGTTAACCCGCCCTGACATCATGATGCGTTTTCAACCACAATAAACCGAATCTGAGACACCTGACTGAAAGGCTCTTCATGTAATGGGCGGGCTTCTAAAACAAGGGCTCCTGGGATGTGGCTGAGAAGAACGAAATCCTTGGCTCTGAATGTTCTACTTCTGCTTTAAAGCAGCAATTCCTGTTAGATGTAAACTTATGAGATGCTCAGAGATCACCGCAAATGTCTTAGGAAAACATCTCAGGCCAGTCAGGCACTCAAACTTCCCACAGAAAACCTCTGGCTACCCAAACAGAGCTCACATATATTCGTCTAGCACCCACGTGCACATGGGGCAATAACAATTAAATTCCATCACGCGCCGTGAGTGACTTAACAAAATGAGACCCACGTTAGCAGGACCGTCTTTGCCCCAGTCCCCCAGATACAGAACCACAGCCTTGTCTGCAAAGCTGGATATTTTGTATATGCCAAAGAATGTTGCCCCCACACATTTCTCAACATCCCCCCCTCGCAGCTCCATTCCCCCCTCCCCTAGCCAAACCACAGAATGCCACATTCAGACCTCTTCCTCCTACTCCCAAATTATTCCAGTTTTCAGCATTCGCTCTCTGTGGGCTTGTCTACATTGCAAAACAGGCTAGGGTGTGAATGTAAAGAGCAATAATGATTCCACACTAACTCCCCATTCTGCACTAGAGAGTGCCTTTGTGTGGTTTAGCTTAATCCACTCCCACAGATAACTATTCCCTGCTACTTCCCCATGTAGACAAGCCCTACGCATCTGGAGAGTTTCAACAGTTCCCGCCATGGGGCGCTTTCCTGATGCCGTGCAAGCTCTGAGGCTGCCCAGCAGAGCCGGGCCAAGCCAGCAGCTCCCATACCGGCATTTAGTCTATCGTGTTTATTAGCAGTTCTGACAGGAAATCTTTTTGCCGAAGGTGTGAGTGAAGAAAGGGAAGCGGAGCAGTAAACCAGGGGGAAAAGATCAGCCCAACGCTCACGGTGATCTCAAGGAAGACTTCAAATGCCTTCCCACACAGCTAAAGATCTCACAGAAGGCTGAGAGAAGAGTTGGGGACAGGGGGCTTCCTGGGCAAAAGACAGATGACAGGAAAGGGGAGGTCACCGCGTGAGAGGGGAGGTGCTGAGGAAGCCCCTTTGTGCAATCCTTACCAAAGCAGCCATCTCCCACCCAACCCCTGAGAGAACCACAATCCAAAGAGACTCACCAGCTCTGGGAATCTAAACCAGGCCTGACCAGGCCTTGGACTGATAAAAAACTAGATGAATACGACAAGCCGTGTCTTGCAGCCCACTTTTTACTCTCTCTCTCTGATTGCCACTTATTCAATTATTTCCATTTCCTGCCAGGCATCATCAGCTGTGGTTTATTCCCTCAGTGTATGAACCGTGTCTCCAGAGCACTCATCCCACAGCTGCAACCCTACGTCTCCCCTCCACAGGCTCGTCCTGCTCTTTGCAATGCACATGCTCTTGGCCTCAAGGGAGAACCAGGCATCACTGATTTATGACCCTCCTCTTCTGACACTATACGTGAACAGCCGTAGCACATTACAAACTGGAAGCTCTCCCTGCTGTGAGCTCCCTTCCTACCAAACTCAGGGCTGCTGCCCCGTCTGTGCAGCGAATCCTGCGAACAGTGGGTAGGAATGGGAATAGCTGCTGCCCACCCCCATGAGCCAGCTCCCCCATATCACTGCGACAAGGACTTTCACTGCATTAGGACAGGACTTAACTAATTGGGAGCTTCTTCAGAGCCAAGGCTTTTTCTACCACTAACGGGTTAATACGGTATTGGAGTAGTTATGTAAAAGAGGCCATGGGTGGGGAGAGTGGAGAGTTCAGGGGATTTAAAGCCTCCAGTTCATGGCTCAAGCCTAGCTCGGGTCAATAGTGAGCAAAAATCATCACCCTCTAAATCTTATTTACTGACAGGAGCTGTTGGTGCCAGTGCATTTCCTAGTGATCCAGTGTCGCCATCACTGCAAAATCCACCCGGGGGGTTAGGACCAGCTGGCACACCCCACAAAGAGAGGGATCAGGGCAGCATGTGCTGGTTCTACAGATAAAGAGAGGACTTCAGGGTGGCACCTTTCCCGCCGTGGATAGATCTCTTCCATCACTACTTCTGGGGGCTAAAAGCCATGCTTGTAACCAGGACACTTTCTACAGGAGAGCAAGATCAACTGTCCTTACACCTCCCTCCTGAGAGATGTAGACCACACAGTCTTTCCCATCTCTTACTTCGATGCAGCTCTGCCCCATTTCTAATATAACAGCCCTGGTTCTCCTCTCTCTGACAGCGGGTGGCTCTGCCGAATTCAGTGGTACTACATCAGTACCAGGGAGAGGAGAGACGCCACCCTCAGCCAACCTCCCGCCAGCTGGCTGCTGGCAGCCCATCAGCTTCGCCCTTACCACAATCACTTCGCCCGTCTGGAGGCAGAGCTTACTGTTGACCTGGGCTGCACCTGGGGATCCTAGGAGCAGCATTTTGGCAGGAGAGGGGGAGGCAGGTACAGCCAAGGGTAGCTGCCTGCTTTCCCCAAGCCAGCGCTGCTCCTCCTTGCTCCACACAACCTCCCAGCACGAGGGACTCCAGCAATACATGCCTGAGCCTAACCTAGCCACCATCTGAGTCTCCGGCTTCACTCTGCATCCCCTCCATGCCTCTCCAATGAGCCCCCAGGAGAGGAAGGATTTAATTGCATGTACCAGCCGCACGGCATAAACACTTCCTTCTCCTCATCTAGCCGCCTTCCTGGATGGACGGAGCATGGGATTCAGCCTGTCACACAGCACCCCATCCGCACGGAACAGAAGCCGCTTCCGTGACTCCACTCCCTGTCACAGGCTTACTCAGCCCTCGCTCTATTCAATTCATCCCAGCCCAGCTGCACGGCCACAGCTCTTAGCATGTGCGGTTGTTTTCGTAGCCTACAATCAGCCGCCCAACCCTGGCGATGGAAGGAGAAATCCGAGGCGAGGCCAGAGCCCTCCCTGAACGGGTCTCAGAAACCACAGATCCTTTAGCCTTTGGAAAACCAAGTGTGTGTTTCTAGACCAGGGGTCGGCAACCCGTGGCTCCGGAGCCACATGCGGCTCTTCAGCCGCGGTAGGTTGCCGACCCCTGTTCTAGACCTTTCGCATCTGCAGCAGCACAAAGTTAAAGCAGCAAACAGCAGCAAGGAAAACAAGGGAGCATTCATGTGAGCAGGGTTTGATCGGTGTGCGTGAGGTTTGAGTCTCTCTGATGTTCAACTGACATCCCTGCTTTGTCTCTCCTGCCTCTCTTTTTTCCTTCTCTCACAAAGCCACAGATTTAAAAGCATGAAGGGACCGCTCCGATCATCTAGTCTGACCTGCTGCATAACACAGGCTACAGATCTCACCCAGAGGCCAGGAGCAGAGTTGGGATTAAAAGCAGAACCCTGGATTCCTAAATCCCACGCTCTAATCACTAAACAAACTACCTCTCGCCGAGCCCCTGCAATCCTCAGCCTCTCCTCTGCCCTCCTCTCACTCTGCTACCTCTGAACATATTCTTGAGTGGCTAATTGTGACATGAGGGGTAAATCACCCCAGCCTACCGCCACTTTGCTACGCCTCCCTGGAGAGCATCAATCATTAATTTGCATAGTGCAATTCGATTGGGTCAAATATCATTAGTCATTTGTGGGGGAGGCCACGGACAAAGAGACAGACAGATGGCGGGACAAAGGTGTCACCGAGCTCCACAAGTGTAAATACAGAGACTGCTCAGACTCCATGGCGATGAGTGCGGGTTGGATGGATGCAGAGCGACTCTTGATTTACGCTCTTGATTTGTAAATGGGAGCAGATTTTGGCCCATGCTGTTTTTTTTATACAAAGGTACCAGTGAGTCTTCTCAAATCAGAAGAGAAATTTACCAGACCAGGCAGAAATTGTATTTGTCCACCCATTACTGCCAACTATTCAAAATACCTTATTTTGCTCTCCTGTCAAAAAATATATATATATCTGCCCCAAACAAGCAAGTCAAAAGAGGTAAAGAGGGTACAGATATAAAAGAACTCCACTTAATGTGTAGTGAAAATAACACTCTCCCTTGGATAAAGTTACACTTCATGAAACCAAGCTTTTTACCAAGTGTGAGGAAACCTCAGGACAATCCATACAGCACTTAACCAATAGTGTACAAATGTATGCATGCAGACTGGCTAAGTTTCCACAGAACTCGCAATTACACCAGTGGGCAATTAGCTTTTCTTAAAGGTCTTGAAATCAGACTGAAATCTCTATTCTAAGCTGTTGTAACAGGCACCTCATAAGCTTGTATTTTTTCCAAGCTAACTCTGTTATGCATGATCGATTTCTTCAGTCATGCAAAAAGAAAAATGGTTTTCTCCTCTAATAACCAACATCAGGCCTCATGCATGCAGAAAGATAAATGAAAATCAAGTAATGCAGGAGCACAGAGAATTATTTTGCATCTGATTTTAATACAAATATACTTTTCATTGTTAAAGTGCAGCAAATAGCCCTCAAATATATAAGACACAAATAGGAAAAATGGTAAATAAAGCTCAAACACCTCCAAGTTATATGCTGACATGATACGCCCATTCTGATCATGGGTTTACCACAACGTCCTAAACAGACACAACTTTGAGCCATACAGCAGGGGAGAAATCCTTGCTCTACTGAAGTTAACTGCAAAACTGCTGTTGACTTCAATGGAGCCAGAATTTCTCCTTGGATTGTGATCCAGATCCAAACTCAAAGGCCATGTCTACACTACCACTTATCTCGGCAAAAGCTATGTCACTTAGGGGTCCAGCTGTACAGCATCGGTACCGCTGTGCCACTGTAAGCTCGCTGGTATAGACATGGCCTAAAGATTCTGATTTAGGCTCTACTCATCTTTAGTTACAACCAGAAAAGAGACAGAAGAATGATCCGAGGTCTGGAAAATTTGCCTTAGAACAAGATGCTTCATTTATTTAGCTTATCAATGGAAGGTTACGAGAATCTGATCCCAGGAAGTACCTACACAGGTTAAACATTTCTTACATTACAGGATCCTTCAATCTAACAGATAAAGGATAAAGATCCAAAGGCTGGAAACTGAAACTAGACAAATTCAAAGAAAATACGTGGAACATTTTGAACTGTCAGGGTAATTAACCACTAGAACAATTCACCAAGGAACATGGTGGATTTTCCATCACTTAAGTCTTTACATCAAGATTCTAGTGGGGGTTTGTGTGTATGCGCGCAGAGCTAGAGATCAAACTATTGATGTGATGTGCCTCAAAATAGACTCAATCTGTCAAGTTTTGCCCAAGGTAGCACATAGCATGGACGTTTTTTTTTACAGAAAAACAGCTAGAGGATTTCCATTCCCACCGTTTTATATGCTTCAAAGCTCGACTCGTGACAGCACAGGATAGGGTTAGTGATCCAAATCTGGGTTCATTTGACAAAGGGGTTCCCAAGTTACAGGTCCTCTCCCCCCCATTCCCTTCTGCTGCCTTGTACTTTTATGCTAATAGGTACTAGTGCAGCGGTCCCCAAACTTTTTACTCCATGCACTCTCCCAGCAGGTGCTGGGTCGGAAGCATGGCCATGGTCGGGGCCAGGGGGTATGGATGGGACCAGGGCCACAGTTGAGGGGCTGCAGTTGGAACCGAGACTGGGAGCAGGGCCGTGGCAGCCAGGGGGCCCCAGCAGCTGTGGGTTGGGTGCTGGGGGCTGAGGCCACGGCCGGATGTCACAGCTGGGGACCAAGGGCCGCAATTGGAGGCCACGCACCAAGGCCTCATGCCACAACCAGGAGCCAAGGCCATGCACCATAACGAGGGGCTGGGCGCCAGGATGGGCCGGGCGCTGAGGTGACAGCTGGGGATCGGAGCCAGAGCAGACCTCAGGGCAGTGTGGGGCTGGATGGCGCTCCCTCTCCATCCCCCAGTGAGGGCTGGCCCAGAGCCTGCCACACACACACCCCACCCTGGATGTTCCTCTGGGGGGGAGGGGACGCCTCACAGTTTGGGGACTCCTGTACAGCCCCCACTGAGATTGATGGGTGTGAACTCACCCTTCAATTAACAGAACTAAGGATGAGTTAATCACAAGCCCCCGCTTAAGACAACAGAAGTTTTGGACTGTGTGGCTGGATGCTGTTACAATTCATGAGTCATGGGGGTGGCAACTGTATTTTGGGGAAATGTAATCAAAGCATTTTGGGGGGGGGAATAGACATGTGAATGCTTGCTGGGAAAGGAGGGCTTTGGATTTGCTCCAACCAACCCAAATCCAAACCCTTGGATCCAAAACCCTTGTACACCTGTGCAAGAAACATGTCATATCTTATGTCCAGGGCCCTAGCACATCCACAGGCCGTTCTAGTCAATTCCATCCTTTCAGATGTTTTCATCTGAAATTTCAAGGTGTTGTAATTGTGGGGTTGCAACCCAAAAGAGGGTGGGGGGGTCACAAACCTTTTGTAGGAGGGTGGCAGGACTACCAGCAAGGGCGGGGGTCCCCAAACTGTGGGGTGTGCCCCAGAAGAACCATAGTGGGGCGTGGTGGGGCCTATGTCATCCCCCACAGGGGCAGGGAGGAAGCGCCACACAGCCCTGCTCTGCCGCCATCTCCGCTCCAGCCACACCCTCCGGCTGCAGCTCCAAGCCTAAGCCTCTGCCCAGGTCCTGTGTCCGGCTCTTGGCCAGCCCTGGTTCCCAACCCCCACTCCTAGCCCCAGCTGCAGCTCGGGCCCCAGCACCCGGCCCCAGCTCCCAATTGCAGCCCTTGGGGAAGCACAGACAAGGTAAGGGGAGGCATGACCTCAAACGTTTGGGGACCACTGAATTAGGGGCCCCCAGGCTGGAGTGCTTCCAACCACATGGAGATCAGACCCACCTCCAATCCCCTCCCCTGGCTGCAGGAAGCTCTAGTGCTGCTGCCCAGTCCTGGAGGTACCTGCAGCCAGAGTGGGTCCGATCTCCCCAGTGCGGCTGGAAACACCCCAGCCTGGCCAGGACTAATAGCTAGAAGGTTCCAGCTGGAGTGTTCCCAGCAGCGCAGGGGAAGATCAGATTTCAGGGGGAAGGGCCAATTTCACAGTCAGTGACACGTTTTTCATGGCCGTGAAATTGGTAACCTCATGTTGCATGCTACAACAAATATTTTGTATCAGGTGAGGAGGTGCCAGAGACAGTTGTGTGGGAAATTCTGTATTATGCTAACCCCTCAGGGAAGGGTGGGACAAGTAGCTACTTCCTGATCTCGGCGGAGGGGCGGGGGTGTCTCTTTTTATTTCTTCTTTGAATAGCGTCCAGTGGGATCTTGCGGTGAGAGTGACGAGTTTGTAAACGGAGGTGAAGAGCTTTGAAAATGTCAGCACTTATGGGGTTGGCAGAGAAAAGGTATGTGGGTTACCTGGGTGTATTGAGGCATTGCTGAAAGAGGGCAGAGTTAAGGTTGCATAGGCAAACTTTAATGTGTATTTCCTGTTTTCAAAAGTCTGAGTTTTGCTCAACTCAACGTTCTGCAAGGGGACGGTGCCACCCAGCAATCTTAGCTCTGTGTTAATGTCGTTTTAAATGGCTTTAGACACCTAAGGCTGCAGATACATGGGACTTTCAAAAGCACGCAGGCACCCAACTCCCATTGATTGGGAGTTACATGCCTAGGCACTTTTGAGAATTCCACTAGGTGCCTATCTGCATTGTTAGGTACCTAAATACCTCTCAAAATCCAACCCTTAAAAGTGAAGAGCCCTTAAATGCCTGCGTTACTTTTGAAAATGGCACTTTGGAAATCTACCCCAGATCTATTAATCATGTAATCTGTATGTATAATTCTCATTAACATTTTCCATACGCAAAAAGCAATTTTACATTGCCAGTTTAAAAGACAGTTGATATTATTTTAGATGAAGGGAAACAACAAACAGGGAAGAACAAAAGTGAAGTCTCCAGGAAAGAGAGCACAGGTTGTATCTCTGTAACCTGCTGCCTCAATATTGTCTCACAAAATGGAAAGTGACCCCTGTAGACAGGCAAATTCCTTAGAAATGTCAAGGCACAGTACAGAGGGGAAAGATGTCTTAATAGCTGCGTAGCTTCCACACTCCTTCACACAGTTCCTTGTCTAACTGCATAGCTTCCATACTCTTTCAGACAGCTAGTTGTCTAACTTTACTCTCTCAGTACTGTACTTTTTATTCCTTTCATAGGAGCATTTGGAAATATTAGATTTTTTCTATACAAGGCTTTTAAGTGATGTCATAAGGCAGTTATTTTACTAGTATATATAAAACCTGTTTTGCTCCTATATTAAATACGCTATACAAATGCTTCAAGCAAAGCAAAGTAAGCGCGAAGTGTGTTAAAAAGAGGTAGGTGGCTAAAAGGGTGCGAATTGTCAAAGATCTGAGACAGCAAGAATATCCTTATCGGACCCTCTCAATCCAGAAACACAAACAAACTATCAAGAAAAATACACAAGCCCTTAAGGCTAAAATGCTGTAGAGGCATTTGTTTCCAACCACTGTCGAGAATGCAGCACAGGGTGTGATTATAACAACTCGCCTATCATTATGGGCTGCGATTAGGGCCAGAATTTTCAAAACTGCTAAGCAATCACAACTGGGGCCAGACTGTCAAATGACCTCCATGCTTTGGGAGGGCGCTGGGTGTGGAGCGCTTCTGAAATTTCCAGCCCGATTCCCGGGTCTGAGCATTTGAAAATCTGGCCCCACTCCTCTGGACTTTGTGTAGACAAGACTCACTCGAGATGTTTCCTAGAAGCCAACAGACGTAATTGTCACATAGAGTTGTCAGCCCAGCTGGTGAAGGAGCGTGATCTCGTGGCTAGACTCAAAATCAAGTGACTGAGGTGCCAGCCCCAGCTCTGCCAATGACCTGCTGAATTAGTCGCGTCCCCTCTCTACTCTGTTTCCCCATCCATCAAATGGGAATGATACCCTTTAATAAAGTGCTCGGAAATCCAGGCATTAAACGTGCTATATAAGAGCTAAACACTGATGCCGTTGTTTCGGTTTCTTGTCAGGAAGGACATTGCTTCCTAATTTTAATTTTATTCTGCTGGGTAACTCCAGCATGTGTCATTGATTTCTTCAGGCATTTTACTAGTTGTCCTTGAAAACTAATCTGATTAGAAACAGCCTGTGTCGTTGTGCTGTGGGTAAATGGGTGGCTCAACAGCAAGCAGTGCTAATAGAGGGCTTTACGTTTTCAATGAGCTATCAGAAAGTACTGCATTTTATTTACTGGCTGTTTATGAAAGAGATCCCTTAAATTCTATAGACACCAGCTGTAACTTTTCTGAAACACTAATTTCCATCTGAAACCTGGTTTATTTCATCCCCAAACTATCTAGAAATCAGTGGGCTTCTGCCAGCTTCTGTTAGTAACTAGAACGTTAAACACCAAGTGATGAGACACAGGATGGAAATAATAACGTTGCTCCTTTTTGACCCAAGTGGTTAGCCAATTTTCAGGGGTCCTGCCAATTGTTTCTATTAGGAGGAGAAATTGACACTGGAATCAAGCATTGCTTTCATGCAATCCTATTGATTTATAAAGGATGCCCCAAGTCTTGTTTCCCTGAACACAACAGGAATCAGACAGATGGACACAGATCCTTTGTACACAGATTTAAGCCTCTTTCAGTCAGCACTTCACGCAAAAGCTCATTTGCTCTCTGCTTTTTGATCAGGGCAATGATGCTGTAAGGGCTTTTTTGGCTGTGTCTGGGGCTTTTTAGATCCTCTGAATCCTTCTGCAGTTTGCCTCCTCCCCTCCCCCCCCTCACTCACTCACTCACTCACACACACATACACACACACACACACACACACACACGGAGCTTGCAATCAGTCCCACGAAAGCTCTTTGGGCCACATGGCTCAGCTTCCATTCACGCTTTGCCACGTGCTGGTGGTGATTTCTCTTGTTTCAGCTACCTGGTCCCATACAGGCACTTGATTGTTTCTTTCATTTATCCTGAATGAAGGTGGGTGGTTATGTCCACTCGCTTCAATGAGATTTCACCCAACCCCTGCCCACAACATTACAAGCCCTTCTAAAGCACCCCTTACGTGACACTCACAAACTGCTTTATCGTTAATAAAGCTTCGCAGACAGCTCTGGGAGAGGAGTGCTGTCCACTTCATTTGACGAGTGGGAAACTAAGACATGAGGTGATTTGTCTAAGGTCGCCCAAAATGTCAGATGCGGGAGGGATAGAACCCCAGAGTCCTGAGAGCCAAGGCCCCACTCCAGCTTTTGTACCCCAATCCTCCAGGACACAGAAGAAGGCAGGGGAAGGGACTCGGTCTCCTACGGATTCGTATCTGTAAAGCGGGGATACGAAGAATAGGAAGAGTCTTTCCCGTCACTGCCTGCTGCAGGGTCTCTTGCCCCAGCTGGCTACTTTCAGAGCCAGAATACTGGACTACGTGGATCACTAGTGGTCTCATCCTCTGTGCTGCTTCCTAAAACGATACAGACCTGCCCATAGGGAGCTGTGAGGCCTCAGAAACTAATGTATATAAAATCCTTTGAGATCCTCAGAAGGAAGACACCAGAGCAGCTCAAACTCTTATTGCTAGGACTACTCTACCAATGGGATTACTTGTGTTCTCTCTCCAGCCCCGGGGGACTATTGACGGACAGAGAGCGCATGGTCCTGTGCCTAAAGCACCGGCCTGGACGTCAGGAGACCTAGGTTCTAGTCTGACCTGCTGGTCTCTATGCCTCTGTTTGCCTTTTCATCTTTTGCCTTGGCTGTTTAGATTGTAAGCTCTCTGGGGCAGGGACAGTCTCTGAATATGCATGTGTCTAGCACAATGGGGTCCTGATCTTGGCTGGGGCCTCTATATGCTGCTGCATCAAAGGAGTTGATAACAACAAAGTTGTGCCGGCCCCGGGTGCTGGCTCTTTAAGAGTGGAGATCAGTAAGTCCAAAGCATAAAGTGGCTTTAACTTAGAAGTGAGTTAATGGTTAATTCCTCTGCGTTCCTTAGCCTCTGGGCAGAACCCCGTGTGCAGGCTGTAGCCCACTGAGGCAAACACATTCTATCTGGCTGAGCCCTGCCAAGCGTCACCATTTGCCCAATCAGTGGCAAGTGAAAACCAGCCAGGGTTTGAGATTATAAACCATCCACAGTGCTTGATGAACTGGCCCTTTCCTTGAGATGGCACAAAGTGAGGAAACGAGCCCCTTTCGCAGCAGATAAAGAGGCTGGCATTCGATCAACCCAACACGGCAGCAAGGCAGGCCTGCAGGCGGCTTGCTGGGCGGGAGAGACTGGAAACAGCCCCCTTGCAGCATGGTTTCCGCAGAGCAATCTATTTACTGATTCTGGTTTGCAAAGGGAAACCACACTTTCATTTCTTGGAGCTGATGCGGCGCGTTAAGAGCCTCGGATGTCGCACAGGGTGCACAAGGGTGGCAGCAGATGCTGCTGCAGAGCGGAAACCCAGAGATGACTGGGTCAATTGCATTCAGAAGGGAAACAAGCAGCCAGCTTCTCCTCTGCTCCGGCAAAGCAAGTCTCCATATCATAGGTCTTTACCCCACCTCCCCTTCTGACCCCAGGACACAGCAAGCAGGAGGGAAGGGGGCATATCCCTTCAGATCAGAAATGGCTTCATGGCCTAAACCACGACGACCAGCTCCTCTGGCGCTCGACCTGTTCAGGGCAGAGAGAATCAAGCACCTGTTGACCTGACGTGACGAGCCCTTTCTGCTAGTTCAGACTGAATTTGAGCTGCACGGCTGGGATCCAGACTCAACCCCCCAAAGGTTGCAGGGGTTTTGAGTCAGCCTCAGCACAGACACACCGGCCACTTGTGCCACAAGGCTCCAGACCCACACCTCTCAACAGTTCAGGGAGCGCCAGATCCGGGTTCTATTTCCAGCCCATCTCGAATGGCAGTCACGCCATGCTCCCGGTGATCTGATGAGAAGAGCCAACGGGGTCTGGAGCCAAGGGGGTCTGGGCTGGGGCCAATGCGGGCCACCAGAGTTCACAAGAGGACAGGAGAACAGCATTTTCAACCCTTGCTGGAGGGCGGGTGCTAGCAGGGTCAAAAAGGAGCCTGATGTCGCTTTCTCAGCCAGCCGAGGGGAACCCTGGCAAGTCACTCCCAAGGCAGGGAATCCGCAGCACCTCATTCAGGATTAGGAGAGACCCTTAAGGGGGAGGCTGATGATGTCTGGCTGGGCTGTATAATTCCTCTGCATAGCGCAGGCACACGGGACAGTCCGACATCGGAACAACACCGCCTGATCTCAGCTACCACCCTGTAAATCAGAAGTAACGTCACTGTCTGGTGGAGTTACTCCAGATTGATATCAGTGTGAATACAATACAGCCCCTTCCACGACATTTAGGCCTAGTGTAAATGAGGTGAAATTTCACAGCATCTCTAGGGTTGTGCCCGCTTACACCAGCTCTCAGTTTCGCCCCTGGCTTTGTCTAGCAGCCAGTCCTCTTTTCATTATCTGCATTTTCCATTCATCACCCCAAGCAATACAAACTCCCTATTTCAGGCTTCCAAAAGCCTGAGGTTAGATGCCAAGCACCAAGTTAAAAAGCAGCTCCTTACAGGCCACGCTTTCAGCCTGTGGTATCAAGGAATAGCTGAACATGCTGCTATTTTTCCTCTCTTTTTAGTGGGATATAAATTGGACTCAAATGGGCTCCCCCCAACCATTCCCACGGCATTTCATTTGCGAGCATTTAAAACACCGAATGCAGGATTCGCTCTGCAAATGAACATGGAAGGGACAATTGCACCAGCTACCACAAAGCAGAGAGCAATTGCACTGCATTTGGAATAAACTATAATCCATTTGGGACCAAATGCATTAAGCCACCAAGAGCTTTAAAACTATTAATGAGAGCACAAGCGGGCTATAACGCACCAGAATAATTCACTGGAGGCCTGACAATTCCCACTCGCATCAAAAAACAGAGAGGGAAAAAGATGTTTTTTAATGCCGTTTGCACTGTACTGCCTCTCTGGTCTTAGCACATCTTAGCCTGCGTTGGGGCACTCTCTGTAACACGACTCCACGCCCCAACAGAAAGTGAGAATGGTGTACGAAGGATCATCTGCAGCCACCCCCTGGGCAACAAGGAACAGCCGTCATGAGACCATGAGCCTGAGACAGGAGAGGGAGCTCAATCAATGAGCGTGCGTCGTGGATCAGCACAGAAATATGGACCAGGGCAGATATCATTTTGATTCCAGTGCTTAATTTGTGCCTGGGCTTGTCAGGGCTGAGCCCCGGCCCATCTAGGCCTGGCAGTTCATAGTCCCGGCACCTCCGGGCTGGCTGCATCAGTTACGAATATAAAAAAATTGCTTGAGCCCCAGCACCTAATTGCTTGAGCCCTCGGCAACTCTTTCAAATGAAGCACTGATTTGAATTCTAGTCCCGTATTGAAGGGCACAGCCCCACTGCGCCACAGATGGTCTGTGTTGCTTGCAAGAGGTATCAGCAAACCAGACAGGAGCGCAAGGTTTGTCCAAGCCGACGTGCAAAATGGCAGGTGGCACGTTGGGAATGGAAATCAGAGCCAATACTTTGCACTTTGCTATTGGAGCCACTCAAAGCGCTTTATGCTGATTAAGCCTCACACCCACTCGGATGAGTACCATTATCCACATCTGAGAGAAAGGAAACTGAGGCACACAGTGGGGAAGTGTCTTGCTAAGGGTCGCAGGACCAGCCAAATCCGGAAGCCCCGACTCTCAGGGTCTGTCTACGCTGCAGTCAAGAGCGGGTGACTACAGCTGGTTTGCTCTCCCTGACTCTAAAAACAGCAGCAAAGGGAAGGCAGCGCAGGTTAGCCAGCCACCTCCCGGCCCAAGGCCTGGGATGTGCTTGTAATGGGTGACTAGCCCGTGCTGCCATAGCATCACTGTAATTTGTAGTGAGTTAGCCTGGCCACGTGCTGTAATCACTAACCACAACAGCTACTATGAAAATAGGGACGTAGCAAGCCTTCCAGTGACCTTGGAGCCCATGGGAGGAATTATTTCAAAGATGAGCTGCAAAGGATTGTTTTTAATTGGTCTTGCTTCTTTAGGATGAAGAGCTGAATAGAGTTTAACAAAATAGGTTTGTTTTTTAATTGAAACAATATTAGGAATATCAAACCTGGCCTTCCTTGGTTTTGCTGCAGGACTTCTTGGGAGCCTCTCCTGGGTGTCTATGGCGAGCTCTCAAACTTTCATCGGGGGCGGGGCTGACTCTTTATTTAATTGTTCATTAGACACTGGCGTTCGAGAGGCATTAAATACAGAGATTTCAACGGTCTGACCAAAAATCCATTCTCCACTCAGTTGCTAAGGCTTCATTCCCTTGTTTCTTATGGTTTCATAGTTTCACGAGTTCTCCAGCCATTTTACAGCCTTCCAGGCTACAAGGGCACAAACCCAAATTCTTCCCTCCTCCTCCTATTCACGTGTCTCCTTTAACAGGGAAACATTTGTATGCAGACGAGCTATAGAAAGAACCTATAAGATCTGCAGACCAACTCCCCGTTCTGCATAAAGAACTACCAGGAGCAGCAGCAGTGGTAGGCTGGTAGCTGACTGAATGAAATTTAAAACCTGCATAACTCAGCAATGGCTGGATGGATTTTACCCAAACTCCCAGACACTTTCTCCTCTGCACTACAGCCATGTCTACACAAGAACGCTGCAGTGGTTGAAAGTTTGTAAGGTGTTTAAACCAATGTAGCTCAAGCAGTGCAAGCCCCGGTGTGGATGCTCATATTTCAGTTTGAATAGCTTGTTACAGTTTTGCTTAAATCTGTTTCTAATCAACTTACAATCACACAAAATAAGGTGTTCTCAATCCCAATCAAGAGGGGAAAGATGGTCCAGTGGTTTGGGTACTAGCATCGGACTTGGGAAAGTGGGCTCAATTTCCTGTCCCTATCACAGACTTCGTATGTGACCTTGGACAAGCCATGAGGGCCACGTTTACATGGCGTATTGGTGTGCAATAAGCCTGGGTGTGAAATGACAGCGCACCAGATGGCCATGCAGTAACCTCCCATGTGGCCACTGCTACAGCACAATGAAAGCCCTGGAGTGCCACATAGTGACCTGCTGTCCAGACAAGCCCTTTGTCTGTCTGTGCCTCAGTTCACCATCTGTACAATGGGGATACTAGCACGGCCCTACCTCCCAAGGGCACTGTGAGGATACAAGCGTTAAAGATTGTGAGGTGCCGATACTACAGAGATGGGTAGATAAGGCTCACATTGGATGAACTGGATCTATTTAATACAACTCCCTCATACAGACAAGCCCTTTGAGAAAACATGAACTTTCATACTCAAAGGAGCTTTTTTTTTTTCGAGTCACCGAATAAAGGAAGGGTACGGACACCAAGCAGGGAAGAGGATTTTTATAGAGTAGTACAAAGAAAGTAAGAGTTAGGTGTTTAACCATTGGAACAGAGTTCTAAGAGAAGAGATGGATTTGCCTTCTCTTGATTTCGTCAAATCAAGCCCCAATGCCTTTTTGGAAGATACATTTTAGCCAAGTACCTAGTTACTGAGCTCAGTGCAGGGGTAACTGGGTGAGACTCCTGTGATACACAGGAGGTCAAACTAGATATTTCCTGATATTCAGCCCCCACAGCCAGAAGGAAGCATTTCCCAGTGGGGAGATCTATGAATGGTTGAATGGTCCAAGGGAAATGAGGCTGCCAAGGGGCCCCGGTAGTGCCACGTGTGAGGGTAGTTTTGCAATTTGACTCGGACACTTTCTCGCCCACTTCTCGCAGATTCCGCCAGGCTCTCCGGACTGTCAGGTTATTCCCGGGCTCCGACACAAAGTGCTGGGCTGACAGGAGTCAGAGCGGACGGGGACAGCGTTTTTGGCATAACAACGCATGGCAAGCAAAACGCTCGCTCTTACAATGACCGAGCTGGAACTTAATGAATTCTGTTTAATTCAACACGATTAAAGAGCGCTCAGGACAGCCAGCACCTATATTTAAGACTCCATCATACAAACCCTTCCACTTATTCTCTGACACGATAGCCAAGTTCCTACCTACCCTATGAATCTTTCTCTGACAACAGCGCTGGGTCAACAATGCAATGTCGAAAACCTGGCTTTTAATAGAGGCCAAGATTCCATTGGTGTGTAGTGGGGGGCCCAAAACTGGACACAATACTCCAAATGTGGCCTCACCGATGCCAAATAGAGGGGAATAATCACTTCCCGCGATCTGCTGGCAATGCTCTTACTAATGCAGCCCAATATGCTATTAGCCTTCCTGGCAACCAGGGCACACTGCTGACTCCTATCCAGCTTCTCATCCACTGTAACCCCCAGATCCTTTTCTGCAGAACTGCTGCCTAGCTCGTCGGTCCCCAGTCTGTAGCTGTGCATGGGATTCTTCTGTCCTAAGTGCACTTGTCCTTGCTGAACCTCATCAGATTTCTTTTGGTACCCTAACCCTAACCCAACCTCTTACATCTGAGCCTGATCATCTCACGTGTAGCTTTATGAAGTGACAATAAAGTGAGGCGTCTGAATTCAAACCGAGTCCTGGATTCCAGAGAACTGGATAAAGTGTTCCCCCGGAGCCGGATGAGGTGATCTGGATCAGCCAAGCGGAAAAGGTCTCGGAAGAAATCCCAGGACCAGGTCTCAGCCTTAGTCCAGTTTCTGGATTCTAAGGATGTGTTTTGGTTTTTTTATGCAACCGATTTACTCTCCTTCAAAGACGCTGCCTGATGAGAGGCGGTGCAGTGCGTAGGGTGCAAGCCTGAACTTGGGAGAGACGGAGTTAACTCTGCTCTCACAGGCGCCCAGGGTGACCTTGGGAAAGTCACTTTGTCTCCCTGTGCCTCAGTTCCCCATCCGTACAATGGGGATAATTGCACTGCCTTGCCTCACAGGGGTGTTGTGAGGTGCTCAGACACTAGGGCAGTGACACTCCGGCTGAGCCTGGGGAGACGCAAGTGGCTCTTTAATGTGTCTCCTGCGGCTCTTTGCAGCACCGGATATTAAAATGCTGGGATTTACTAATTAAGCAACCTGAGCTATGAACCAATCAGGCTGCTTTTACTAGGTTATTAACCGATGAAGTTATCAACTTGTAGTAAGTTATTAACTTATTTGTGGTGAGAATGAGAGAGCGAGAGCGAACTACGGTAAATGGAACAATGAATTCACAGGATTGTTGATCGCTAATTTGGCTCCTGAACCACTGAGGTTTGAGTATCACTGCACTGGGGTAACTCGGGCTGTAGAGGTACCATAGATACCTAGCGGGTGCAGGATGCATTCCCTCATTACTGTTATGATGCGTATTACTGGGCACTTAGGCTATGTCTACACCACACGCTCAGCCCAGGCTGTGACTCATTTTTCAGCCCAAGCCTTCCTTCTGTCCACACACAAATCAGACAGACCCTGCTCAGGTCTCGAGTCCTAGGACTCTGCTGTGAGGTGGGTCAAAGCCCGAGTGTGCCCACTATGCCTCAGGTCCAACCCCTGCCATTTGCAGTGTGGACGCAGGGGAGGTGACAGACCCAAGTCAGAAGGTGTGCACAGTGCCGTGTGGACACGTTAGCACAGCTGTGGGACCAGGGTCCAGCGGCTGCGGAACCAGGGTCCAGCAGCTGCAACGCCCAGGTTTACAATGCAGCGGGGACACTCAGGTACAGCCAGGAAACACCAAGTTCACAAACTCAGGTCCAGAAATCTCACGTTTACAATGCAGGGTGTAGCTGTACCTGTAGAGGCCCCTGCTGAGATTGGGGTCCCATTCTGCAGACGCACGGTAGGAGACAGCCCCTGCCCTGGGGAGTTTCCAAAATAAATACACGAGGTTGGAAAAAGGAAAGGCTTATTTTCCTTGTTCCACATCTCTGAGACTGAGGCATGGAGAGATTGAGGAACTGGCGCACAAATCCCATAGGTTTACTATGGTTCTTGTGCTTCTAAAATTCTCCTGTGACTTGCCCAAACAACTGACACCAAGAGTCTGCAGCGGAATTGGGAACCGAATCGAGATCTCTTTGCTGTCCAGAGCCTTACCCACTATCCTACTCTTGCATGCCCCCTGGCTGCCACCTCTGCTGACCGATGCAGGCAGGTGGAAGGGAGGGCTCGAGCTATCCCTGCCCCTCCTCACCATCTCTGAGGTATGTAGCGACTGTATCCAGGCTAGATTCCTTTGATCCTCGTGGGTGGGGGAAAACAGGTCTGAGGGGACACATGCAGAGAGCAATCGGCAGAGAAAGAAGGTGCCAGTTTCACATAATCACTTTTCAGAGAAGGGCCACCCTTGATGCTTCTAATTAGCCATGTAGCAGAGTGCCCGGGGAATTGGGTATATCCCCTGCACACAGCCATTCAGACACTGAAAGAGGTATCGTGAGCTTTCTTCTTGAGTCAACAATAAAGTCCTCAAATAAAATCAGCATCAGCCAGGAGAGTGACTCCTTTGTTTTATCAGTAGATATCCACAAAGCAGGCTTCGCAAAAGACTTTGGGGGTCAAATCCAGGCCCCGTGTAAGAATGTCTAACTCCTCTGGCTGTTGATGTCCAACGTCAGAGGAGCCACGCCAGGGATGAGCTGACCCCAAGGAATGAGAACTGACTTAGGAAGGGAGTCACCTGATACAGTACTCTTATGCCAGATCAGCTCCTATCTTACTGATATCTCTTTCTCTGCGGCTGGGACTTTTCTTCTCACGGCCGCCTGCCCTTTCTCATCTGCCCGCTGATTTCTTAGGCCTGCTCTACACTTACAAAGTAAGTCAACGCAGCTACATGGGTCAGGGGTGAGAAAAACCACAGCCCTGACCAACAGAGCTACGCTGACCTGATTCCCAGCAAAGCGGCAGCTACATCATTGGCGGAAGGCTTGTGTCACTGTAACTAACTTCATTCAGGGAGGTGGTGTTTCTAGAGAAATGGAAAAACCCTTTCTGTTGGTACAGGTTGCGCCTACACTACAGGGTATGGTATATATTACATAGCTGTGTCAGGGTAGTCTCCGTAGTGTAGACAGCTTTAGCTGCCTAGATCTTGCAAGGCATTAAAACTTTCCCATGGCTTGTCAGTGACCTATTCAACTCTGCAATACGCTTTTCCTGGAAGGCAGGTTGTCCTTGCTAGAAGAAGAAATAAATCATTTACATGGATTAAATGCACTTCCACATGCAGCACAGTATAAACAGACAGTATTTGCACAGGAACATATGTTGGGCAAAGTTTCTCAAGGCAACCAGGCTGTTTCCAGGGACGTTACACTCAATGTCACAGTAACCAGTCCGTGCTAACTATGGACACGTCGAACACAATGCAACACACCAAGCCTTCAATGAGTGTCCATCTCTCACTAGCACACAACCCGCAGGGAGGCACATGGCAGATCATAATAGCTCCAGGCTAAAGGAGAGAAATGGGCTAACACCTGAAATAGATACTGTACAGTACCGCAGAATAAGGATACTTAGCACTTAAAATAATTGAAGTGCTGTGACAGACAAAAAGTCAGCAATCCCCACAAAGCCGGCTGTGAAGCAGGCAGTTATTTTTATCCTTATCTTACTGATTTCAAACCAAAGCTGAAAAAAAGAGAGGCTAGGCAACTAACCCAAGGACATACAGTGAGTCAGTGTCACAGACGAGCACTTGGCAGTGGTGGTGGTGAACAGAGCTGCTCCCTCCACAGCCCCTATGTCCCCAGAACCAAGGCCATGCAGGGCAACCTTTCAGATGCTCTAATTTACACTACAGTTTTCCATTTGCTTTACGGGTGGATTGCCCAGGAGAATACCCACAACAGGCTCCTGGAGGAAGGCCTACACCACGCCCTCTTTCCATCGGGCCACACCCTTTTCTCAGTGCTGCCTGCTGCACTACGGGCGGTATACGTAGGCTCGGAATCAGATCAGCACAGGCTATGCCAATGCCAGGGGGCTCGGCCAACGTACAAAGCATATTTATACCAGCAGTGACCTTAGTGCACCCAAGAATCTGGCCCTACGTTTTTACAGCATCCTATTCCCGTTAGCCCCTGCGAGCCAATGCAGCTCTGGAAGAATGAGCCGGACTGATTCTGGGTCATTCGTCATCAGCAGTGAGTTCTCAATGCAGACTCTAGGGTGCTTTTGGCACATGAGCCAGAAAGGACCCAGCTTGGCTCTCAGATCCCAGGGGATGACTGCAGGGCAAGCAGTCTTCCTAATTATAAACCAAACAGAGCTGATCTGGAGTCACTGAGAGGAAATAAACGCAGAGCCCCACAGTGCTGCGTTTATAAAGTCACTTTTCAGAGTGGAATAATTATTGATCAGGGTATGTTCACTGTCTACTTATGGCTAAGTCATTTAGGAGTAAGGATATATCATTCTTATCCCAGTAAACTGAATTCCAGTTGCCAGGGCCTCCGTGTAGTTATGATACAGTTCATTCATTATCTATATATCCCAAAACGTATTGGATCCGATTCATCCCTAGTAGAACTCTACTGGTTTTGATGAAGTTACCCAAAGGAGGAGTGTGAGGTTTTGTTTTTTTTTTTTTAAACGCAGCACCTATCATCTGTCCTGTGGCAATCAGAGATGTTAGAAACACGGGCATCGCTGGTATCGATACTGATAAACCGCAAAAGGGCTAATTCCAAACATTCATTGCACGGCAGTGACCCGCAGGATTCACAGGAGAGAGATTTAAACCTCTGGCCCCGAAAGTTCAGATTAAAGACTTGAGAAATAGAAGTCAAAGCATTTGACATTGGTACTGAGTGTCTCAAGAACTCTGTTCTCCAAGGCAAGTCTCCATGGACTCTGTCCACAGGACCCAGACTGTATCAATGTGAACCACGCCAGGCTACTTTACATCAATTTCCCTTGCAAATATTCATATTGAAGGGAAAGGGAAAAGAGATGATGCTAGATACCCCTATATTATGGGACGACTTAGATGTCTTAGTTAGCATTAGGTATGAGAGACCTTGAAATGATCTCTTTAAAGGTTCAGCAACTCTGTTCCTTCAAAATAATGGCTGGAAAACCTCCAAGAGTCCTTTAAGAAGACCTCCAGCAGAAACAAGGAAGACTTCACTTAACATTCTTAAGGTAGAAAGCAAGCAGCCTTCTATCTGGATCATTTGGGTGGGGGGGACGACACAAGCACATTAATTTCCTTTGCAGGCAAAATTTCCCCTCTTCCTTATCCTGTTCAATGTGCTCTCCACGACTGCCACTCTACACCCGGAGATGGGTACATTTAAGTGGTGTTATATCCTGAAAGCCTTGCTAATCGGCTTTCAAGGGAGTTTTGTCTGCTTTAAGACACAGTTGTAAGGATCCTTTGGGATCCTTTGTAAAGATAGGAACTAGAGAAAGATCCAGCCTTCATTATGGAGTTTATTGCTACTGATTTTTTTTATTTTTGTTTTAGTGCTGAAATGTGGGATTTATCCAGACAGGCAGGTGTTGTGTGACAATAGCTTGTGTGATACTGCACGTGCAGCTGCATCTGGCATCAACACACAACGTCATGAGTGATGACAGCGGTGCTGTAATGTGCGAGTGCCAGCTTTCAATCGAGCGGGTCGGTGTCAGGTTTGATGGAAAGATGAAGGATTGACGGTCAGAGGGTGAGGCAGAGTAAAACCAGTTGTGGTGCCCACAGATCCCTGATCTCAGCCCCACTGACTTCCACAGAATAGAATGAGCCCCCCAAAACCCCAGTTCAGCAAGGTTCTTAAACACGTGCCTAGCACTGCTCAGCATGTCAACAACCCCTCAGAGCTAAGTGCTTCACCCCAGCCATGCGTTTAAGAACCTTGCTGAATGGAATTGAAGCCTGAGCCCTTCCAAATCTTTCCAATACTGAGGTTTCTCGCTAACATTTTGACTTTTGAATCACATGATTTCTTTTAACTTTGGCTCTGCATTTCCTGACTTTAAAGTACTGGGGGGAAATATTCAGATAAAACTGGTTTAAGCGAATGGCTCTCTGCTTCCAATCTTTAACTCAGTCTCAAAAAAGTGTCCGGTGCTGTTGAGTGTTGGGTACCCTCAGCTTCCACTGGCATCCGTTTCGCTCCTTGCAAGTCCACACCCACACTGGTAGTGACCGGTGCGATATTTCTGTTCTCTTTTATCATTCACCATTTGCTTTTCTCAGTGTATTTACTCTGCAGAGAGTCAGATTCCCTGCTTCTCTTGTAAAGTCAGTTTCCCCTGCCCTTTCTAGGGGTCTTTCCTATAGTAACTGGGGAGAAAAAAAAAAACATATGTGCAAATTGTCAAACCACAAAAAATAGGCTGGGGCAGTGGACTCAGTGGCAGATGTAGGAACCAAAACAACTTTCAACTCACTGATTTAAACTGGATACTATGAAGTGGACACTGCATCTTTAACAAAACTTCCCTGCCCTCCATTTCCAGATGCGGGGAGAGGGGTGACAGGGACAGGGAGAAGGTAACAGTGGAAAGAATGGGGAGCTCAATAAACAGGAGAAGGAGGAGACAACATCTCCAGGTGGAGAAAGGCCAGGCATGGGTTCCCAGGGAGATGAGGTGACAAGCCTGTTAGAAAGTAACTGCCTTGGGGCAGGTAAGAGCATGGTTGCCAGGTAACAAAGGGGGGGGATAACACATCCAAGTTATAACACCCACACATGGATGTCAGAGGGACAATGCTTCTGGAAGGGAAGAGGGGGACACTTACCCAGGCTTGAATCACACCTAACGGGTGGGGGAAAAGAGAGCAACTCACGAGGTGCAGAGGGGGTAGCTGCAGGGGAAGGGGAGAGACACAAGTTCCGTAGCTGGAAGGAAGGTAACACAATCAAGCTGTGTGACAGTGACTTCATGTAACCACTTGGTCTCAGCACCAACAGACTCCTCGTTCCCGCCAATTGCTTATTACACTCGCTTGTTGCACCTTGTCTGAAATTACACGGCAAGCTGTTTGGGCAGGGGCCATGGCATCATTGTTCAGCATCCAGCACAATGGGGCCTGTCCTGATTGAGGCCTTTGGACATTACCATACCATTAAACAAGAGCAGTAAAGAGTAAAAATCCTCACTTGCCTTCCATCCCTGACACGCATTGTCTGTTTTCCCCAACCTCTTGTTCTTGTTCTTCTCTGGACATTGGAAATGCTGAATTTGAGAAAGTGAATTTCAGCCCTGGGGGAATGCTCAGAAACCTAATTTGGAATTTCCTGCCCTAAACTGAGGTAGTTGCTGCGTGGTCACTTGTACTGCAATCAAAAGCACTTGTCCCTGATTTCCTCTCTGCTAGAAAGATGTCTGTGTGTCACATCTGTGGTGTGCAGCCCATCATAAACAAGCTACAAACAGATAAACTGTGCTGGAAGCTCCTTTTTCCTTCAGTGCTAAAACGGACATAGACATGGTACATGTGATCTGTGGTCAACATTAATAGTAAATTACTTTCGTTACTTAGATTTACAGAAATTGTAAAAAAAGGCATCCCGTTAAGGAAGAAAGAGCGTGTAAGACCTCACACTCAGACACACACACACTTTTTATTCTGGTATCTGCTCCTTCTTTGCAATCTTTAAAACACCTGGGGCCCTTCCCCTAAAGCAGCTGGTCCTGGCCACTGTTGAAGACAAGACACTGGACTAGATGGACCATTGGGCTGCTCCAGGACAGCGTCCCTGATGTTCCTCCCCTGCAGTCCTCATGCAAGCTCAACTCTCACTGTAGGATCAGGCCGCTTAATTTCTAAGTATGCTTCTTTTCCACTCCCCAAAAAGGACAGCTTTGTAGCACAACAATAGCCCTGATCCTCGCCCTGGCAGGGCTTCTCTTCAATTCAGAAGGCTTTGTGGGAAAGCACAGAGTAGGCCCGTGGGATGCAAAGCCCTTTTGCAGAAGAACTAACTCGCATGCAAAATTTAGCTAATAAAAATATTTTACCCTTCTATAATACCTTCCAGTCAAAGATCCTAAAATGCTTTTTAACCATTAATTAATTTAGCCACATAGCACGCATGCGAAGTGTATGATACATATACAGGAGTCACTTCATCCAGCTCTGAAATACAGACCCCACTGCAGGAGGACTGCTTACCCGCACATGGGCAGCTGATCGCATTTACAGCTCCTATAGTCAATACCATGCTGAACTCTTAGTTCCTGGGGGTCTGACCCAGCCAGCCCCAGCCACACCCAGCATTTCTCTGGCAGCCCCAGCAGTTTCCACAGATTTTAAGCTTGTATTTGAGAGAAGAAAATTCCCTGCCCTCAGGGTTCTGAAGCACCTTCCGAAGGTGACTTGATACAGTCGCTGCCTGTGGTCGGTCAGCAACAATTAATCAAATTCAGGGTTGGCATGAAGGGAGCAGCTCCCCCAGAAGTCAGTGGAAGTTGCTACCTTCTTGCATCAGGGCTGAAGGTGACCCATTCGCCACCAAGAGGCGTGAGCTGCCCGTAGCCGTACATTGGGGGGTGTTGACTCTGAAACCTAACGATGACCACTAAGACGGCTGGCTGATTCCTTCACTTCCGATGGCTTTAGCAGAAACTCCAAAATACTCCGCAGCGTCTTCAGAAAAGGCCCCTTACGTTTGTACCACCCGGGAAGCACCTACCCTCCTGCGACTACCCAGGGCCCGGCCTGAGGGCGAACCTGTACAGCACCTAGCGCCATGGGGCCCAGATTCTACCTGCGCTTGGAGGGGGTGGGACGGGGGCTACTGCGCTACAAATACCCAACGACCACGCTGCGGGCAGGGCTAGGGAGGGCCGGCGGAGCTTGCACACGGGTGCCCCCAGGCAGTGGGCACCCCCAGACTGCAGGGGATCCCGGGGGGGGGGCAAAGCGGCTGAGCCGGGGGGGCTGGGAGCCCCAGGCAGCTTTGGCTGTCCCCCCGCCCATCGGGAGCCGCTGAGCCCATCACCCGACCCCCGCCTCCAGCCCCTGCCCCGCCCGCGCAGCGCAGCGCGCCCCTCTCTCCTGCCCGGCGCAGGCTGCGCGGCGCGCACTCACCTCTGCGGGGCCGGGCCGGGGGCGGCGGGGGGCGAGCTGCAGCCGAGCCGGTCGCTCGGAGCCGGGGCGGCGCGCGGGGCTGAGGAGCTCAGCGGCTGCCTGTCTCCTCCCTCCCGGGCGGGCTGCGAGCGGCTGGCGCTGAGCTCCCCCCCCAGCGTCTCAGAGCCGCCGGCGGCTCGGCCCGGCCCGGTGCAAGGCAGCCCCCCACCGGGCACCCCCTGCCGGTGCACGGCACCCCCCGAGCCGGGCACCAGCGCCAGTGCGTGCCCCAGGCTGTGCGATGCGCCCCCACCACTTCCAGTGCCCCCCCGCGCCTGTGCAATGCACCCCCCACCTCCAGTGCACCTCCCCAGCCTGTCCAGTCCTCCCACCACCAGTGCACCTCCCCAGCCTGTCCAGTCCTCCCTCCGCTTCCAGACAACCTCCCTGCCTGTGCAATGCACCCCCCACCTCCGGTGCACCCCCCCTGCCTGTGCAATGCACCCCCCACCTCCAGTGCATGCCCCAGCCTGTGCGATGTGCCCCCCCACCACTTCCAGAGCAGCCCCTGCCTGTGCAATGCACTCCCCAACCTCCAGTGCATGCCCCTACCTGGGCAATGCACCCCCCACCTCCAATGCCCCCTGCCTGCTCAATGCACCCCTCACCTCCAGTGCACCTCCCCAGCCTGTGCAATGCACCCTCCACCACTTCCAGTGCACCCCCGCGCCTGTGCTATGCACCCCCGACCTCCAGTGCATGCCCCAGGCTGGGCGATGCCCCCCCCACCCCTTCCAGAGCACCCCCTGCCTGTGCAATGCACCCCCCACCTCCAGTGCATCTCATGCTGACTCATTGCACCTACCTCCAGTGCATCCCTCTGCAGGTGTAATGCACCTACCCTCTCATGCATCCCCCTACCTGTGCAATGCATCCACCTCCAATGCCTCCCCCCGTTGGTGCAATATACCCACTCCAGAGCAACGGTCCACCCTCCAGTGCATCCCCTACAGGTTCAATGCTATACTCACCACCCATGCAATACCCACTCACCAGTGTACCCCCACTGTGCATTCCCCCTGCCACTGCTATGCAGCCGCCCCTGGAGCAAGACACCCACTCTCCAATGCACTCACCCCCAATGCAATATACCCACTCTCCATATTTCCTTCCACCTGGGCATCCACCTTCCTGAACATCTCCCCAACAACCCATCCACCAGTGCACCATGCCCATTCCCTCATGCAATGTGTGCTTCCCTCCCAGTGCAAGGCACCCCTCCATTGCCCCCACCCTCCAGTAAAATGCACCCATCCCACCAAAGTAATGCACTTTGGTGTATTTGTGTCACACTCCATCCCTCAGGAGACCCAGCAGCGCTGCATTCCCTCTTCTCTGCCCCCCACCTACGTTTCCTGGGCAGAGAAAGCCAAGGAAATTAAAACCCTCCACTTCTGTCCCTCCCACCTAACTATCCCCTGGCTCTTTGTGTAATAACCCCCACAAGGACTGGACTAGCTCTCTATTCCTGGGTTCTGACGTGGTCAGGAGCTTCCTCCTCTCTCAGTGTTTCCCCTGGGATTTCGTTCCAATTTGCTGAATATGAAGGAAGTAGCCTTTTTGTTAACCTTGGTCTGCAGCATGGAGACATTCCCCTCTCCCCAGGAATGTCACTAATAAATCAGTGTCAGCAGGAGAGAAGACTTGAATGCTGCTAATAGGGAGACCAGTGGAGGGTGCTGGGACAGAGAGTTGAAATCAAAGACATGCCTTCAGCTCTTGTGTCTGTCTATCTAATGTTACCCATCACCAGGCAGCTAGACAGCCGAACTGCAACAGATTTACCTAGGGTAAGCAATAACTCTGAACTCTTGTTTTTGCAGCTGGCTTTCCTTGAATTGAGGCAGGAGAGCTTGTGTGGTCAGGCAATAGGACCTTAGCCAACCTGGGTTCTAGGCCTGGGTCTGCCAGCTCTGGCCTCCAGCCGTCACTTCACCCCTCTGTGCCTCTGTTTCCCCACTCACATTTTGTTGGCCTTGGCTATTCAGTTTGCAATCTGAGAGGCAAGCACTGTCTGCTGGGCAGTGCTAATTGTCCAGTGTCTAGCATCAGGGGGCCCTGGTCTTACCTGAGGCCTCTAAGCACTGCTTTAATGCAAATATTCATATGTGGGGTTATTATTTTAATGTGATCTATTTATATTTATTTCACATGGGTTGCTACATTCAAGGAAGGGAGGCCAAGCCATTCAGTAGAGCTATTACAGGACTAATTTAGCTTTCTTGCAGAGGGTATGTTGAAGGAAAATATACGTATATAAAACAGGGTTACGCATTAACTTACATGTATCTGGCACAAGGAACATCCCTACTGATCAGGGAAAGTGGTATGAGATTTCCAGTGGCTACCTGCATATATAAGGCCAAGCACATCCACTCCAATGATCAGTGTGATGGTCATGGATTTCCAAATGTTCACTCGTCCTGTGGATCTACCTACCGTTCCTGCCTTCATTCACACCTAGGCAACACCACTGACTTCAGTGAGCTTACACTGGTGTAAGTCAGATCAAAATTTGGCCCTCTGCATTTCTCGATACTTTATAGCTCCGTTGGTTTCCTGGAATTTGTGTGTGGCAAATGTGTCCAGGTTATAAAACATCAAGTGTTTTATAGATAGAACCATTTCTGTCCCGGAAGTGAATCTCCAGGGTACGACAGGCAGACATGGAGTAGCTACGCAGTGCCTCCTGGACGACAGTTGTTAAATCATCATTGTGGACAAATGAATTCAGAGCCCCGGAGGAAAGTGGTTGGTGTGAGGAAGCTGCAGAACCTTGCTTAGGAGAAACAAACAAAGGACTTCTTGTCTATGAGTGTACATTTTGCTGGGCACAGAAGCCACCAGCCAAAAATAGTAGGGCCAGCGACTAATGTGGAAAGTGGATTTCAAAGCAGCTTCACAAGACAGCTAAGTGCAGCATGTAGAAATGAGTAGTAGATGAAGTGCTTAATGGCTACCAAGTTGTTCATTGCCCATTTGCCACTCACTTATAAACACTGGTGCTGCGATGCTGCTGTCTAATGATGAGAAACCATTTTTGAGTCTGCTTTCCTTGAAGGGTTAGCGCTGGAAAGCACTTAACACAGTTACTATCGTTTATGATCTTTGCGTGGAGGTTGAAGGATGTCCTCCTGATGGGGAAGGGAATAGCTAAGCGTAGATGCAGTTATGGTCTCAAGCCCAGATTTTCAAAGGTATATAGGTGCCTAACTCCTATGGAAATCAGTCAAAATACCTTTGCAGATCTTGTCCTGAGACTCCAGCTTTCAAAGCCCTCTTATGGGGAGTGCCTAAGCCATGGTATGACCCCTCCATGCCTAGGACAGCCCACCTGAAAATGCCTAGTCTAGAGTAAAAACAACGAGAGTTCTATAGCACTTTAAAGACTAACAAATTTATTGTTTGCAGGCATAAGCTTTCGTGGGCTTTAACCCACTTCTCCCACTGTTAAACTGATCTTGAATCCAACTCACCTCGTTGTGTAATGTGCTTTATACGCCCCTTCTCATCCATATATACAAAACAAACCTTCCTTTCCCCTTCCCTCTGCAACTTGCCTAGAGCTCCTATTGTCAAAGCAGAGTTCCTATTGTTACATACAGGAGTGAGGTTCTATCAATAGCTTGAAAACGTCATCCTAGCATTTCTCTCCAGTCCTCTTGCCCGCCCTGGTTGCTTGCTGAGGCCTGAATTGGCTGATTATTCGGCCTGTGCCAAATGTGGACCTGAAATGCTGTGAGCTAGAGCCTTCGAGCAGCCATGCATCCATCAGCAGCTGTGGAATCCACTCCCAGCTCAAGATCACACAGCTGTGCCTGCTCTGGCTTTGAAATTGAGGGTTTTTTTAGATGTGCTTTCTTACCTATGCTTTCAGCCAGCTGAAGATTACAAAGTGACTTGGGATTGTTGTGAAGGATGCCATAAAATCCATGTGTTTTGTTGTCATTAAAATAATTAGACACACGCTGAAGGATCTAAGGTTAAAAAGTCTCACTGGAAAAGCCTGAGCTGCCTGTTCTGAGCTCCTCTTCTGAAACAAAGGCCTATGAAATCCTTGTCCTTTATCTAAGGAGCCCTCTAGTGGATCTTTCTACATTTTCAAGAAGGCAGCAGCACCGTTCAACCCCAGCATTACACAGGATTTATGCATAGTGGCAAGGGTTGCAATCGATCTTGAATTTAGTAGTTTTCATGAGCGGCCATTTAAAGAGCTGGTAGTACGTTGGGTCTGGCTGTGACAACTGTTGTCACCGCATCATACGCCATCCCACCATGCCACTTGGATGTAGATTGTGTTGCCATTGTGAGAATTTGGTCCCAATGTGTCAACCTGAAAATTCACAACTGTCATAGCCAGGGTCACAAAATGCTTCATAGAAAGGTTCATCCTAAACAAAATTCATCAAGAACATGCTAGACCAAGCCGACGTGACAGAACAGAGATAAAGAGATGAACCATGGTTTCATCCCCACTGAAATGTCAGAGGCTTGCCTTTTCCTCCAGCACATCAATCCCAAGGAGAGACACGTTGCTTTCAACCTTATAACAAGTGATATCCAGGTGTTCCTGCTGGGCCTACGTAGAGAAGCAACCCAAAGATGAACTGACATTCAAGGGGAGATTGCCCAGCTAAAATCCGAGCCCAGCAGACTGACACACGCTTGTATCTGATTTAGTCCTTGTACTATGGAAAGGCTGACCAGGGTGTTTGTGTTCTCAGAAAGGACTGAAGCTATTCCTTCGGTTGTTTGATACAATCTAATAACTTCGGCAGCAAAGTATTCCATGGTGCATTTTTATTTTTGCGTGGGAAGGTTGGTAACCCATAAGGTCTGCAATAACCAGGCTGGTTACATAAGGCCACTGAAAACAAGCAGCAGGAAGGAGCACTTGTAGGGTATGTCTACACTGCAACTGGGAGCAGGCCTCCCAGAGCGGGTCAACAGAGTTGTGTTAGCAGGGCCCAAACCAGTGTGCGACAAATAGCTCTGCAGACATTGCTTTGACACTGTTTTTGGCCTGCTAGTGTGAGTCCCATTAACACAATTTTGTGGGCTCGGGCTTGCTGCCACGTGCAGTGTAGACATATGCAAAGACACAGTGAATTCACCTGGTTTGGGGTCAATACAGTGCCCTGCCCACTCCCCAAAGCTCGGTCCTGTATAACAGGACTCTCAGCCCTAGGGGTGGGACACGGAGGGGATCCTGGCCCTGCAACGACTCCTCTGGCCAATTTAAGAGCAGCAGTGAGTCCTGTCGTGCCTCTTTTGTCAGAGAGCACAACTGGCCCCATGTGGTGGCTGGTGGTGGAGTGTTTGAAGGAGAGAAATGTGGGAGGGGCTGCAAAGCTTCCAGGGTACCCAGAGACATCTCCTCACGCAGGAGAGAAAGCCGTGGGATGTGTTGTGTCCCATAAACCACCAATTGCCTCTGCCCCCCTTTAAACCAGCCTCAGGTTCTGGCTCCTCTGGAAGCCCTTGGCAAATCTCCCAATGGGAGCAGGAGCAGGCTTTAAATGCCCATGTTTTCAGCAGCAGGCTGGGCCTCCAACATCTTAACCTTCAACATCCTTGATGATTGATAACGTCTGCCTACGAGCAGGAGCTGGGGCGGATGTGCTTTCATTTGGCATTTGTCCAAGCTGTAACATCAGCCCTAGGAAAGCAACCTGCTGGGTCTTGTACACGCACAGCCTAAAGGTCTGGTTTCCAGGGTGTAAGTAACTCTTGATTTCTCCTTTGTTATGCCTGCTCAGCATCATGCACAACTATAGCTCTGCAATGCATCATCCCCATGACATGGACGGGCTTAGTCAAAACCACTGCTCCAAACTCCCCCGAACTTCAGGGATGTTCCCATGTAGATCTGACCTCTGTGTCTGACGCAGCTCTCTACTGGCATCTGCTTTCATTGTCCCACTGTGGATTTCTCCAATGGGGCCCAACCCCTAAAGGAATAGTCAGCCACTGGTGAAATGTGCCGAATATAACTAACTATGCAGGACACGCCCTAACGAGCTGCCTGAGGCAACGCAGCCAGCAATCTCTAATGGCAAAGCAGGCCTTTCCAGATCAGATTGCAAGGCTTTGCTTGCCATTGCCGAACATGCAATTGGCATTTGTCAATTCCCGTAAGAATCAAACAGTGCGTGTAGGGCAAGAAATCCGACTAGAAACGGCACGGGGCTAATTCTTCTTCCTGCTCAGCCCCACAAACTGCACCCGGCAACTCAAAATAGATCTGTGGCATTTCTGCTTTGTCCACCTGCCCTGAGTATAACCTAGGATTGCCACCTATCTGGTTTTTACCCAAACAGATCAGTTTTTGGCTTCTGTGTCTCGGTGCCATAAGGTTTTTGGGGACCTGGCAACCCTAAATGGCACCCAAATCAAAAGTCCGGTTTCCACGGGGTGAGGTTGTTAACCCACACCAGCCCCTGCTCAGCCCGAGCGGCTCCTACCTGCAGGCAGGCTCCTTGAGATTGATCCACTGAGTGACAGCAGGAGAGGAGTGAGAGATGGGGGTGGAGGCTTGGGGGAAGAGGCAGGGCAGGGGACAGGGCCTCGGCGGTCCACTTACTAGCAATTAGATGGGGGCAACCGGTCACCAGTAAAGACTATTTCTGGCATGGAAATTGAAACGCAGCTAGTGATTTTTGTTAATGGTCCACGGGGAATGCATTAAGTCCGGAAAAGATCCTGGACTAACTTGAAATGTGAGAGAGCAAAGCGGACAAATCTGCTGTGGTAGGGCCCCGTACAATTGCAAGGATTTGGGACACATCTCAGAGCTTGCGACCAAAGACGGGTGTAAATATCAAGGCTGCTCTGTGACAGGGTTCACCAAACCCCTACGGCGCCACTCGTGTGCCAAGTGTTCCACGACTCAGTAGCAAGCCCTGGAGATTTTTCAGCAGAGAGGCCTTGTAGGTGCTAGCCCTGGTGGGTCCCAATAGCCACCCGGACACATGGCAAAGGGAAAGGTGACAAATATCCTCAGTACAGAAACTTAAACACTTGCAGTTCAAGTGAGCGACAGCCCGAAATGTTTGGGTCCCCCCCTGGGGAAGTCCAGCGAGAGTCAGGGCTCTTCCGACCTAGGGTGCGCTCCCCAGTCCCATCTCTGTGCAAGCAAATGAGAGCTCGCAGGTTTCCAAGCCAGGCTGAGTTACTGCTTCTCATTGAGACTCCTCTGCACTGGCTCCCTGCCTAGCCACTGCTGTTCTCCCATAAGTCCCGCACAGACCTGCACCATCTGTAAAGTTCAGTGCTCACAGGCTGTTCCACATGTGACTCTGCCTGCAGTTTGTTGGGAATATTGTTTTGCCATTGATTTACTTGGGGCCAGGATTATACCTAAAGATCTTTAAAGAAAAAAACTAAACATAAGCTTCCCCTTGCCCCACGTGCTTTGAGTGGAAGACTTAACTCCCACATCCCTGGTCTCTAGTAGATGACCTTCCCCACCTCCAAGCGCCATTGCAGTCACCTTCTTTGGTTAGGACTGACTTCTGAGGCCATCAGTGTATTAACGCCTTGCTTGGCTTTCGAAGTCATTGCACAGTGGTGGAAGACACTCCCAGCCCCCAGGAAGGGAGAAAGACCAGGCATGGGAATTGAACTCACATCAACGCTGGCCACAAGAGCACTAGGCTAGCCCGAAGTGGGCCCTCTGAAAGCTAACGGGGACCAGAAAGCTCCAAGACTAGTAAGGGGAGAAAAAGAGACTTTCACCTGCAGGTGACCAGTTCCAAGTCAGACGTGGTCAGTAGCTGAAGTCCCCACCAAAGGAGAGCTGTTTGGACTGCGTGAGATGAGCTGGCAGGTTCAGTCCAAGTCCTGGGGAAGAGGAGTCTATATCATCACTATTGTTTGGGCCCTGCAGATTGTAACCCAGGGTTGACAGGGCTACGGAGATGGGCATGCCCAATGGCCTAGGTCAGTTCTCAACATGGGGGTTGTGAACAGGTATCAGGCAGGCATGAGCACACTACGCTTCCCACACTGGTAAATGGGGGGGAAGAGCAGCTGGCTGGGAGGAGGATCCTGGGGTGGGATAGGAGGCAATCCTGGTATGGAAAAGGTGGGGAAATGTATGGAAAAAGATGAGCGCCAGTCATCTGGAAAGGCACAGTGGCAGGAAGCAGTGTAAGGAAAGCTTTCACTTCTGCTGCCCACGCTGTACCCTCTCTGTGGCTAAATGACGCCTTCAGTCCGCAGGGCTGCCGAGCCAGTGTCTTCCAGCTCCTCCCTCCTGTTGGGATTCTGGCTGTGTGGGGAAAAGCACTATTCCTCTCTGCACACTCTCCTATGGCACCACAAGATTGCGAGATCTCCCCTTTAACCTCCTCCTGTGACTGGCCAAGATGGCCATCTCCAGTCCGGGAACGGGCGGCTTGATGGGGAGGTTCTCTGTGGCTGTGGGGCCTGCTTTGATTTCCTCTTTCATGCACCTGGGAAGAGATCCTCTGGGAAGCATCCACGGACTCCTTGGGTTCCTTTCTGAAGCAGTGGTCACTGCTCGGGGTTCTCTGCTTGATGTCCCCACTGGGGGGGACCAGTTTTGAACACTTGATCCCCCCCCAATTCCTGTTCCTGTTTTATCATTTGTCATCCCAAGAAATCAGTTGTCTGAGGGGGTCAGGCCTGTCTCCCTCCCAGAATTCAGATAGGCTAGCATCTTTCAGGAGGAAGGGTAGCAATCCCGAGTAGGCAATTTATTCACCCTCAGTAATATTATTTCATGTTAGCACTGATGCTGTTTCCTGCTGTCACAGTGTACACCACACGTGCAGGGAAAGGAACTGAAAGTCTGGAATTAATGTGATCCTCCAGAAATCTTTCACTGCACTGCTCAACAACCGCAGTGACTTCTTCCAGGGTCACTATCATTAAGGCTCTGAGTCAGCACAAAGGGAAAGTCTGTATTCTCTCCAAACTTGTGTTAGTTACTAAAGCTACGAAATCAGGACGTTGGGGGCGAAATTGTAATGATTTTAACAGCCTTTTCTAAAAACAAAGTTTACCCTCAGCCCAGAAAGTCACTGAGGCAAATAAACTAAGAGGTTCACAAAAGAAGCTGATATTTATAGGAGCAGGAATAGCCCTTGTGATTACTTTGATGAGGTTAACCATTTAGAGGTGGTCGACATTCATTTAGTGGCCAGTCTAGAATTGTTAGGATTCTACATTTCAAATGTTATCAACCTTCATGTTTCAAGGCATAAGCTGGACATCTGTGGGGGTCAGGAAGAAATGTTTCCACCCATGATACATTGCACCATTAACAAAGCACTTTTGTCATTTTCCTGTGTGGCTTTAAGTCCAGTCCCACATCTCCTTCAAATTGCTAATGAACTTCTTGAGAGCTAACATAAAAGATACCACTTGGATCTTAAGGTAACTGTGGCTGTTTCAGAAACGAGGATACATTCTGGTTTAAGTGAGACAGAAGCAAGCTCTGTATAGGGTTGGTAGGGCTCATTTACAATTGATTACACACTTGATCCTTCTTGCCCTCTTAAATGGGCTTCCCACATCCTGTTTTCATATTTGTAACCTAGGGCCATGGGATGTGAATGAACAGAGCTAATAAAAATGCTCTTTACAATGAGCAGTATCATTGCTGATCTGAACAATAGAAGCAAGTCCCAGGAGGGCAGCCCATTGCTGCAAGCAGTTGCTCTTAGAAATATGATGATACTTTCTGTTCTATTAAAATGGCTTAAGTGCTTCTTTATCATCACCTCCGTGTTTGTGAGCAAAACAGCTGTGACGCACCAACTTCGAAAGGAAGATAATGGAGCAACCTCATGTAAGGAAAGCCCCTAGCCCTTATGCAAGTTTCTCAGACTAGGGGTTTGGGAATGAGTTAACCTAAGGGGAAAAATTTATGCAACGTCAAAATAAATATCTGTGCAAATGCAGGTCTCTAAAAATACAGGAATATCAATCGTTTTGTTTGAGCAGAGAGGTTCTGTGGATCCCTCCCACTTTCTCTCTTTTATTTCCCTCCTCCTATTCTTCAAGACCCCCAGTTTCTGACTAAGAAAGATTTGAAGCAGCTCCTGACATTACCTTTCAGTGCTGCTGCAAGTCTGGTCTGAGAAGACCACTAGAAAGTGACTCTCCTTTCTCCTTCCTATGTTTTGTTGTTTATTCGGGGATTTCATGTTATGGATTGGGGTGGGGCAGGGCAGATCTGTGGGGGGAGGAAAGACATGAGTTTTCCCTCTTTAGATCCTGCTCTTTGATTTATTTGGCTACTTGCCCTATTTATGATCATGATGTTTTTAGTTTTATTTATGAAGATACGCAGTCATTTTAATTTGGGCACCTAAAAATGAAAATATTTATTATTATTCAGGATCTGTAGAATGCCATTTAAAATGTGTGTGAGTCGGGGGGGGGAGGGGGACACACGACGACGACGGACGGACGACAGATTGTTCCATAGAGTACACCTGTTCTCTTTTCCACAGTGGATCAGCCAAAGATGACATTTAAATTGGTACACCTGGATTATAGTATTACATGGTAAATTAGGGTTGAAGTTTGCTCTTACAATTGCTGCATTAAAATGGTGTATTGTACTGATTTATGTTGAATTCTTTACATTTGTATTTACCCAAAATTATTGATCAATTTAATAAAATAAATTACCCAAAATTTAATTTGACCATTTCTAAGCTAGATCACCTTAAATTGCGTTGTCTAATAGATGCATTGCAAGAGGGCAGCAGTAAATCACTTAGCTTGTGAAACATCTATATAAGGACAATAATTTTAAATGGTCAATTAAAATATTTTAGAGCAGTTACAATTACACCCTAACATACTTACCATGGTTATTCTGGAAAAGAATGAAAGCGAAAACACTCACCCGGATAGCAGGTTAAGGGGGGTGAGGTAGAGTCCCAATGGAGCAGGGAGGGGAGGCTGCTAAGGAAATCAAACATTCTGTTAAATATTTTGAAAAGCTAGATGCTATTTGTAAAGCACCCTGTTACTAAAAATAAGGGATACACTGATTCCTGAAGAGACGGGAATGGAATAGCCACACCAGTACCACCTCTGGAACCCAGGCAGGGAAGAGAGCTGGCAAGGGGCAGAGCAGCTGGTTTAGGGGAAGAATTGGCATTAGAGAAGCACAGTTGCCGTATTGTAAAAGCCCTTTCTCACAGCACGTCAGCTTCCACTGGCCGATCTTTTTGCCCCTCACCAGATGGTTCGGTCTCAAAACCATAGTCCGTCTCTGATCTTCCTACCCTTCTAATTCCAGTTTAAGTCCATGGCATTCTGATTCTGCCTGAAGCCGTTTTCGGGGATGGAAATTATTGCTGAATGTGACAACTGCGGCTGCAAACAAGGAGCTTCCTGCCTTTCATCCCCCGTCCTCGTATGTGTCAACGCCTTCTCTCGCCCTTTCCCTTCGCTCTGTTTGCCCCGGAACGTCATTATTACGCGAAACGGAAGAGTCGGGACAATTCTGGACCGGCCTCGCTGCGGGAGGTGCTGAGCGCTTCTCAGGTCTGGGCTCCTGTCGACGGTCCCACGCTGCGTGCGGCTGGCTGGCGCGGGGCAGGCCGCTGTACGCCCTGGGGGCACGTTTCACTGCACACCATCACCGTACCCCGGTCCCTGGGGGCGGCCCCACACACGGGGCCCGGCAAAGCTCCCTGCCCCACACTGCTGCCCCAGCCCCTCTATTCCTCTGCCCCAAGCCCCGCACCGTGCACAGGCCACACCAACCCCGGCTTGAAACTGCCCCTCCCCCCACCTTGCTGCCCTGCTGAGGGGCCCAGTGGCCCCAGCGCCCCGGGGCTGCTCCACCCTGGGGCCTGTCCCCCTTGGGAGTCACCAGGCCCCTTGGGGAAGGGGCGTGGCCTGGGCCTGACCATCCCCCTCGAGGGCGGGGCTGAGAGGGAAGGCCTCGTGACACAACATGGCGGCGCCCCGGTAGAAATGGCGCCCTCCCTCACGTGATCTCCCAGCTCCTCCCCTCGAGGTCAGGTGACCACCCCCCCTTCACCAGGCTCAGGTGACCGTTCCCGCCTGAGCGCGCCGGGCCCGCGAGCGGGCCCGAACCGCCGCGTTACCATGGGAACCCGGCCCGGGGCCTGCCCGCACCCGCTCCTCCTCGCGCTGCTGCTGCTGGGCGGGGAGCCGCGGCCCGCCCGGGGTAGGTGCCCCCGGCCCCCCCCGCCCATGACCCCCCCGCCGCGCGGGTCCAGTCGCCCCCCGCCGGGCCAGCCCCGTGCGCTGAGGGGTGCCGCCCCGCCGCTGAATGCGCCCCAAAAGTCAGGGACCCGATCCGCTCCACGGAGCTCGGCACGCGCCTGCTTGGCCCAGCCGAGCCCGGGTTCGCCCGCCCCTCCCCCCCCGGCCGCGCGTGCTCGGCGCTGCCCGTAACCCGCTCCCCCTTCTCCAGCCGGCCGCGCCGCGCCGCCCGCCTACCAGGAGCGGGACTTCGAGCAGCTGCGGGACCACTTCAGCTTCGGGCCGTTCGGCGACGGCACCTTCCGGCAGCGCTACCTCGCCGCAGGTAGGGTGCGGCCTGCCCCGCCCGGGGGTGGGGGCCGCTTCCAGGAGTTGGGGGGGGCTGGGGGGGGGGCCCGTCTGTCGGTGAGTTTGGGAAACGGGTGAAACTTCCCCAGCAGCGCCCTCCCGTCGCTTTCCCAGGACGACGCGCAAATTACCCCCCCCCCCATTTCCCTCTGGCCGAGCAGAGCCGCCGGGGGACCCCCCAGTTCATTGCATCAGTCCCCGTCCCAAATATCTCCCGTGATCGGGGCCTTGTCTTATTCCCGCTCTCGGAAGGGTTATCCCACCCTGAGTACATCTCACTGGTACTTTCTGCCTCTTGCTCTCAGCTGGATCGCTACCCATCACTGCCTTTCCCCCACCAGGTCTACAGCCATCAAATGCTTGTAGACACTTAGGTTTGTAATAGTTAATTTAATCAAGCAATGTAGATTTAGCTTCTCTAGTCTTTCCGCACAGATCTGTTCTGGCTCCTTAATCATGGCTGTTGCACCTCTCCGTATTCCTCCAGTTTGCCGCTTGCTCTAGGAATGAGGTGTTCAGAGCTGAGTGCGGTATCCCAGATGGGGCCATGCCAGAGCCATGGAGAGAGCCCAAGTCACCCGTTGAGGGAGGTGTAAACTGGCCTTTGTTGCTTTGCTGCTATGCTGTTATTTTTGATAAGTTCTACAGCACTTAGTGCAGATGCTGCTTAATGCTTGGAATACAGCAGAGAAAACAAGATCGCTAATCAAGTGTTACAGTCTGGACTGCTGAGGGGTTTGACTTCCAAAGGAGTGGGAGAAGAGGGGGAGAAAGAAGTATTCTTTGACTGAGGCTGGGTCTGCACTGATGGCAGCAAATTCGCCACCATCACTTTGATTGCTCTGGATTGACTGAGCAGTCTGTATAGACGCGCTCAGTAGATCCAGGAAGCGACACAGGAAAACCAACCTGATAAGTGGAGTAGCGCTGCATCGAAGGGAGCACTGTCCCCTTCGACGAAGCGCACTATGGATGCCGCGCAGAGGAGACACTGCAAAGTCGACGGGAGATACGCAAGTGACTTGCGTATCTCCCGTCGACTGCCACCAAATCGCAAAGATAAGTGTAGACCGGGCCTGAGCAAGTTCTATTGCCAGCCATGAAGGGCTAAACTGTGTTCTGTTCCCCCTATGTAAATCCACAGTAACACCACTGAAGTTCTGCTGTATTTTAAACTAGATGTAACTGAGAGTCTTGTATATTCAAACTTTGCTTCCTCCCAGTCCATCTTAACGTCCAAGATCAGGCAAAAGATGGAGATGACACATCAAGAAACTGTGTTCCAAGCTGTCAAGCTTTAAAGTTTCAAATGTTTTGAATTGCACTGGGCAGTGGAAAAAAAGCCAGCAAACTTGTTTTTTGTTAAGTTGTCAACAGTACTTGTTGTGACTCAGCTAGAAGTGAGCCATCTTTGGTGCAACAAATAAGTCCTTCAGAGAAAGAAGATGCTTTTCAAATACCGAATGATTAAATACATTGAAAGATTAATAGTGTAGCAAACACTGCTTTGAATTTTAATTCAAAATACGTTTTGGAGGGGAGAAAGATCTCTCTTTAGGAGAAGACATGAAGGCCTGGTAGAAGGAATTTGAAAGTGTGTGAAGGAGATCCAGGTGTACGGGGTTTTTTTTTTTTGGGTGGGTGGCTAAGATCAGACCATCAACAGCTCCCATTCATATTCCTACTGTCTCAGAAGAGATCATAGCTTCTGTTTCCTTCTCCCTCCTGAAATATCTGCTTTCAACAGTTTTCTATCCTACACTGCCTTGTGCTCATCTAGTAGTGTGTTGCATGGTTGGTTGTATAAATCATTGAATTAAATACTTATTTAAATTGTTACATTTATTTGATCCTAGTGTCTTGTCATGCCAAACACTGTAAACTGGAACTAAATAATACTTTCCTTTCATGGATTTTGAGCCTTGTGTGATAGTCAGTAAGGATTTGAAAGAAAAACAAAGGACAACTGCCTGCCAAAACTTATTTCACAAGAAGGTCATCTGACACTCATGAGATTAGCTGGGAGTTGGCCAAAGTTTCAGTGTAAAAATAAATAACGTTGAAAAAAAATTCCACACTTTGATTTGGTCTCATAACCAACTTTTCTGGTTCTTCTGAGAACTGCTAGTCACTTTGGTGATCTTTCCAATATGACACATTTGATCATCATTCCTCTTAGTTATAATTTACCTCTTCTGTATTTCTCCGCTGATTACCCAAGTATATATTGCCTGGAAATAGAAGCAGCCCCTTTGCAAATGAACCAGTGCTCCTTATCTGACTAAGTGATTTCACAACCGGTTTATTAATGCAAATATTATAATTATAAGTAATATAAATTGACATTCATAAATGATGTGGAAAAAGGGGAAACAGTGAGATGGCAAAATTTGTAGATACAAAATTATTCAAGATAGTTAAGTCCAAAGCAGGCTTTGAAGAGTTAAAGGGATCTCACAAAATTAGGTGACTGGGTAACAAAATGGCAGATGACATTCAATGTTGATAAATGCAAAGTAGTGCAAATTGGAAAACAATCTTAACTATACATGGAGTCACTGTGGATAGTTCTCCAAAAACAAATCTGCTTAGTGTGCATCGGCAGTTTTTTACAAACAAACAAACAAACAAAACTTAGGAACCATTAGGAAAGGGATAGATGAAAAGACAGTAAATATGCACTATATAAATACATTGTATGCCCACACCTTGAATAGTGTGTGTCATTCTGGGATCCACATTTCAAGATAGATAGTTTACAAAAAAGGGTAACAAAACTGATTAATGTTATGGACCAGCTTCTGTATGAGATGAGATTAAAAAGACTGAGACTTCTTATCTTGGAAAAGAGACAACTCAGGGGACATATCATAGAGGTCTATAAATCATGAATGGTGTGGAGAAAGTAAATAGGAAGTGTTTTAACAAGTGTCTGGTTAACACAAGAACCAGGGTTCACCCAATGAAATTAATAGGCAGCCTGTTTAAAGAAACAAAAGGAAGAATTTCTTCACACAACACAAAGTCAACCTGTAGAACTTGATGCCAGGGAGTTTCTGAAGGCCAAAAGTGTAACAGGGTTCAAAAAAGAATTAGATAAGTTCATGGAGGACAGGTCCATCAATGGCGATTAGCCAAGATGGTCAGGGACGCAACCCTGTGCTCCGGGTGACTCTAGCCTCTGACTGCCAGAAGTTGGCAGTGGATGATGGGATGGATCACTTGATGATTTGCTTCTTTTGTTCATTCTTTCTGAAGTACCTGGCATTGGCCACTGTCAGAAGACAGGGTACTGGGCTAGATGGAACACTGGTCTGACCCAGTATGGCCGTTTTTATGTTCTTATCTGCTTATTGCATCGCCAACTTTACGCTAAGGGTTGTCAAGACTAAATTTTCAGTCATGTTTCTGTTACCCAGTAGGAATGTAAAGTCTACTTTTAGATGCTTCACAAATGTTTGTTCCAGGACACACGTCTGTGAAGTATCTACATCAGACTTTTTGCATTCCTGTAGGTTAACGTGCTAACTGGTAATCAGTTACCCTGTTAGGACAACTGACTATACAATCTAGACAAATCCTAATGGCTAGACAGAAAGCAAGAGGGGAAACTAGCAAACAGCCCGCTTCCATCATCAAATCTCTAAACTCTACTGAAATCGGCTGACATTCAGGGCACTTAGCAATCCACAGGCATCTGATGGGCTCTTGTCTTCCTGCACTACATTTGCATTCTGTTATAGACAAGTGTATACATCTGATCTGCAGTTTTCGGAATGCAGGTCTAAATTGCACATCCCAGTAAGAATGAGAGATTAGACAACACTTAAAGACATCAACCAGATTTTTCCTAGTATATTGCTATTCATCCACTCCAGGGGAGAAGTGATTCTCATATAAATGTTTTGGATTCCTTTGGGCTAAAATACACTGTGTAAATGTGACCTTATTGCTATAATGGGGACAGCTGTTTCTAACATTCTGCAGTTTTCTGAGATTTGGGATTTCTAGGCATAGAAGAGAAATTACAGGCTATATACATCCCTCAGCAGAACACCCATTTGTCACAGTTAGATGCTCCAAACTGGGATGGCACATGGCCCTAATCCTGGAATGTCTGCGTTCCTCAGTGCCTCAGATCATCAGGAGTTAGTCTCCTTTCAATGAACAGTTGAGCCCTATCATACAGTCCTTACTCATACAAAACTCCCCGTTACCTGACCCGAGAACAGATCCCTCTAATGCTTCAACAGGCACTTTTTCTTTTCTCTAATGTGCTTCTTATAATTGTCTCGTACAGCTAAATTCTGGGATAAGGGAGTTGGGCCCATCTTCTTTTATACTGGGAATGAAGGAGACATCTGGGAATTTGCTCAGAATTCCGGCTTCATCCTTGAGCTGGCGGAACAACAGAATGCGCTGGTGATTTTTGCTGAGCACGTGAGTATTTCATTAATGTTTTTTGCACGTTGTAATTTTTTTCTCCATCAGGTATTGCCAGCAGCAACCCCCTACAGTCCCAGGATAATTAAATGCAAATCCCGTACTCTGAAATTGCTGTGCACCTGCCATGGACAGTCTAGGCATATCAGTGACTCTCCCCTACTGAACCATGTACTCTAAAATTCTTTATTATACCATCAGCAATACAGTATAAATAGTTCATTCAGCAAAACCTAGGCTGTATTGTGCTTTAGAACATGCTTTTATAATTGATTTTCTCTGGCTACGAACATTCAATAAATTCACGGCTGGAGATGGTATGTGGGGGGCGAACTGGGAGGTCTGCATTATTGCACATAACTCGATAACTTTTGGGCCAAATTCTACCCTGATTTACCACCCAGGCAAGCCCTCTGTAGTCTGGGGAGCTGTGTGGAGTCGAAGGTCTATGAATGAGGTGAGGGCTCAATCTTCATTACCCATTCAACCCTTGCTTTTCTGAGCTGTTGGCCTCTCTGCCAAGATAGCGAACAAGGAGCCAGTTAGCAGCCACTGTTTCAGCTTGCCATGTGACTACCTGTCAGCTCCAAAAAGGATGGCCACCATGGCATTTGATGTAGGCTCCCAAATAGCTGTAGGATGGCAATGACTTTCAAGCTACTGCTTGAACATGGTGACCTAGAAGGAGAGGAGGTATGATGTGGTGGTTCCAACATCTCTTTATGCCTCTTGTTTTCTTTCAGAGGTACTATGGGAAATCTTTGCCATTTGGGACACTGTCAATGCAACGAGGAAATATCAGCTTGCTCACTGTGGAACAAGCCCTTGCTGACTATGCAGTGCTCATTACAGAGCTTAAAAAGCTGTATGGTGCCGAGGACTGCCCAGTCATTGCCTTTGGAGGCAGGTAAATGCTCTCATGTCTCTTCAGTTATCTTTCTTCTCTACATTGTTCCTAACTGGTGTGGTACTGTTTTTATAGGCTTCCCCTTCCGGTCAAAATGCCCGGTGTCCCGGGATTCCTTGCTCTCTCACTTCAGCTACTTTGTCCTGAAGTATGACAGGTCCTTGTTTGTGGCAGGATAACACCTGGAATGCTACCCTTTCCTCCTAGTTGCTTCTGTTTGTTTCTTGCCACTAGTTCCTAATATTTGCTCTCTATTTAAAATGTGTGCAGTCTGGGGGAGGACCACAAAGTTTCAACCCAGCAGCCTATCCCATGCCAGGACACAAGGTCTAAAATAGGAGACCCGGCTGAGCCGGCAGTTCCAGCTCTCTTCCTGACAAGGCTGCTTAAGATAAGGAGATCAAAGGTCCCTTTAAATCAGACAATACTGATGCCTACCTTAATGGAATAGGTCATTCATCCCTGGTATTTAGGGCTGCAGTGCCAAAAGGCAGCTTGTCATAATCAGTTTAAATCAGCACTGAAAATCGGTAAGCAGTGTCAGTGAGTGAGTGAATTCCAGTCCTGAGCCAATGAAGACTGCTGAACCAGCCCCACACTCCACCCCCAAGAACTTCAGAGACAGGGAGGCTTCATGTAAAACTGTAAGAGAACATCTTAGAGTGGGAAGGCAGGAAAGGGTAATGAAAGCGAAGTTTTGACCGGTGAGTTTCCAGTTCACATTCAGCCCAGGCTGCTGGTGACTGAAGAGCTTTTACTAATGTACAGCACTTCGCTAGCATGTGTGAAAAGAATCAGTGGTGTCAGTTGTGTTTGCAGTAGGAAAACCAGCCCAGTGATTGGTAGGCTCAGTAGAGCGGCCAAAGACTGAGGGCATCATGGAGACTGAATTCCTCACTTGGCCTTGGAGGGGATCTTGATGAGGCACTGTGGCTGGGTCACACGGGGGAATCCTGTGTTGCTGCTCTTCTGTGGGTAAAGAGAGGACTTCAGTCTCCAGGCTATGCATGGAACTGCCTGAGGGTTTGGGGAAAGGTCGGCAAGCACACGTTGTGGGTACACCCCAAATGTAATTGACTCATTTTAGTTAGTGTATGTGTGTGCGTGTGTAGAGAGAGACAGATCAATCTTTAAATGCCCTTACACCCAAGCTGCCTCCTGCAGAGTGGAGACAACTGCTTGCTCCTCTCAGCCCTGACGATTGGTTTATGTTGTCTTAATGCTCTTTGGAAAGGAAAGGACTAGAGAGCTGCTTTAAAAAAAAAAGGATTTCTATTTATATTTCCAGTCCTGCTGGGTTGGGCACAGCCACAACTGCTGGCTCCACAGGGCCCAAATTCCCAAACAAGTTTGCTTTAAATCACCCCTGTTGAATGAAATAATGCTCTTCTCTCTCTTTCCCCCAGTTATGGAGGAATGTTGAGTGCCTACATGAGAATGAAGTACCCTAACATTGTGGCTGGGGCACTAGCTGCCAGTGCGCCTCTCTTGTCTGCGGCTGGGATTGGAGACCCCAGCCAGTTCTTTCAAGCTGTCACTGCAGTAAGTGGAAGCTCCATTGAAGGAATAGAAACTGTCTTGTCTCTCAGTGACCGTGTCTCTTCAAATTTCCATCTCCTAGTGACAGTGTGTTGGGCTGGGTGAGTGGTAGGAATTGGGACCTCTAAGGAAAACCAGCTGCTGCCCGATGTGATCCAGTAAGTCACGCACTCGCCTGTGTCAGGCCAGCATGGGGTAGAGGGTGCCTGTTAGGGGAGATCTCTTAGGTGGGTGGTAAAACTGAGCTCTGACACCTTGTCATTAAAGATCCATTGTCCCAATACTAATGTTCTGGCCAAATTCCAACATGGGAGCTTACATCTTACCTGGACAAATCCTTCTTGTAATCACAACTGGATATGTTGTTCTTCATTTCCTGTCCTATACTGTTTCACTGTGCAAACAACAATGCATGGCCTCCACTTAACCCCAGAGGTAGTTGCAATTCAGCAGTAGGCAGAGCGACTCCCAGTACACTGACAAAGTTTGTAAAGCACTCTGGGATCAATTGGAGTGAAAGGCTCTGTAAATGCAGGATGACTATTGCTTTCACACTTACAGGGTGATAAGTCAAGTCTCTCTCTTATTTGGAACTATTTTAACATCATTGGAATTCTAAGGTCCCCCACGGCTGCAAGTCAAGGCTGCGGGTGACATGGAACATTGTGCTAGCGAAAGGTCCCAGGCTGATGACTATGAAGGCTGAAATCCTCAGAGAATCCACAGACTAGCTATAGCAGTAGCAGCAGCTGGCTTGGCCATCTACCTCAGGCCTACCTTGGCGCTGCAAGGGCAGAGGAAGCATTCAAGCTGCACATCTGTCAGATCAATGGGTTCTTTGACGAGATTGCACACAAGGAGCAATGTTGATGCTCAGACACCGCGAGCACAACAGTGGTTCACGTAAACCATTGAGCAAGAGGTGGCAACTCCCTGTGGTTGCACCCAAGGTAGGACATGTGCCTGTGATGGGGGGCACTTACCTCTTGTGAGCACCTCCTGCCAGCTTGCTGTGATCCTGCACTCTTTTCCTGGCACCCCCTCTCGGTTGTTACCCTCATCAGGCAGATCTTCAGTGGCTCAGCCCTCCAGCCAAGTCACCCCTAGTCAATAGGCATGAATGAACCCCTTCTGGGGTAACAAAGGTCCACCAAGGACTATTGCTGTGCCCTTGTTGGAGTTGGGCCCAGTTCCCAACCCCTTCTGGGCTGGCTTTAAATCCTCCCCTGACCTGTTCTAAAGTAGAGCCCCCAAGGCTTCCTGTTGGAGACTTTGTCTGCAGTGATTCCCACTGTCCTAGCTCTCCAGCCAGGACACTCCTTAAGATTCAGTTCCCTTCCTGAGGGTGGTAACCAAGAGTTCATCACATGACCTGACCACCCTTACCAGGGTCTTCAGCCCTGTTCCTGAGCCCTTTAAAGTCCAACCCTTTGCTTGGTCTTTTAAAGAAGCCTTATCCTGTTCTCAGGGCTTAGGCCACTTCCCCAGTAGCCAGTGTGGGATCCAGGCCCATCCACTACTTCAGGACCCAACTAGGGTTGCCACCTGGCCAGTATTTGACCAGCCTGGCTGGCTTTTTTTCATGGATTTGCCAGTTGCTAGAAAAATTATTTAATCTGCCTTTTCTGGTTTTATTTTATGTGGGTCTAAAGATTCGCATTATTAGGTATTCCAGAGTATTGCAATAATGTTAAAAAGTTTGTCCCCCCACTAAATATGCTGCGATGTTCGCACTTCTGTAACTTAAGCAATAACAGATCAAAACTGTTCCAAATACAGCAGCTGTCTGCCCACCAACACGCATGCACCATACGTGTGTGTTTGAGAGAGAGGAAACCAGTGATATCAATTTTATCTATAGGTGTCCTCTCTCTAGATACTATAAGTGGCTGTTGCAGGGGATAGTCACTTGTGTTTGGTGTCATGGCAGGCTTGCCTTGTGCATGCATGTGTGGGGGTTACTGGGTTTTTTCATTTAAAAAGTGGTAACCCCCAACCCAGAGCACCTATCGACAGCTGACAGCTACAGCTTACCTTGATTGCTGCGGCTACTGCATTTCCTGGGCTACTTCCCACGAGGTCCTGTCACCTTAATCCATTACCTTAGTTTCCCAGCGTCTGGTCCCTGTTTCAGCAGGATCTCCTCCTTGCTGGTCTTTTCTGGTCACCTCATAGCCAGGGCAGGCAGTGCCAGAAATTAACCCCTGCAGCTCCTTTTATCTGAGTCGGCTGTGCTCTGATTGGCTGCTTCCCTGTAACCTTTCTAGGCAGGCTTGGAGGACCCACCTTTACTGCTCCTTTCCTGGGGTTGGGGTGTGTGTGGTAGGACTGCCTCTAGCAGAGGGCATCCAACAGCTTGGTACCAGGAGTCCTGCAGGTCTGGGGTCCCACAAGCCATAATGGCGGGAAAAGATAAAATGTACTTTGTTGCTGGTGGGATTGGGTGGGCCAAAAATAAATCTCTCTCTCTCACACATGCGCGTGCGCACACAGTAATTTGCGGGAAAATACTAAATCTCTCTTCAATTTGTAATAAATAGAATTTCAGCAATATAAAGTAAGTTTTTCTTTTTTTCTTTAAATAAAGATTTTAATACTTCAGTTTAAGTGAGGGCTAGAAAGAGAGTTGGTATCTATTATAACAGAAGTTAAAATATTTTTTACATGGTTTAAGTAAAATCTGTTTTATTCTTTCAGTGGTAAAAATTATATCTGAATTCTGTGTATAAAATATATTAACTGACCATTTTTTGGTTTGTTTACTTTTTAGTAGCATGGGGAATCTGTCTCTCTTACAGGATTTGCAGGATCTAAGATTTTTGTGGGTGGAAGTGGGATAAAAATGGCTATTGCGGGGTGGGGCGGGGCAGGAGCAGGATTTTAAAATAGTGTCCCGCAGGGCCCTACCTGGTACTCCCTGTCACGATTCCATTTCCTGATTCAGTCTCACGTGACTGACTAGTAAGTTCTGACAAGATAGCTTGCAGAACTTCTCCCTCCTCCTTGATGCAATTTTAAATAAAGTTGCTTCTGAAGCAGAAGAGAGGAATTCGTTCCTGTTGGCCAATGAGCAGCAAAACTCTCAGTGAAATCCTGACACATTTACCATGTTGTTGCTCCTTCTGGTCTGATATCCTGCCTCTGTCTTTGGCATCAAAGAAAGCTAAAAAGACCTTTTAACGTCCCTGCTCATTTCTCTAATACACTTGGAAAGGTAGGAGGGAACTTGCAGGCTGTTCTCATGTTCCAAGGTATGTGACTGGATTCTGTCTATTTTAGCTTGCAAAGCAATAAATGATACTTGAAGGGATAAACTGTCCAGCACTGCTTGGAATATAGTCATTGTATCTGACTTGGTGACGACCTGCAGCATGAAGTTCCCCAAGTTGATGATGTGAATGAACGTTTCCTCATCTTGGCCCTAAATTAATCTAAACACGAGTGTGTTTGAGCTTGCATACTCTTGTTCTGAAACCTTATTTAGATTTGGTGGCTTAGAGTCTAGAGAGAACTGAAAAATCTTAAGGGAAGGGAATGACTTGTGTGTGAAGATGAACTGAAATGCTCTTTAGGTGAACAAATAAAAAGTATCATTTAAGATCCTAAATTGTTAAGGGAATACAGGATGTTAAGTCCTAAAAATACACTTTTGAAAACTAAATATTTAAAACCATTTCTTTTTAATCACCAGCCTGGCCCCGCTCTGAGAATTCTTCGTTGTGTGAAGCTCATTCATTCCCTAAAGCTGTGTGTGACATGCAGCTCCCTGCTCTGCTTTGGGTATTAATGCTGCCATTAATTATTGCAGAAACCAGAAATTGGATTTTTGCTGGGCTTTTTCCATAAACAAACTTTTTCATTTGCTCCTAAAATGTGTTTCTCTGCAGCATTAAGGCTACCTGTGTGTTAAGATCCTAAACAGTCCTTTTTTGAGTTTTTTTTAAAAAGTGTTTCCTTTGACCTTTAAGGAATCTTCCTAGCAGCATTGTGTGCATTTGAAGAGAAGGCACTTTAGAATTTAATTGCTGTCCTTGATGAGAGAATGCACCTGTGTTGTTAATATTCATAAAGGCAAACATTTCATGATTCATTTGCAGTAGTTTTCTTCCTCTCATTCATTTTGCATGAGTTAGACTGCATTTATTTTGAGTGAAATGCCTTCTATTCATGGCTCTCCGAAGCACTCTATAACCACTAACCCTCATAACACACAGAGGAGTGGGGAAGTCTTAGATCCATTTTAAAGATGGGCTGATTGTAGCACTGAAGGCAATGGCTCTGCTTTTAAATGCATGTGTACTTTTTCACCAGGCTGAGTTATAGGTGCAAACTGCCCGTTTTCCACCTATGGGCTTTTGTGTGTACAACTTAGGGACACCTAAATGCACACTTCTAACAGCCTTGCACAAGTCATTTAGTATCAAGCTTATCAGGTGAGCAGGAGAGGTGGTAATAGACACTAGGATCCTGATTCTTGCTTACCTTACAGTCATGTCTTCACTAGAAAAACTGCTAACACATTTTTACTAACGTGGACATCGCCTGTGACTACTTTACATCACTCTGGTAGGATAAAGGAACCTTAAAATGAGTATTAATAATAACAATAATCCCTAGCTCTTATATAGCCTTCTTCATCAGTAGATCACAAAGAAATTAAGTATCGTTATTGCCATTTTACAAGCAATAAAGGGAAACTGAGGCACAGATGCGAAATGTGTTGCCCAAGGTTATCCAGCAGACAAATAGCAGAGCCAGCAATTGAAGCCAGGTTTCCTGAGTCCCAGTCCAGTATTCTATCCAGTAGGCCATGCTGCCTCCCAAAACATAATTTACTTTTACTTGTAAGGCCCCTTTGCACTGCCATGATGCTCCAAAGTGGCCTTAATGTAAATCAGAATCAAAGGCTGTGACCCATTCCCTTGTCCTAGCTGCTGAGCATGTCCCCTCCTGTCACTTAACTCTGAGAGGAGAATTATTATATCTGTCTCTGTAGCGGAGAGCTGGATGAAAACCAACTAACTGCTGTTCTGTCTGATAAAATGGAAGTGCAGCTTACTGCTCCTGAGGGGTTGAGTGGGGGGATCCTTTGGAGAAGAGGGCAGAGGTTGTATCAGCACCGTGCATAAGAGTGTACATAGGACTTGCCGTCTGTTAGCCCTGTTGGTGGTTGATGGTGCTGCTTGCCATGACTGGCCACCCAAGAAGGCACTGGTTGCTCCCTTTGGATACACATCTCAGAGCTGTTTTCCGTGTTTGTGTGACTTCCTGGCTTGGCTGCTGTAATCGCGCTCTCTCTCTCTCGTCATTTTAGGATTTTCAGAACTCGAGCCCCGCTTGTGTCAAGGCTGTGAGCAAAGCCTTCCAGGAAATCAATGACCTCTACTTGAGTGGAGGTAAGATGAGGCTGTCCGTCCACTGCATAGTGCTTCCATACAGCAAGCAGGAGCCGTCTCCAAGGTCGTCTCGGTATGAGAAAGTTGCAGGTCTTAAACCGATGTAGTTAAACCAGTGCAAACCCCTGTGTGGATGCTTATTTAGGTGTAAGAGTGGCTTATTTTGGTTTACAGTGAAAGACTTCAGCTAGGTTGAAATGAGACCTTCTTAAACTGAAATAAGTATGTCCTCACAGAGGTTTACACTGGTTTAACTAAACTGATTTAAAATCACACCTTTAGTTAGGAAGGTGTAACTTCCTCAGGTAGACAAGGCCTCAGGTTTTTTAAAAAATGTTTAGATACACACACACACACACACACAGACAATGTGCATTGTGTGCAAGCTGATGCTGATGTTAGCAACTGTTTGATGATCCAAAGCAGCCTCTTACTGGAACTTTATCAGACATTGTTTTTCTCACCCTTCCTTATCACCTCCCTCACCTGTTTGCGTGGTCCCTATTCTAACTCCTTTCCCCTGACATAATGACAGCGAGTGCTGGGACCTGTGGGGCAACCATTGCTGCTAACTGTGGCTCAGCCGGAGAGGGCACTGTGTGATGCAGTCTCCAGCGTGCCTGGTCTCAGCTAACCTGGGGAATCTGCAACCGTGGCTCCTTTTTGGCGCCGGGTCTCCTGACTTTAGAAGGCCTCTCCAGACGACGATTGTGTTCTCAGGTGAATCTGAGCTGTACTGATGCTGTGAGCTGAAGTTTATTCTCAGTGACTCTCACAGCAAGTGCAAGACAGCTCCCAAATGGAAAAAGATGCTTTCCCCCCATAACTGCCAGTTTGGCAAACTCAACCCCAGATCTGATGATGCAGCTGGGATCTTTCTGCCTCTGCCTGTCTTGGAATCTGCCGTGAGAACTCAGCTACAAAGCCGTGCTCTCCCAGGGCTACGGTGGCTCTGCATTGCTAAGGGGAGTGAAAACAACTCTGGGAAGGAAAACTAAGAAGTCTCACCCTCCTGCAGTGGGGAACCAATAATCCTCATTAGCTTCAAGTAGGAGTTACTTGTATCCTGCTGGGGAGAGACTATACTCCATAAGCAGAAAGGAGTACGGGTTTGTCTTTACTTAAACGCTATAATGGCACAGTCACACTGCTATAGTGCTTCAGTGTAGACACTACCTATGCCAGCAGGAGGGATTCTCCCGTCGGCATAGGTCAGCCATGTCCCCAAGAGGCAGTAGCTAGGTCAATAGAAGAATTATGTTGGGGAATTAGGTAGGTTTAACTACATCACAGAGGGGTGTGGATTTTTCACATCCCTGACCAACATAGTTCAGCCAACCTAATTTTCTAGGGTAGACCAGGCCTAAGGGGATCCCATTCGTGCATAGTTTCTGCTCTTACTACATCAGTAGCTTGGCTTGTCTCAGGCCGGGTCTACGCCATACACTTACATAAGTATAATGATGTTGCTCAGGAGTGTGAAAAATCCGCACCCCTGCACGATGTTGTTATACCGACCTACCCGTGGTGTAGACAGCGCTATATTGATGGGAGGGCTTTTCCCATCAGCACAGCTACTGCCTCTCTCTGAGGTGGATTAACTACACCAATGGGAGAAGCTGTCCTTTCAGCATAGCAGCATCTTCACTGAAGTACTGCGGCCTGTCCTCCGGCTGTATTTTGCCCTCTCAGTTCTGAAGCTCCAAGGGGAGGCTTTACACAACTTAGCTACATAGGGGAGAGTACATGGGGCTTGGATATGCAGGGTTATTACACAGTGGGGGAAGTTTGCATCTGGACATGGTGTAAGTTAATATGTAGCATTACAAACCCTGTTCTTGTTTGCATAGCTTCATATTACTCCTGCCTAGCCAGCCAGCCATGAGTGAAACCTGGCACAGCTCTGTGGTATTAATTTACAGTCTTAGGAGCACGTGTGTGTCGTGTTTCTTTTCCCTCTGCAGCCTATGATAGAATCAGCAGTGAAATGTCCACATGCAATAGGGTTTCCTGCAAGGAAGATGTCTACCAGCTGTTTGAGTTCGCTCGAAACGCCTTCACCATGATGGCTATGATGGACTATCCTTACAAAACTGACTTCATGGGTCACTTCCCTGCTAACCCAGTAAAGGTGAGTGGCAGAGTGCTGGAGAGATCAAGGAGAGCTCTTGAGACAATGACTATCATCATCTTTGGAGTTCTTTTCTTTTTGTCCTGAAACTGACTGCTCTGGGACGGATGGCTGTGGGCAACCTCAGCCAAACTTTGCTTTCAATAAAGTTACATACAATAAATGCACATTGACCTAAACTTTCACAAGCATCTCATCACTTTAGGAACTTCTGTTTTTCCATTGTCCAACTTGAGACGACTGTAAAGGGTTCTGATTCTCAGAGGGCAAGTGACCCACATTTCCTAAAAATCAAGCTTCTTTTCAGATGTCATGAGTCAGGCCCCTACAACCTTGAGGCACCTAGTTGAGTCCTGTTGGTTTTTAGGTGGCCTAGGTAAAATGGCATTGATGGTCTTCATTCAGTTTCTGGTGTGTGGCTTGTACTGCACTTGGGCCCCAGAGCTACAGCACAGAACCATGCCTGGCTCCTAACTGTTCCACATCATCATTTTGGCAAGGCGCTCATGAATGAGCCACAAAGGCCAACCTTCACCCATGCCTTCCCTGCACCATGAGAGGATGGCATGGGGAAGCATGTGTTGCTGGGACACATGTGGGACCAAGGGTGATGACTGATGAAACCCCCAGCCAAGATCTTCACAAGCAACTAGTGATTTTTGGGGGACCAATCTGAGCCTCCTTAAAGGAGCCTGGTTTTCAGAGGCCAAGTGCTTGGCTCTCTCTGACCACCTGCTCCTTTGAGGTGTCTCAAGTTGAGCCTCTAGAATCAATAGTCACTTTGGAAAATCTTGGCTTTCTCCTCTAGGTTGTCAGCCTAGCACCTTCCGTCAGTGCCAGACTCACCCAACCTGCTAAAAACTGGCATACTAAAGGGCTGGAACTGAATTTTCTTTCCCTCTCCCTCTCCCCATCTCCCTCCCCCTCCCCCTCCAATCTGATGTCAGTACCTGCTGCGGCCAACTTAGTGGTTTCACAGTGAACTGGCTTTTTTTTTTTACCAATTCCTCCAAGACATTTTGTAATTGGAGGACAAAACTGTCCTATTATCCTCTTACAAAGCAGCTAAAATGCTTGAGTGAAAGAAGATCTGGAGGACCTTGAAAACTGGAATAATAGAAATGGGATGAAATTTAAAATCTAATTAAAGTCCCATGCACTTTGGGACTAATAGGAATTTTGGCTATAAGATGAAGATGTATCAGTTGAAAGTAACAGAGGAGAAAGACCTAGGTGTATTGGTTGATCATAGCATGAGGGATTTCCAGTAGAGATAGGGAAGTGTTCTTGCCATTATACAAGGTGCTGGCGAGACCTTATCTGGAATATTGTGTGCAATTCTGATCTCCCATTTAAGAAAGATTAATTGAGACTGGAACAGGTGCAAAGAAGGGCTGTTAGGATAATCCGTAGAATGGAAAACCTTCCTTACAAGAGAAGCCTCAAGGCTTGCTTAGCCTAACCAAACGAAGGGTTAGGGGAGTTATGATTGCTCTCTCTTAATATATCAGAGAGGGAAATACAAAAGAGGGAGAGGAGGTATTTAAGTTAAGGGCCAATGTTGAAACAAGAACAAATGGTTATAAACTGGCCATCAAGTTTAGGTTTGAAATTAGAGGAAGGTTTCTAACCATCAGAGGAGTGAATTTCTGGAACAGCCTCCTAAGGTAGCAGTTGGGCAAAAAACCTAACTGGGTTCAAGACTGAGTTTCATAAGTTCATGGAAGGGAAGGTCTGATGAGCTTGCCCATGGTAGGATGTGGCCCAGCTGTGACTGCTTTAGCAAATACCCCAATGGCTGGAGATGGGACACGAGGTGGGGAGCGTGCCGAGTTATTCAAAGAATTCTTTCCCCGGTGTCTGGCTGGGGGGCTTGCTGACATGCTGTGTCCAACTGATCGCCATATTTGGGGTCGGGAAGGAATTTTGTCCCAGGTCAGATTGGGAAAGACCCTGTGAGTTTTTCATCTTCCTCTGCAGTGGGGGCCTGGCTCACTTGCTGGTTTAAACTAGAATAAATGACGGCTTCTCTGAAAGCTGAAGCCTTTAACTCCTGATTTGAGGGCGTCAGTAACTCAGCCAGAGGTTATGGGCTTATTGCAGGAGGGGGCGGGTGAGGTTCTGTGGTCTGCAGCTTGCTGGTGGTCAGACGATCACGATGGCGCCTTCTGGCCTTAAAAGCTACGAGTAGCATGTCTTGCCCCATTCCATTTTTTTTCTTGGAAGCTTCCAGGATAATCTTTGTGTGAAACCAAGACCCCCAAACCAACTTCTAATTGCTTGTCGTTTAAAACATCTGGCTGGAGACTGACCAAAGTGTGTGTGTCTTTTATCCAGGTTGGCTGTGACCAAATCCTTGCACACCAGGACCATATTAAAGGGCTGGCAGCTCTTGTCGGTGAGTGAGTTCTAGCAGCTGTCTGATTTGAAACTCTCCTTCAGAAGGACTTGTGTATGCTGAGTTACCCCAGACCGTTTTAGGGGCTATGGAACACTTTGCACGGCAGTGGCACAAAGACCGTAACACGCACAGACAATGAATCACACGTGTAACTCCCACGGGACCTGCGTATTATCGTGGGTCGTCATATTCTCCTAGAAGAGACGTTTAGGGTATGTCTGTGCTGCAGAGGAAGGTGTGAGTGGAATGGAGGCACACCCATTCTAGCTTCAGCCTAGCCAGCCAGGGGAACAATAGTGGAGATGTGGTGGCACAGACTAGCAACCACAGCACAAGCCTGCAGGGGACCACGGGTATGTACTTGGGTTGCCAGCCTGGGCTGCCATGTCTACATTACTATTGTTACCCGTGCTAGCTAATAGCTAGCATGTCATGCCTAGCACGCTGCAGTCAGGCCTTCCCTTTGCAGCGTAGAGATTTGGAGCCTCAGCCCCACTGCCTTTCAGTGCGACTTAGGCTCCCTGCTCACTTAGGCCCTTTTGAAAATTTTACCCACACGCCAGCTGGATTCAGCAGTCACTGGGGGAGGTTCTGGGCCTGGGTCTGCAGAAGGTCAGACTTGATCCTAATGGTCCCTTCTGGCCTTAAAATCAGTGTGTTTATATTGGGCTGGGGGGGGGGGCGGTGTGGCAACTTACTTGCCTAAGGGGATTTGCAAGGAGATGTTTGCAAATTGCACTCAAAGTTCTTCAGAACTACTCTTTAAAAAACCACAAAACCTAAACTTCATCTTCGTTCATTTTAAAATAATGTTTTTGTGATGATAATTGTGATAAAGTCAGGCCAGACGGCTATAAAATGGTGTGCCAGAGCCAGTATGAGGGCCCAAAAGTGTTAAAAACCCTTTGGCCTGCAGGCAAGAGAGAGCACAGCAGGGCGATTAGAGGCACCTGGCCCCAATGAAGGGCAGGGCCAGGGGTATTTAAACCCTGCCTTCCCTAAAGGAGGGGGATGGAACAAATGTCGGGGAAGCTGGCAGAAGGTGTGGAGCAGCTGGAGGAGAAGTTTCCCTCCCAGGCCAAGAGATGGAGCTCCTCTAAAGCCAGGGGAGATGAGGTAGCTGGGGGCACCCTAGCCCACAAGCAGAGGTAAAGCGCGAGACCCAGCAGGGGGAAGCGGGCAGTTTGCCACAATATGTTGGAGACTGAAAAGGGAAAATATTCTTTATTTTTAAAAATAGAGAAGTATCCAGCCCTGTGCGCCGTGGCTAGGACACTCCTCCTCTTTCTCTTTCATTCTGGCACTTGCATTGCCACCTCAGCAGTGCACTGGAACATGCTAATGTTAAGCCAAGAATGTGCTACTCCTAAATCACAAGCTGCACTGATTGGCTAGGAAGTAAGGAGAGCTGTTAAAATGCCAAAAGCATTCGCCATGTACTCTGTCAGAGCAGCTCCTTCACGCATCCACTTCCTCTTCCCTTTACAAAGTGGACTGGGGCTCTTGTTTGTTGGTGATGAACAAGCTGAGAGTGGCTCTCTTCCTGCTGTCACCATTGGGTGAGCTCTTCACTCCTCTTTCCTGCTGGTCAGCTGCCATCGCACAGGACAGTTTAATCATGCAGGAGGCATGATCCACCAAAGCATGAGGCAGGGAACCAGCTTTCTTCCATATCCTCCCGTCAGGATCATAGATGAACACGCTGTCATCTTTAGTCATGCGTCGCAGTGACCCGCCTCCTGTGATATAGAGTCTAGAGTGGAGCACGGTGATACTGAACTGGCAGCAGTCAAAGGGGGATAGGGTTAGCGTGGACCACTGGTCAGTCACCGGACAGTAACGTTCTGTCTCATTCACTTGAATCCATTCCTTTGCCTGCAATGAACCAGATTACAACTGACTTGCCACATGACAGCTTGGGTGGATGCTACTGTCACACTGGACTCAATCTAAGGATTCCCCACTGATGAGTGAGGCCAGCATCTTAATAAGACACACATGGTTAAAGGTGAATTGTATTCTTAAACCATTGGCCTGCCAGAGGGTTCAAGCTGCCACCTTTGCAGTTGAAATGTAGCAGTCAAATTAAAGGCCTCCTTCAAAACACAAGTGGAACACCAAGTGGTATCAGAAAATGGCACTGAAGAGTACTTATTTCTCTCCGGAAAACGGAGAGGGAATGCAGGCGAAAAGCAAGTGCACCTGGGAGCTGAAACAGCCCAAGTTGTGGCCTGTCCCCTTTCTATTTAAGGCACTGGGGAGGAACCCCTGGAAGGTGGGCTGTATTGTGTTGTGTCATGGATAGCAGCCAAGATGAAGCTTTGAGGGGGAGGTGTCCTCCCCAGCTCCATCTACGTCAAGGGCTTCAAGGACCTGTGGTTTTTGCATTCACTGATTTAGTCCACTTAGCTACCTGGCTCCCTGTCTGAACCTGCAGATCAGGGTGCCCTGCTGGGATATGCAGGTGGCCAAAACTGCAGGCACAAAACCAGAAGGATCCAGTTAAAGGCAGGCTCTAAAAACTGCCCCACCACTGATTAATTGTCCTTGATGACAGTAATAACACCTGAGCATCTGAGTGCAGCACAATTTTTAATGTATTTATCCTCACAACATCCCTGGGAGGCAGGGCAGTGCTGTTACACCCATTGTACAGATGGGGAACTGAGGCACAGCCACTTAGGCCTCATCTACGGCGATAAATTAGATTGAGCTTGCTACATCGCTCAAGGCTGTGAAAAACTGCATGCCCTGTGTGCTGGACTTAGGTCAATCTAACCTCTGCTGTTCACACAGCTAGGTGACAAAAATTCTTCCATCAGCTTAGCTACCACCTCGCAGAGATGGATGGAAAAACCCCTTCCCTCGATGCAGGAAGTGTCTACGCTACAGCGGCATCCCAGCTGCAGCATCCTAGCTATGCTGCTGTAGCGTAGATGTGGCTTAAATGACTTGTCTAAGTTCACCCAGGAAGTCTGTGACAGAGCAGGGACTTGAATCCAGGCCTCACAAGTGCTATGCTAGCTCTCTAACCACTGGACCATGTTTCCTTTCTCTGTTTTGCTTGCTTTCTGCCTTTCTCTCAGAAAATCAGCTAGTCAGTTTTACTTCTGCATTAGGATGTGACTGCAGAGGAATCATGATTTGTTTTTTAAATCATTTCCATTGTTGCTTTAAATATTCTTTATAGTGGTAATAAATAATATCTGATTGTAACAGGGCAGCAACTTATGGAAACAATTTTATGGATCACAACATTTTGTACTGGTTATTGGCCTGGGTCACCACTGCATTAGTACACTATCAGACTGAAATCCCTTGAAATTAATCAAGTTTTCACTGTCATCAAACTGGAGAAGTACAGTACAGTAGGACCCATAGGTACAAAGCCTGCATCTGGGCCAGATCTGGCCATTAATAAGAACAAATCTCAACTTACAGCATTGAAAGTCCTGCCTCCAATACAGAAGATCGTGTCCCTGCTGGCAGCCATTCCATGGTCACAGCGGGCAAAGGTCATGGCACGGTTAGCGATCCAGTGCCGGAGACGAGGGAGGTAGCTATATGTCTCTCTCAAGGTCTTGCCCGCAGAAAAGCCCCCTGGAGGAGAGAAGTGCAGATATTATCCCGCTGCTCTGTTAAAGCTGCTCTCATCAGAGGCTCGCAACGCTCAACAAATAGGCATTAAGGGGGCTTGCCAGCCATCACTGCATATGTCATGGTGAAAGGAAAAGTTCCAGCTACATATGCAGCCTTGACAAGGGGCTGTACCCTGAAGACCCAGCTTTCTCTCCTCCTCAAAGGTGGGGAGGGGCTTTCTCCCCAGGGAAGGCAGGAGGTCGTTACAAGAGGTTCGTGCCAGCTGAGCATCCAGAAGTCTGGAGGTTTTGAAATTGAACTTCTTGAGTGTGAAAAACGTCTCCTGCAAACAGGTTTCTCCCCACAAGATTTTATGGTGGCAGATGCGGTATTTCCAGCCCACCGAGGAAACAGGAACAGCCCTTCTTGGGATGTCTGCTTCCTGCCGGCCCCAGGGTGTGTAGAGATACACAAAAATGGCTATTTAAAAAGAAATCTATGCAGACTTTCTTGCATTTTTAACTTTTGTCAGATTCTTGAATCTGAGCCAGTCTGCTAGTTTCTGTTATCTGATAGTTCCCTGTCTCTAAGACAGCCATCACCTGGGTATCTCAAGGCTGCAGAACAGCTTCCTTTCATGAAGGGAGGAGGCTAGTATTTGACAGGGCCCATCCCTTCATGCTTGCTGAAATGAAGAATGCAGACAGAGTCAGAGACTTTGAGACAAAGAAAAAGAAGGACCAGATGTCAGATCTGGCTGACACAATACTTAACTCAGGATTTTTCCAGGTTCTCCCTACCCCCACTCTGTCTGCTTGGATACCGCACGTTTTGTTGTAAACTCTTGTACTAGCATTGCATGCTTAATCATTCACTATGATTGGCCAGGGCTGTGGACAAGACCCCACAGGGCACCAGAGCTAGTTCTATGAATGGGATTATGCGATGGGGCTGCTGGTGATAGCAGGGGACTTGACTCAATGACCCAGGTGGTCCCTTCCAGTCTGTTCCTATCTAACTGATACAATACATTACCATGGTATCGCAGCACTTCACAATGCTTTTACTGCGCTCATTCTCACAACACCCCGGGAGGTAGGGGAGCATCTTTGCCCCATTGTACGGAGAGGAAACAGGCACAGAGTGGCTACGTAATTTACCCAAGATCACACAGGAAGTCTGGGGTGGAGCAAAGAATTGAACCCAGGTCTGTCAAGGCTAGTGTCCAAACCACTGGGCCATCCTTAGTCTGTGTCAGAGGGTCACTCCGGCTGCTACAAGAGTGTTGGACTAGATCCAAGGTTGATTAAGATTTGTTCTTTCAGACTGGCTTTTATGCTTATTTGGATACTAAAGTAGAATTAATCTCAGAGTCTTACACTCACTGTCCTTCATCCTGAGGATACCTCAGTAGAATTACATATAAAATGCGGCATTCAGATTGCATAGTTAAAATCAAAATAAGGAGGTCTGACTCGATCACAAGGATGATCGTTTCTAGCCTTAACATCGATGAAAGTCAAAAGCAAAGTTTCCTACCACACTGTCAAATCAAATAGGACACAAGCAATAATAAAAATGTAATTGTATTAACGATGCATTTTCTTTTCACACGAGAGATAGGACTAGCGATGACTGTATACTACTCTAGGTGTCCAAGTTAATGATTGACTGCTGGAGGAACCTTTCATTTTTGTTGTTCTAACGTGATTAATACATTGCATTATGTGGTTTTGCTATAGGCAGGGCTGCTTGCACGGCCTACTTTTATAGTTGCCTAACACTTCCCATTTATAAGACTCTGGGTTCAGTTCCTTATAACTTTGCCAAACTTTAACTGGTTGACCTGAAATTTTCCATGACAGAGGTCTGCCTCAGGCTGAATTTTCTTTGAAAATTCCAACCAACCAGTTGAGCTGTTTTCCAGGATTGAGGCTAGGGGAAAATACATGGCTTTGTCCATGTTAAAAAATTCTGGCAACTTTTTCTTTAAAAAGTTCTAGTGTCCCCATGCTTTGGATCAGGGACTTGAAATTGGGCAGGGGATGAAGGAGGCAGAGGGATCCTTTGGAAAAAATAGCATCTGCTCATGTAATTAAAGAATGTATGAAAATGCTTATGCACAAAGGGACTGAATTTGGCTCACAGAGCCAACCTTAATTTTGGCATTTCCTAAATTTTGAGTGCTTTACTTTGCAACTTTTGTAAGGTTCTTTTAACGGGGGTGTGGGCATGTACCAGGTGATTAATAAATTATATTGCAGTAGCATCAGAAGGTCCCATAGAGCAAGGGCCTCATGGTGCTAGGTGCTATACAGAAACAGCAGAAGAGATGGTCCTTGCCCTGAAGGGCTTACAGTATCATTACTTTTTGTGCTTCATTTCCTAGGTTGAGCATTCCAGAGCAATGCAGGGGAGTTAGTCCCACGTCTTCCATTAAAATGCATGTCCTGTGTGTGGCTAAATATGCTGCAGTGCTTTGGAAATCTCATCCTAGCTTGCTTTCTTAAAGGAAAACAGCTGGAATTTGGCCAACAGACCACAGTCAAAATTCCTGTTAAAAGTGCAATGGGATCTTTGACCGGAACTAGCCAAGATCCTATTGTAAGTCGTCTTTGTGAGATGATGCCCTCTGATGTAACGGGTAGCATTGGTTCAGGAGGAGGAGCACCACTTACTGATTCACCACCAGCACCCCAAGTACTATGGACTTCCCTTGGCAGTCTCCCATCCAAGCACTGTCCTGGTCCACTCTTATTGGACCTGCAAGGCTCCTAGTAAAAGCAAAGTAACTACAGGGGCAGGCACTGAGTTCCAAGAGCCGGTGTCACCTGAAATGTAGAGGATTCCCTTGTGGGTTGTGCCGGCATGATCAGCCACAGGCACGGGAAAGGGAGCAGCGCGCTCCCATTTGTTCTCAGCAGGCTGGTATGCTTCCATAGTGTTGATGAGCTTCCCCAGCAGTGTCCCGCCGCCCACAGCCAGGATGCGATCAGACAGCACATCCGCGTGGAAGCGCGTTCGCCTGTCCAGCATGCTGGAGACTTGGAGCCACGATGTGTTGCGGGGATCAAATCGGAACACCTATGATCACAATAGAGGGACCAGTGGTCACTGAGAAAGGCAGTTAGCTAGCCACGGTGGTGTGAGATTATCCAACAGGCGTGGCGGTAAGAACTGTTACGCACTGCAGTCGCGGAGTATGACTGCGGTTTGTGTAGACGTACCTGATCTAGCTTTAGTCGGGCTACCTGGGGACTGGAGCAGTGAAGCCGCAGCTTCACACACTTCAGTGTGGGTTGTACCAGCCTGCCTAGACCCCTGGGTAATTACTCAGGCAGCTAGCTCATGCTGAAGCCTGTACCCGGCTTCACAGCTCCGCTACACAAACTGGCTAGATTAGAATTAGCACAGTATGTCTACGTGTGCTGCAGTCACACGTGGTGGTTACAGTGTAGACATGCCCTAACTGTCTTCCTTTCAGCTGAGAGGGCTCATACCCGGCGGAATGGTTCCTTTTAAACTGCACTTAGCGTGCACCAAATCGAAACAAACCTGCACGGCTTTGTCTGCATATGGGCCCTAAATGCTATTGAGTTTTTCTAAATCTGTTGATAAAATCTGTACAGCACCCCATCCACAAAGTTAAACCTGTGGTCACAGCGAAAGCCGTGTATGTTTCTTGAGCTACTTTTTTAAACAGGGCCAGTGCTGAGAGCCTGGTACGAGCAGTCCCTCTACGCTGCTGTGTTGTGGCATGCCAGAGATGGGTTGCCTAGAGAATCCCACTTGACCCATGTGACACTGCCACAGAGAGGGCTGTCGGAACAAGGCTTCCAGCTGAAAAACATGTGGTCCTTCTTGCTGGCCAGAATGTAGCTTGATCTTGGGTAAAGTTACACAGCAGCCAGGCTGGCATGTGAATTCTCACCCAGTTCCCACCAGCCCTCTGCTGAAAGCCACTGCACAGCAATCCCCCACCAGCTGAGCAGCGCTGCGTCCCAGCCCGCTCTGAGGCTGCCCATCCCCCAGGTGGAGCTGACGCTTTTTTGGGTTGTGTGGCAGGGACTAGAAATTAAGAGCATCTGGGATGCTGGCTCAGTGCTGCTGCCTGCAGCCTCCTCCCCTATCTCTGCTTGCGGGGCAGAGTGTGCCAGAGACCTGGGGTGCAGCCAGCTTGGGCTGTCAGTACACAGTGACGTGTAGCAAGGGGGAGCTCAGCCCCACCTGGGCTAACATGCTCTAGCTAACCCCCTCAGCCCCAAACAACGAGGTCTTACTTCCTAGGCAGCGGGAAGGGATTGGGCTGGGGTGTGGGTGTGTGAGGGGGAGCATTCACCCTCCATGGGCCAGAGAAACTGAGCAGCTTTTTCCAAGGAGTCTCAGACTATCTGTTGCCCTGGCTACAGCAATTCTGGGGGTAGCGGGGATGTTCTGAACATGATCCCATTTGAGTGGGTCTGGACCAGGCAGCAGCGGTCAAAGGCCATGAGGATGGATTGAAGCAGGCCAGTGTTCTATTGCCTCAAGTGTTTGAGCGTGGCCGGCGTGCGTGATGTGATCTAAGGCAGTGGAACTCGCTGAACGGAGATGGAGGGTTTGGCTGGACTAGTTGATCTCCCAAAGGACACGGGAGCCCCATCATCAGAGGGGTTTTAAAACTGGACTGAGCACTTAGGCGACACCCTGTAGGAGCAGCCCTACACTGACCCCTGGCCAGCATGGAGGAGCTAAATCTATTCCTATCGCAAACGTGGCTTCTCCTTTGCACCTCCCTGGGACAGTGACCTGCGATTCAACACAGGCGTTACTCTGCAGCCCTCCTGAGCAGTGTTGTGAACTGGAGGGAGATCATTCTCATGCCAGGCAGCTCTTAAATGAAAATCTCTCTGCTGGGCTCCCACGGGCCATTTGTCTCTCTAGTGTTTAAGGCCAGTACTTTCCAATGAGCATTGGGTATCTAAATAAGTGATCTGAGTTTTTTTTCCGTTACACTGAACACCTGTGACACCCACTGACTTCGGGGGAAGTTGTGAAACGCAGCACCTCTGAACATTGACTTTGGTACCAGGGGGCCTTAGCTCATCTGAGCGTTTGTGTCGACAGAACGCCAGTACAGGGAAGTCTTCCCTTGGATCACTTGACTCTCTCTAACCCAAAACCTTTTTGCACCTTACCTCATTCGAAGGATGTTTCCCTGTGGGATCAAATCTGGACTGGCCCCCGATGACAAAGAGGAAGTTATTGATCACAGCTACGCAGTGGTTGTAGACAGGCGTGGACAGTTCACCTATCTTCCTCCATGTGCTGCAGCTCTCATCTCCAGCCCACACGTCGCTGCAGACTCTGTTGTCAGTGGTTCTGCCGCCAAGAACGAGCAGCATAGAGGAGCTGGAGCGGACGCTCGTGTGTTGGGTCTGCAGGGCTGGCTGTGCGTACAGCTGGGAGTGGTAGATTAGAGCCTCCTGGAGGTATCTATGACAGTCCGAGTCTGTCCTCATGATGGGTGTTTCTTGTACGTATCTCTGCAGATCCTGCAGAGGAATGAGAGGAAATCGGATTCGCCTTAAAATACCTGCCGCTCCTTTCAGCCTCGTGCTGTCATGCAGCAGCCAGCTTATGGCAGCATTGAATAGCTCCAGCTCGGTGCATCCCTCCATGTCTGTCTTGTCTAGGATTTCACACAGGGTCTCTCTGTCCAGCTCCTTCACACACTGAGGATCAGTCAGTATCTGTTTGTAGTGCTGCCCTATGTAGTACATGGCTTTCTGTCTCATCTCTTCTGGACCAAGCCTCCTCGCGATGTTGAGCGTGTCCAGGCAGTCCTTGTGAGTCAGGCCATCCTCCAGAAACTGAAAGCACAGCTTGATCACTTCCCGAACGAGCAGGGTTTCTGCCGCCTTGAACGTCTCTTCGACGTTCTGTAATGAGAGTTCCAGTTTGTTGGAGTAAATGAAGTTGAGAACATTCCTCAGCCCGCCAGCACTGATGGTCTTCAGCTGGACGTTCGCATCGGGGCTCCCAGCACGCACTGAATTTCCAACAAACAGAATCTTGCAGTAGTTGCTTGCAGAAGCCAAGATGATCTTGTGTGCTGGGAAGCGAATCCCATCTGCCTCCAGCGTTACATCGCACAGCGCGTTCTGCGAGCGGAGGCTGCATGCTCCCTCCAGGAGTTTAGCCAGATATGTGTCTGATGTGAGAGACTGGCTCTGAGTGCTGGGCGTCATCCCTCTGAAAGCTGCCTTGTGACCAGGCGGGACCCAGGAATCACGGCAGGTGTCTATAAGGAGTGACTCCTTCCACCCATGTCAGGGTTTTCAGTGGAGCCTTCAATCTCACTCCTCTGGAGGACTGCGTCTGTCGGACTCTCGAGAATCCTGTCTCATAGTCAGCAGCAGCGCCAAGTGCTGCGTGCCGTGCGGGGGGAGAATGATCCATGGGTAGTGAACTATCACTGGTATTTGTCTGTAGTGTTTTCTTTCTGGGCTACTCTATGAGCAGGTTATTTGAGTGGCAGGCAGCAAACAGAGAAGAGAACGAAGGACTATTTGGCAATTATTCATCCACACAAAGCTGCCCAGTGTCCTCCAGCTCCCTTGCTACGCCTGATTGGCTTGTGTTGTCCAGGTACTTTGTTTTCATCTGGGCAAGTCTGGGCTTGTCGGCCCTCCCTTTTACAATCAGTGATCAAACAAAATTCTTTCTCTGAGCGGCTGGCCTTGGCCGGTTCGCTTAAGTTGCTGTATTGGACTTGCAGTACATTCACCCTGGGGGGTGAGCAGCCACTAGCCTGGTGCAGTTTGAGGATTCAGGTCAGCTGTTGTTCAGTCGCATACACAAATTATCCCCATGTGCGCTAGTCTGAGACGCACACATGGGTCAGAGCGGTTTTTAGACAACATTTGGAATGAGACAAGAGAGCCATTACGTCCAAAAGACCCCAGGGGCCTGTTACGGACGCTGAGTGTCACAGAGCAGAAGTTGGCCCCACAGCCAGCAAGGAGATGGTGACGGATTTGCCGATCTAATGAATAGGCAGGTGGAGAGGTGACTGGCTAAGAATCCGTTTAGATCTATTATCCCATCCTTGTCTTATCTAGCTGTTCTGTCTGGTCTCATAGATTGAGTTCTCTGTGGTTGTTCTGGTTAGTGCAGACATTGAGCTACTGATAGCCTGGCTTAATTTTGTCTTTCTTCTTGACAGGAGTGTTCTACAACTCTACAGGGAAGGCACCGTGCTACGACATATACAAACAGTACAGAAAATGTTCCGACCCAACTGGCTGTGGCATCGGCCCAGATGCCGAGGCGTGGGACTATCAGGTATGCTGCTTGGAGGAATCCGTGGACTTTAATACAGATCCTCCCCCTTCCCAGCTTGACTGTTCCCGTTTCCATCACAGGTTTGTACCGAGATCAACTTAACCTTCAATAGCAACAATGTGACCGACATGTTCCCTGAAATCCCGTTCTCCGAGGCTATGAGACAGCGATACTGCTTCAACAAATGGCACGTGCACCCGCGAAGGGCCTGGTTACAAACAGCATTTTGGGGTGATGGTAAGCTGCTTGTTGCTTGTTCCTTTGCATCATCTTTCTATTCCCCACCACACTCCCTGCCTTCTGGTCTGGATAGCATCACGGGGAAGGGCTTGCTCAGTTATGAATGTACGCACAGAATCACAGCTGGCAAGTGTTCTTACAGTCGTGGCGGTTCCTCTTGCTTAGGGACTGCAGCTGAATAACTAGTCTCTAGTCCCTCTTCTCCTCCCATTTCCCTACACTCACCCCCTGCAGCTCCTTTCTATGGCCATAACTACATCCTACCCTTTCTCCTGCCACCATCCCCCAGCTCTGACATTTTGCTGGCTCCTCGTTTGACTTTGCCGCCTCCTTCCCTGTTGATTCTTGCGCCAACACAGCAGACTGGCCCCAGCAAAGCGTGGAGGCTAGTCGTGCTTGAGGTGGAGCTGGACAGGAGTGGCAGCAATCTTTTCCTGGCACAGCTTCCTTTTCACCTCCCCCTTGGAGTGTCACGTCAGTGTGCACACATTAAGTTAGAGGGGAGGTGGTGGCAGAGTCCAAGAGAAGCCTGGCTGTCTGAAATCACTTAAAAACAAGTGGAAAACCAAAGAAACTACCAAGAATTCTTTTAATTTGCCACTGTTTGCATGTGCCGAAGCAGCTAAATGGGTTTTAGTAAATGAACAGGAAAGTAAAGAGGCCCCTTAGATGTCGTCTGTGTGAATTTCAGACCTGAAAGCTGCAAGCAACATCATATTTTCGAATGGAGACTTGGATCCATGGGCAGGTGGTGGTGTAAGTATCCGCATCACTGTGGGCTGAGCAAGACCTTGAGCTACACCACTTGTTGACCTGGCTTTCCTCACCCTTTCAGTATGTTAACAGACTGCCTTACGCTGCTGCATGGAAATGCTGAATGGCTAGTGCAGGCAGCAGGCGATCATTTGCATCCTGGTCGAGAGGTGTTTCTGCGTTCTTCTAAACTATTTGGCAGCCCTAGAACACTTGTGGTGAAGAGTAAATTAATCTATCAGGGAGGCTGCTTTAGCTGGGGGGGATTTGATTAGATTGGCTCTGCTACAGCAAAGACCACTTCATTTTAGACAGCCATAGCTGCTCCTTGCACTAGCTTTGGGCTGTTTCAGAATTTGGTGAAATAGGCCTTGAACCAGCTATGGCCGTAGCACCCACACTCCAACTCCTGTCATTCCCCCTGCCGTTGGAAAGCCCACTTCTTCCCACTTATGATTACAGCAAGAATAGTCTCACTGCTAGTTGCTGACGATAAGATTTGTGCAAACTAAAGCTGCATTCAGTCTCCCCCACAACCTGCTGCAACCATAGTAACTTAGCTTGAAAGGCTCATGGTTCTGGAAAGGCCTGTTAGATTGTTTTACTGGGGCATAAGCCCAGACGCTTTTCACATGTAATGGAGGAAATGTCAATTTCACTTGAGAAAACACAGTTGACTTATGGGAGTGGGAAGAAAACAGGCTTATGATGAGCTTGATACCCCAGTACCTGTCCTGCTAATGACTAGGTCATCCTCCTGTTGGATAGTCTTTAGTCCTGCCTGGCTCCGTCTCTAAGTCTTAAAGCCCTTACTCGACACACTTGTCTGGTATGAGGAGTTTGACTTGCACATCTTATTGTTCCAGATAAAAAGTAACTTAAGTTCCTCACTAATTGCGATAGTCATTAAGGGAGGCGCTCATCATCTGGATCTCCGGTATGTATCCTGTAACCATAAGCCTTTGCTTCCCTTGGACTGGGTGAACCCATTATTCTAAGCACTGAAAAACAATAGTAGCCGTAGCAAGAGACAGCCCTCCAAGTACTGTGGGTACTTAACTGCTGAACACTGCTTTGGAAGAAGAGCTGTCTCCTTACTTAACTCTGCCTCTTCCCGAGCATGGAAATGGTTTTGGGTTCCTAGCTGCTGTTTTACCACGTTCACTTGGTCTCATCACTGAGGAAGGGCCCTCGGAGCATGGCTTGTGCCAAGTGGTTCTCAGTGCGAGCTTCTTTACAGAAAAGTGTTCTTTTCTCCACCACCAGGGCCAGCACTCTGCCCCAGTAACCTTTGACAGCCTAGATGCAGTGCACACAGGGACATACCCACCTTTCAAGCTCTCTTCCTTAGATGCTGGATGGCCTTGAGCACTGAGCGGAGAGGGCAGGAGTGTACTTTCCATCCCGCACTATCCAAACTCAGGGAGAGCACATTGCACACTTTCCTGCAGATACACTGACTGCCGCCCCACTATTACTTTAGTTTGTACTGTAACTTATTTCTCAGGGTTACATGCTACTATAATGGTTTAAAGCTGCCCAGTAGAGTGGGAAACAGGCCCTATGTCTATAGCCTTGTTCCTTGTGGCTGGAGCTATCCCAAACACAAGAGGGAAACCCTCCCCTGGCAAAGGTTTTATGTAAGGAAACTAGATCCTTTGCAGCTCTGCTAGCTAGACCATATACAATTGAAATCCTCATGTGATTCTTGAGCATGGCTGCTATGGCCGCTGAATAACTGTATGCTCGCACTGGGATACAGACAACTAACTAGCATATATTGCTTGGCATTCCCCACAGAGGATATAATCCAGCTGATCCTCCATCTGTCACAGATGCACGCAACCTAGAAGCAACGATTATCCATAAGTGGGTGAAATCTCAAAGGCTTGAGAGAGCCTGGAAGAAGTCAGCAGGTACATCACCATGAAGATATCCGTCCAAACACTGGCAGGAATGTTGTGCTGCTAGTGTTCATACCAGAAACCAGGAGCGTGGCAGCCCTGCGAGTTAAGTTTACAAAGACCATTTGATGGAAATGTCCGTTCAAGTGGCCCTACCAAGGTGAAGAAAATTCACTTGTCTGAAGTGTCCTGTGAGGCAGTCAGGTCTGTCAAAGGAAGACGAATAGGCCAAATCCATTGACTGAAGGCAACAGCACTTTGTACCAGCCACATGCTTACCTGCGTTGTATCAAAGATGTAATTGTAACAAGGGGAAAGGAGAGAATAAAAGCTTGTCTGCAAGTGGTAGACATTCCTCAGGAACTAGGTCAGAATGGTAGAAGAAAGAATGTGGCCTTGCTATGAGAGCGAGGTATGATTATTCACAGCCCACATCAATCTCCATTGTGACACAAAACTATAGGCTACATTTAAACTTATGCTCAACTAGAAACAGTCTATCTTCAAAGAAATGCTTAAAAGGAGATGATTCTTTCTCTTGAGTGATTTGTGGAGAAGTAGAATGTGGGTTATTAGCTGTAATGATCAGTAAGTTGTAGCATTCTGCTGACGAGACCAATTTACCCAGAAAGCTTATAGTCGCTATTCTGAAATTTTTCAAAATCTGCAGGTTGGTCAGCTGTGTAGCAGAGACTGAAGTTTGGTAAGCAAGTGCCTTGTCTGAAGTAATCCCAGTGTGAACAGCTACTGTACAGGAACAGCACTGTTAGAGAATACTATGTGGTATTTCCCATTAAGACACCTACAACTTCTTAAAATAAATTACAAGTTTATTAAAGGGTGTGATAAAATTCCATGGGCTGGCTTTTGAGTATAACCAAAGAGGATACAAAAAGGATATCTCTCTCACCCTTTGAGGTGAAGTAAATTCATCTTTGCACATTAACAAATGGACTCTGACCTACTGCAAATGCTGTGTACCAATAAATACTAGCAAGATTGCAAAAATATTACATCTTAGTAATGAATTATATGCTTTAAAGTAAAATGCATCACTTCACAATTACACAGGGTGGGGGAAAGCATGTGGAAAGCCTCAATCAAGAGGTCATTTCATGCTCATGTTACTTAGATGGGCAAAGTACAGCACTTGTTCAGCTTACCATTTGCTCAACACAATGCTCAGTGTCGGTTAATATCTACACGGGTGACTCCCTGCTTCCATCATGTCACAATTGGTTCATATAGATATCAGCGCTAGTCCTTGATGCTTTTTCACACAATTCAAAGCAGACCCTCCAGGCACTGGGAGCAAGTCTCCCACACAGAGCAAGGAGCAGTAAGTAGATTTATACAGGTTAAAGCTGAAGCATTCTGATTTCAAAGTATCTAAATCTTTCCCTTCCTTCCAAACCCACCTTTTAAAAATAAGAGGTGAGATTCTTACCATCTCTGAAGTATTACAAAAGGTAAGGAATGTAGGGAAGACCTATTTGATCAAACAGCAGCACTATTCAGTCAGACAGGAGTTGGGTTGAGACCATTGGAGAATGCTTTCTTAATGGTACAAGGGCTTCTGAATTAGTATTTGTTCTCAGTATGTCTTACTCTTTCTCCTCCATATACAATATGGCCTAGCCTGGTGTAGCAGGAAAACCCTGGGCTGCCAGGGAGTGTCCTCCCTGATAATACCAAAGTTCTCCCACTTGCTATCCCCACCCACTGTTTTATATGCTAGAATTTCACTGCCCACATCTCAGATTGGCAAGCACGTGGCAATTAGCAGGATCTATAGTGCCCAGTGAGAGGAGACGCTGAATGTCTCAACATTGATAGTGGAGGGACTGGAAAGGAATAAAGTCAACCCCCCCCCACCGCCCCTCCATAGAATCCCCACCTCTAGCTTCCATAAGCCAAGGCCAGGTGGCTGTCTCTCTTGGCAACCTTTTATCCTTGCTCTGCTACAAGAGTTGCTTCTTGATTACACTGCCTTTTTAGCATTCCCAGTTCCTGGAAAGCAGGAACCACACTGAGACCAGGCCAGTGATTAGAATCTCTTTTCCACATGAAGCATTAACAAAGCAACTAGGCTAGGTGTGAGCCTCCTAGAAAGTACTCTCCAAGCCACAATCTTTGAACAAGTGGTGGCCAGTGTGGCCTTCTCCCTGCCCTTGGGGTGACTCTTCCTAACTTTCCACTTCAAGAGGAGGTAAAAGTTCTTTTTAACCTTCTTGCACATGTGTGAAAGAGCCTAAAATATAAAATTGAAGGAGGAAAGTTCTGTAGATTAGCTTTGTTCCTCTTTTTGGGGCTAATGCCTGAAAGTGGCTAAAAAGGAGTTGAAGTGTAAGTACAAGCAACACTGGTGAAGTATAGTGGAGGTCAACAGTAAAAGCTTTTCGATGATACAGTGCAGGGATAAATTTGATACATAGTGAGACAGGCATAATTCAGCTTTCATCTTGTCAGAAGTAGCACCATCAAATGGGAGGGGGAGGCAGGGGGAGTCATGCTTCATAACCAGTTCAGCACAGATTTCCTTAAATGGTATTTAAACCTTGGGTTAATAGAGATATTTGTCCAAGGCTTGGTTTAAACTCAGTGGCACTTAAATGAGACCTCACTACTAGTCCCACCTATAAGTGTGCAGTACTTCATAGCTGTAACCATGCACAACAAGCCAAGCAGTATTTATTCCTCAGTGTAGGCTGTCACAAGTACAAATGACTATTACGAGTGTGTGCACTTTGTTTTGTTAGAATTAGGTACTCAAGCTCTTGGAAAGTAACCAAAGCAGCTCACAGCAAAACAGTTTTGAACATCACTGGATTAAGTGATGGCCTTTCCACAACAACCCATTATTTGAATATGGGAAGGAATTCAGTAAATGGAAATGCCAGGTAGACGGATTATATTTACTGCACTTAAGGCTTTGGTTCAAAGGACCATACAAGTACCTGAAGGGAATCTTTTCAACGAGGAATACACACTGGTCTTATCATGCCTGGAAAGTAAGATGTGCTGTGCCATCAAGGTAGAGTATTGTGCCTTTAAACTTCACAGACCAATCGGGCACGAAAGTACCTTTGAGGAGGGACATAAGCAAGTCATGACATAAGCAATTAAAGCTTCCTCCTCAACCGTCAGAAAGGGAGCAATCCGATCACCAATCATCAGAACATTTAGGCCAGCAGTTCCCAAACTGTGGACCCCCGCAGAGGGGGTCATGGCAATCCATTTTACAAAACGGCCACCTCCGCACAGCGTTACCGCACACACACTGTATGCACGAGATTATGTCGCACAGGGGAAGCATTTTGCTCTACAAAACGGCGCCCTCCATGCAGCATGACCTCGCACGCGCTGTATGTGTGTGAGATCATGCAATCCAGAGGATGCCATTTTGTAAATCAAAATGGCATCCTCTTTGTGGCATGACCTTGCACATACACTGCAGGGAGGACACCATTTTTAAATGTCAACTTCCATGCTGTCTGGGGTAGTGGGAAACACCGCATCTGAAAATGGGGTCATGTTTGGGACTCGCTGATTTGGCCCTACAGGTTTCAGGTATAATACATGATAGCTGCAAACTGACATTTGGTTTCTGTTCCACACTGAGCAGAACGCTGACCAATATTAAAACATTAAGAAAAAAGGTGATTTGACAAAAGCCATCAGCGAGGTAAGTTAGTTTCCTAGGACAGCATGAAGCCAGAGAAGAAATAAGTCAGACAAATAGCCTCACTTGGAATAGAAATTTAGGATTGGGGGGGAAAGGGATAATGTTTACTCCTCCCTCTACTTAATTCATTCAGAGTGAAATTCATCCCATATCTTTCTATTTATATGCTGAGCTCCTGTGATACCGAAGGAATTGCAACATAACACACACGGAACCCCACAATGCTATTTTTGCAGAGTCAAATGCTTCTAAGAATGCAACTGCACTTTATGACCTTAACACCGGGCTTAAGTGATACACGGAAACTTGCATATGCTCTCTGCACTAGGGTGTATTTTCACCTGCTGAAAATTAACTCGTAAGCACCTTTAAATACAACAAACACTTTGAAATTCTTATGAACATGTAAAAATTAGCACTTTGGGGCTAAACATTAGCTTCGGTTCAAGAAAATGTACCAAAAGACAAGAGTAAAGGACTGGCATTTCATACTAAGAAAGACTGGAAAAGTCTAAGTTATTTCACACATTTCTTCCTATTTTTCACCCTTCAACTTCCAGCTGCAGCCAGAGTTTAAGGTAACATATTTATTCCATAAACCAAGATGGTGTTTAGAAATCAGAACATCCATTTAAGGTATTTCATTTTAAAAAGTCAGCCTAATTTTAAAGCTTCTTTGGGATAAAGAAGTAAATGCTTTCAATGGCCCATTTCTTCTTTCCCATTGTGCCAAATCAAACAAAAAGCAACTTTTCAGCTTTAAGGTATGGCTTCTAAATTCCAATATGCACTTAAGGGGGAAACCTGGTGAATTCCACGATTACTAAAATTCTTGAATTTGTGGATCACCTCATTCTGCATTAGCCTGTCATATCAGCAAATCCCCAACTCCCAGCATCAAAGAACTTTAAAAATCAAAACCAAAAAAGGTACCTCTATATATACACATTTACACATATATATAATTTGAAGTAATTGTTTCTTCATTTTCAGGAGCCATCATCAGTACAAGAAATGATAAGTGCAGACTAAAGATTAAAAAAGTGGTCCAAATAGTAATATCCTACTCCAGCAAGACCAGGTCTGCATAAGACAAGTTATAAAGACACTGGTTACATTATAAAACAGAAGGTTACACTTACCGTTAAATCCACAAGTATAATTGAAAGTGAATTACTATGGATCAGCTTTATATTACCACTATTTCTCAGCCCCAAATTTAAAGTGAATTGTGCATTACCCCACTACACATGCACGTGTGTCTCAGTAATGAGACCTGTGGGAATGGAAACTACAATAGGAGAAGAGATCCTAAAATGTAAGTGAATTAGCACTTTTCTCTCACAACTTTTTGGCGTGCACAGGACTGCACAAGTGAGCTACAGAACCAAAAGGAAAAATATTTAGACAGTTACTTTCAAAATTAATGTTTTGAAACTCATTTCCACAAATAAAAATGGAACACCCAAGGCTCCCAGTAGATACTTTTACACAAACACTAAGTCTGTTTTCCCTTCAATGCACACAAACAGCTCTCAACAAGTCTACTGGCAGTATTAGTGAGAGGACAGGACAGAATACCCTTTCAGCAGGACCACATTCTGAATCCAGGTCAGAAGACAGACCATCTGCATTTAATTCTACAGGTGAACATAAAAGACTTTCCCCCAAGGTACTTCAAAGAAAAAGAGAACTGAAAACCTTTCCCTATTAATCCATGTAAGACAAATAGGAGGAATTACTCTGTACAACAAGAAGTCTCACTGATCCAACATTACATTTTAAAATACAAGATCTGAGAAAGGAGGTTGACTTTGAATTACACCTAATGTGCTCATCCGCTTTTCTGTAGCTCAACCTCACAAAGCAGCTTTCAGTCAGAATACCTGAGTCTAACTGATGCAAATATATATATAAATGCATGTATGTATATTGTTTGCTTTTCACATTGTCTCCTGCATTCCTGCAGATAAGTTAAAAAAAATTGCAATACATCTACATAGCTGTATACCACTTTGACTCAAACCAGCAGCAAATTCTGTACTCCATTTTCCACCTTTCATTTTCACCACAGCTCTAAGACATAGTTCAAAGTGCTCAATAAAATTAAAATGCTATACTGTAGATGCTTTTGTAACATAGCTTCTTCCTTCAAACATAATGCTGCACAGCTCGTTGGTTTGGAATGAAATCAGAGTGTCAGCAACATTACTGACATCTCCATATTTACTGGGACAATTAGTAGTTCTTTGTTTACCCCACATACTATATGGAGATGTTACAGGTTCATACAATGGAATAAGCTGGAGTCAAGCTTTTCAGTACATCCTTCTCTCCAGAGACAATCCTGTGCTATAAGACAACTTGCTGCTGTCCTGAAATCTAACCAAAATCTACCAAGAATGTCATGAGTGAATCAATGGTTCCCCAGAGACCTATTAACATCAGGATCCGCTCTGGAATTGCTTTCCAAACCTTGATTGCATCAAATCCAGGCTAAGCATTAATGTGTGCACAGGTTGTCCATCCCCGAGCTAAAGCATCAAGTTAGATTTAAGACCGACTGATTTCTCTAAGTCAGAGATGCTTTTCCAGCTTTTTCAAAAACCAAGAAAGGTGTAAATATAGCACTCTTCTATCCCACTTCAATCCCTGGACAGTAAAGTGACTCAAAGTAGCGTTCCACTGCAGAAGGTACGCACAGTACTTCTATGCTGGAGCCCAGATAGGAAGGGGATGAGCTTCTGTGTTAAATACATATTTGTCAAGATGGATTAGATCTATGTCATCCGAAAACAGCAGAAACATATACTTGAGTGTTTCCCCGAGAAAGAAGCTTTCCATCTTATCTCTTGGCTCTGGGTTACTGGGATTCTGGACGTTATTAATGGAAGTATAACCACCTGAAGGAACCTGTGCAAAAGACAAAACAATTTTATATATTTCTATAAGCCAAAAAGAACTTCTGTGTTATCCACTAACTCTCATTTTAATTAAAAGGGTGAAAATAAGTGTTAGAAAAGCAGGCACAGCTTTGGAAATAATATTTTGCATGTACATAGAGAGTTTCAATTCTGAAGGATTCGAAAGCACTTTACAAAGAAACTGATACACAAACTACATACAATAAAATGAAGCCACATCGCATGTTTAACAGCAGACAGCAATGCTACAGAGACAAGTGAAGAGGACTATGTTCAGAAACTGCAGAAGAAATATGAGACAATTACTGTAATTACCAGGTTGGAATTGGTCATCACAGCAGGTTTGAGAAATGATCATGAAAGATCTTATGGCCATAAGCGGTTTGGACCGCAATTTTTTAGCTCATCCAAGAGGTACTTTTAGAAACACAGTGCTCCTCTATGGTTATGCTGGGGCACTGGCTCAAAACAAACACAAAGGGAAGAGTGGCCCCTCCTGAGACATTAACACTACTTCCTGTAGCACTCTGTCTTTTCCTTTGAAATCTTCTACATGATTATTGTACCAACCCAGCCAGATCTTGTTTAGCTTGTGAGATCTGACAGGACTGCAGCAGAAACTGGTTGGCTTCCAAGAAGGATCAGTGAAATTTTGCTGGACTCAAGTTTCATTTATCAAATTATCTTTGTTAAAAGTTAAGTTTTATGGGAGTGACATCCCATTTGTGAAACATATTCTTTCATGATGACCACAACTCAGTTATACAATCTAATCATTTAACAAACAATGGATACATAGGCACAGGTCATGTATCTTGGTAGTTAAAACAACTGACACGTTGGAGTCAGTAAGTTGCCATGAAGGTACGGTATTTTATATTGCAGTTCTGCTCTAGAAAATCCTAGCCCCTTAGAAACTCTCTCTGAAATTGCTAAAGATAATTCTGAGAGCCACTTGAAAACAAACAAAACAAAACTCGTTTGGATATAGGTCAGCATATTTGTCCTGCTGGCATCTCCATCTCAGCAATTTAGAAAGCCTTCCCTCATTATAATCCTCTTAATACACAGCTTTTATCAATATGATGAAAAGTTCTTTTCCTTAATGTGCTAAGTACTAAATGTATCGTAGGCTTCAAGGCATGGTATATATTGTAATACTTTGTTAAGCTCTTAATGCTTTGTTTTACCTATTAGATATTTTTATGATCCTTGGAAGATGAGCAATTTCAGCTTTATGGAAAGCCCCTTTATGGCAGAACACTGCCTAGCTACACTCCTGAGATCATTACTGCTCAGTAGGCTGGCCTTACCCGTGTATATTTATTGAAGTTCTGCAAGATCTCCCAGCCCCAGTCTTGATATTTCTTATCCCCAGTAAATCTATATAGGTAGAACAGGCTCTCCACAGTTTCAGGTCGCAGCAGGTTGTGCCTATCTGCAGGCTGCAAAAAAGTAAAGTTCATAATTCAGTCCAAGAACAGGATACATTGGCAGAGAGCAATACTAATTTGACTGTACCCTGTAGCTTCTTTTGTACCTACTACAAAATGGAGGAATAACTGGCTAGGAGGTAATACTGCTGAAAAGGATCCAGGAGTTATAGTGGATCACAAATTGAATAGAAGTCAACAGTGTGATGCAGTTGCAAATGAGTGTTGTACTCTACTCAGGACCGGTGAGGCCTCAGATGGGGTACTGGTCCAATTTGTGACACCTCACCTTAGGAAGAATGTAGGTGAATTGAAGAGATTGTCCAGTGTCCAGAGGAGAGCAACAAAAACAATAAAAGTTTTAGCAAATCTGACCTATGAGGAAAGGTTAAAAAAACTGGACACATTTAGTCTGAGAAAAGGTGATTGAGGCAGGACCTTATGCCTGTCTTCAAATATATTAAGGGTTTTCATAAAGAGGACTGTGATCAATTGCTCTCCATGTCCACTGAAGATAAGACAAGAAATAATGCGCTTAGTCTACAGGATATTTAGTTTAGATCTTGGGAGAAACTTTCAACTATAAGAGTAGTTAAACACTCAAAAAGGCTTCCAAGGGAAGTTGTGGAATCCCCATCATTGAAGGTTTTAAAGAACAGCTTGGGCAAGAACCTGTCAGGGTTTTACTTGGTCCTACCTTAACACAGGAGGCTGGATTTCATTTCTCAAGGTCCCTTCCAATCCTACATTTTTATAATTCTTCTCTACCACCTCCAAATAATTATATGCAACTCAGCTTGTGAATGTTACAGGGATCTTTCAAAAATGTAAAGCCTAGGTGGCATTTGCATGAGGAGACTAAGAGAAAGGAAGTTTAGCCATCACAACGGAGAACATCCTTCCCCAGGTGCAGACATTCTATTGGGATTTTCACAGAAACAATGTGATACATGCACAGAGCTCTCCAAAGCAAGATACACACAGATGTCAAATTGTAGTGATACTTGTAGAGCCATTTACCTTGATCTCCACATCCTTGTGGTCCTTTTGTGCTTGGAGATTGAAGTGTACAATCTCTGGGCTCAGGCCTGTCTCTACCTGAGCATACATCTGGTAACAAGTTTCTATGAGGGCTTTGGCCAGCTCCATGTGATCAGCAGTCAGCCCATTGTGAGCTCCAAGAGCCAGCGTCCCAGGCAAGAAGCAAACTAGATGATCCTGCAAGACAAATACACAGTCCACTGTGAGCAGCATTAAAACAAACAAGACTTTGACTTACCCTGTAGCAATATAATAATGATACAGAGCACTGAAAAGGCCACACCGATTTGTTAAGCAGAAATGTAACATGACATGAGGCTGGTGCCATTACAAAAAGACGCTGTCAACTTAAAGTCACGAGATTTTATAGCTACTACTGATACTTGTAACACCTTCATTTACTAAAGCCAAAAGAGGCTAGTGGAAAAAAAATTCTTGACTTGCTGTAGGCTGGCAAACTGAACATTACATAACACTTTGTGTAAAGTCAGTTTCCTTGTTTCCCTGTACTGCCAATTAGCAAGGGAGAAACTGACTAACTGAAACACCCTTAAAATCAATCAAGAGGGGAACAAAAAAAATCCTTGTAAAACTAGTTTTTAAAGAATTCAGGGCATAGCATTTCAAGGGGGTTCTATCAGAAAGTGCCTATTTGAAAAAAACTCAAGTTGACAGTGTCCCTTTAATATTTACATAGCATCCTAGCTTTGCGTTGTGCTTTAAAGAGATTCTTTTAAACGTTTTAAATGGTCCAGAGAGCTTGAAATCTAAACTATTCAAACACAAAAAGCAGACAAAAGAAAATGACAGGGAAGAGAAGGATGAGGGTTAAGATAAAAAATTCTGAAAAGAAAGTTAATGTCATGAGCACTGATATTTTGAAAGAGATACTGAAGTAAAACAAAAGGCCAAGTAGAAATTAGCCACAGAAACCAAGGGTTACCGGTTTTGAGGAAGTATCTGAAAATTAAATGTAGATTATTCTGAGCAATAATCTTAATATGAATATAACAGAGTATGGGGTAAAATTGAACCCCCTCCTCCCACTAGAATTTAGATTTATTTTTTGTTATCCGTTTTAGTGTTAGAAACACCTGATACCTTAAGTCAGGCCTCAGTATTCCCCTGTATATTAGGCTCATCTCCTCTGTACAACCAACATTCCACAGAACATCACTGGATCTTATTCCTGCACAGAGGCGGCAGCAGGAGCAAAACGGTTACAAGGATCTTCCCTTCATGAATTCAACATACTACAGCTTTATTATTCAGTTATTTGTTCAAGGAACAGGAGGATAGATATTACCTCAAGGCTTGTGCAACACTCTCAAGCAACTTGTGGTTATCTTTCCAAGAATGCTGTGAAATGCTATGTGAATAATTCAACAGTCAAAGTCAGTACACAAAGAAGTTTGGGACCTATGTCATGCACAATTCTACTGAAATTCAGTTTATAAGAAGTTAATAATCCCTTCCAGTAAGGCTAACACACTATTGAGAGTGAATAACAGGACTATAGATTCAATTTGGAGTTTTATTCATTTCTACCATTCCAAAATCCTAAAGGGGTGATCACACACCCACCACCACCATCATCGCAACCTGCCAATCTCGTAGTGGATGAGTTTATGCTAACATGGCTCATAGAGAACCTCTGTACAAATCTCTCAAGATCCTTGTCCAATTCAACAAGCAGTGGACAACATTGGTGGTAATATCAGTTTAGAGAGACGGAAGTAACAGCATTAACACCTTTTCAACTAGTGAGGCATGGTGAGGTTCCAGTCATACACTTCAAGCATAGATGATCAATTAAATGCTGTAAAAGTCTCTTCCCTGCAGGGACTGAATTAAATGTACTCATACATGCAGTGTTAAGGGGACAGATTTACACATATATTAGTAATGCACTGTTTGCTTACAAATATTTGTCACTTTCATTTATATGTCTTACTCAGAAAGCAGTCAAAGTGCTTTTCAAAACGAGTATTAATTCATAGATTTTAAAGCCAGAAGGCTCCATTATGATAATCTAATCTGAATTCCCATACAACACAGGCACAGAATTTCAGTCAGTAACTCCTGCATCAAATATTCCACAGGAAATGAGAGATGGAGTAATTTGCTCAAGGTCACACAGCAGATTTGTGGCAGAGACAATAACAGACCTTCCATATCACTTGATTTCCACACTCATGTCTTAACTACTTCCTAGATCATCTACTTGTATTTTTGCATTACAGAAAAAGTGAATATGACACAAAATAGGCACTCTCTCAGTGTTTCACATGCACTGAATGTGTTCACTGCTGTAGAAACACAAGTGGAAACTCACAGGGAGATTCAGATCAGCAAATAAAAACCTAAGAGAAGGCCTCTGTCTGAAGCAGGGACTGTTTCCTGTAACCTAGCTACTCAGCATTGCCACCACACTGACCTGAACACAGTATTCATTTAAATTAGGATAACAACTGCGCACAGGACAGACAGACAAGCCAGAAAGACAAACAAAACCACCACCCTTCACAGGCTATCTGAATGCACAAACATTTGTAGATTGTAAGAGTCTCTGCCAGTTTTCATCTTTCAGCAGCCATTATCAACTCAAAACCCTTGGTTCACACACACACAGAATACGCATTTGATCAAATGGCTAATGTAACTAGGGCACTCAAGATCTCTCCCCTATGAAATGCTGACAGCTCAGGAGCTATGCAACAGTACTCATAAGGGCCATTAAAAAAAATGCAGGTACAGTGCTTACCATCTTGGCACTGAAATGGCCGTGAGCCAGTTCACCTATGAAAGTAAGCTTCTTGGGTTGTGATCTCCGAAGTAGATGCTTTTTCACCCCTTCTATAGCTCTCATGTAATCTTCCAACAGTCTGTGAATTAAAACCATTCCCAGTTGACCCCAATATACACATTTCAAAGTAGATTTATCCAACCATACTTTAGATATAGTACCTGCATCTCAAAGGCCACACTTTTTGTAGAGTAAAAACTTGCAATTTGATTTCAGTAGGCACTACTTAAGATATTTAGTCAAATATAAAACATTAAAGAAAAATTCAAGTAATCATGTTTATACAAAATGCATCTAGCATATACCTGAAGGATATCTAATCAGCCTTGATGTCTTTCAAGGGTTTTTAGGAGAAAAACACTTAAATATTAGGATTGTCAACTAATGGCTGTTAACTCAAGCGATTATGCAAAACAAATTAACTAAATTAAAAAAAATTAGTAGTGATTCATCAGTTTTAATTACAGTTAAACAATAATAGAATACCAATTTAAATATTATATTTTGAATGTTTTTCAACATTTTCAAATATATTGATTCAATTACAACACAGAATACAAAGTGCTCACTTAATATTATTTATTTTGATTACAAATATTTGCACTGTAAAAAAAATAGTATTTTTCAATTCACCTCATACAAGTACTGTAGTGCAATCTCTATAAAGTGCAACTTACAAATGTAGAATTTTTATTTTTTTTTAACTAAATGTGCTAAAACACAAAACAATGTAAAACTTTAGAGCCAACAGTTCCACTCAGTCCTACTTCTTGTTCAGCCAATCTCTAAGAGAAACAAGTTTATGTGTACAGGAGATAATGCTGCCCACTTCTTATTTACAATGTCACCTGAAAATGAGAACAGGCATTCGCATGGCACTGTTGTAGCTGGCGTTACAAGATATTTACATGCCACATATGCTAAAAATTTATATGCCCCCTAGTGCAAGCTACAGGTCAAAGGATGATCTTTTTTATAATGCAAATATTTGTATAATCATTAGGGCTGTCAATTAATCGCAGTTAAACAAATGAGCAAGTTCTTTTTTTGAATGCACGTTAATCACACACCAGGGCACTATGCTGCATGTCTCGCACATTGTTGTGTAGTTACTCTGCTGACCTAGCTTGTTTTTTAGGTTTTTTTCCCCCAAACTACTCATAAGTGTGCTCACATCAGAGTCTGCATAAAATACTCTTCCTTCTAAACTGCCAACCAGGGTAGCAAGTCTTACAGCTTATAGCATTCTTAAACATACAGGAAGCAGGAAGAACTTACTCATTTTCTTTCTTCCCACCCTGAATCCATTGCTTGAGCAAATACTCATAGTAGCTGTCAGCTCTGGCTCCCAGAGTGTACACCCCCAGGTGAGTGAACTGTCCACTGTTGGTGTTTATGAACATTGGCACCAGTCCATCATTCTTCCCTGACAGGGAGTGTACATGCTTCATCACTGCATCTACTGCTTTCTACAGAAAAAAATTGATAAAATACACATTGAATGAGACAATGCAACCACACAGCTCGATGTTATTAAATGGACAAAAGCAGTCAACAGTTGTGGGATTTCTCTTTTCCAACAGACTCACTGCTTATGGCTTCAAAGAAACTAGAGCAAACCGGAGGAAGGGATAGTTAAACATTTTTATCAGTTTTCCTTTTCAAAAATACAACTCTCTCAAGCTAGACTCGATGGTGGTGAGTCCAGGTTCCTCAGTAGTGAGACTCAAACACTGACTGACAGAACGTGAGATTAATACTAACGTTAGGTCAAGTGGCCTGCAAGAGCTCCAACTGTGTCTATTCTGAAGGAGATCAGTGAAGCTCTGAAATATTTCTCAATACTGTAGCACAACTCAAGTTGGTAATGCCAACTTTTTTTAACTGAGAGTTTCCTGGCATGAGTGTAGTTGAGGACCACTGCACATATGTAATGTACAGCTAATTCCTGGAAATACATTTATAAATAAGGCCCTACTTGAATCGTGGGATGGCCTTCAATTAGGGCTGAGTTGTGAAGAAGACATGGAAAATCATGGAAAAGTAATAATGGAACTTTATGAATAGTGGTCATCTGGAAAAGCAAGAGTAGACCTATTTGTTTAAGAAAAAATTGCTGGGCCAACATAAACTCAAATATACTGTTATGTCTACATAACTTTTTTTGATAACCAGACATTTTGCTGCAACTATATTACATTCATTTAAAAAACAAAGTGACTGGTGCAATATAAAATTCGGAAGACTAAAATACTTAACACAACTGCTGTATAAATCAAGTCCAGTCACTTTAGCCTTTCACATTTTACAGGAATTGAATGTTAGTACTGCACTAACTGCATGCTCAAAATGAACACAAAATTGCAGACTGTGCAAAGTAAGCTAATTAAACTCAAAACGGCAGTGGAAGCTTACTATTGTGGGATCCGCAAGTTCCACAATATCACCAATATATAAATTGGCCTTATGTATAAATTGATTTGGGGCAATATACAAAATCTTCTCCAAACAAAAAGAATACCCGTCCCACTATCTTTGAAATTGTTAGTACTTTGGTTTATTTTCCCCCAGATGCAATCTTTACACCATGCCCATAACTGGAATATGAGTCACTCAATAAACTCTCTGTAGGGCGTATGAAGAGAGTTCAGTTGCTTTCAACGCTAGCATTAAGGTGGGGATATCAAAGCACCTCCTACAGAATTTGAATACTAAAACGAGGACAGCTCCATATAATTTATCTTTAGCCTGGTGTTTTGAAAAAAACAGTTACAAATAATCTAGTGTCAGACAACACAAAAGATATCATAAGCTCATCAAAAACAAAGATTTTTCTTGTAAATTCCTTCTGATAAAAGGAGCAATTATTCACCTCTATGATGAGCTTTTTGTTATTTACTTTAAGAAAATAATTGGATGGACTCTTTCCCCCACCCCCAGCCACTTCCCTTTGGATATGTCATTTAATTGTCTTTAGTTGAGAAATTATAAGAACCAGGAATTCACCAGTAAACTGAAAGGTGGAGTGACTACTCAGAAATAGTGAAACGTATGGCATGAGTAGGCATAAATTTGCTCCAGATAAGATGTCTTAGAGATGATTTTTGGTCGGAAGTGGATCAGCAATGCAATGGCACTTTTCTTTATCAACCCAGTGAAATCTGCTCCAGCAGATTGAGAGAAACATTTTTGATTCTTGTTAGAAAGATGGAAGGAGAGAAGAGTACAGGCAATTTAAGTGAGTCTCATTAATAATGGGGAGGAGGCTGAGAGGTGGTGATGAAGAGAGGGAGAGAAGATGACAACTAGTTCTCCTATACCTGGAATTTCTCATCTCCGGTGAGATGAGATAGCTCCCTAAACTCCAGCTGGATACTGGTCACCTCTGCCACAGTGCTGTCAGATGTCCAGCGAGGTGGGTGAGCAGTCCCTCGGCCAATGTTTACATCTGAGTATGGTATCTTGGACGGCGTATTGAATGCTGGCATAAGCCTGCTCCCAATGTCTTTCTAAAAAGAACCCAAGAGCATGGCACAAAAATTCTTTATTATTTCTCCCAGCAATCAAACAAAAAACAGAAAAAAGCACTGCAGCTTAGCTTTAGCCCATGTATGAGGAACAAAGGCAAATAGTAAAAAGAATCACTAGGTTTCTTCACAGTAAATGGCATACAGCTTCTACCTCATTCCCACTGCTATACTGTACAATTCACTCTGCACATCCTATGTAACAGGTTTTCAATTTGAAATTATGGGATAATCCTTAATGCAAACACAGGGCCTGTGTACCCTGTCCTAGCATTTCGGAGAGGGCAGGAGGATATGACGGTATCTCCCAAGACAGGGACCATGAATGGAACCACTCCATTCATTGGCAAGGACTTTCTTCCCATAAGAAAATTAACTGGGTAAAAATATGATAAAGATTCTTAAATGTATCATCTTACTTTTTACATTAAGAATTAAGGAAAATTCTCATTAAAATGGAACCCTAAGGCATTAGAACTCTGATGACATCAGGAAGGCAAAGATGAGGAAAACATTCAAGAAGCCTCGAGGGCAGTAATGATGGTATACAGGGGAAAGGTACGGCAGAGTTTAACTTCTGATGAACCTTTCTGCCCCTTTACCCAACACCAGACACACATTCTACCTGGGGCTGTGAGATTCGATCACTTACAGCTTTCTCTAGGAAGAGGACATCTCCAGATAAGTGGTAGGCACTCAGCAAACCCCCCAGAATACGAATGGTGCTCTCAAAGAGGTTCACATCCACATTCTTATCAAGCTGTAAATCAGTTGCCACCCATTTCTTTGCTTCTTCAAACTCTGTAAGGCACAAAAGGGAAGGACTGTTGGCGGAAACACACTGTAGTTATGTTAAAGTAGCACATTCCAATGACCAGGTTAGTTTGCTATACTGCCCTGATTGTTATTTAGTCTATCAAAAGGAACCTGTACTTCTAAGGGGCAAACTGAAGAGGTTACAAATACACTGAAGAATGCACGCCAAGAGAAGTTAGACCTGGTATCACTTTAATTCCTCTGAAATACAGCAATGCGGGGATGTGCAAGGAGACGAGTACTTGGCACAGAAATTAAGTATTTAGCAGGTCTTGTAAAAGCACATTCCTTCTTTATTAAAATAATGCCGAAGGGAATTAGCCTGGTATCCCAAAAATCCCACCTCTCTCAATACAAGCCTGCAGAGTATGTTACAGGCCATGAAATCAGTCTCACTGTCACCATAAGAGTTTTGATCTTTTAATTAAGACTACTTAAATCAAAGCTACTGCCTGTCAGCCTCCCACCATACTATCTATGTATTTAAGTTGTAGGCCTGGGACTTAACTCACCCCCATAACAACTAACTGTGATCAGCTCTGGGTGAAACTCAGGGATTTCACCACTAACATTAAGAAAAAAATTCTCCACTGCTGGTAAAGCACCCCCATCTCAGGAATGCCCCCTAACAAGAGCCAGAACACCAAGAATTGCAAAGGAGAGACATCCAGGCACTGGGTTTAGGGAGGGTACGGAAAGACTCAGCAAACAGAAAATTAGATAAGATAAACTCTGATCAGTTAACTTATGCTGAACATCTGCACAAATGAAGATCATAAGCAAGTTACAATTTGGGCATAAGAGATAAAATGGAAGAAAAATACTTGAGCAGGGAGGAGAAAACACAGATGCTAGCACATGACTGGTTAAATTTTGTATTACCTAGAGGTATTGGATAATGTGACAGGTTTAGTAAATTTAAAGAAGGTAGCTAGTTTTACCTATTTAATGTAAATGGAAAACAATGCTCTTTGGGAACCATCGCCGGACTGCAGTTTTATATCAAGCTGCTAGAACTCTTGCCTCTCTGCATGACCGTGATGTGCAGAGGCATCATTGGCAACCACAGATGAGTGAATCCTGTTCCTGACTGACCTCAGGTGAAGCTGTGTCCCCAGACCAATGTTTTAACCACAAGATCTCTAGGTATTCAGGACACCAGGCATCTATGATGACTAGTAACGTGTATTGGTGAAAAAGTTGCTTCTTTAAAATGTTGCTAGTTATCTATGCAATTATCTAACTGGAGGTAGAATGCAAAAGTTAGAAACTAATGCCCGTCCACTGAAGCTTCTGGATGTTAAACCATCACTAGGACAGTTCACCAAGGTCTATCTCCCTCAGATCCCTCTCTCTTGTGAGAAAAATCACTGTTTACAACTACATTTTGTTACACAGGGCCTTAAATAAGGATGACAAAATAGGTTTTCTACACTCCATTTCAGTAAATTGTGCTGTCAGACTTGTTATCACTGTCTAGCAATAGGGAGTGCAATACAGAAATTCAGGGTTTTACCACCAAGGCAGTTTTTATATTCACGGACTCATAAGATTAAAGATTTGCACATTCTAATACAACTTTCATTTATATAGCTTTTTTTATCCTGGAGAATCTCAGAGCGCTTTACAGACTATGAAGCAATCACTTAAAGAAGAACTGCAATAAAATATAAAAGTTTCCAAACAGGAGCCCATTTTAAAACATGCCTAAATCACTAATACTTTATTTTAAAAGCTCTTTGCAGTTCACATTTAAATATTTTATAAGAAAGCAGTCACACTTCAACCTGATGAAACATCAAGAGAGAGAGAGAGAGCACCTGCAGTGAGAGAGAGACACAACAAGAGATTTCCACAATGGACTTTTTGTTTGATTTTAAATTGTATATGAATGTACATATTAAACCAAAAAAGTAAGAAAAATACAGAACTGTGGGAGACTCCTGTGGTTTCTTGTTCCCTGAGCTGCAGCTCTGATCTTCTAGTCTTGATACATGTCAAACTGTGTTTCTTGTGGAATTATTATAAAGGTGGCAGTCTCCACAGATTCCACAGCTGTTCAAAGCATATCAATGGTGACATTTTCTGGTATTTGTAAATACTGCTTTGTAGTTTCCTGTTTAACTTACATGTCCCAATTAAGTGATTACTTTCTGTCACTCGTGTAAGGGAGTAGTTTAAAAAAAAAAAATCAAATTGAGGTTTTAAAACTCAGTACCAAAACACAGACACTTCTGGAGTGAATTAGGATATCTGTTACATAGTGAAAAGAAACAGTATACAACAGTTTGGGACAGGAAGTGATGAGTACTGTATCCTACTGAACTTAAGAGGGATTTTTTCTAGATAATACATAACTAAGCAAGTTAAAATATAATTTTCATACCAATGTTAAAGTGTGGTTAAAGTCAGAAGAGTGAATAAAAATAGCACTGCTTTAATCAATAGATCTATGTGGATCCTGTGTCTTATATGCTTATAGTAATGACAAATAAATTATTAGTTTTGTTCCTTTAAGCATTGTAGATCTAACAGAACACTGAATTATTTTCTGATTTACATACAGAATTGCTGACTATGTTCCGTATGTAAAATATCTTTATTTACGAGATCATACACAAGCTAAGAGATCCCAGGCTGACTTTGCAAGGCTGGCATTTAAAAAGGCTCCCCCAGCATCTTAGTGACCATAGTGCACTGGTTGTTTTAGTTTGGAAACAACAGCAACAGGTAGACCTAATAATCCAGTCTCCAATTTCTAGTAGGAATGCCAATTTATTAATAAACATAGCCAGCAAAATTATTCCACAAATGCTTTCACCTTATGCAGTTCAAGGAATAACCTAACAACAAAGAAACAAAAAAAAAAACCAAACGAATTTCTGTAATAGGAAATATTTGGATTTTCCCCAAGGACAAAATGAAATTCATTCAGCCAAAGTGTAATTAATTGCCTCTGTTAAGGAGGTCTGAAGATATTACTTCAATAGATAAAGAAGATCTCCAAAAGCTACTTAAAAAAAACCAAAACCAAAACAAACATTCGCCAAACATCTCAGCCACCAAACATAAAATGACTAGTTGCCTTAACAGCAATTGTTGGAACCAGAAAAGTACTGAGGTGGGAGAAAAACAGGAAGAGGAAAGGAAATTACCTTCTTTTAAGCCTAATATCCACATGGTATCCAAAGCATCAATTAGTGTAAGACCGAGTCCAAACCACTCACTGTAAGTTTTGGACACAGGCTTTAGTTCATCATGTCCCCAGGCAAACTCTTTATAACCTTTCCATGCATGGCGGAATGCTTCTATCACAACCATCTGACGTTCATTTATGGGCACTGTGAATGGAAAACAACACTTTGTTCAAGAATGCTTAAGCTCAGTTATGCAGCCACATGAGACTCTTCTCCATTGAACTCTATCCAAAATCAAGAACCCTCATCTCTGCAACTGAAGGTTACATTGCACTGGCTCCAGTTATCTGAAGCTATTCCTTTTTAATGAGATCTTTCCAACTTGCAGTAAGCAGTCAATAGTTTTAGACAATGATTTAGTGAGGCCATCATTGGAAATCTCATTAATATTAAACTTAGCCCTCAAAAACAATATTTAGAGAAACACACACAAAAAACATGTTAAGGAGTTCCCAGAATTAAGATTACTGTACAAACTTAATGCATATTCACAAAGGGACTGAATGATGATGCAGTTTTAATTACATGATCACAGATTTTTTCACAGGAACCCTGTCTCATTCATCTCCTGACCAATTTCTCATCCCTACTCCAAAGTATGGGGGGTGCTAGAGCTTTTCAAAGAAAAGGCCACCAGAATTTAACATAAGCAAAGCAATGTATTTTCCCCTAGCTATGTTCTCAAAAATGGCTGAACCGTTTTGTCTGAAATTTTCCAAAAAACAATTCAGCCTGAGGCAAACACCCAGCATGCAAAATTTCAACCCAAGCAGGGTCTGGCAAAGTTATGAGCAACTGAAGACGGGGTCTTATTACGGGAGTATCTGGCAACCTTCATAAGTGGTGCTACCAGTCCTACCTATATTAAGGGCTCTCAGACATCAGGATGCCAATGCACTGCATGCTATTATGCTTAAAACCCAGGCTTTGGAATAAAGAAGAACTCCCTCCAACTAGCTCATCAATGAGCAGATTCCCAGATTCTTTGCAGCACTTGGCAAGCAACTGAAAGACAGAGCAGTAAACCACCATTGAGAAAGAAAGTTGTCCTTTTCAAGACATCTTTCTAAATAACTATTCTTCCCAAGGGGAGGACAATATTCCTCTTGAGAAGTGGAGCAGAGAGAAAAATCAGGCTGTTGCCTATTTTCAGTGCCACCCCTATTTCTCAATTTCAGAGAGGAAGAAAAAAAAAAAAAATCAGGCACAAGGGGCCAAAGGTAGGAGTGAATGTCCATTTAAACAAGGGGAGGAAGGTTGTGCATGAAGACATTCACGTACTGGGAAAGTAGGAGAAAAATGGTAGCAAAACACATTTATATAGGAGGGACCAAGTGCTTCCCATGGAGGGAAAGGTACATTTTGCAGAGCAGAGAAGGTGGTTGAGGACAGGTGCCTATTGTGCTCCCCAGTACAAAGATGTCATCTCCTGGCAAGACATTGGAACCTCTAAAAAACATTCCCTAGTGTAGGGCCATCCTGTTTCCACTGCTGTCTACTTTCATGGCAGGTGATGCTGCTGCAGCAATAAAGACAGCCCTTTCATTAAAGATAAGTAAGCATACTTTAAATATATTCAATTTAATTAACACTTGGTTTATTGTGGTTGGGTTCTGGTAATGAAATGGAAGATTCAATGTTTGCATGCAGTATCCAAGACAAGGTTAGGGTACAGATGTATAAGCCCAATATATATCAGAAGCAAGCGCACACACATCGGCAGTGGCAGGCTGGCAGAGGTGAGCTGCACAGTGGCAGGAAGTATAGCATGCATTCTATTGACACATGATCTGGCAATTGCAGCCATATATGCTGTGCCATGATAACAGCTAGTACATCTGATGCAATATTTGGGCAGCAGTATTTTCATTCTCAATTCTCAGCATTATTTGTGAATCAACAAAAACCCTGAAAAAACATGCACCTGTAGGTTGTCACAGCAGAAAAGGGTGCTGCGGGATTTAGATGTTCTAGATGAACAATGCATAATCTCTTCCCTTTCCCCAAGGGAAGTAACTCTGTATCAGCTAAACGTAGGGGATGCAATTAAAGGAATGGTATAGCTTTGACAGTGAACATGAACAGGGAGATAGAAACATCTAAATCTCATGGTCAGTGATGAGAATGGTGCTCTCTCTAGCCTACTACCTGGCTCTTTCTGGTCCTCCACTTCCACAGATGATGGTTTTTCTGGTTCCTTTATTTTACTGGAAGGAGGTTCAGTGCTTTGGTCAGGTTCTATCACTGCTCCTCTCCAACTGCAAGTACAAGGTATTTGAATAATATTTAACTTGATCAAAATAGAGACAAGAGTTAAAATGAATTATCCTGATCTCTACTATCAAACTGTGTTCATTTCTTATTTTCACAATAGCCTGATGGACACAGAACTAAATGACATTTTGATCAAGGCACAAAACAGGAAAATGTCACTTATTAGCTCATTAATCTTTATTTGAAGACAGTGATTTCTTCCAGGCAAAGGGTAACAAACCTTTTATTGAACTGAATTAAGAAACGTGTATCACAAGGCTTTTAGGATTCCATGAAACCACTGCTGCTGTAATGAAATTTCTTAAAGGAATCAGAAATATACAAATACAAAATGTGTGAAAGATCATTGCTTTTGAAATATGACAGGTGTTGTCTTCTAGGTTTGAAATTACTGCATGAACCATTCACACTTGATTAAAATAGTACCATGCAAATGAGCATTAAGAATTCAACACTGAACACAGGATATTAGTAATGTAAAGTGCTTGTTTTGTTACTGACAGACTCATGGTAAATCACATGCTTTCCTTACCAAAGTGGCAACATAAATCAGTTTGGAAAAAAATTACATAGGGACTCCTGAAGGTAAAAACCTTATATTTAGGTCCAAAGTCAAGAAAGGTTCATACTGAAGGCCAACAATTTTGACAAGCCCTTTTATGTATCTGTACATTATCTCAATTTCAATATGAACTTTAGCTACCCACAGAGAAGCATGGCTTAGAGAACCCACAAAGCTTATATGTTAAAAAAAAAACACCACTTATAGAGCGTTACTACTACTGCATTAATACTGACATTGTTACTAGCATACTACTGACCTATACTAACCTTGCTCTCCTAAATTTCCCATCATTGCTGCCACTAATGCTGTTCTACCCGTGGGAGCAATGCTAGAAGCGCTTGGGTAGAAAAGGTTCTGCAACTGCTCTGAGAGGGTTTAGATGACATGATGGCTAAAACGCTAGTGTAGATCAGTTGCTACTATCAACTGAGCTGCACCAGTGGCAGGAAGGGTGAGAAAAAAATTAGGAAGTTATGTCTAGTGTAAACGTACGGTGGTCAACTTTTACTACTCTTTCTATATTGAACAATACGTCAAATGCTATTCCCAAATTAAGTAAACTCCATAACTAATACAACTTTCACAATACCAATATGGTAAAAGCAGTACAACCGCCTTAGCTTGGATGCAGTTATATCACTATAAAGGTGCTTTATACCAGTATAGCTATTCCCATATGCTATACCAATATAGGACACCTTTATACTTGCATTCATACTACAACTCAGTATGCACTGATTAAAACAAAAATCAAAAACAACAAGCAAACAAACACATCCCTAAGAGTCATACTGGTACATTTTTTAAATGTACCCCAGGACTAAGATAATGATGATTGTGGTATTGTATTAACATGTAACACAGAACAAGCTGACAGAATGAAATAATCCTACAAACAGACTGCAAACTTTTCAGGGCAAAGACTGTGTGTACCTGTGCATTGATAAAGTGCTTAGTCTGATGGGGCCCCAAATCCTGAATGGAGCCTTTGGGCAACAAAAAACCCCACATCTTATCAAGTAAATCAACCTAGCAAAAATCTATACGCTGCTATTAATCAAGGGCAAAGAAACATACATAAGTAAAACAACATTCTAGGCAGACAATGAAAAGCCGTCACAACTTTGTACATTCATCTTATTCCCAATAGATTCTGAGATAATAAAAGCAGAATTAGAAGACTGCTCCAGCAGATTGTAATTTGTTGGAAATATTTCTATCTACCTAATAACAGACTTTTCTGTTTTCTCTTCTTTATCAGCCTGGACAGGTTCTTCCTCAGCCTTGCCAGCAACATTGTGAGCCTTTACCCTTGCATCTCTCCGTGGTGGTCTGATCTGCAGATTAGGAGGACCACGTCGGACTTGAAGCAGCTTTGGATGTTTCTAAGAAAGAAAGCAAGGCAAAAGTAATCAAGATGCTATGATCTACTTCATGGATGGCCAAAATGCAGTCCAAAAATTGCCCAGAGTTGTACAATGCAACCTGAGAACACCCTCATTTTTAATAGAGAGATGCAGTTCAGGGGACTACAGGTCACAGCATGGAACCTTCCATCTCAACCAGAAGAGCAGAGGGGTAGGGAAAGAGGAAAATCATATGTGAATTTTTTATTTCTGATAAAATTGTACATAGCACCTTGGGCTAACAGTTATCAGTAAGGATCACTTATAAATTAGGCTACATGAATCACTACCAGCTATGTACTTAACATGGGGCACTGTCAAAAATGTGAAAATGAAATGAACTTGTTATGCCTACTGTCAATTATTGCATCTTGTTATAACAAAGTATTGCATCATTAAGGGCTTCACAATGCAGAAATGATCCAATACCAGGAATTACCTTTCACTAATAGATGTACATTACCCAAATTAGAAGCATCACATGAAATATCATGTCCTGTGAGAACAGGAGCAGAGCGTGTTCGCTGTCGCACGCGCGCACGCACCCCTCCCCCCCCCCCAAGTTCCTTTTTCCTATTACTCCACCATTTAATTTCTTGGAAACCAGGCAGTTTGTATAGTCCTCTAAAAGTGTGACCATAAAATAAATTACTTTCACACATTTGCAGCAGAGCTCAGAGTTAGAGAGCTGCTATCTTTATTATTATTTCCACCCATTCCAGGAAGCTGTGGCTGTTTACCAGAGATGCTGACTACCCCCTGCCTCTCATATTCTAGCCAGCTACAGAGCCTAGGCTGCTCACATTTCCAGGACTGAGGTTTGGAGTGCTCCATTGCAGGTTGGAGTACATATTGCTGAATGGGAGGCTGACGATGGTGGTATGCCTGGGCCTAGGCCAAGCACAAGCATATATATCAAGATAGTACGAAGCCTAGAATACCAGGTCACAAGACCTGAAGTATCAGAACTGACAGACACACCAGTGGTTTAGAAAACATACACTGAACATTTAAGGTCACTATTAAACAAAGCCCATGTGATGTCTACTGAATTCCAGAAACATTTTACCCCCACCTCCCAAATGCTTTCACTATATAATAGTGCTCCTATAAAACAGCTGGCTAACTCCTTCAGACAGAGCTAACAGGAGAATTCTCAGAAATCATAGCAATTCCCTTCTCTTTAATTCTATGGATACAAACAAAAGCCAGAAATGCTACACTGGAACCAAAGCCTTTCTTGAGAAGAGAGAATTCTACCCATAGGAAATTAACGTTTATGACAAGCAATTGTTCATTGCAGCTGTTGGAAATAAGTGCTTCTTGTAGCTTTCACAAACCCTATTAGGTAGGGTTAAGAGGAGCACTTCTTGCAATACCTGAGGTGAAAGCTCTGGATAGTTGGCATCTGCTTTCTGTGGTGCTGGTAAAACAGCTGGATTTGCTGGTTTCAAACCAGGGACTTCCGGTTCTGTATTCTGATTTTCTGATGACTTGTTGGTTAGACCTATACATATAAAATACCGTCAGTACATATCAAACTACCTGGCATAAGGAATTAACAGCTCAGATGGCTAGCTGGAAAACTAAGTCTCCACCCACTAAATGTAGACAAGCCCTAAGGTAATCCCCTGTATTTATGTACTAAGGATACCTTTGCAGCAAAAAAAAAAAAAAAAAGCCAACAGATCTTACATGTCTAGCTGAAAATGTTAAATTACCAGCCTTCAGAATAATAGGTTGAAGGTTTTGTTGATTAAAAACAAAACAAAAAACAAGACGACAGTGTTGAAGGCAAATTTGAACCCAGTTCTCAAAAATGCATAAAGAAATTATGCCTGCTGTATAATTACAATGGAGAGCAGATTGTTTATTTTACCTTTTAAATCTTTAGATTTGGGTTCTTAGTTTTATTTATTTTTTAAATTAAGTACTAAGGATGTTTGCAGCCTCTAAACTCATTATTAGCCAAAACAAAACGTCACTTCAGATATTCAAGATAAAGAACCAAAAGGGACTCTCTGTCATTAACATTTTTTAAAAGGGGATAGAATGGGTAATTTCTACCTGAACATTTACAATAAAATGTATGTCACAATAATTAAACTGCTTAATAAAGTACATTTTTACAAGGTGTGTTCAATGTCTGCTAGAAAAAAATAATCTACAAAAATTATGAACATGCAATCTTTAAACCATTTATAACATTTATTAGAGGAACCTTGAGCTGTATGAAAGACGTACTTTTCCACTGTTCCCCCATGTTTGTGTATGAAATGACTCCACAGACTGCCAAGAAGGCAAACAGGAAGAGAATTACACTCCGCTGTAGTCGAGAAAGCTGCTTCCATTTCTTTGAGAAAGAAAATAAATAAGAGGAAGAATCTTTTGTATGACAAGTAGAAAGCCAGCTGTCACCAAAAAAAAACCACAAAAGATCTTTTAGAGCAAGAAATATTAAATTGATTATGTGTAGGTTTTACACTGTTTCCTATTTTGAACATCCATCAGTTACTTTGTCATGATATGGAAAGCAGCAATGTAGCATGCTACCATATAGCAGACTAGGTTAGAGAACAACTCACTGCCGGAGTCTGTGGAGACTAGGGAAATTGCACTGTGATAAATCTCCCGGTCAGAACATCCACTACAGCACACTGATTTTTACAGCAACCTTTCACTGGCTGATCTATGCATCTGCCCAGAAGTCATCTGGAAAAGAGCCAAGAGGCTCCTCCCTTCTGGCCAGCAAGGTTCTACAAGAGGAACATTCAAAGCAGAAGAAAAATGGGGGGTAGGGAAAATGAAAAACAATGTTAGTGTATCAAAGGAGGAAGGTTAAAAATAAAATAAACATCTCAAGCTGGATAGGAAAAGCAAGGCACCCCACCTCTGACAATCACTGTTTGTGAAACTGTTATGTAAACTAGAGGCTACAACCAAAAATAGACAGCCACCAGCTGTGGGAAAGAGAAGAAAACACAAAAGACTGTTCACAATTAACGACAATTATTTGCATCAGAACCCCATGAAATGAGAAGCCAGAGAACAGAAAAAGCCTGCCTTCTATTAGAGATGTTCAGTAAACTGCATTTAGTGATAGCGTTTTGTGTCTTGTTCATTTTAGTGCCCCCACACCATATTAACCATTAACTATACCACTTCACTAGTTTTCTGCCAGTCCTGTCAAAAATTTGCCAATGTAGCAGTTTGCTGATAACTTTTTGCACTAGGAGATCCTTTCCTCCCTGGGCAAAGAAGCATTTGGTCACATCCGTCAGTTTCCCAGAAGCTCTTCTGCCCCAGGGTACTTCCCACAGACCTTGCACTCTCCCCAGGTATGACAGACCAGCTGCATCCACGTTGCTCCAAGCAAGCGCAGGCCACAAACATTTCAGTGAAGATGTCACGTCAACACACTTCACTCCGCCAACTGGCACAGACATGTGTTTTCTTTTATTCTCCAAACTGCTGACTGCACATTGATCTTGTACGTCCCTCCCACAACACACATGGTGAGATGTTGATATTGCTCAATCCCCTATGGCACCTGTCACCATGGCCACCTCCCGGGCTGCCTGCATCCTTACCCCAACTTGCTTCCCTGGGGCAAGTACAAATGCAGCAGCTCACCAGGGTGGAAAGGGAATGAAAGGCGGTAATATTTTCTCCTCAAGTCTCTCCTGTCTCAAGAGGAAGACGAAGGGGTATAACCCCAGACCGGCCCACGAGTATGTTCACCAGCACCCTATCTCTTTTCCCTGAGATGGGTAAGCTAAAAGAGGAGGGCGGGGAGCCTCCAGTGTCCAACCTGCCCTTCTAGGCATATTGCCCCAGCATCCTCTCTCTTTTCCTTAGACTGGGGAGGAGAGAGAAGCGGGAGGATGCTCTCTGGCACCCCCCTCCCTTTGTAGGTGTGCCTCATGCCCTCTTCCTCAACGCCGAGTGCCCTTGCGGGGGGGAGAGCGGGCACTGCCTCGCCCCTAGGGCCACTGCTTGCCTGAGTGTGGGAGATACCCCCCACCCTCCTCCACACCCGGTGGGGAGCACTGCACCCCTCCCCCATGCCCCACAAGGGGGGGATTTTCCCTCTTCCCCTGCCTGGAGGGGAAAACGTGTGTGGTCCCCCCCCCGATTCCACCCTGGATAAGGGTCTCTCCCCCCACCCAGAGGGGCAGGACCCCTCCCCCTCCAACAGCCGCCCCCCGCGGGAGGGGCCCCCGACCCCCTCCAACAGCCGCCCCCC
>ML675655.1:17797981-17820707 GCA_007922155.1 Mesoclemmys tuberculata
CTCTGAATAGGACTGTCCCTATAAAATCGTGACATCTGATCACCCTATAGATAACATATTTCAACGTATGCTAAACAATTTGTTCCACCTTGTATTTAGCTGTGACACGCTCATTAAGTTTCCCAGATCTGAAGAAGAGCTCTGTGTGAGCTTGAAAGTTTGTTTCTCTCACTAACAGAGCTAGTCCAATAAAAGATATTACCTCATCCACCTTCTCTCTAGTAACCTGCAACTGACATGGCTACAACACTGTATACGCCAATATCTACCAAACACATGGGGACCAGGGCTTGGTTTATGCCTATCAACTTTGCAAAATTTTAGCTGTTCACATGGCCTGGGTGAGTAATCAGCCAGCAACCCCCATGAGGTGGTCAACCTTACAGAAAATGCTCAGGTCCTCAGAACACTGGCTAGACTTAAGAACACTCATGAGAGATTTGCCAAAACCAGAATAATCCCAGCCAAATGTGGACGTAACATAAGAATAGCCATGCTGGATCAGACCAATGGTTGGTCCATCTAGCCCAGTAGCCTGTCTTCTGCCAGATGCTTCAGAGAAAGTGAACAGAAAAGGGCAATTTATTGAGTGATCCACCCCATTGTCCAGTCCCAACTTCTAGAGGTCAACAGCTGGCAGCTACGCTAAAATACTACATTATTGCAATTATTTAGTATAGTGTCTTGGGCAATTACTATAGATTATGCAAGAGTACTTTTATGAAAGTTGGCACACCAGACTGGTAAAGAGACATGGAGCTTTTCAGATCTAGCTTGCTGCGCTGAAGGTCAGTGACCAAAAACCATCATCAGCTATCAGCCTTGTGGCAGATGATATGAAGGGGGTTGGTGCTTTCAGTACTATTTTATCCTGAATGGTTCAATCCGACAGGACGAAGCCTACTGTCACCATTAAGCACAATCAGAAGACCATATTGCAGCCACAGAAAATAACCCTATCTCCATACTCACTCAATCCTTGGCCTGTATCTTCTACACCCTAGAGGTAGGTGCCTTCCAGCTCAGATCTAAAGCGCAATGGGGGAAGGGAGAGTTTGCAGCTGCTCATGTTCTATCAGTTCTACAAGTGGACTTCATTTTTCATCATTATCAAGCTGGCATTAAATTCACATACAGCCGTAACAGAAAATGCACTCAGTCTTGTCTGATTGCAGAAGCTAAATCATCTCAGGCCTGGCTAGTACTTGGATAGGATACCATTTTACACTAGATCTACAAATAAAACTGAAAATGATAACTTTTGAGAAAAATACAAAAAATTAGTCTGGTATTACAAAATTCTACAGAAACAAACACCAATGATTTCACAGAGTCCTGAAGCATTTGGTATAGTTTCCAGGTGTTTATTTTCCTATTGGAAATAAATAATCAATTCATGCAAATTAAACATTCAGCTTGTTTTGAAAATTCATCCTGATGGGTGGAGAAGGGAATGGGCATGTGGGGAAACATTCCTTGCTCTTTGGAGGAAGTACAATGATTCTCCTTGGATCATTAAAATACTAAAGCCCAGCAAGCCAGCAGAGACATTATCAATCTTCCAATTGTAAAGAATCACTAGGATTTTCCTATAGATTTCCTATAAATAGGGCCCCTTTTAAAAGAGATTGTTAATGTATGATGTTAGAGTAAAAGTGTTATTCCCACTTATCACCTTGATGTAAATTTCTGTATAAACAACCGCTGTGAAACTGAACAGAGCCATACTGCTCAACTGTACGTTATCAAGAGGCATACCACCTATTTTAGGCCCAAATTTTTCTCCATCTGACTTAGCCTGTTACCCTACTGTAAATCAGAGCTGATAAGGCTGAAAAATTGAGACTATGAAAAAATGTTCTGCTGAAAAATACATCCCACATAATGTCATACTTCCTCTATTGTTCTCCATTTCGGGGTTATTGTCACACAGTAAGATCTTGGAAGGAAGTGCTGTGCCCGTATCTTTAAAATAGATCATCAATAATACTGTGCTTGTATTCCACAGCAGCAGTGGCAACACACAATACGCAGGGACAAAGTACCAGCGTAGTACCCACATGCAAGAAATACAGACGGAAACCTAGTAGAAATCATAGCAATATCTTTATTATAGAATTGTAGTCAAGAAAACGTTGGAAGACGTAAAATAGTGATCTTTGTTTTTAAAAAGTGTCATTCATTATAAATGCTAGAATTATTTTAACCCAATACGTGACAGATACATATAATTAGTTTTTAAGAAGTTCCCTTCAAATCCATTTTAACATTCAAATTTAAGGCACAAGGAGTGAGGAAAAGAACATTTGGCACTCTCATTCAGCTCCTATTTGAAAACACAGTATAAAAATCATGTCAGTAGCTACATTATTGAGATGAAACTGCATTGGGCTGACCTGTAATTCAGGCTCAGAAGAAAATGTATTCATTTGGCAGAGGCACTCAGGCATGCAGGAAAAAAGTCTCCTTAGAACAGAGTGTAGTTTAAAATAAACCTGTGCCTGACTTAACAATCATCAGTCGCAGAGATACTGTGTGATTTGTCTTCAATTATCATTCAAGAATTTGACTAACTGAAATAGAATTACGTCAGGAAAATCCTGCAATTTAGATTATGGACTGAACTGTCAAAGGCAAGCACTTAATTTGCACTCAATCTTTAAGGTACCAGTTGCATATGCAAGTGAGGTAATTATGGGTGCAATTAGTGATCTGCATGTGCAAATGGCATTTGCAACTTATATGTGCAGATACAACTCGCACAAGCAACTCTGGCAGTCTAAATGTAGATGCGTTCTTCAGAAATTATGGGCCCAATGCATAAATTATGATCGCTCTACAGGTTATTTCCTCAAAACTCTGGATACAATTCAGAGACAGGAGTTTTAAAAATTCACTCTAACTCTTAGTTTATAAAAAGGCTTATGTTTAATGATCGGTTCAGCAATCTCCTGGTTGGGACAGCTGAAATATCAGAATTCAAGAATCCAAATGAAATATATTCTCCAATTGCTTACTTTAGCTTTATAAAATGGCTGTTATGGAGGGTGGGGGAAGGACTCTGGGTGACAAAGTTTCTGATTGTGAAGATATCTGTAAAACTGGTGGTCAACAGACTGCTTATTTTTGTAATTATATGAAATGATTTTAGTGATCTGAATCCAGATTTTAGTGGATTGGTATTCCACACCACCAAACACAGCAGTGTCAAAGAGTAAGCATTGCATAGTCCAAAGAGAAGGAACTCCCACCTCATCCTGATAGGTGGTTCTCCTAACTCACGTCGGAAGTGCAGCTTGATATACATGCTCTGTTAATTAATATCCAGGTTATCAATTTCGCAGTTTTCAATAAACATAATTTAAAGATAAATTTTAAAAGGAAGTGTTACTCTTAACATCATAGCAACACTTCGAGGGATTCAGGAGTACCTGACACATACCCTTCCAATAGGTTCTGAAGGTATATATATTGCTATTTTATTGCTTACATAGTTTATGCTGGGAGTAAATTGTTTTCGGCCTTTGGATTTTACAGTTTTCTCTACCACGTGGATTTGTTCCAATTGTTGCTTTAAGGCATGAGATAAAATCCAAACATTAGAGATATGCTATAAAGGTTTTACAGCAAAATGAAAACGAAGTAGAAAGGTCTGGTGAAAACATTTTTTATGCTGATTTTAAAAGACTAAATCACAACCTAAAAATGTAGCACTGCCCCAGGTGGAATCCCTCTAACCTGCATATCTGCTTCATATTTTGTGGTGAGGTGACACCTGGACTTGGACATCTTTTGGTCCAATTCTGCAACCCTTATGTTGAGAAACTTCTTCACATCAGGCACCTCAACAGGTAAGAGGCCCCAATTCTAGGCAATTGGGCTCCATGAGTGAGCGCTTGTCAGCAATGATTGCAGAATTGGGATCTTTGCAGGATGAGGTGAAAAAAAACCCAGATATTCAGAAGAAATGGCTCAATCCTGGAAGGTGCAATGCATCTTGAGGATGGTCAGCACTTTACAGAACTAGGAATCAGATTAACCTTTCTTCATATTCACACATAACTCCCATTAAAATTGATAGGAATGAGACACAGCCAGAGGAGAATTAGACCCATTAAACTGCAAAGCAGATGGATTTAGTCCCAAAGGGCTCTTCTAAAATAAAAGGAAAAAGCTCAACTGCACAAATAAAATTTGTTTAGTAACTAAAAGCACAAATATAACTTCATTCATACCTGAACCTGCAATACACTGAGGTAAAGATGCTGCCTTCAACATGATCAAATAGTATTAGGGTATGTGTCTATATATTTCTCATCTGAATTCCTACTAGCATTTGTCATCAATCTGAAAATGCAATCCAATCAATTATCTCTATCATTAATAGCAAAGCCAACAGTTTATTAGTGTCTGTTCCCAGCATAAAGTTGATGGCCAGATTTTTTTTTCTTCTTCATTCAAGCATCTTCTAATATTTCTGTTTTGCTTTCGTCAAGTATAAAGGGTGAATAGAAGTCTTTGGTCTTCATGTGCGTTTCTAGTCCCTGAAAATAAATGAAAACAATATACGATTAGGTTATAAACATATCAGACTTGGGTAATTTTATTATTTTTGGTGAATTTAGTGCTGGGGAAAGGTGATTGACAGCCCAGGAAGCTAAAGATTTTCAGTCTAAAGAAACAAATACAGACAAGCTCCCCTTCCCCCCTCCCAATATGCTACAAAGAAAGGTGTGTTCTTAACTCATGTTACTTAACACATGGTCACAAACTCAAGGCAAAATCCTAATGAAACCCTAGGCTCCCTCATAGCTTTTGGCTATGTCTACACAGCAGCTGAGATGTGTAATTCCCATCTTAGGTGCTAACTCTGATCGAGCTGCAGTGTTGCCACAGCAGTGTAGACATGCCCGTCTTCACTGCAACCTGTTAACATGGGTTAACACTACAAACTGCCTTGTCTTCACCAGGATTTTGCCTCAAATTAGTTGGCCTGTGTGACCTAACATGAGTTAAGAACACACTTTTTTTTGCTTGTTAAGACAAGACCTGGGTGTTTACAAAAACCTTCTACAGGCTTGTCTACACTTGAAACACTATAGTGTAGACACACTCTATGCTGAAAGGAGGGCTTCTCCCGGCAGTGTAGATAATCCACCTCTCCAAGAGGTGGTAGCTATCTATACCAGGAGCTAGGTTGGCATAGCTACGTCATGCAATGGAGGTGGATTTTTCACATCCCTGAGCAACATCGCTGGGTCAGCCTAACTTCTTAGCATAGACCAGGCCTGAGAAAAGTCTATTTCACCATGCTGCTCTCTGGTTCCTCTCTGTAGTTCTTGTGAGGTTGTTATTTCCCATCCTATCTAGCCTAGACAAGGCTCTATGGTGCAGGACCTGGCTCCCTCATGCTGCTATATCATTTTAGGCACCCTCCCCTTTCCTCCACACCATGTCCCTGGCTAGAAACACAGAAAAGAAGCCCCTCCCACATGGTTTTGTACCCAGTGGTGGGAAGAAAGGACCCTTTCCTTCCCCCATCACCACAAAAAACAGTTGTCCTACAATGACAATCAGCTTCAGGAGCAAGATTCCACAGATTTCATCTGAAATCCAGTCTCTCAAAGAGGCAGAACATATACCAAGCAGTTTTGTTCCTGAGAATTATTTGCTCACTATGGGAGAGATCCTTCTCTGATGTAAACTGATGTGCAGAATTACCCTAGCTGAGGATGTGGTCCAATGAATTTATTAATCATGATATTTTGCACTTCCAGAGAACTTTCAGTCAGAGGATGTCAAAGCATTTATAAATCGAACCAAAGTCTCACAGCCCCAGGGGAGGTAGGAATTAGAAATCTCACTTTATAGATGGATAAAATTGAGACACTCTGTGATTAAGGGATTCACCCAACATCACACAGTCAGTCAGTGACACAGTCAGAAATATAACTCAAAGCTTCGGAATCCCAGGCCCTTTGGTCTAACCATTACTCTGTTTCCAAGCAACTGCAAGGTGAAAAAACCTGCTTTCTCAAGAGGAAAACACCCACACAATTAAAAATATCTGCACAGTTAATTATACTTACCTCTCCAAAATAAGACACTAATGGAGAAATCTCACACACCGCAGGAGGATCTTCAGTTCCTGATAAGCTAAAGAAGGAAACACAGGATTAATCTCTCTCTTGATACGCCTGTACAATGATAGCATCCTTGAGAGACCTCACAGAACAGAACGTGCTACCACAGGGGCAAGGGGTAGTTTACATTCAGAGATTTGCACAGGTCCAGCGACAGTTTGAACCTGGATTCTGGGTAAATGAGAGGAGCTAACATTTCCTTGCTACTTCAAATCAAAAGAAACATATGCATACATTTGATTATGTGCTTTTCAACTATCATCAACAACTTCTGGGTTTACTAGACTATAAGATGACGAAACAACAGTCCCCCACTGCGGTAAAGGTTTGTGTGAATTAAGTGGGAGAAAGGAAGCCTCTGACGTGGGGGTTGCTATATAGTAGCTGACAGCCAGATGTTAGTGCCCAACAGAACAAAAACACTGCTATAGACAGCAAGAAGTATTGGGGCCATAGTCAGAGAAGCTGGCGCAGGGAGGGTAACTTAAACCTCTGTGGTGCTGGCTAAGCCCATAATGCCAAGAGGAAGACTGACAGAAAGAGTGGCCGTACTGCTGATAATGTTCTCTGTGTCAGGATTTCCATCCTGAGAGTCAGCTTTAAATCCTGCCAGAGCACCATGGGTGTGCCGAGTTGGAATACCGAATCAGTACTCTCCTGGACTGCCTTGGCCACGGCCCCCCTTTCCATACAGCATCATTAACATTTGGAGATGCTGGTCCCTACACAACGTCGGCGTAACTCGGGTTGTGCCCACTCTTTACTGCTGTAACCTCAGCCCTCGGTGGATATTCTGCCTGCAGGAGCCTCTGCCAGAATTAATGCCTGTGGGTATCTGTACACTGGCTGCTCTGCAACCTGCACGCAGAACACATTCCACCTCCCAGGGAAGGCTTGCCTTTACACGTTATCTATGATCACTTATGCAGCAGGAGCAGTTATCAATATTGACCTCCAGCAGCATGTCAATGAAAAGCCTGATGAAGAACAAGAACCACACCAACCGCTGTAAGAAATTCTGCCCCAGGAAGTTATCAATTCCACGCACCAGCGTACATGCCATAAACCAGCTCAGATTTGGTAGTGGCTGGGAGGGAAACAGCAGAACATGCTACAAAAGGTGCTCACTTGAGTTTCTCTGGTATTCCGCAGCCATTTTCATCCAGGAATCTGGCTCCAGCTTTCAGAGCCCAGCGGTAATGCTGAGAAAGGAGGGACCGCCGAGCTGTGGTCGGAGTGTCTGTGTCAGCGGTGTCTGCATTTTTTAACGGGGAGAACTCCTCTTCCCTCAAAACTTCAAATGCAACAAAATTCCTATCAGGGGAGGGGAGAGATGGGAAAGAGAGAAAAAGCTTAACACTGATCCTCTCTTGCTGGTACGGATACTTACAGATTTCACGGGGTGGGGGTTTCCCCTAGGTAGCACTGATGTAGCACAGCCCACAACAGAATTAAGCCAGGCTTAGCCCACAGCCCTAGGTGGAGAGTGAATGAGCACAGAGGTGATGGGAAGGGAGCACAGGAGTAGAGGGGAATCTAAGTGCGGGCTGAGATTGATCAGACACGGTTTGGACAGGAAGTTTGCTGTGAAGAGGGCAGGTGACTATTGTAAAGAGCTTCGAGGCAGAAGGCCTATGGAAGAGAGACGCCTTCAAGGTGCAGTGGCCTTGTGGGTGAGAAGCCCCAGCTAGAAGTGCTATACGCAAGGGACTGTGAGCCCAGAGGGTGAGTTACAAGCAGGGGGAACAGAGGCAGCAGTAAGGCCATGCACAGGAAAATCTGTTACAACAAACAGGTCCAGTTGAACTCAGAGCCCTGTTTTTCTAAACCAAGAAACTGCCACCGTAAATCAGGTTTTTTTCTTCGGGAGGGGAGTAGGGTCAGCAACATGAGTCCCTGTGATGAACAAACAGCTGCACAATACAGTCAAGCAGCACATTAAGTGTGCGCCTCCACCGCTGTGGAGGTGAACCTATCAGCCAGGGTCGGGGCTCATGCTGGCACTTTAAAAGCAGCTGTGTAGACGGCGCTTTGACGATGTGTCTCAGGCTAGAGGTTGGGCACGGAAGCCCTCCCCCACCCTAAGCTTCAAAGCGCAAGCTCCAGCATGAGTTGGAACGTCCAAGTGCTGTCTACATGGCTGCTTTTAGAGCACTAACGCCAACCTTGCTAGCTTGAGTCTGTCTACCTGGGCTGAGAGGTTCACAGCCGCGGGCTGCGTAGACATATCCCACAAACTGCTGCTTTTCAATAATGGGAAATGCAAAGAGAATTTCCCAAAGCAACACCTGCCTATTTTTGTATTTCAAATGTGGAACACATCTGTCAATGCATTCTAACACAGTTAAAAATCACTGCTTATTATTAGCCCCTTTCAAGTTTGAAATTCATATCTATTTTGGGAGCAAAATTATTTTGCCATTATGTCCACTGGTTCATTATTGTAGAGTTGCTCATTAGGGCTAGTCAGTGCACTCTGATTTGTTTGTGTCATCAGCCCTTCAGCGACACTTGCTTATTTAAAAAAAGAATGCTCCCGAAACACCCAGCATTTACATGGACTGTGCAAGCAGCTGTATGAGACACACAGCTGCATTCAATTTTGGAGTGCTCAATCCTAAATCAAATCCCTTTTAATATTATTGGATTTAAAAATCTAAAAACAAGACACCCACACTCAGGCCGAGGCTCCTTCATGCTTATATTTCAACCTGGAGTGAATCTTTATTATGGACTTCTAGACCCAGGAAAAAAGAGTTTAGAAGAAAATGTGAAATATAAAACTGATAGAACGCCTGGGGTGATCACAATGCCGGAGGAACTCAGCAGATGCAGTAGTCTTTTTGCCAGCTCCCCCCACCATGTCAATTTCAAAGGCCATGCTATGGGGAAAAGCCTGCTGCAAGCAAAGGTCATCAAAGTGAATACTGAGAAGGAAAAGACTGACGTCTGCCACTAACTTAGAGAACTGGAACACATCAAACACAAACTTCTCCAGCTTTATCCCATTTGGCTTTAGCGGCTTTACCAGATTTCCCTCCTCGTCAACGTAAGGCACCTTCTTTATGGCTACATGCTGCTTCAGCTGGGACTCAAATTTCCTGCCAGAATGAAAGAGGAGAAAAAAACAGGTTCGTTTACCCCATATGCAAAGCACAGGAAGGGAAAATCTCCAGCCTCTAAAGCAGACAGCTTATTACTATTGGCTGTACGTTGGGATTACTGAGTGCCATTCATTCCAAAGCTCTTTACACTCCTTACCCCCTGATATATAAACAATGCATAAGGATCACTTCACTGACCACAGAAATGCAGCCATCTCTGTGGGGAAAATGTGGCAGCCATTCTGTGCCACCAACACTACACTATGGTACAGGGCAGGAAGTGACGAAGAATCCTGTGCCCAATTGGAACTGCAGGAAGAGTTTAAAGAACGTAGCTGCCCAAACTAGAATTTGACCAGGACGCTTATTTCCACAGGCTCTTTAGTGATCCCAGGCCAAAGACAAAGACAAACCTCCCACTGAACTCCAAAAAAAGTCTGCCTGACTCAAGACTGAACTAAATAAAGCTCACTGGATTTGTCTCCACATATTAAACCACCTCAGTGTTGCATCTCACCCAAGGAGAGGGGTCCTCCAGCAGTGAAGTGTCCCCGGCTCTGTGCTCAGCCATTGGTTCCGCTCTGACTCCAAGGGAAGAAAGTCCCTTAGTGAATCGCCAACATCACTCTTTGAAGCACCCAGATGTTCCTTGGACGCCTTCCCCAACTCTAGGGGAAACACTGACTCTTGCAAAAACCCAGTAATTTTTCCCACCCCCTTAACCTTAGGATGCAATCATCGCTCTTCCTGCAGGGAGGGCCAGACGGGATTCCCATTGGACCCCATCAGTGTGACTCTTTAATCTGCCAGAGGTCACTGTTGGGCTGTGTGGCCCTAAGCATGTCTAATCCCCGTTGGCCCAGGTAGGTTTACTTTCTTAAGAAGATGAAGCAACCACAGTGATTCAACAAGTGAAGTGAACCATCACTTCATCACTTGTGAACCATCAACAAGTGAAGTCTCTCTGCTCAGAGCATGGTATGAAACTAACCAGGAATTTATTCTGCTTAGGTTCAGGATCCCAGGCAACAAGAATGCCCAGATATGACTCATAGACTTTAAGGTCAGAAGGGACAATTATGATCATCTAGTCTGACCTCCTGCACAATGCAGGCCACAGAGCATCACCCACCCACTCCTGTAATAGACCCCCACCCTACGACTGAGTTAATGAAGTCCTCAAATCATGATTTAAAGACTTCAAGGTATAGAGAATCCACCAGCAAATGAGCCGTGCTCCGTGCTATAGAGAAAGGGTATAAAAACAAAACAAACCCAACTCAAGGCCTATGCCAATCTGCCCTGGGGGAAAATTCCTTCCTGATCCCAAATATGGCGATCAGCTAAACCCTGAACATATGGGTAAGACTCACTAGCCAGACACCCAGAAAGAATTCTCTGTAGTAACTCAGAACCCCCCCATCTAACATCCCATCACAGGCCATTGGGCCTATTTACCGCTAGTAATCTAAGATCAGTCAATTGCCAAACTAGGCTGTCCCATTATACAGTCCCCTCCATAAACTTATCAAGCTCAGTCTTTAAGCCAGCTAGGTTTATAGCCCCCACTGCTCCCCTTGGAGGGCTGTGCTAGATCTTCACTTCTCTGATGGTCAGAAACCTTTGTCTAATTTCAAGTCTAAACTTCCTAATGGCCAGTTTATAGCCATTAGTTCTTGTGTCCAAGAATTGAACTGCAGAGCACTAGGGTAGAGCAGCACCACTTGTGGCCGGCTTCTCATAATGGGCGGAAGCCTCAACGACAGTAGAGCTAGAGACAGACACAGGGTTTGTCTACATTAGAAAACTTGCACTGGTGTAACCGACTTGATCTGAAATTGATTCAGTTATTCCCGGGCAAATACCTACGGTAAATGCACTTAAACAGGTTTAAACTGCGTACACCCGTTTACACCCATTCAGCATAATTTGGTAATTACCAGATTGAACTAAACTGAGTTAAGCACATCTATATTAGGGGTCTGCACTGTTGTAACTGAAGTGATTTGGTTTGTGTAACCTGTGTGAAGGCCAGCCCTCATAAAGAAGGTGCCAGGGACTTCAGAGGAGGCACCTGTTTTTAGCAGAAGGGGGGATTACCCCATATCAGATGACTACAAACCACAGCAGCCAGGATAGTTTTTGCTACGTGTACCTTCAGTCTGAAAAGCCACCTGGCAGGCGCACTGGAACTTACTGTGACACTGTCTTGAGGAAGTCGAGCGTGAAGAAGTGGTTGCAGATATTTCCGGCGCTGTAAACCAGCTGCCCATCAGGATTCCTCATCTGTGCGGTCTCTGGGCTGATCTCGCTGTATTCCACCACCTGATATACCCCGTCAACGCAGCACACTACCCCAACAGGCTCTGTGGGATAGGCCTTCTCCACCACCTGCAGCCACAAGACAGGGTATAGGCAGCAGTCAGGGATTGCTTTGGCATGGGGTTTAACCCTTTGGCATTGCAGGATGCTAGTGCAAACCCTGTGGAAAACTCACACTCAGTGAGGTTCTGCTACGTGCTGATCTTCAAATGCCATAGCAGCACATCAAAGGGGATATCACCACGTGTACAGGGCAGCACTGATGGTGCATTGTGCCCCCATTACACTGGCTTATAGACAGTATTCAACCAGTTAATACCCAAACCATTTGGAAGAAGATGTAGTGCTCAGAGAGATCGGAATATTCTTGGCCATATTTTTCCTACCAAGGACCTTTAATTTGACCAGACATTAAACGCAAAATATTTCTAGTCACTTCCTTTAAGATCTTGATCTACGTTAACACCGTTAATTACATGCTACACAAATCTCGTTCAATAAAGCACCAGGAGCCCCTTGCTTTATTGTCACAAAAACATGCTAGCCTTGCTCCATCTAACTCCCCACTAATGGAGCATCTAGACTGGGATAAAAGGTGTATTTATTAAACACACTCAAGTGTACACAAGCCCCCGGTCTCCAGTTCTCTCTAGTGTCTCTGAAGAAAGAGCAGGGAGTTAAAAGAGAAGCAATTTCAGTTTGTAATTTCCTCTGCAATTTGATGAAGCCCATAAAACAATGTGAACCTGGTTGCCATGGTACCTTATGAAAAGGACACGGGGCCTTACACGTGCACCTATAAATGTTATAAACTGGATGCGTGATTCACCACTGGTGCAGCTCCCCCAGCAGGATCAAGGTGGAAACTGTATGGACAGGTTCAGGTGGATGTCACTGTGTCACCTTAACTAATCTGAGCTGTGTTAGAAAACCTGGTGGTGCAAACACCTGGGCCTTGGCAGCTGTTTGACAGACAGGAACATGAACAGACATACTAGGGGAGTGGCCCAGTGTCAGCATCATCTCACCTTAGCGCCACAGTCTGCCCCTTTAGACACACAGAAGCCGATGAAGACGGGATCAGCCATTTTGACGAGGATATTGTCCACACAGTAAACATGGATATACTGGATACCGCGCCGCTCCATGTCATCCAAGATCTTGTTGTCCACCAGAGCACGATATAAGCCTCCATTGCCATCTACAATGCAAAAGAGGGGGGCCCATTTCCTTAATGTCTAGCCACTCAAACCACGCAGACTCCACAGGCCCTGAACTATCTTTAACAAGGAGGGTGGAGAACATTTTCTAGTGGTTAAAGCACATGATTGGGCTCAAGTGCATTTTATTTCGCCTTTGCCGCGGACAAACTGTGTGACTTTGGGCAAGTCAGTTCAACTCAGTGCCTCAGTTTCCCTACCTGAGAAATGGGGATGATGACACTGGCCTATCTCACAAGAGGGGTTTTGGAGCTTTGTTCACTGACATTTGTAAAAGCCCTTTGAGATCCTTGGAGGGAAAGTGCTACAGAAGAATAAAACAGAGGCAAGGAAATGACTGTCACACTCCTTGTCTTCCAAAGCGTCAGACTCAGCCGCATTTAAAATAGAGCTTAAAAAAAAGCTGTAATTCTCTGAGGTTTTGGCCCCCAGTCTTTTTAATGGTAAAATGTCGGATTTTCACTTTAACTGTTGTTTTTTGCACGAGGCACCTCGAACCCTTATGCAACAGACAAATAAAGTGGATCATCCTCACTTGGCTACACCTTTACAACGCTCCAAAAGACATCCAAGGGAAGCCAGTGCTACAGTCGGCATTGGAGGAGACACCCTGCAGCAATACAGGCGAGGCGCATCACTTCCTCAGATCTGCTGCCTCTTTTAATCACCCACAAGCTGGGTGCAGGAGGCCCGTTTTTTAAAAGGTGATATTTAGACAGCGTTGGAGAATTTTATTTTCTTATTCATGGAATTTTCCTTTGCTAGAAAACACATTTCCCTGCTTCCTCTGGAGGGAATTCCAGCCATGTGATCACTCCCCAGTCTGGAAGCACTGCTCTCTGGTGTTTGCAGCAGAATGGAGAGCACTGACTGGAGACCAGCACACTACAGGTAGAGGATGGACCAGCAGCCCATACGTCGCTCTGCTGCGGGACTTCAGTCCTGACATGCAGCACTTCTGTTCTTGCAGTTCTGCCCCCTCCTCCATCTCATCCCTCACACACGCAGCTCTGCTAGTGCACTTCATTCCTGACTTGCAATGGCCCCTGCTACTCCAGTCCTGCCAATATTCCCAGACTGCCCTCCAGGTTCTGTGATGTAGACAAACATCTCCTTGCCATTCGATGAACATTACAGAATGCATTTCTCTGCACACCCCAGTGCCACACTGATCAGGAGCTTTCACCAAGAGCACTAATACATGTAGCAGCTGGGAATCCCTACGCCCCAAGGAGAGGCTGAATTTCAACACACACTACCCTACTGTGAGTATCATGGGCAAACTGCAAGGTACCTGGTGCCATGGCAATTTTCCCTTTCTGTTCCAAGATGGCTTTCCCATCAAACGTTACAGCTGGCAGCATCCTCTGCTCGAACATGATCACATTGGCCTTATCCAGGTTAAAATAATCGTGTTCTGTGAAGAACGTCTCTGTTGGCCCCAGTGTAAACTCACTTGTCATGATGTACCTGCAGGAGAACAGAAGCTGAACAGTCAGGATGAAATGCAGTTTAAAAAAAATACACACAAATCAAGCAAGATGTGCCCTTACGGAAAAACCCTATAGATCAAACTTTATAAAGATGTAAACTATAGGGACTTTAAATAATCTACAGCATTTAATAAAGAATGAAATCTCTGCTACTGATCTAAAAGTTCCACAGAGAGGATCCATTTCTGTTCAGTTCTATGGCATATCCATAACAGATCATATAGGCCTGAATTTGTACTTTGAGCAAAGTTAAACATGCCCAAATCCAAAAGTTAAACATGCCCAAATCCAAAAACACCTGGGTATTTGAGGGTCAGTTAGCAAGGGACAAAAAAACCTCTTTGCCTTATCAAATGGATATCATGAAAGAGAGGAAGAAGGGTTCAAAGTGGGTTTTGATCTGTGCCAGGTCTTATGGGCCAGTGATGAATGTTCAGTAGCTTGAATCAAAGTTTTCCAGTGCCTCTTTTTTGTCAGGGAAACATAGCAACATTTTCCAACCTCACAGCTGTGTACGGGTTTTCTCCCAGTTTCTTCATTGCTCTCTCGCCTTCTTTCTCCTCCTACGCCATTATTTCCCCCTCCCTTTAATTTTCTTTTCTTCCCTAATACCAGGATGTTCAGAGCTTATTTTCATGAGTTACCCCCTACACAGCGCTGCAATTCCCATTACTATAGGCCTACAGGGGGTCTTCATCCAGCATACCAGACCAGCCAACCCCAGCACTGGTCAGCCGAGTGCCCATATGTAAATGGGCAGCCCAGTGCCCATATGTAAACGGGGCTTATGCCCTGAGCACAGCATAAACTAGCTCATAGTTGGAAAACGCAGTGGACCAAACCATCTCCTTCGCAGTGAACACACCACTAGGCAAACTCCAAATGAGATCAACTTAGATTTTACATTCTAAAAATAGCAGCTCTGATTTCCAGAGGTGCTGGAGCAGCAAGCGCTCACAGATCAGGTCAAATATATGTTGCATCAGGTGCTGTATCAGTGGAAGTGTATTAGCTCCACAGCAGAGCAACCTGGAGAAACATCCTGTTTAGGCAACTATTTACAAGCAGCACTTGGATTATGGCTCAGGGATATTTTTGTTCCTCTGCTTTGCCTAATTCCTTCCTGTGACCAAGCAAGGAGGTGACATTTACAAGAACCCTGCCTTTATTTCAAGGTCTGATTGCTAGCAACAGTTTGTTCCAAGAATTGCCCAGTCAGTTCCTCTCTCTCTTTCTCTCACCCACCCGCCCACCAACACAATAATCTTTTTGCAAGTTGCACATTTAGACTGCTTTGAAATGTTGAGGTTTTGGAAAAGGAAATAAGCCATTAGCAGCCATGGGATCAGGATATTCAGTAGTAAATAAACCATCTTTAAAGTGGGTGGCATTTCAAAGCTCCCATCTTTGGCAGTGTCCTATTAATATCTGATTTTTTCAGGTTTGTGCAACGCCTTGCTCAAATTATTACCACTCTGCTTCTGTAAGCCTGAGCTTTGCTGCTGCTAAACTACACAGCAGTTGGCCAACACACCGGCTTGTTTGCCTTGCCAGCAAACCCTTCAGGACGCTGCCAGTCCAAACCTGGCCTTGCAGGTAACAATGAGTGAACCCCAATTCCTGATCTCCCGAGATATGTCCCCAGTGGTCAGTCTCTCTTTCTGGACACTCACAGAAGTGATTACGTTTGCTGCCCTGCAGGGTTATGGCACACATCAGCTGGTTACCTGAAGACCCACACTTCACTAAAACAGGATGGAGATGGTTTTGTAAGAAAACAATAAGTTTATTAACAACGTCCAGAGGTGCACGTGATTTCAAGTATAAGTGAAAGAGATAAACTAAACACACCTTCTATTGGCTAAAACTTCACTTTAGCAAGTCACAATATTTGTCAAAACAGGATTGTAACCTATAGTTAGTTCCCAAAGACTTCAATCGCTTTGGCCGAAGGCCTTTCATCTTTCTCAGATTTCAAGTGCTCTGGCCTCATGTCTCTCAGGGATGGATGCCCAAATGACTTTCTGTTTCTGCTTCTATTTCCCAAAAGGCATTGTCTTGATTTCAAAAGCCAGGAAGGTTTCCTGAGGGTACGGCCTCCAGCCCGCCCTATGATTGTTAAGCGGTTATCTATTCCGATTTGATAGGCTGATGGCTTTATCTTATATATAAACATACTTCCCTTGTTTCTGTCTTTGCCTTGGTCAATTTACACTGGAGATGCAGTCAAGCTGGCAAAACAACTTTCCTTTGTCTAGCACAGGCTGGGTTTATACACAGCTTGCCAAACACACACATTTCCAGCACATATCTAAAATTTTTGATACATCACCTGTACATACATCACACAATAATATTAGTGTCCAGCGTGTCCCCAATTTGCAAATGAAACCTTACATGACCCCTTTTAGATACAGGTTATGACAACAGTGAGTTGGGGAAATGAGTTTGCCAGGCCTGATGCGAGTTATGGGATGGTGTGCCCTCTGCCACATTTAGGGGCTCCCAGGGTCACAGCTGGATTCCTACTGGCACCTGGGAAGTCACAGCACGAGGTGAAAATAAAAGAGCGATTTTCAGAAATAGCTGTTCAGGATTTTCTTCTTGGAGTGACAGCAAGAAGCTAAGTGGAAATGGAGGTCGACAGGCACTTACCTCGAGATGGACAGAGGTGTCATTTACCAACGCAGTAATAGGCTGAGTGCTGGATCTTGAAAACTGTGCAGTAGGGTTTGTTTGCCCTTAAGTAGGCATCAGTGAAAGGCAAGAAGCCCTTGTGTCCTACCAGCTCTCAGTAGGCCTGGGGGATGGCTATGAAGGGTTTGAGATAGACACTCCAGTACCACAGTGAAGGGTGCTATATAAGAACCTTGACAGAAATGTTGTAGTTGAAGAGGCAGCATGGTCCAGTGGATAACACACCAGCTCTGCCAATGATCTACTAGGTGAGCTTCAGCAAATCCCTTCCTCTCTCTGTGCCACCATTCCCCCTCCCACCCTTTGTCTATCTTGCCTATACACATTGTAAAGACTATTCCTTAACGTGTGCTTGTACAGTCCTAGCACAACATGGCTGGGTCTGGGCCTCTAGGCGTTACCGTTCTATAAAGGCATCTATACCACGTGCACGCAATATATCATGCTACCTACCACGGGATGCTACATGTGGTGCTGCATTTCTTGCCAGCAAGCTGCTCCAGTTTGCGGATTCTTTCTGCCTGGATCTGATACAGGGTCTTGCCACTGGGCAGTCCCACGCTGTACATCCCCTTGGGATAGGTCACTCCCAGGCGGGTTCCTTGCCCTCCAGCCAGGAGCAGCACTGCCACTTTGTTCTCGGAGATCTGACGGAAACCTGCTCGGGACAGAAGCCGCACAAAAGAAAACAAGGGGAAGGAAATGGATGGATCAGCAAAACAAAAATAACGACTGCTCTGTGCACCTTTGTAGTGCCTTTCAACCCAGGAGCACAGACAGAAACTAAGCTTCAACATCTCCATGTGATACACATGCACCATTCTCCCCATTTTTTAGGTCAGGAAACTGAGGCATAGAGCGGTCAAACAACTTCTCAAAGGTAACATGCAACATCACGCCCGTTGGTGTGTCGCCAATGGCACGGATCGAACCATGACCTCCGGAACTTAAAGCATGAACCTCTAGTTAGTGCTGACATTTGTACAATGACGGCAAAGCATTTTTCTTTGCAATTCTGTTTGCGAGTTACCACAAATTGGCAATGCACAATATGAATCAAATGAAAGATGCCGGCTTGTGGCAAAAGCTGAACTCTGCAGGAGCAGACAGTAAGCTGTAGCTCTGTAAGCTCTGCAAAGTTACAAAGAGTAAAATCTTGCTTTTGACTCCAGCCCACAGGAAACAGATATACTGAATAAGGAGCCATTTTCACAGAGTTGTTTTTTCTGACCACTTTAAATCTGAAGAAAAGCAACCAGCTCTCCAAATTCACGATGAGAAGGAAGAGGCCTACGGCTGTCTTGACAATATCTCACCTTGGCCAGTGTCAAAACACAAAGCAAAGATTTAGCATCCAACAGTAAAAGTGATGGGCCAAATCCCTCACTGGTGTCAGCGGAGTTACTGTACATGAAGGATGTATTGGGCCCATTGGCTAAGAATTTGCTGCCAGCATCAGCTAGACTAGAGATTAGTTCTTTGTGTTTCCATGGTTAGAAAGCTCAGCTCTACCATGGCAATATATTCTGGAGAGGGGTGATATTATTTCACTTCCAAAATAGCTAGTAATGTCAAAACTACAGCACTCAAGAACGCTAATTACACAATACGGTAATTGCACACTCTGGTGTCAGTCTTCAGCACTCTGTGGTCAAAGGGAACCACCCCAAGAGTGAGAACACATATTCCTGCCAACAGCTCATTTTTCCACACTGCATGGTACTCCAGGAACTAAGCAAATTTTACAACAACACATATTAAGGTCCAATCACTCTGAGTATTTTGGGGAAGTTAAAGTCCTAATGGGATAGTACTGAAGTTAAGAAAACCCCTTTCCCCACGGGAGCAGAAAATGGGAACTATGGGGCCTTTTTTTCTCCTGTTGTAGGAAACTTTCCCATACCAATCAGCAATCACTTGTGCAGGGACCAAAGCAGCGCACAGGTAAAAGCATACGGACCTGGTCTGAAACTGCACGTACAGGAGATGCTGCCTTGCCTCCTTGCTTACCCTCAGGAGATATTGGCTTCAATAACCCCCCGCCTGTGGATAATGGTGGCAAGATTTACAATACTGTCCCTAGTCACTTGCAGCGATCCCCTTAAAAAAACCCACCAAAATTGGGATGTGTGCCATCTATTGTTCCTCCACTGTTGGGGAATCCCATTGCTGCAAAGCCATCCACTACTTCACGCACATTTCCAAGAGTCACAGTCCTTCATAGCAGGATGCAATTAATTAATGGCTCTGCACGCTTGCGTGAATGCAACCCCACTGGTGGACGTCCCCACTCCAAACTGATTAGCGACTGAACAATAGCAGTCTGGAACTCCAGCTCCCACACAGCGATGGCCACACGCTTCTCCACCGAGAGGGCAGCTCTCATTCTGGTGCCCTTGCGCCGCAATGCTAGAGTGAGCACCACACACAGTTCCAGAACTTGGATTTACACATCCTAAAGTTCTGCAGCCACTGCTCATCGTCCCAGATATGCATCACGATGCAATCCCTCAACTCAGTGCTTGTTTCCCAAGCCCAGTACCAACGGTCTCCCATGGCAAGCTATTCTGTGAATGCCAAAAGTAATCCTGTGTTGTTTCTTTCCATGGCACACAGCAAGGCAGGCACTACGGATTCCTGTTCAGATTTGGAGCTCATCACATACTGCATGATCAGCCACGTTTTGTTCACAACACTGACCACAACAGTAAAGGACAGTCAGGATCCATGCTTTCAGGCAGAGATGGTGATTGCACAGTAAATAGGGACCATTGCAAAATGGTGCGAAACGCAGTCGGAAACCCATGGAATGATGGGACAGAAAAAAACTGCATCGTGTGACATTGAACCCGCACCCAAGATGCGCTGCGATCCACTCCGCTTTCCCCAACTTCTAGCTGCAGAAGGTGGCGAGCTGCACTGTGGGATAGCTACCCACAATGCACTGCTCTCACTGTTGAGGTCAGAGTTCCAATTGTGGCCATGCTCCACTGACAGAACAAGGAACATTGTGCGAACATACATAAGTGATACGATTATTGCTGTTTATGATCATCGGCTTATTTGAGTCGACAAAACTCTGCAGCGTACAGAAGGCCTTATCGCAAAATAACTCTTCACCCTTCCCTTCCAAGAATAAGCTATACTCGTCTACGTACCTTTGTACCAGAATAACTACATCCACACTGGGAGACAAGTACATGTCCACCACTTTAACTATACCAGTACAGTTAAAGCACCATAATTTGTGTGTGGGGACAAGGCCTTGCAATGCTGGTACAATGATGCTCAGAAAGGGAAAGGCGCTAGGCTGGCCAGTTCTCTGACAGACAGATTGAGTTTTTATCTTGTTCTCTCCAGAAGAACTATATGCAAGGCATAAAGCTTGATTCCAGCAAACAATGGCGCATGGTAATGTCCCCAAATGCTAAGCAAGCAGAGAGAGCCCATAATCATTAACATTTGTGATACCGTCTGATAGCACTATTATGTTTAAGAACTTGGCTGAATTCGTCAGCCTAATTATCTGCAAACAAATTAAAAAACAATAGCAGATGGACTCTCAATGCACAGCTAAGAAGGGCTGCAAATGTCAGTGCCACATTTTTACATCCCTAAAGGGACTGAACAAATGCCACAAAACAACAGCGTAAGAAACTCTCTCAAGGATAGCCTAATAGAGAAATTAAATAAAAAACAGGCATATTTTTAATCAAGCAGAGAGACTTTTAGAAGGTAGAAAACTCACTGTGCACATCTAATTGGCTCTAGACATTTTTTTCCTCTGGTGACCGATTATGCTCTTTTTGATCAGCGTGAGCGTCTGACACGTATGGCAGCACAACTTGCTGCATGGTTCTGCCTTAATGATACCACGCTGAGAAGAGTAACTAAGGGAACAGCAGTGCCTAAAGAAGCATAACTCCTTTCACTCAGGAGCTAGCATCAAAATAGACAAGTTCAGTAAGCATTTGAGGTAGCCAAAGGGCTGCATCTGGGAGTGTTCCGCCCCTGTTCCCATAGTGCCATGGACCGAACAATGAGTCTAGGCTAATTTAAACCTTCAGTAAAACTGATCTGTACATTTGCACACTTAGACAGGATTAGTCAATGCAAGAAGGTTCCTGAAATAGCACCTCCAAGTATAGAAGCAGCATGATTTAAACTTAGTAGCTAGCTCAATTCCAGCTCAAGTATTTACATTTTGCCCTCACAAATTCCTTCCATCACGGATCAATACTGTCTCACTGTTTCCTTGTGCTCCCCCGTCTTATCCATCTCTTGTCTTATACTCAGACTGTCAGCCCTTTGGGGCAGAGACTGTCTTTTTGTTCTTTGTCTGTACAGCGCCTAGCACAATGGGGTCTTGCCCCATGACCAGCACTATGGTAACACATAAATAATAGCAATAATAACAGCAACTATGGTATTCTTCACTCCTCGCCTAGAATCGTAGCAAGATGGTGCTGCTGACGCAGGACAGATAGGTGGATGGCTGCATTCTAAGGGGAACTGAAGCAGCACGGGGTTTGATTCTGCTCCCATTGAAGTTTTGCCATTGACCTCAATTGGCGCAGGATCGGGCCAACAATGTGCAAAGCATTCTGGGATCCTTCAGTGTAAAAGATGCTATATCAATGCCTGGCCTTTATTACTGGGCTGTAACAGCAATGTTGGATTGAAAGCTTGTAAGATTAAGGACTATGGCTGTGTGGATGTACAGTAGCTAGAACTACTGTGGGCGCTACTGGAATACAAATTAACAGTAATATTTAAGCTTGGTGCTTTTAGGGTTTTAAGCAAAATGACCAAACTCAGGGATCCTGTCCCACTTCTTGATTACAAATACACAGGTCAACGCTCATGACAAATGATTAATTGTACTGCCGACTCCTGCAGGCGATTGAAAAATTGGCCATGTGCTCTCTGATTTGTTTTCTGAGCATATAAAAAGCCCGGCGACAAAAAGGCAGTGCTGATCCATCGTTACCCCCAAATACAGCTGTGAGCCTCATTTTGCACATAAAGCGAACACCGAAATAGATCCTGCAGGAAGAAGAGACGGATCCCTTCTGGCAGACAGCCTGCACCAAGAGAGTTACAACAGTGTTCAGTGGGGGAGGAAGAAAGCAAAACCCCTTGATGGTGCACAGCTGAGCTGAGCTGTGGAGCGCAGCACACTCTCACATGAGCAGCGGATTGGACCCCTTGAACAAAAGGGAAGCTGTCCATAAATTTAGGCCCCACAATTAGGTTTTGTAAAAATAAGGAGGAAGAGGAGTTTTAAAAGCCTGAGACAAATAGAAATCATCCAGAATTTACAAGAGGGTCAAGGGGCCTATCATCATTTGAAACATTTCCTGCAGAATCACACCTCGCTCCCCTGGGCAAATCACTCCTGGCTTGAGGTGCAAATCAAAACTATCCCTACCTTCTAAGCTAGAAGAAACTATCATTATGCTCTGCTCCCAAGAATTCACAGGACCCCCCCAATTCCCAAGTTAACTTACGAAGGATGCTACCCAATCCAGAAGACAACGACTGGAAGCACTTGTCAATCCCTGCAACTTGTCAATCTCTCTGACAACATGCTGGCTCCAAAGGGTACGTCTACACAGCAAAACAGCAACGTGCCACAGCAGCAAGCCTCAGATCCAAAGTCTACAGACTTGGGCTCTGGGGTCGTGCATTACAGCCTAAAAGTAGTCATGTAGATGTCCCCACTTGAGCTCGGAGACGCACCCCCT
>ML675655.1:17825707-17844009 GCA_007922155.1 Mesoclemmys tuberculata
CCAGCAGCGGCGCCAGGGCGGCCAGCAGCGCCCGGCGCCGGGCCGGCTCCAGCTCGGCCCAGAAGCGCAGCAGGTGGCCCTGGCCGGCCCGCTCCAGCCGCGCCCGGGTCTCCTCCGCCGCCGGCGGCGCCATGGCTCGGCTCCGGGCTGGGCGCGCCCGGCCCGCCCCGCGCTGCCTGGCCCTGCCCCGGCGGGGCGGGGACGGGGTGGGGGGGACGCGACCAAACCCGAGGCGCCTGGCGGAGGGGCTCCTGTCCTGGCCGCGCTGCGAAAGGCGGGGGGAGCCTAGCGCCGGGCCCGGCTCCTGCGTGGGAACGGGGCTGAACCGCGCTGCCCGCAGGACCATCTCCACGCGTGCCCCTCCGCGGCGGGCTGGGTTCGGAGTCTCAAGGGCTGAGCCCCCCGCGGCGATGGGAGTTCGGCACTGGTCGCAGTGGGAGCACGGTCAGGCCCTATCAGAAGTCCCTGTCCGGTCACAATATGTGCAGCTCCCAAAGCTGGCTGGCTGCATAGAGACCTCCTGGACTCCCCTCTCAATACAGGTTCACGCATAACGTTTGTTTCTTCGGAAACCTGTCTTTTTATGGCTCGTCTGGTCCTTAACACACCATCACTGACGGTAGGTAACGTTGTGCGGACCGATGTCCTTGTGCTACTTAATGTAGGGTGTTAATCACACAGTGCGACAGAAAATAATTGATGCTAGGCGCTCAATATCTCCCAGTGTTCTCTTTTGTAACGCTGCCTCTGTTTTTATTGTGGGTTTTGCAATCTACAGGTTTTCTCTCTACATTTATGCTTGCTTGCTTGCACCTATAGCACAAGTTTGTCCTTAGTCTTTAAGTCAGATGATGACAATGTGATTTGCAGGGTTTTCATCACCACTTTTTCCATGCCTTTGGCTCCACCAATGAGGACTGCCTCTCTCAACCCTTTCCACTCTCTTCAGCAGCATCCTGTTCCTTCACATGCCACCACATGAGTGTAGAACTTGTGCCCCAAACACTCAGTAAGGGCACTACACCAGTGTTTCTCAACCTTTTAAGTAACAAGTACACCCTAACTTATGAAAATTGTAATAAGAACCCCAACATTTAATATTCCACGGGATTTTATATTTACAGACTACTGTGAGCCATATGTAGGAAGAAGTGCTGAATATGTAAGGCCGTGATGTGACAGATGTCAGATCTAGTGTGGGTAGGGTTACCACCTTTACACCAGGGGTGCACAGCTCAAGTATGCACCTGGGCTAGAGGTGATGTTGGTCAAAGCTTGGAGGCTTTTAGTGGCACGCCAATGCTGGGGAATATAAAGCGGCACGCCAAATTTTTTTGCCATAGATTTGAGAAGAGGAAGGGGTGAGAGAGAGACAGGAAAAGAGGGTAACTGGTTAAATCTGGGGCTGTCCTGGTTGTTAATTTCACTGCTCAGCTACAGCAGTGACATTGACAAGTTTTCTGGACACTGGGCTGCGAGCCAGGGAGGGGGGCTGACACCTGAGCAAGTTGCAGGTAGCTGCTGCTTGGCTGCCAGCCTGGAAGGTGGGCGACTGCCACCCAATCTGAGCTGGGGCAGAGGAGGCTTCCGTGACAGCTGGGACCCGGGGATGTGGGCAGATGCTGCCCATCTTCGAGCCGGGGCGCTGGAGCTGTCCTTCGGCTTGGAGCCAGGGCGCAGGTGGCTGCCACCCAGCTGCGAGCCCAGCTCGCGAGATGCAGGAGGCTGCCACCGGGCTTCCACCTGGGACCCAGCGGAAAGAGGGGAGCTGCTGCCCGGCTTCTCCAGAAGTCAGCAGCTGCCCCCCGCCTCTCCTTCACTCTGTTTTTCCCAGGGTATCCCCTGCCTGTGTCTTGCGTAGTACCCCTAGGGGTACGTGTACCACAGGTTGAGAAACTATGCACTACACTGTATTTTATCTGAAATTCCTCCCGAAGGCAAATGTCTTCTGTAATTTTTACTAAGGCGAGTTACATGTAGGCTTGGCAGAATTCGATTTTTTAAAAAATAATTTGGAAATAATAGCTATGTGTATTTTTAGACTTTTTATCAATTTAAGTTTTCAGAATGGTAGGAAATTATATGGGGGGGGGAATCAGTCAATGGAGGGGGGATTTCAGCCAATAATTATTGAGATTCAAAAAGTTAAAGATTTATAACCATTAAAACACAAATTGTCAACATCACATGTCAGAATATATAAAGTAAATATCCTTAAATCAAACTCTAATAAGTGCCCAATCAGTGTTTTTCTCCTATCTGTAAATTCCAGTTACTATTAATGGAAATATTTTCTCATAGGTTTGTGGGTATATGGTGAAATTGGTATTTGTCAACATTTACCAATACAAATCTCCTCTTCCGAGCCTGGTTATATGTATTTGACTACCCAGACACACATGACATTGTTATCAATGGGAATACCTGCACTGCATAAAGTTAAGGCCTTGTTTAATTGAGCAAATTCTTATAAGGGGCAGTTATTGACACTACATCTGTGCTTGCACAAGGTGTCACAAGACACTAGGTGTTGCAACCTGAAGCAATGCAATTTGCACCTTGCCCAGTCCTGGTTGCAATGCTGGCCTTGGAGTTATGCCCCCCACCCCCGCTTGCTGTGATCCAGTCAGACTCAGGCAGTGGAACAACTAGAAAGTAAATGTAAAGACACAAACAACAGATCCCCAGGGGGTGGGTGGCTAGGATCCGTTCCAATCCTGCTACTGGGAAGCTCCAGACACATGTTCCTGTTCTCAAAGGGGATGTGGGCAGGCACCCTCAGTCTTGCCCTCTCTGCAGCATCCTGTTTTCAGAAGGAATGAGGCTAGAGAGTTTCCATCACGTGCTCTGTGGCTATTCCTGCTTTGTGGGATAGAGTTAGAAAAGGCCCCCTGGCAAAACCCGTAATAAGCTCTTGCTATGTCACAATGCTCCATAAACACTAAACAGTGATATGTAGCCACCTCTGGCATGGAGTGGAAGATGGCAGCCTTCACATGGCCTGCTCTGTTAAGTGAGAATTCACGACGAACGCCATCAACTCAGCGACCGAACATCGCCCAGCCATCTCCCGGTCATCAGAGCAGCAACTCAACTTCTGGCAAGGAACATGGAGACCCAGAGCAATGCTAAACAGTGGCTTAAGTCAGGAAGTGAAGAAATAAGTACTGTATCCCACTGAAATGGAAAGGTTTTGAATTATGCTGGAGAACTGGAAGGGCACCTGCTTGTACATCAATTACAAATCAATTCCCTACTTTGTGCTGCAGGAAAGACCTTTGTCTGTTCGTTTACCTGTCCTTTAGAAATCAGGCTCTTATCTCTCCATTGAATAGGATAACCTGCCATTGCATCCAGGTGCGTAAACCTCAGCAACTCGCTGCTCTAAATCCAGCCCTTTGCTGGAGAAAAATCATGATCTGAGGTGCAAAGGGGCCAGATATCAGCCTCAGAGTTCAGGCCTATTTCTCTCTCTTTCTCTCTCACACACATACACACGACATGGGATTAATAATACATAGCACTTTACCCACAGAGGGCCTTACATAGGTCAGTAACATTATCAGCATTTTACTGAGGCACAGCAAGTTGAAATGACTTGCCCAATGTCATCCAGCAGGCCAGGGAAGAACCAGATCTCCCGAGTGCCAGTCCAGTGCTCTCTTCGCTAGGCAGTGCTGCCTCCTTTTGGCTCCATCTGTGAACCCTGCGGTCCTGGTCAAATTCAGACCTAGGTAATTATACCTGCCTGTCATGCTGTAGGGCTGCATAACCGTGTTCACTAACTGGATGGTCATTTTGCTGCCAAACTGTTTTTCAGCAGAGGAGGAGAGGGTAGATTGTGTCACTATGGCAAAGTCAGTGCTGAAGGAGAGGTGGCCATCACAGAGAAATGACTGTACTGCTTCAGCGCAGCATTGAAATGCGTGGCATGGGATGGAGGCAAACAGGAGAGTCCGAGTGAGGCCTGCAGAGCAGGCATAAATGGACCCTTTCCAGCAAGGGTGAGATTGTGCCCTGGCCACATGCAGGCGAAGGCACAAGGAGCTCTCCTCATCCCCTTTTCTGCCCTCTGTGCAGGGCCAAAATACAAGCGCAGGGACTGCCCACTCTCACTGCAGCTGGGGAGCAAACCCTCCCCAAGGGAGGAGTTGGTGAGATGTATTGGCAGAAGGCACATGCAACATGCTGAGGGACAGACGGGCAGTCTGCACACGGGCAGCTCCAGGAGAGATTGGGCTAGTTTCTGTGCCATGCCTCTAGCATTGGAGCTGAGGGAGAGAGGGTGCAAAGATGGCTTGCAACCAGGTCCCTCAATCTGCGCTGCTCCAGCACGATGCCAGTCACAGAACGCAGCCCCAAAGCCACTCTAACGTACAAGACTGAGCAGGGCTGACTGTGGGCTGTTCTGCACCACAGGATGAATAGCAGCAGAGGGCTGCATCCATTGGCCCTGCCTTCAGCCTGCACTGGGGGGAATTGCCCGAAGAGCCATTCCACCTCATTCGCCCCATGAGAGAGGCAAAAAAGGAGCCAGAGCTGGGAATAGAATCTGTCCTGCCGTACCCACTCAGGTACAATCCCACACCACTTCCGCCGTGGGTTCGCCTGCAGATCACACCATCTAGCCCCGTGTCCTTCACTCTTCCTACTTTGTTCTCTCTCGTGTAAGTCCTCACCCATTCCTTTCCCTTCTGTTTCATGTTTTTCTCTTGTTCCTGTGAAGCAGTCAGCAAAGTTGTTCTTTGCACTAAGACCTTGACTTTTAAAAAACCTCCCCTATCCTTCCCTGAGCTTTTGTTTGTCTAAAGTCTCTCCCTGCCCTGAACGGTTACATTCACTGCTGCCCGATTTATGAATTGGTACCATCAGCATTTATTTACCAAGATTCCCCGATGTGTGCTTGCCAGGCTAAGCACGACCTCCTAGAAATCCTCCTCCACCTGGTTTCATAGGAACTTATTCATTATTTGTATTACCATAGCACCTAGGAGCATAGGTGCTGGAACTCGGGGTGCGAGGGGTGCTTGAAGTGGTTTCCATTATATACAGGGTTACCGTTTATTTCAACGGCTCTCAGGACCCCCATGATAAAAATTGTTCCAGCACCCCTACCTAGGAGCTCCAGTCACGGATCAGGACCCCCATGTGTGTTCTGTCCAGACACAGAAGTAAAAGACAGTCCCTGCCCCAAAAGGCCTGACACTCTTATCCAACCTCTCAATTCTACCTCCAGCAGCCCCCAATATTTGGTCTTTCAGAGAAAGGTGAATACCACTTATAGTGAAGGGGTGTGGCCTCCTTCTAAGGCAGAGGGGGAGGGGCCACTCTCTGAGCCTAAGTGGGTGGAGCCAGGCCAGGCCTGGCTTGAAATTTGAGAGGCGGGTGGGACAGGAGGTATAAAAGGCTGAGCCTCTGTCTCAATGGGGCAAGAAGAGCCAGATGTGTTTTGTTTGCTTGCTGCTGGCCTCCGGCTCTGCTACCGAGCCGCGTGCCACCCTGACCCTGAAGGAGAGTGAGGCCGGAGAGGAGCTGCTGAGGCTGCTGGTGGCCAAATACCCTGATGAGGCAGAGGACCCCTGGATGATGGCGTTCCTCCCCGGGCTGTGGTTGGATGTAGCCCAGGGAAGCCAGACTTTGGTCCAGTCCTTGCTGCCAGTGCTCGAGTCAGCATGTGGCGGTGGGATCCCTGCTGACCAGTGGTGGACTCCTCTGTCATTGTTCGGGGCCTGGGCTGGGCCTCGGTGGAGTAGAGTGGGCCTGGATCTCCCTACCTCCTGCTGCCAACCCCACCTCTGGGGTGACAGCCTTCTCACCATAGGCCAAAGAGCCTGTGGTTGCCTAATGCTCTGCCCTGCTGGAGGGCCAGAGCTCCCCCAGACTGCTTACTAGCTCTACCTGCCCGAGGGCCACAGCTTCACAGAGGCCTCCTGATTGACTAATTCCTCTGCCTCAGGACTGACACGATAGCAATGTAGTGATATGGTGTCTGCCCCCCACCCCAAGACAGTGGGGAAGGGTGCCTACCACCGTGCTACACAGCTGTACTACACCCGGCCAGCTGTGCAGTTCTGTACATGGGGAGAACAATTCCTCCCTGACACGCACAGTTGTCCACTTACGCTCTAAAGCATGACAATGGATACCCTAACACCGAATGTTGTTTGTGGCCGTGCAGTGATCCAACCCTTCTCAAAATCCGGCCACTATGTGGGACTCAGTGACTCCTGCAGCAGTGAGGAGCCTAGAAATAGGAGTTGGGTGTGTGTCTGACCCCTTTCCAACAGGTACGTATGCCGGATAATACAAGGGCATCTCGGATTCACGCTCTAGTGACAAAGCATGCAGGCTGAACACTAGCAGTTCCTAATACTGCTAGATGCGTACGGGGGTGGGAGGAGCTGGTTAATTGATGGGGGCCCCCAAGCTTCTGGAAAGGAGACGGGTGCAGATCAGCTATGACTTGCCTTCCCATCCCCCCTTCACTCTGTTAGCGGAGAGAGAGACACACACACACAAGACTATGGGTTGCAGGAGCCCTAAACACATGTAATTTGTTTTGCTCATGATTTTAGCCAGCTGTGCCCTAACACGTATTTTGAGGCCTTTTCTACAGGCAGAAGTTGCATGCATGTGTAGACACTATTGATTTAAACCTGGGTTGTAGCAGTTTAGCTTGTATTGGTAACTTTACAGGCAAGTTAACTGGATCTAATTAGTTTTAAACCACATGTAAGAGCACACAGATGGCTTTCCACTGGTTTTTAAGGCAATTGAAGTTAAACTGGAGCAACTCCTGTTTGGATGAGGCCTGAATGAAGGCAGCCACATCACTTGCTTCCCTCCTGGGATTTATCTCATTCTGTCCTCTCACTTGAGGCACTGAAATATCTGTGCCCCCTGTTTAATCCCCCATAGGCTTGGCATCAGGTGGGGCCACCCTGATCAGGGAGCATTAGTCAGCCATTTTGCAAACAGGGAGAATGCTCCAGACACAGGAATGGGCCCAGTCAGTTCTCCAGGCAGGATCAGGGCCTGTGTGGCATTCGCTGGAAATACTTTGCAGATCCAACCCTGTAGCAGACTGTAAAAAAGGTTTCTTTCAGCTATTGGTTTCCCCTCCTCAGTCAGCAGGAAAGCTGGCTACATGGGCTAGTCTGTGAGCAGCCAGTCAGCCCCTGGCTTCCTGCTGGGAATGGCTTTGGTGGGTGGGGGAAAGAGACTGAAGGGAAGAAAAGTCACTTTGTGGACAGCACAAACCCCCTCCAAAGCAAACAGAGCGAGTCCTGAAGAGGCCCCATGAGGAGCAAGCAAACATCACAAGACTCAACCTTTGGCAGGGGAAACAGAATCACATCACACTGAAAACACCCTGAGCCGCTTGGACTGCAGGTCGTCGTGTCCATCCGTCATCCCCCACTCCCCCAGAGCAATGGCTTTTCTACACGCATCCCCTTCCCATCCAGATTTCCTGTGTGTTGCTACTTTTCAATAGTACCCTGTTAACTGATACCCCCCCTCCCTCTCCCGGCAGGGAGTCGCTGTCTCTGGAGCTTTTATATACCACATTGCTTCCAAAGTCATTCAGCGTCTTCTTCCCCCCTCCAGGAAAATCCAGTTATGAGTCTTGGGTTCAAGCTGAAACTTAGTGAGAACTTGGGATCAGTTCTACTAGGGGAGGCAGTGTAGCCTAATGTATAGCGCTCTGGGCTGTAAATGAGGAGGTTTCAGCTCTGTTCTCATTCTGCCATTAGCTTGCCTGTGACAGCAGCTATCTTCAGTGCCTCATCTTTCCCACCCACCGAATGGGGATAATGCTTCCTCACTTTTGTAAAGCCTTTTATAGCACTTTCCATCGGTGGCAGTCAAAAGTATTACCTCCTAGGCTGATGCCTCTTTGGAGAGGGAAAATGGTGAATACTGTGGTCTGTTTAACTGGCTTATGGTGCTTGTGAATAACTTGGGAGCAGGGAGAATTAGCAACTGCTAAGTTATTTGGTATTAAAAAAAATAAAGTGGCTTCCAACAGTCAAAATAACCTCAATGGATTTAAAAATAAGTAATTGGCGAGTGATATGTTTAAGGAAGAAAAGTTGTTCTTTTTTTTTAAATCAGGAGGGTTCTTCCTACCAGCTTGTAAATAACTGTAAAATCAGATTTGGATGTCTCGCATATAGATGTTGGAGGATAAATATATTAAAGATTGTGAAGTTCTTTGAGAGCTACTGCTGAGAACCGTGGTTTAAGAGCTAGGTATTTTACCTAAACCATGTGGGTCTCTCACATTCACTTGAATAGCATTATTGCTCATGGAAGGAGTTTAAAAGAGCTCCATGTGTCTGATTTATGACAGACTCCACAGGATATATTTGTATGGAAAATATTGCAAAACATTGACTTAAATTGCAATGGACAATTACATTCCAGGTCATTGTGGGCAAATCTGAACTAAAATTTCCATGCAAAAGGGCAGAGGTATTGAAGCCCTTTCCTGGTGTGACCTGAAATTAGAAGAAACAGGAAATTCAGGTGAGAGGTTGAAATGCCTTTCTTAACTCACCCTTTTGTGTCTAGAAAGGTATTCCAACACACACACAGTTGTGGGGGGATTCCAGGAAGAATTTGGTGCAACTGGACATATTGCCATTGGAGTTTTAGCCTAGTGAAGAATCTAATTGCAAAGCGCCCTGACAAAAGGTTATATTGACAGCACCTTCTGATCACAACTGGGGAATCCATTTCTGCCATCACTTCTTGTGCATTTGCATCAAAATTTGAATGTTGCTGTAACATCTGTTCTATGTAGCATCAAGTTTCAAGATTTAATGAAACAGGCATGAATACATAAAATAAAAAAGACACCACAGAGAAATATAAAGTCCATGCTGCTTTGATGGCAAAAGCTAGAAAACTAAAGAGGAAAAAACGGTGCACCAATTCATAATCACAGTGTATTGCATCCCCAGCTATGTACACTCAAGTGTGTCTACTGCTTTGAGAGTCAAACAGACTCAAAGCTTTCAGTGATCACAAAGATGGGGTTGAAGGAAAGAAATTTTAAAGGAACTGTTCCAAGCAGAAATGACTGTGAGCTTACTGACTGCTGCTAACCTCAGGTGACGCTCAGGGTATCCCAGTTCCTTAGCAAAGGGAATTCCCAGCGGCAGTATCCACACACAGGATCTTTAACAGGCCTGAGAAGGGAAAAGAAAACTACAACTGGAAACTGATGATTGAGTTTGCATCTGGTGCCATGGTCTAATGGAAATGCTGTGCGTGCCATGCAGGAAACCTGGCTTCCGTGAACACATTCCCTTGTTCCCCAGTGTAGAGTTTGAGAGCTCACCTTACACCTCATTGTTTACTCTGCTTGCCTGTTCTTCTCCTTTTCCCAGCCTGCCTCTTTAGGCCTGATTGTCTCACTGTTTCCTTGTATCCCCCTATCTGTTTTCTTTTCTCTCCTACCCAGATTGTGTGTGCTTTGGGGACAAGGACTGTCTTTGTTCTGTGTTTGTACAGCACCTAGCACAATGGGATCCTGTCCATAACTGGGGCTTCTAGACACTGTGATAATCCAAATAATAATAGGGATCCCTTCCTGAGTAAGTTCTCTGTGCAGGTTCCAAAAGGAATTTACAGCTGGAAGGCAGAGGATTGGGAGATGAGGGAAAAACCTGGGAGGGAGAGATATTAACCCTTTGAAGGCTGTGCACATGCTTCTCCTGGAGTTTCATTCTGACTGTTAGCTGTCCTCTGACAATACCCACATTTTAGGGACTGGACGGTTGCAACAGGTGGTTGGGCAGCAATGAGGCCCAGTGTCAGGCCTCAATAGGCAGGAATCAGGGCCCAGAGCCAAGAATCAGAGCCGGGTTGCTGGTGTGAGGCAAGGTGGTGCCCAAGGTTGGGAACAAGCAGGTGTATCACAGCCATGGACAAATACTTTGAGCAGCCACTACGCTACAGCTGCTGCTGGGCCAGTCTGATGACTTCTATCAATCAGGTGGTGCAGCCATCAGGAACCCTGCTACAGGCCAACCATTAGGTTGCCCAGACACTGGCTCTGCTGCAAATTCTCGACACCCAGTGAATCGGGCAATGTGCTGGGAGTTGAATCAAGCCCCGAATCAGTAGGTGAACAGAACTTGCCACTTAATTCGAATCCTGGTTAGCTTAATCCTCTATCGCTTTTGAGCTAAGCCTCAAGAACCAAAATATTTGTGTGAAAAGTTAACATAGGCATCCAGCTTTACTTTGATCAGTGTAAGCAGGGCTGTAGCAGAAAATAAAAGACAGCTGCACTTGTCCCTGCTAGCTAATAAGGAAGGGGCCAAAATCTCAAGGAAAGGAGAGGAGCCCCTGCAAGTCCAGAGATAATCGGACAGAACAACTCAAGGAGCTTGTTAGAAGAACAGGCTCTGGTCCACTGGGTTGTCACTGTGACAAACAATGCAATGTGCTGTGCACAGTTCTGGTCCACCCTGGTGGTCATTTGCCATCCCCTGTTCCTTCAAGAGTGCTATGAAATGGAATGATGGGAAAGGCTCTGCAGCTAATCTTCAAAGCAGTGGATTCATTTTTAGGCAACAGCTATATTAAGTTTTCACTAACCAAAATGTGTGAGCATTTCACTCGGGTTCATAGTACAAAAGTTCCATCCCTTTTCAATGGCCCATGCCCCAGCCCCCACATATTCTGCATGTAAAATCTCCTTTAATGATGTTTGCTTTTTTTGCAACAGGATTACATTATCAACTCCTGCTTTGTTTCTGATCCACTAGAAACTTCGGGTGCTTTTCTGCAGTACTCCTTCCTTGGCAGTCATTTCCCATCTTGTATGTGTGCAATTGATTATTCCTTCCAAAGTGGAGCACTTTGCATTTGTCCTTATTGAATTTCCTCCTGTGTATTTCAGACCATTTCTCCAGTTTGTCAGGATCATTTGGAATTCTCGTGCTGTCCTCCAAAGTGCTTGCAACCCCTCCCCTTTTGTATCATCCGCATACTTTAGAAGTGGACTCTCTATGCCATTATCCAAATCCTTTATGAAGATTAAATAGAATCGGAGCCAGGACAGATACCTGTGAGACCCCACTCGAAATGTGCTTCCAGCTTGATTATGAGCCACTGATAATGACTCTCTTTTAGTAAGGTTTTCCAACCAGTTGTGCATCCACCTTACAACAGGTGCCGCTAGGCTACATTTCCCTAGTTTGCTTATGAGGTCACATGAGAAAGTATCAAAAGCCTTACTAAAGATATATCACATCTACTTCTTCCCACGGATCCACAAGGCTTGTTAGCCTGTCAGAGAAAGATATTAGATTGGTTTGAGATTTGTTCTTGACAAATCCACGTTAACTATTACTTCTCATCTTCTAGCTTCTTACTAACTGATTGTTTATTTGCTCCATTATCTTTCTGGGTACTGACGCTAAGGTGGTTGATGTATAATTTCTTAGCTCGCTCTTATTCCCCTTTTTATAGATAGGTACTATATATTTTTTGCTCTTGTCCAATCCTCTGGGGTCTCTTCCATCCTCCATAAGTTCTCAAAGATAATCATTAACGACTCAGATCTCTTCAGCCAGTTCGTTAAGTATTCAAGGATGTATTTTGTCAGGCCCTTTGACTTGAAGACATCTAACTTGTCTACGTAACTTTTAACTCGTTCTTTCCCTATTTTAGCCTCAGATCCTACCCAGTTACACTGATGTTCACTGTATTAGTCATCTGATCTTTGCTAATCTTTTTGGTGAAAACTGAAACAAAAAAGGCATTTAACACTTTGGCCATTGCTGCTTTTTCTGTTGTTTTTCTCCCATTGAGTAACGGGCCTACCCTGTCCTTGGTCTTCCACTTGCGTCTCATGTTTTGTAAAATGTTTTCTTGTTATCTTTTATATCCATAACTAGGTTAATCTCACTTTGTGCTTTGGCTTTTCTAATTTTGTCCCTACATGCTTGTGTTTGGGTTTTTTATATATATTCATCCTTCATAATTTGACCTAGTTTCTGCTTTTTGTATGATTCTTTTGAGTTTCAAGTAATTGAAAATCTCCTGGTTAAGTCAGGGCGGTCTCTTACCATACTTCCTACCTCTCCTATGCTTTGGGATAGTTTGCTCTGTGCCCTTAATAATGTCTGTTTTTTAAAAATGCCAATTCTCCTGAAATCTTCTTTTCCTTAGGTAATAACCAGTGGAAAACAAGTCTATCAATTTACCAAGTTTGCTTAAATCTGCCTTCTTGAAGTCCATTGTCTTTATTCTGCTGTATTTCCATCTACTATTCCTTAAAATCATGAACTCATCATTTCATGATCGTTTTCACCCAAGCTGCCTTCCATCTTCATATTCCCAATCAGTTCCTACCTATTTGTCTGGATGAAATCTAGAACAGGCTCTCCTCTTATTGCTTTTTCCACTTTCTGTAATAAAGTTGTTTCCATTGCATTCCATGAGCTTGCTGATAATCTGTGCCCTGCTGTGTTGTTTTCCCGACAGGTATATGGGTAGTAGAAGTACCCCATCACCACCAAATCCTGTGCTTTGGATGATTTTATTTGTTATTTTAAAAAAGCCTCATCCGCCTCTTCTTTCTGGTTAGGTGGTCTATACTAGACCCCTGACCATGGCATTACTGTTCTTTTTACTCCTTTTATCCTTACCCAGAGACGTTCAGTGCAAGTGCACGCATCTTTCATATACGAAGCAACATCTCCTCTCTTTTCTCCCTTCCTGATAGATAGTGGCAAACCCTCAGCCACTATGTACATATCAGGTAGCCCTCTCTAGAATGCTTAAAAATGCATTTCATTACTATCCTTGCCTTAATTGTTACAAACAGAAAAATGACTAAAGGCCCATTTATGACTCCCTTATTCATGCTGGGTAGATGCTTGCTATGCAAGCTCTCTTCTTGATTTCAGTGTGGCTGCTTATTAGAAGGGTGTCAGAATCAAGCCCTGAGAAAGCAAGAAAGGGACAGCATCTACCACCAAAGGCCTGTGCCAACACCCCAGACTCTATGGCAGCGGTTTCCAACCTGTGGTCCCCGGACCCGTGGTGATCTGTGAGGCTACTACAGGGGGTCCGTGGAAAAGAAAAATAACATCCTCACCAAGGAAATGTAAAAAAATACTTTCATATAGTTTCTAAAAACCTACTACTGTTATTTATTTTAGAACTAGTAGCATGTAGTGGTCTGTGAAATGTTTGGAGGTTGAAAAGGGTCCGTACTCTCAAAAAGGTTGGGAACCGCTGGTCTGGCACAATGAGGCGGCAGCTGCAAGAAAGAACATGCTTTTCATAGCAGCCCCTCTTCTCAGGCTTTCATGCAATTAACATAACAATCCTCTGCTCTTCTATCCAAGCATCGTAATGCGCTTTACAGACATAGATCAAGCCCCATGGCCTATGAGTCAGTATCATCAGTCCCCATTTGCTTGCTAGATTTATGAGGACACCTGCCCCCTGGGAACTGGCCTGAGACTCCTAACACTTAACATAGGGGATTGAAAATCTGAGAGGTTCAAAGTACTTAAATCGGTTCTATATAGGGCTAGAAACAGTATGAACATTTTTTACATTTTCATGACGTCTCTCAATTTGTGATCTTATTACTAGCCTGAAATAAGATGGGGATTTTAAATAAAGAGGTCACACGCATAACACACCACACCAGTCTTGCAGCCCATCACCGAAAACACTAATCTTGTGGACCCTATGAAAACATGCATGTCTTCCCTCTTGAATGTTTGCAGCAGCCGTGAATTAATGACACTTTCTCTAAAACTCAGCCAGCATCCATGGTTATACTGTTGCACGATATCTGGGGCCGTTAAGACTTTATAAAAGTTAAAGAAAAACCAGCAAGTTAATTTCACCCTACTATTCAAAACGTTGTGAACACTCATATTTAACACATGAAAAAGCCAGTAGATAATTTCTGGTGCTTTCAAGTCTCCACAAAGGTGAAAATTAAAAAAAAAAAATCATAACAAATGACTTGACAGTTGCTGGGAGAAGCTCAATCTGTTGCACCTAAAATAAGAGCCACCAGCTTTGTTAAGGACTGTAGACGTGAGTTTCCGCATACTGTATCTGCTGTTTGTACAGATACTTGTCACAGAATATTAGAGTTGGAAAGGACTGCAAGAGGTCATCTAATCCAACCCCCTGCTCAAAGCAGGACTAACCTCAGCTAAATTCAGAGGAATAGATCCCCATGAGAGCAGGGCCCAAAGCATGGCATTGGTGCATGTATGCCTCTTGTGGCAGGGGTGCTGAAGAATTGTCTAGGCTGTGTGATCCCCAGATACACGTGGGTGTCTCAAGGTCTGGGACAACCTGAGTGGGTTGTATTTAAAAAGAGGGGGGAAACCTGTAGGTGAGGTTTCAAATGACTCACGGAAACCCACCAACAAAACCCTTCTTCGCAGGAGGAAGAAGCAGCGCAGCATCTGTCTCACCAGAGGGACCCGGACAAGGCCTTTGCCCCTGGCTGGAGCTAGGGGGGCCAGTCCTGGAATTCAGAGCATCCTTCCCAAACCTGGGGCTCCTGCTGGTGGGTGGAATTCCGCCGCGAGTGTCACTCACAGCCCTAGGGACCAGGCGTGTGAAGGTGACCGTGGGAGGGATGGGGTCCCGCCCCCTCCCCAGCCGGCTCACCAGGGCCGATTCCCTGACCCCCCCCTCGTCCCCACGCCCCGAAAGCGGGGGGCGCTTTGTCGGGGTCTGGCCCATGCTGAGTGCGTGGACTGAGTAGCGAATGTCCCCCCACCCTCACCCCCACCCCCAGGGCGGGGAGACACCCGGGGGGGGGTGGCCGGGGCGGCCGCGGGATCTCAGCGCCCCAGGGCGGGGCTCGGGGTTCGCCGAGTACTAAAGGGCCCCGCGGGAGCAGGCCTGGCCTGCCGCGCTGGAAAATCAAACCGGCCCGCTGCCTCCTCAGCCAATCAGCCTGCGGGGCCGCCCACCGCCAGCCAATGGGAAAGGCGAATGCTAATGAGGTGACGTCACGCCCCCATTCATAAAACAACCCCAGCTGGCGGCGGCGCTCCCGGCCGAACGCGGTGTAACAATTCCCGGCGCGCCGGGTGGCCCCGATGGCTCCCGAGCGCGGGGCTCGCTCGCTGCCCCCGGAGCCGGCCCGCAGCACCGAGGGGCTGCCCAGAGCCTTCCTGCACAGCCTGCGGACCCTCTTCGACATCCTGGACGACCGGCGGCGGGGCTACGTGCACCTGCGGGAGATCGAGTCCCGCTGGCGGGGGGCCGAGGCCCGGGAGCTGCCCCCCGGGGTGCTGGAGGGGCTGCGGCGGGCGGCCCCGGCCAGCGGCTACCTCACCTTCGAGAGGTTCGTGCTGGGGCTCCGGGCCGCGCTGCTCAGCCCGGCCAGCGGGGGGAAAGCGGCGCGGCCGGCCCCGGGGGAGGGCGAGCCCCGCGGCAAGGCGCGCCCCACCGCCGCCCCCAAGGGCGGGCCGGGGCCGGGCCGAGGGCAAGAGAGGAGCGGGCTCGCCGGGAGCTCGTCCCGGAGCCTGGAGAAGATCCCCGGGCCGCCGGGAGAGCTCGCGCCCCGCGCCGAGGGGGCACGCAGGGGGCAGAGCCAGGGCAGGAGCAGAGGTGAGTGCGGCGGGGCGAGGAGTCGGGGGGCGGGACGGGGCGGTGGGGATCTGCGCCTCGCTGGGCCCCTGGAGCTGGCGGGGGACGAGCCGGCCCCCTCCCCACGTTCCCCGTCCGCTCCTGGCGCTAGAGCCGTCTCCTCTGCAGCTTCTGCCCCGCTGCCCGTCCCTGCCTGCCTCAGCGCCCCTTTTAACCCCCCTCGCCTGGGCCGCGGGGCTCGGCTCCCCAGCCCTGGTTAGAGGAGGCCCTCGGGCCAGCCTGGTCTGACACTCAGGCCCCACTGGTCTCCTGGGCCTGTAGCTTGTATTGGAGAGGCTGTTCCCGTGTAAGGGAGGAATTTGTCTCTCCACGGGCAACAAACAGAGGCAGGTGGCAAGATTTGCCCCCCTTGCTCTGGACCACCTTCTGCCACCATTGTTAGGCTGAGTGGCATCCAACGCCACTGAGATTACCCGAGGAAGAGCTCTGGGGAAGCTGGGAAGCTCTCGCTCTCTCTCTCTCACCAGCAGAAGTTGGTCCAATAAAAGAGAGGACCTCACCTGCCTTGTCTGGCTAATATCCTGGGAGCTGGGACCAACAGGGCCACAACAACAGGGCATACAGGGTAAGGGCCAGTTTGTGGGCCTTTCAAAAGGGCCATTGAAAAGTATTTGTCACCTTGAGAAAGAGCTGACTCAAGTGTCAATTATTATTTGGGGTGAGCCAGAGTATCACAGGCTAGTCCAAAGATGCTACTCTAGCCCCAGAAAGGCTGGCAGAGTCTGGCCTTGTGGATGTGAATTGTCTGGATTGTGCTTGTGCGGCTGTTTTTTAAATCATTAGTTGTTCTTTCCCTGACTCCCCCCTTTCCCCTTCTCTCCCCCGGCTGATATCTGTTCCTGGGAACATTCTGACCAAACCTAAATAAAATAAAACCACACCAGATTTTAACTTGATTGAACCTTGTGGGTTTTAAAATCCACCAGGGTCTTCAATATATAACTTCTTTTCCTGGGTGAGGCTGTTCTGGTTCTTTGAGGGGTGTGAATGAATCTGAACGTCTGGTGGGGGAGCGGGTTAGGTAAGGTTCTGAGGGGTACAGCGGGATCTAGCCTGGCTCCCCGGAATCGTGTAGAGGGGTAATTCCAGTTTTCATAAGGAGTGGAGATTACTGTAAATGTCTTACAGCTTCATCTGCTTAACCTGAACCAAAATCCCCAGGAAATTTTCTGCTGGGCTCTGACCTGGATCCAAAGCATCTGAGCCTTTGGATTGTTTTCAGATCAAGAAAAACACTTTCTCTGGGAACTTGCTGAATTTCAGCAGGTGCCAGAGCTGCAATTTCAGAGTTTCAGATCATGATAAGGGGCTCTGCTGATGGATTGCTCTAGGTAGAGAGGGCAAAAGACCAGGGTGTGTCTGGACCAACACCTACAGTCTGGTTTCAAGCAGTGCAAACCTGTTTCTCTTTCTGGATATAAGATGACAAATTCACTCCTTATGGGCCTGATGCAAAGCCCACTGAAGTCTATGGAGATCTTTCTATGGACTTCATTGAGGTTTGGATCAGGCCCTGTATCTGCACTACTCATACAGTATAGACTAGACTCCAATGTCCAGCTCCCAATCATTTTTAATTTGTATTCCTCATCATGTGGTGACTCGTCTGTTATAGTGACGAACAAGAAATATTAGAGGCTTTAATGTTAAAGTGCCTCTAGTTGTCCTGTTGCCCAAAGTGATGTGGGTGACATTGCATTTGTGGCTAGGAACAGGGCCGTTCAGGTTTATTGACTGATCACCACGTGCTGCGTGGCAGTGAAAGGACCCCTTGCTAACTGAGCAAATTGCAGAGTTCAGTTTGATAACAAATATGGTCGTAACATAGATTCTCAAACTTCTTTTTGTGTAGTGCGAACCACATCTTAAATCATTCTGCTATCTTGTGGATCAAGCCCCACCTGTGACTGTTGAGGCCTCCCGTTTATGATCACATAACATCCCTGTTGCTATTACTTTCCACTTAAGCAATTGCAATTACATTAGGAAAGCATTCCATGTGTCCTTAGCTGTGGGTTTTTTGCGGTTTTTTTAGTGCAATTTAATGGCCAAACCAGCAAGTGCTCCACATATCTCCTGTAGTTCACAGACCACAGTTCAAGAAGTGCCCTGTTATTACTTACAAACCAATCATTTGTATCCCTTCAGTACCAGCTGGTTGGTATTCTCTAAATGAATGAAAATAACAGAAAAACTGCACTACAGAATACCTAAAAGATTAATGAAACTTCTATGTATAGGAGTAGATGGCTTAATGCTGGCTTTGACAAACGCTGAATTATTTAGTTGCTTGTTTTCTACACTTAGTGAGAGTCACAGTGACATTTAAAAAACTTTGTCATGCACTTCAGCCACATTTCCCTGACACTTTACATTGTCTGTGGCTGTTAGAGATGGGCTATATTTACAAATTGAACATCTTCTTGACACCTTCTGGGAGCAGTGGGCACTGTCCGGGGTTCCTCCACTCGGTTTCCTGTTCTGGTATTTTGTTTGACCCTGTGACCCGCACACCCCTTCCTGTTTTTTCATTAGCGGTCCCCCTACTCAGTTGTATCGGGGGCTCAGTGGCTCCTCCCCTTAGGCTGGGGGAGGGGCCTTTAACAAGTGGGCGGGCCTGGTTTACAAATAGATCACTCTTT